>JAVJIX010000004.1:13765000-14965000 GCA_036785185.1 Paratrypauchen microcephalus | reverse complement strand
TTTTTGTGACAACTAGCTCATTTCATACCATGTCAGCACTCATGTTTGAGTTAATATTTTTTTGGTTTGTGTCCCTGATGTGAATGTGTTGGGTCCATAGAGTGAATAGCTGTTTTGAGTTGTTTGGATGTCTGCTACATATATAGTGTAAGCATTGTGACTGCAAATAAACCTCACTGATTTTTACAGTTAGCAGTGTCTATTTTTACCCTTCAAAATAACTTAAAACCCCTACACTGAATAACTGTGGTGGTAAAAAATTTACTATTTCCAATGAAGGCTGACAAATTAACTAGTCTACAGTGATCATGTACAAAATTTTAAAACTGTTAAAACGACTGAGGGACTTTTCACGCAAAATTTTAAAACAATATGAATACAAATTGTGTGGTAATGTAGAATAGAAGATACTTTATTATGATTTCCCCATTTAACAAGTGTATGGCACCTTCAAACAACAATTCAGTTCAGTATGTATAGGTCACATTGCAAGAAAAAGCAGTATAAAAAGAATTTGGCCTGGGTCTTAGAAACATCATGCCTTGTATTTATCAACAACAGAATTTGACCAACTCTAAAATCTGATTTTACATTGGGAGGAAAACTTAATGCATTTCGAACTCATCTGTTATTTTTGGATTTAAACACCTTGTCATTGAGGCCTTCTCTGTTGCGTGCGATCTCTATAGCATAAAACTGCACTCGTGTAGCTGCAATCAAGAGAGGAGATATTAAAATAAAGTGTAATTAGTCTTGTGTACATATTTTTTACAGTCTTAACGAACCAAATATTGTGTTCTCCTCTGTGTACTCTTTCTCTGTGTCCAAACGAAGAAGGGTGCCATAATTAAAATCTTCAACTATTCCTTCAAACTGATTGCAGAAAGGCCGCCATCTCTGCAAAACATTACATTTAATTTGTTCAAAAAATTAGCACATAAAATAAGCCAATAAGTACCAATCAAACTCACCTCTTTGGCTTCATCTGATTTAAGGTCTTCTGTTTTCAGCAGTTTTATATCAAGATCTTTAAAAGTTTCTCTGAATAATGTGTAAAGTTTGTCATCCACCTTGGTAAGTTTTAGGAATTGTGGGTCCACAGACGATATGAGCTAAACATAAATTAGTAAAACATCAGTAATATACATGGGAAGGAATTGAAATCAGGAATAAAATGTCTTATCCCAGCACACAGTGAAAGATAGCGATTCATTAGCAAAATAATTTTCATTTGCACTAAAATGTACCTGTTCCTTAATTTTAAGTTTACTTTTTTCCACATAATCTTTAATTTAATCAAAACTCCTTTCCATTATTTCCTACAACTTGCACACCATATGCATTTGTGGTTAGTGTTTTTTAGTTAGTTTTTTTTTAGTGTTCCGTGTGTGATAATAAAATTACCATCTGCAGTTTCAAATGTGACAAAATTGAACCAAATAAATGCATTTTCCACAGACCTGACTCATAACATGGCCTTCATGACTCCATGAAGATCTTATTGTTTTGCCTAGAATGTTCTCCATGAAGAAAGTTTTACATACATTTCTATGCAGATGGCATGCCCCAGTCTAACCTTTCATACACATTATAAACAAAAAATACTTACATTAAAGTAAACTTCTGCATGGTCAGACGCCTTTATTGCCCACATGGCTTCAAGTCGTGGCTGCAATAAATCAAATTCATTTAAATTGCATTACTCACAATAGTTTAAATACATACATTGAAAATACATTGTTTTGGGTTTAACTCAACTACATCGGATCTCTGTGGTCGTTCTGAACTGTTGCTGATATTCTAGGAACAGCTTCACCTGACCGTCTTTGCAACTTACCCCACGTCATCCATTTCCATCAGGCCCCATGTATAGTTTGTAAAGCACCCAAAAGAAGCTCAGTAGACCAGCCACTCCTTCATATCAAGAAGAACCAGCTGAAGAGGCTCAGGCACCCCTCCTGGATGTCCTCCTGTTCTCAATTTGTGGGCGTGCTTTCACTCCTGGGGCGCATCTCATTTCTCTTTCCTCTCTTCCTTCTTGATTCCTCTCCTTGATTTAGTAAATTGATGAGAAAAACCCACCAATAATGACTATACTAAGGATTATTTTGTATTGCCATTTCAGGACTCCTAATGTGCTTTAACATATTATTCTAATACTTTTAATGTCAAATTCAGTATTATGCAACATGTCAACCATGCTTTGCTGCTTTCCCTATACTTGTGTGGTTGCAACACAATCTCCTCTTTGTGAGACAATTATTTTAATTGATGTCTGCCTCCTGAACCCTCACTCAGGGTTCCTTCCCTTGTCTTCTCTGTGCTTTGGGACACTGCTAATATGGCACATTTGATTGACATCTGAAAAATGGAGGATTAAGTTTAGATTAAGATTAAAGATCCCATGACATGGTACTTCTTGATGCTTTTATATGGCGCCTTAATGGCTCCCCAACACTGCAAACGAATCCCTCTTCAAAATCAAGACTCAGTGCATGAGAAAGCCTCGTGAACACAGCCAGAGCCAAAAACATCCCTCTCAAACACTTTATTATGGGCGTTGTTGCTTGAACGCAAATGAGGAGGACAGAGACAGGCCAGAGCAGCGGGAGGGGGGGGCAAACTCTCCGCTCCCTCCTCTTCAGCAGCGCGATGCGCGCCGGCCCCACTTCTGAGTTTATGCGCGGAGGAAGATATGCAACGATTTCCATTGAAAAATAAACACATTTCCACAGAAAATAAAATTAAACCACTGCTGTTTCAGAGGTTCGGAGGCTCGAATAAAGGACTTCCGAGCCTGGAAACCCTCTCCCGTGTCTCCAGGCAAATAAAAAAAAAACGCATCTCGCATTGCGTTGCTCGTTTGCGGTCCAAACTCTCCGGCCATGAATTACAGAGACGTGGGTAGACATCCAGAGGGGGGGTGGAACTGCATTAGCATTTTTTCTTGAATGCGACGTCAGAAACTTCCCTTGTTCAGAATCGCCCGTTTGGGCTGTCTTTTTTCAAACGCGGAAAAGGATCGAGTTTCGCCACTCATCCTTCGTCAGCTCTGAGCTGACGAAGCCTCTCGGATGAGTGGCGAAACGTTTTCGACCAAACAAACTTTGTCCAGTTGACAAATTGAATTTCTCCTTTTATCAATAATAATAATAATGTATAGCAGTTGATGGAACACCAGCAACCTCGTGAAATCGGATGTATCGTTGAGTGCTATTATATGTACTCGTTGGTAGCTATTATAAATTGTATTAATAAAGTTATAACAACTTCAAGTATGGGAAAAACATGTGGTGAAAGTGCAGGCTCACATCATTTCCGTACGCATCTGCTGGAAGAGAGAGAGCGTGTGCCGCAGCCGACGCTCCCTCTGGCCCCTGTGAGGAAAGGACACAACTCCCATCAGTCTCATTATTCAACTTTCTCAGTCAACAAACGCAGATATAACTATGACACTAGATTTATACACCTAATACATGCATTTTTGAGCTATAATATTTGAACCTAGTTAAACAGTTATTGTAATAAAAACACGTGTTTTCTGTCAACCAGCTATCGAAGGGCTTATTATCTCTATGGTCGCAATTGAACCACAGAATTTGCTAGAATGTGAGTTTTAATTTGCCATACATTCATGTTCAAAGGCCTTTCCTCGCGTACATTCTAATAAACAAAACATTTAAAGAATTTACCAGAGCGGCCAACGCGCTGTCTGACGCCATGTCTGTTTGCCAAAGATGTGCAGGCAACAAGAGAGTCTAGTAATACACCACAACAATTCGCTATGGATATGACTAGTCTGAAATTATTTGATCAAAAAAGACATTATTTCCTCCAGACAATACATTTATAAGTTTGTATAACCTATATATATATATATATATATATATATATATATATATATATATATATAATACTACAAAATGTATCAGTCTGCTACCCAAACACAAAGAGTACACGAGCATAATTTAACTCTCTTGACCTTTACTACTCTTCACCCACGTAGCGTTACGTCACGTATTTTAAGGTGACAGATCACCACCAGATATGGTGGTAATATATAAACATTGGCATATATTTAAACCCCTCTTATTTATGCATTTAGTAGTTTTTCGTACACATGGAATAATATTTTACATTCAACAAGGCTCAATGGTCACGTAAAATATTACACAAAAAAATAATTGCCAGTGTTGTTTAGTTAAATGCTACCATCTTGTGGCCGACCAAATAATTGTACATTTTCCTTAAGACAGCCAAATCTTTTTATTCTAAGGGAGTGTGTTAATGCAACTGGCTTAGGAAAGTAAATATCAGTCTACATATTTAGTCTTAATCTTAATCTAATACCTATTTATTGCTTGCTTGGTCGAATTTGTTGACGCAGATATCAGGCCTACACACGTTAACACTAATATGTTGTTCTCTTGTCACGCAAAATAGTGGTGACCTTGGTATAAAGCCACAGACACTCGTCTTGTTTTAGCTCATGTGGTCAAATCATATCAGAAACATAGCCACAACCTTCTGCCCTTCCTCCTCCGCCACCTCCTCCACCACCACCTCCTCCTTCTCTGTCCTTAGCCGCCGAGAGGCTCGTCCGGATGCGTTTATCTAAAGCTCCAACACGCATCGTCCTTTTTCGTTGTTGTTTGGGGGTAAGAATATATATTTTTATGTGTTAATGTTATTGTTATGTAAATCATAATTTTGACTCAATGCACAGAAAGTTGACGGTTCGCAAGGTGGTACCACTTGCTTCCTAGCCTCCCTCCTCTTTTCATCCGCGTAATTACGGAGCAGACCAGCCAAATGAACGGTAACTGACTAGGCCGCGGGACAAGGACTGTCACTCGTGTTTGGTGTGGTCAGGGTCATTGCAAATATTATTAAGGCGCATCTCTTACTGTGGGTCAAAATGGTTCTTCCAAAAGACATGCAACCTCTCCACAAATCTCACCTTAACACTGTTGTGATGTGATGAATAATCACAAGGCTAAACAATAAAAATGGCAAATGGCTAAACGTTCCTTTTGAAAAGAAATCACAATAATTGCCAATTAACTCACTGAATTATTTGGTTTTGTTTGTATAGCCTAATTATTTTTGGTGAAAATGAATGTGAATATGCAAATTTGTTGTTGTGTTTTATCATGTTGTATTGATAATTTAACAGCCTTGGTAAATGAGGAAGGTAAGGTAAGGTTGCTACAAATGTGAACACATGCACAGAATATCTACTGTTGTGCCATCAGTCCCTAGGCCCTATGCTATCAGGACTTTAGAAAATATTATTTTTTAAAGTTCAGTAACAGTGAATATACATGTCACAGCAGTGTACTTTTGATTTTGTAAAGGGAGGAGTATAACCCTAGCAATAACTGTTAAGGACGGCCTGGGCGTTGGCCTGACTGGGTTTGCTGATAAAGTGCCATAGTGGAGAGTGGAGAGAGGTTGAAAGGGGCTGTGTGTGGAAGAGGAAGAGCATGCCTGGGATGGAGATGACAGGAGCAGATGAAAGACGTTGCACAGTTAGAGGTCCACACAGAAGTCCTCTCAGAGGAGGACTGAGCCTTTCCAGGAAGTGGTGGTCTTCGAATAGAGGATGTCCTTCCCCCTGAGCTGAAACATTTGTGGAAACTTGGACATTTAAACATAAAGTGCCTCTCCTGTTGGCAGGCCACCACTCCCCGCCACTGTCCCTGGAGGAGGCTCCATGACAGCCTGCTTCAATCCGATCAGTGTAGGTTTACACACACTCCTTGTCCCCATCCTCTCACTAAAGCCCAGGGGAAGTGCTGATTCGGATTGAAAGGAATGATCTGTGCTCAGAGCAGCAGTAAAATATCCAAGACAATCCATTAGTCCTCCGAAATCATACCAGAGATCTTTTAGCATCCAGAAAAAATATTTTTTTCACAGATTTAATTAGTTAAATTTTACTGCACAACTAAACTCACATTAGCAGTCTTGTCAAATACGTTATCTACATCAAAGTATAGTGCTTCAGTTGCCCTCAAATTCAGCATGTGTCTAACAGTTGGAGTATGAATCTTGATCGTTTCCACTCTGTTTTTTTTTTCAGCCAACTAAAACCACACTGAGAGAAAAGGTTTTCCCCAATCATGCAGAAGGTAATGGTTGTATCATTTTTTACACTTTGATTATAGATACAAATCCATCAAATAATTCCTATTACCAAATGATCAATTCAGCTGTAAACGTAATGCATTTTTATTGATGCAATTGTGTTGCATCTGTCATTTTTTGTTTTGTTTTAACAAATGAAATAAATAAAGAAAAGAAAAGATTGACCCATTGCAAGCTTAACAGCCCCATCCATCATTTCTCCAGAAATGTTAAATTGCAGCTAAAGGGACTCCTCTGTATCTTATATAAATCTGTACTAAAATAATAATAAATAATGTTGCTCTAGTATTTGTACTAAAAAGGTAAATTTGTGGTTTCATTAATGTGTCTGATGATGTCACAGGTGGAGGGACAGGTCACCCCAGTTAACCTGCCCTCCTCCAGGGGCACTAGCACCCCAGGGTCCCCAGCCACAGGCATAATAGTAAGAACTGTTATCCACTGTTGTTGTATTACATTCCCTTGTTAGATAATTGCTCTTGATCGTGTGTGTGTGTGTGGTTGTGTAGGCTCGTGTGGATGACCAGGTGGTGGGCTACAGAGATCTGGCAGCGCTGCCCAGAGACAAAGCCATACTGCAGGTGGAGAGACCTGACATGATGACTTACCAGCCTCACCTCAGCTTCTCGCCGCTGGACGCCCCACGCAGAGAGGTAGGGGCATACTTAACACCTAGATTACATAAGCATAGTTTAAATAATGTGTGGCTGATTCAGTTGTATAATAAATGTATACTTGTGTGTTATGAATAGCGATCCCAATCTCCTCCTTCTACATCTCCTACAAGATCCCATGAGGTAATCATATGTTACTTTTGTTTCCAAATCCAATAAAACATTTATTTACACATTTACGCTATATATGTACATTTCTATCATTTGTGTTAACGTTTTCTATTAGATTCTTGAATACAAAATTACTCATTATATCCAGTACATGAACACTACATGACACACTGGAAATTGGCTTTTTACTACTGAACGGAAGGTCACAACACCAACAAACACTGAGATGTCTGTTCTCATTTTCTTGAGTATTCTGTAAGTTACAACCAATGCTTTGTCTCTTTCAAATATCCGATTTTTTTGTGCATTTCGTCTGTCTGCCGTAGCCTCAGCATGCGTTAAATTTCAATGTGGAACACTTTGTTATAGGGCTGTTCAATTAATCAAATTTTATCGAGATTGAGATTTTTATTTGACAGGTCTACATCCGACTCTCAGTAAAGCATGTGGTTCGGCGCAGAGTTAAGACTTTTTTGGTTTTAATGGAATAAGTACAAATTCAATTGGATTGAAATGAATTGATTGATTTACAGATGTCTTGCGCAGAATTTAATCACAACTTACAACTTGTCTGTGTAATTACAGTACTCTATCAATCACATTACATTCTGGGTAAATTCTTATCAAAGCGCATAATTGCCAGCTTAATTAGTTGGCAACAAAACAATTGTTATATACTACACTTACCATAAAAATATACGTAACACTGTTCTCCATTTTAGATAAAAGCTTCTAGTTTTCAAGTCTCAGCTCCACTTCATAACATGTGCGCATATTACTGTCCAGGTGAAATTAGAAAGAGCCGAGAGTGACAGCGGCTCTCCTGGAGGGTCATCACTGCAACTACAGGCTGAACGCAAGATCAACCTACAGCATTTTCACAGACCAGGTATAGACTTCACAAATGAATCAGAGTCAGAGATACTGTTCAGAGAAGAACAGGACTGCATGCCTGGATTTAATTGATCTCTTTTGTTGTAGATAATGGAGCAAACATTTACAGAAAGCCCCCCATCTATAAACAAGGTAAGCACTTATTGTTAATTATATTTTGCTGGATTTTAAGTATCCCTACTTGGATTGTTGTATCTGTACAGATCCAAGCAAACATACCGAGGGCAGTGGAGTTATTCAGTCGGCCAAGTTCCCTGCAGCGCAGCGGCCAGATCCCAATGAACCTTCCAAGATAGAAACAGAATATTGGCCTTGTCCCCCCTCATTAGCTGCCATGGGTAACGCACACATGCTCCAGTTACACTACATGTGTTTTTTGGTCACACAGCTGTACATGGTATATATATATATGCTCTTTTTAGAGATTGAGTGGAAGAAGAAAAAACTGCTGGAGGAAGACGAGTTTGAGGACACAGATGAAGTTAAGACTGTACAAGAGCAAGAGCTCGAAAAGGTGAGACTTTACTATACATTAAAAAGTTTGTGTTCAAATTGGAGTGAAACCTGTGACAAGAGATATGTTATAGTCATATTTAATGTAGGGCTGTCAAACAATAAATTTTCTTGATCGCAACTAATCTCAGAAATTTCATAGTTAATCGCGATTAATCGTGATTTATTTTGCATGTTTAAAATTGATATCTTGCAGTAAGATCGTTCGAATCTAAAGTTAAACTCACAATGCAAAGTATTTCTCACCATTTTTTTTATTTCAAAAAAGTGCAGAGAAAGGAAAAAGTAACAATGAACCAGTAATAGTGCTTACTTTGAGAAATTGTAAATAAATGATTGAAGCCCGCTTGAGCTGCCTACGGATGCGTAGAAGGAACAAAATACGAGCAAACTCAAAATAGCGCGTTTAACCGACAATGAGTTTAATTAATACAACCAAATGAGCTGCATATGGATGGTAGAATTGCGGAAAATGCTGGCAAACTCTGATCGCGATTAAAAAAATTGTTCGCGATCAATCGCGATTCGCGATTAACCGCGATTAACCGCGATTAACACGTTAATATTCCCAGCCCTAATTTAATGTAGTTGAATATACAAAAACCCAAAGTGCAAGATATTAACTACTCCTTTTTGCTCTGATAGCTTCAGATCAAGTCCAATCTTGGACGTCTCATTTTGAAGGAAGAGAAGGAGAAAGCCATTCAGTTTCGGAGGAAGACACAGTCACTACCGGACAGAACCCACATGCACGGCAGTAAGACTTATGTGTTCAGAGCCCTCAGGTAAACCTCCTTTTAATACATGTTTACTGTCTGCAGGTTTGTCTACAAATACCTCAAAGTCTCCATCCCGGACAGGCACAGGTCTGACCAGAGTAAGTGCATTCTGGTATAAACAATAGTATAATATATTGTGTATAATATACACTGTAAAATATATACAGATAATAACATAAAAACCAGCATATTACATCTTAATCAATATAGACATTTTTACAGAGATGTCATGAGGCGGTAGTTTTCATGTTCACAGCTTTCTTTTACCTTCCATCCAACTGATTCTAGTGTATGGAGTTTAAAACACAGTTGAGCTTTTCCTGTATTACCACACGACATCATAAGGAGGAGTGTTTGAGAGTAGCACACAGCATATTATGCAGTATTTGTGTTAAACATTTGTGAATGAAACAAAACACAACTCTGGGTATGTTTTCGATGAGGAAACAACATTATAATATAGATCAGAAAATAGCATAAAATGGGCTCTTTAAAATTTATCTTAATGTGCATAACATCTAATCACGTATTAACAGATGCAGTCTGCAGAGTTTTCCAATGGAGACAAAGGACAACCAGGTACATCTCTTGTTTTGTGTTACTTAGTCTGAAAAGTTGACTTTCTAGAGCTCATTCTTTCTCTCTTCATGTTTTACAGCTGCTCAGGTAAGAGTGTTGTATTAACAGTGTGTGTATGTGTGGCATGAGCATGACATTCACTGCTTTTGATCACCATTTACTTCAGCACGCATTCTGTCTTTACTTTTATCAAGAACACTGTCATTTAGAGGATGTCAAATCAGAAATATATCTGTATGATATATGATTTCTATGGAGTAAAGCGTACAGGGGACAGACTTAAAACTTATTTCTTGAGCTTGATGACAAGTAATTAATACTATTACCACAGAACGCAGTCTCTGTTCATTACATAGTGGGTATGGACAATGGACTAAAACTCTCAAAAACTCCTTTAAATCTGGGACCAATGATATCCCTGAAAATGAATTTAACAATTCCTTTTAACAGAGAACAGGGATAAATCTTTACTTTTTTCCCTGTAATTAAAATCTTCCACAATAGTTTTGTGTATATTGTAATTCTCAATTATTCTCAATAAATAAATAAAAATCAAGAGGAAAATAAGGGGCTAACCCACATAATAATGAACTGATTTAATGTTACTCATTATTTGATCCAAAGGAGTTGCAAGTAAATCTTCTGCACTGACGACTCTGAAACACAGTCCAGTTTCATTAACATATTTCACATTTTTATTATGCCCATACAGAGTCTGATCACTAATGTGCATCTTTACCGCTCTCACACTGCTGTGACATTGTGTGTTGCTCTGTAGAATGGAGATCGTAAGGAGAGGATGGACCGAGGAAGCTCACTGCCAAGTATCTTGGAGCAGAAAGTGAGATCGCTTATTACAGAAGTAAGGTCATATGTCACATATTAAAACTCTTAAAACTCTCTGTCAGATATATCCCTATGAAGCACTGGTTGTGACCCATAGAGGGCGCTGTAAGCTACCTCCTGGAGTGGACCGCACGAGACTAGAGGTGTGTATGAGAGATATGAATGCCAATTATAAAAACAATTACCAGGAAAACTAAAATAAATACAATATTTCCACTGTTACTAAAAACTGTAGCGGCTACAGTTTTTAGTAACAGTAAAAGCTTTTTACAAGGTGACACAGAGACGATATAAAGTTAAGAACAATTGTATAAAAGAACAAATTTGGCTGTATATTGGTTAAATGTATTTATTTCCTTGTGTTGACCTGCTCAAATGAATAAATAAATTAAATTAATAAAAAATGAAATGACCTTTAATAACATAGAAATGATGTGTGTTAAATGGTCCATTGTGTCTACCCTGTCAGCGGCACCTGGCTCCAGAGGAGTTTGAGCAGATCTTTGGGATGCCAATGGTGGAGTTCGACCGCCTGTCGCTATGGAAACGCAATGAACTGAAGAAGAAAGTTTCCCTGTTCTGAAGAAGTGACCTGACTTAATAATGCTTGAGAAAAACACGCATAGTCGACAAACACAGCCAGTAATCATATTTCCAGGCTCATAGTGTCCATTGTGTAACTAACCAATCAGAGGCCTGGATGGAGACTGGATGAGACTGCGCACTGAAGCAGGCACTACTAACCCCGAGTGAGGATGCACGGACCAAATGTACCGCACTGTACTCACTAATGCTTGCTATAGCTGCCCCACCTGCAGCCACTCACTTACATAGTTTTTGTTTTATAGTTAAGGTGCACACAAAATTTTAAATATTGTGGAAAACTCAAAATACATTTTAAGTTTGATTGAAATTTGATTACTGTACTATAGAGATCTGTCTAGAACATGCTGTGTGAAATGTTTTCAAAGATATGGGCTACTCATGTAATTGTGATCATTATTTGTGGGTTTAAGTTTCCTGTTATAAGCAACATTTTGAGGACAGATTATTGTTAATTGTTTTGGCAACTGTCTGATTTTTTTCTATTATTCGAAAACCCATGAATTTAATTTTTTTTCCTGTTGTCCGCTGCTTTTTTCTGTGCTGGAATTAAGGGTGACTGGACACTTTCCAGTTACTATGGACAATGAACTATTGGTCAGTTAGTGGTGAGGCTGAATGTAAAAATGAATGTAAACATTGCTTAAAATTGTATGAATCTGAATGGATTTTGGGTTTTGATTAACTAGATTATAAGAAGCATATACTAAAATATAACATTAACTTTAATCATCCCTTATTCAAAATAATTTTGGGTATAGGCCTAGTCATGAAGTGTTTTAAATTTGAGCTATTGAAAGACGGATGGAAAATGACATTTCCACAATGTTCTACAATCCACAACTTTGACAATATGCAGCTTTAGTTCCAAAGTGTCACAGCCTTAATCACATTTAATCAGTGTATCTACCATGTAAACCTGTTATTTATAATGTATAATCCTATTTATTTGACAGTCATTTGTACACTCAGTTGTCAGAGACACGGTGCATATTAATTTATGTTCCTACAGTATATATTATTTTTGTACAGCGTTTTATGTGCAACACTGGGATTTTAATGTTTATTTCTGTGTAAATGTAAAATTAGGAATTAGTTATTCATGCGTTATCTGTTGCCTTCTTCATATTCTTTTAATATCACATGCCATTCAGTCCAAACTTTTGTTGTACAATGTAGAGAACTCAAATAAAGCACTGGAAGCAGTTCAGCTGTGTCAAAGTATGTATTCTACAAAAAACTTAAAAGTCCAGTAGATATCGTTGGTGAAGCGGGCTGGGCATCTTAGCTAGGCTTAGGCAAAAAACATGAATTTGGTTAACCTCATGTTTAAAAAAGTTAAGTTTCAAGCTTGGACTAATAAAATGGAATAGTGGAATAAAAAGTCAAAGGACGTGAAGTGCTCTGAAGGTTTAAAATTAGGTACATTCCATAAATATTCTTTCTTGTTAATTGGAGATATGCAGTTAAGACTACACAGTTCTTAAAAATGATCATGTTAAGATTTTAGAAAAAATCGTGGCCCTCTTTTCCTTACTTTTACCATTTTTTAAATATATAGTTTTGCTTCCTGATTACACATGCAGGAAATGTGAAATATCTAGAGGTAATTCCGTAACTGTTACCTAGCAACCATGCTGCAAATAAGGACTAAAGCTCATTGACATAATTATGATTTGACTGATGTAAAACTATGATACATATTTACCACTGATATCATCCCATTAAACTAAGTAATATTTAGAAAACCAAGAAAACCACAAGTGCTTTAAATGTCACGACTGGGCAACCCATTTTCAGTATTTGTTTTAGGTTTGTTTGTTTTTTCACTGTTGTGTTATTCACTTCGTCAATGATAATATAGTTTGTTTCTGCAGTTATTTCTCATACACTCGAGTAAGTACTGACTGCAGGTGAATCACGAGGGCTTCTGTTGCTAAGAAACATGGCTCTACACATAAAAGCAAGGTAGCTGGCGATTTTTCAGTGCCGCTTTCCCTGGATGAAGTAACACAAAGCAACACCTCCTACGCTGTCCTTTGACTGACAGCCCCCCGTCCTTGAGCAGCAAAAGCACAAGCACTCATTCAACACACGCCAGCCGCACTAAATCGCCTCTTTATTTGAATGGAGTGAAACATCTACAAGCCTTTGGAGGCCTTGTCATACATGTTCTCAACAAAAAAACAAAACCTTTTCCTCTCTAAACACAGCTTTAAAGAATTTCATTCATTTCATTACTGTACATTCTGTGAGATTTTTTTTTTTTTTTTGGTTTTGTTTTTTTCAGAAAAGAGAGTGGACATGCCACTCCCACCCAAATCCCCAAGTCTTTATCACCCAACACCTTAAAGAATAGCTCCAGGCCCCAGTTACAAACACCTGAAATGCACCTCAAGATTTTAATTTTCAGAGCACTCAAGAAATGCCTCTGGTTAAGGAGAACTAAGTGTCATCTGAACTTTTCTTATTGTAAAAACAAGCGTATTCAGTTTGGTTTGCAGATCTGGAAACATCACAAGTGAAATGCAAGCATCTCTTCTCCAGATATAAAACCAAGATGTCTGTTCCCCCAGTCTTCCCAAACTTCATGCAGCTTCATCGGATAGACAGGTGACGTCAGGTATGTTGTCATGGAAACATGACTAAGGCAACTGAACTTTTAAAAGGCGGCAAACAATCAAGCCTTTAACCTACCTACTGTAGCTCCTGGGCTATTCCCATCAAAGTGAACGCCATCATGAGAACATACATTTTAAAAAAGATCAACAGTTTATTATGCCCAAATTATATTAGCATAAGATTTAAAAGCTTGCATTTCAGTGCATCACCTTTCCAGATCTTCAACCGGAAAAACAAATACAATGAGACAATAATACCTGGCGAAAACATGCCATACAAGTGCTTGGAAAAGGTCCATAAATGACATTATTAAATATCATATTATTTTTTAAAACAGGGTGGAGCATGAACAGTTTTTGTGGCTTCCAATAAGTCACCAACCACAAGACGCTGGGCGCTTTGTGTTACAATTTTGTATTAAAAGCGCCTTATAAATATTGTTTGATTGATTGAAGACTGATTTATTTAATTATGGGCAAGTTTTCTGTTGGATTTTTCTTCCCTTTAAGAATTCTTTATATAATTCTTTACATTATCAGTTATTTATTACTTATAATGCATGTATCAAACTTTCATTCATTTTCCATTTTGTTCCTTCTTTTGTCCCTTTTCTTTCTCTAAATAATTATGCCTAAATCTGTGTTGTAAAAACATCACATTGAAAAAAGGAAATCATTAAAATATACATATAAATGTCAATACTTGCTCCTGAGAGCTCATTCACACTATCGTTGGCATAAGAAAAGATGGTTTTATGCAGTGGAGGTTTCAATTGATGCTCTCATTATGAATCAAGTGCTTTCACTGCTCTTTTACGTGGGCATGATCTCAGCATAAGTACATTTGAATAAGCATACAGCCCGCTGTCCCAGCCTCGCCAAGGACACTCAACAGAGCGCATGAATAATGTTGTCCCCAAAAACACAAGATAAAGTGGAGCAACTAGCGCTCAACTCAGCCGCGTGGGCCACCCGCTTCATTTTCCAACATGTTTGCCCTGGTTCCATCTTTATAATGATAAACTTCCTAGAGATGATTAAATAAATTAAGCAGGGTGAAAATTACTTGGACCAAAAGGTTTCTGCATTGCGTCTCCTGTTCTTGTTGGAGATGGGAAGCATAAGAGGAGAGAGTAAGTAGGAAGGAGGGATGATTAAGAAGAAGCACAGAGGGGGAGCAGAGGGACAGACTGGGGAGGGCTATAGAATTTAGGCCTGTGCATTGGTGCCATTCTTGTCTGGAAGCCCAGCAGTGGCCGGCAGGTTGTTAAGAGATGGAGCACCCTCGTTTTGCTTCGAGTCACGTCGTGGAGGCATCCTTTCATTGATCAGGTCCAGACCTCTGGCCTCTTCAAAGCTCTGGATTTTGTGCTGTGGCTTAAAGCCTTGAATAGCTGCAGAAACAAACAAGTTTCAGATATACTTCAATGTCCAACTGTATTTGCATAAAGAAATAACTGCCCTTATCTGAATAGCTATGAAGATAAGTTTCAGTTTCATACCTATTGAAAGGAGGACTTGTATGTCATGAGTTTTAACTTGCCAGTTAAAAGTCATTAGTAGGACAATTGGTCCCTTAATAGTTATTGGCTTCTTTTGACAGTCTTGGTTGAATCCAGACATCACACACTTGCTGTCCAATAGAAGGTGTGGTTTGTGTTTCAACAATAAGCAATAAACAAAGTCCCTCCACATGGACAGTTGGCAACAGGGTCGTATCAAGATTTGACTGAATATATCTAAATACGCCCTACCATCTTTTTTTTCACATGCAGTCATTTTGAAAGTGCCCCATTAGAACTGAGGGTATCTAAAGATCACAACCAGCCACAACCATGACTAATTGTTGTTATTTGTAACTAGACCTCCAGTGGAGTCCCTCACTGGCCTCAATGACTTTACATGCTCTCCAACAATACAAGAGAAAAGTAATGAATTCATGACTGAACTTACTTTGACAGAATTAGACAGCGTGTAAGGTAAAACATCAGAAATTTGAATTGATTAGTTTCCTTATACTGAGAAATGAAATGATGTAATTTTTCACTAAATTCATGAATTGCAATAAATACAATAACTAAGCTTTACACAATATAATTGACATTATAATTTTATGTTAGAACAACACACAAGATCAAAGACAGCAATAAAGGGATTGTTAAACATATTTCTGCATTACTGTATGGCACATTATGTAGTCACAAAGTTAATCTGGTTGACTGACAAACACAGAAAAGGGAAAGAAGGAAACTTGCATACCTCGTGCTTCCTCTGCCTCTACGGTGGCTGTGTAAGCGTGAGTAGAAGTGCCATGCCCAAAACCAATGGAGAGAAAGTGGCAACATTAATTATCAATGCATTCAGTTAAGTCAACGTTAACACTTAAAGATAATGATAATACAAGCCTCTTCTCTGATTTAACACTAGTAAAGAAGACAACATCACAGGTTAGAAGGTGCAAAGTCTGCAAACTGGAATCAAAGTTACAATGCACTTTAAAACAATACAATCTACAAGTGTAAGCCACACTGCACTAGAAGGAGAATTTTTTTTTGTTTTGAAGCCTGAGATTGAACACATCTGGAAAAACATTCATCTGAATTATACTATGATATGCTTGTATAGCTATTTAAATTCCCATCGTTACCTAGGGCAGTGTGGCAGAGACGAGGGTTACATGGACAAGATCTGACTTTACATTTTGTTGTGTTAATGAGTTGTTCAGCTCAGTAGTTAGTATTCAGTGCACGTGCAGACACTGGAGATAATAGTAAACTATGAGTGCATGAGCTGATTGGCTCCATTTGGACTCACCGCTCTGTAGAGTCTGGCGACCTCCAGACAAAACTCCCAGAGGCAGTGTCCCAGTGGGGGTCAGCCCTTTGAGCTGCAGCACGCTCTCATTCTCCTCTCTGGGAAAAGACATAACAGATTAGGAGCATTCTGCTGAAGCGCAGGTAGAGGAGAGCTGATACAGTATATACAAGAACCAGTGTGACATGTCACGCTGTAGAATGATTGTGTAATGCCCTTTATGAGGCTTTCACATTTTCAAAAGAAGGATTTATTTTTCTGACACACTTACGAAAATCAAGTGGGGCAAGTGTAATTCAAGAAAAAGTCATTAACCTTATAAAAAAGTAGAGCAAGACAGCAATGGAAATATGCAATGAGGAATAACTCGGATCATTGATGTTAAAGTTACTAATTATTAATACCAAATAAATGCACCGGACTCTAGAGCAGCTCCTTCAGCAGCCGTCTGAGGCACCTTCAGTGCAAGGAGAGCTACCTCAGATCCTTCATCCCCACTGCTATCAGACTGTATAACTCCACTATATAGTCTAAACGTGCATTTTTTTTTTCTATATTCTCTTATTTACTTATTTTATTTGTACTTTTACTATCTCAACTGTCTGCATGCACATTTTTTTTGTTCTAACTTTTTTTTGCACTAAACTGCCTGGAGCTAATGTGGCAAGTGAATTTCTCCTGTGAGATGAATAAAGTCTTATCTTAAAAAAACATCTATGCTCCCATTATAACTTTTTTTTTTTTTTATACTTTTTGGCCAAGCAGTTATGACCTATAACACACCTGAGGACAGAGAAGACTCTGGCCATCTTTCCAATGGCCCTGATCTTATTTCTGATCACCTCTTTTCGCACAGCTGGAGTACCACCTGAGAAGAGAATATGGGGAAACAACTATAACAAATACAACAAGTTTTTTTTTTTTTTTTTACTTTTCTACTTAAAACATGCAGTTAATGCACAAAGGCAAAACACGAAACAAGCCATCAATAAAAAAAGGCATATTCGTCAAATATATGTGAATGTATGCAGAATTAGAGCTAATGCTTCAGACTTTCAGAGTTGAAAAGAAAATGAATGTAAATGTGAAGGTTGTCTTACCCTCACATGTATCATCTCCTTCTGACATGAGCTCATCATCAGAGCAGATATTCAGAACATTCACCAACATTTCTGTCACTGAAGCACAAATACATGACGCCACTGAATGGTTGTAGTAGTTATGGCCATAAGTTAGACATCAGTCAATGCTTTCATTGCTTACCTTTTTCACCCACAAAGGGTAGAGACCAGGTGAAAACATCCATAAAGTTGGGCAGCCAGTATGGATGAGGGGAACAGTTAAACTGTCTGATGTTCATGACATTATTCTCATATTTGAGAACTGCAGCTATGGACAAACAAAAACAAGAACACAAACTGTTCACATCTCTCGTTCAAAATACATGCCAATAGACTCTGTTGCTAAGATTTCCCAAAGTGTTTCCATGGTTTCAGTCCCTCAGAGCTGTACCTTTGTTGTTGTATACATCCAGGTAGTTGGGAGCAGAAAAGATGGTAATTAAAGAGGGGAAGCCTGTTGTTTGACTTTTCCTATACATTCGATACCTGGTAACACAAATGGCACAGTCAATTCCATCTTTTAAATAAACAACTGTTCAGTATTTGTGTGGTGTGGTCATCACTCCCACTCACCCTGCATCCTGTGCTTCATGTGCTCGTATTACAGACAAAAGATTATTGTTCATCAGGAAGTCACATACTGCTGGGTAACTGTAGAGAGTAAAATTCCATTTATTGATCAGGTTACTTCTCTGTAACAAACTATGTAGTACTTGTATCCTTGTGGCACATTGAGCCAGAGGCAGTTTTTTATTAAGTGTGACATTTCAATTCCATCTCTGGAGTTTGGATAGTGTGTGTTTCAAAATGAACTAGAACAGGGGATCAATATGGTGCCAGATTTGCCGTAGTATTGGCTATTAGCAGAGGACAAGCCTGCCCCTGCCCCAAAGGAAATACTCACCCACATAGAGCCAAATAAAAAAAATTATCTAAACTACTGTAATTTCTAGACTATTGAGCGCACCTGAATAAATGAATGAAATGAATAAGCCGCATCAACTACATTTTCAAATAATTTTATTTTTGTACATATATAGGCCCGTCGCCAGCATCTCACCATCGACTCATCGATGCCAAGCTCACGTGCAGCAGCTCTAGTTCCTTCTTCGGCACCCAGATCGATTGCCTTTAACTTAAAAGCTGCATCATGTGCATTTCCTTTGTGTGTTTTTCATGAGGAGGCTGTATGCATGAAGCGCAAAATAACTGTTCAAGATAAAATCAAACTAGAATCTTCTTTGGCGCATCGTGTCTTCACTTGTCTGTCTTCAAACGGCTGTCTTCACCTGTCTGTCTCGCTCTTGCACCCTGTCACTTGGCACTCTACTGCGCATGTCTCCTGCAGAAAGACCCGCTGTCCTGACCATGGATGTGGTCCTGTCTGGGATCATGTCCGTGTCTGGGATCATGTCCGTGTCTGGGATCATGTCCGTGTCTGGGATCATGTCCATGTCTCCGTGTCTGGGATCATGTCCGTGTCTGGGATCATGTCCGTGTCTGGGATCATGTCCGTGTCTGGGATCATGTCCGTGTCTGGGATCATGTCCGTGTCTGGGATCATGTCCGTGTCTGGGATCATGTCCGTGTCTGGGATCATGTCCCTATCTGGGATCATCCCACTCCCTAATTTTAATTTAGCATCATAACTTATTTTATCACACAGCGATAAACTGTTTTAGTGCTCTGACAACAGCGCTAGCTAGTGTAACTTCATGTTAACCGCACAGACAGCAGCGCTTTCTGCACTCAAGCTGCACTCGCATCCACTGTGTTGACAAACGAATAATCTGTCCATATATTAGCCGCATCGTTGTATAAGCCGCAGGTTCAAAGTGTGAGAAAAAAGTAGCGGCTTATAGTGTGGAAATTATGGTAAGTGGTAATCAATAGTGGGCATTAGGAAATGCTTATAATTTGTGATTCTTTTGTGAGACAGGAGAGTTTGTTTACCCGCTTTACATGTTTTGGCTACTTCCTGTAGCCTTCCTCACACTCTTTTTGATGAACATCAAAAAGAGTGTGAAAAGGAAACAGTTAACAGACAAACAAGAGCAATAAAAGAACACGCAGAAGAGGAAAATCTGAAATCAGCCATATCCGACTACTCTAAGAGTGTTTCCCAAACAGGGGTACAAGTACCCCTAGGGGTACGCGAGCAAATTGCAGGGGGTACTCAGCAATACCTATACCGGCTGGTTAGCTCAACTGGTAAGTCATGGACTTTCCCCCTGGGGGTTGTGGGTTCAAATCCCCCCCCGGGCAATGAGCTAACCAGTGTGGGTCCTTGGGCAAGACCCTTCACGGTACTGCCCCCCGGGCGCCGAAAAAAGATGGCTGCTCACTGCTCCTGAAAAGGATGGGTCAAATGCAGAAGTCAAATTTCTCCCGTGTGTCACTGTGTGTCATTGTGTGTGAGACCAATAAAGGCTTAAGCAGTGTCGCTGCCAGGCACAGGGGGAGATTTTTTTGAATTGTTCAATTTTAATTTGAGTAAATTTGAGTTAAAGAAAAGAGAGAAAATGCCTGACAATTAAATTTTCAAATTAAGGAGACTTTTGGAGAATTATCAACACGTATGAGTGAGGGGGTACTGGAGGTATGACAAAAAGGCTCAAGGGATACACAAGACAAAAAAGGTTGGGTAACACTGCTAAGAGACAAAACCACATCATGGACTGGAAAAATGCTGGCCAGTGTCATCTGTGCACAACACCACTGGACCAGAGAGGCCATCAAGATCCGCAAAAATGTCCAAGGAGCATAAGCCGTGACGAGAGAGCGTACATCTTATCGCACACATAGAATGCAGTCATGGAGATGGTGTCAGACAGCAAGAGGTGTAAGCTTCCCCTAAAGGAGAAGTCACTGCATTGTCGCGTCACTGAGTCGCTGCGTCACTGAGTCGCTGCGTCACTGAGTCGCTGCGTCACTGAGTCGCTGCGTCACTGAGTCGCTGCGTCACTGAGTCGCTGCGTCACTGAGTCGCTGCGTCACTGAGTCGCTGCATCACTGAGTCGCTGCATCACTGAGTCGCTGCATCACTGAGTCGTTGCGCCACTGAGTGTAGCGTCACTGTGTTGTCATGTGACGCTTCTGAGGAAGGCTACAGGAAGTAGCTGAAATATGTAAAGCAGGTAAACGAACTCTGTCTGACAAAAGAATAGCTAGTTATAAGGTTGAAACTGAAGACAGAATGAATGTTTACCAAAGATTAAGAAATGCTGCTAATGGGTAATTGCCTAATTACTTGAAACATTGAAACATGAATGCCAAATTAATGCCAAAACATATATACAAAAGCACAGAGTGAATTATGAATCTGAGTGGCACCTGTAGAAATAGGAGCAGCCTCTGACACTGTTATGGCAAAAATGTTCCTGGGTTTTTTCTGAGCCATAGTCCTCTCCGGGATCAGACCAGAGCAGGTCACACATGGGCCCAAACGCGGGTGGCTCTTTAAAGCGATCCAGCTGAGCACAAAACACATACAAAAGAATTAACCATGCAGCAAAAAGTTATCCTTTAAAAAAAGATAAAGAGCAGATAATGGGTGCTTTTCTAACTGAATTTATCTTTTTGCTTTTATTACCCATGCACACATCCCAGATACATAAAAACAACAAAACATAGAAACAATGTCCTGATACCACTTTTTAGTGAATGTTTGACGTTTAAGAGCTGGAACTTACATTCAGAGTAGATTATACTTAAATTAACTATTTTTTCAGTATTGACCCTGGCATCAGAACATGTGTTCAAAATCAGCACAAGAGATGATCAAGATGCTTTTGTAAAGCTATACTTTTTTTTTTTTTTTTAATCTTTGGCTAAACAATATCGTGTGTACTGGACAGGTACCTTTTGTATGTCACCTAGGCAGGTGATTTCAGGGCTCAGACCTCCATGCACACAAAGGAACTGCTGGTTTAGGAGTGCAGCCAGAGGCAAGCAGTCAAATGCATCCATACATGCATCATATACACGCTCTGAGTATTTTATTTTACCTAAAGAAGACAAAAGGTGAGAAACATGCCTCTGCCCCATTTCAAACATTCTCTGACCAAAAAACTTACACTCCTGTTTGAAGGTGAAGTACTCTGTGAGATGTCTGCACTCGTGGTTGCCTCTGAGGAGGAACAGTGTGTTGGGATGGTTGATCTTCAGGGCCCACAGATACAGCACACACTGGAAGAGGCACATTCATTAGACTACACTAAAGACTATGAGAGATTTGATGTATATTTTGGATTATGATCCTGCTGGAAGATCCAAGTTCAGCCAAATTTAACCCTTCTCTTTTTTTGGCAGAGGGACCAGAAGCTCTTTTAATAAAGCTAATATTTTACAAGATGCCAAGGGATTTCTCTCCTGCAAGAGCAATAAGCTTAATAAACATGTCTCCCATCTGAGCTCCTTTGGCACCAAAATATACTTAAAGCATGTAAGGCAAAGCTTAATGACGTAGTCATACCAGGAAAGTCCGATCGTTCACTTGCTTTGGGCCGGAACAATTTCTTTTTTTTTTTTTATTTAAATTTTGGTGCAACACAGGGTAAGACGGCTATGGAGGACAGCACTCATGTGCACACATCAAGTTGTGACTTTTCATGCTCTTCACGCAAAACGTAGCCTATCCTCCTCGCTGAACGGTTGCACTCTGCGGATTCTCTGGTGTCTGGTAAGCCTTGGTTTCCCATAATGCTCAACATATGATGGGAGCTTATTAAGTACCAAAAGGCAACTGTGTCAGATCAAGTCCAGTCTGCATTCTCATCTCAAACAAACTGCACCAGGGTTCGAATGGTACCGTGCCCAGAGCAAGCTTTTTGATCGGTCTCGGTTCACTTGTTTGCGCCGTATCGAGATTTTTGGTTTTTATTCACACCAGCCCAAAAGGTCCGAATCAAAGGAACAAACGAACTCTGGTTCGTTTAAAACAAACCAAACAAGGCAGATGTGAATGCACCCTAAGCTTTGTTTCCTGAAATCACACTTGTGGTGATTGTTGCCAAAATGTTACAAATATATATATTGCTGATTTATGTAGGCTGCTTTGTGTTGTAGTTTGAGACTTTCTAACCCCAAAACCCCAATCACTTGTACCATCCTCCTGACAGCGAGTTGAGGCCCGTTAGACATGTCCTCGTTTAGTTTGAGTCACTATTTCCGTGCTTCTCAACACTGAAATCAGTAATCAATCATGTTTACATTTTTGTTATTTTTTTAAGTATCAGGAAACAAAATGTAATTGCACCCCTGGTAAAGGAAAAACTTGTTACTGGGGCCTATGTTATATTTCATTTAAATTCAATGTACTTCCTTTGGATCCTTGGATTCCTTTGGATTCCCTGTCCTGCCACAGGTTTTCCACAAATCTCAATATAGAAGCATGAGAGCAACCACCAACAATTCAATGTCATCTATATCTAAGAAGACCCCTTCTTTAGAGAACTCACAGGCAGAAACAATCCTCCCTTTTGATTGTTTTGGAAATAGGACAGACTACGCCTGCAGACAATATTCAAGACAAGTGTCTGCTCGCACAGGGTGTCAGTGGGAGTGTATGTGGACCACTATTTAAAGATGGGCTCAGTAGCAGCTTGGGCTCAACACCAGATATTTCTCAAATGTCAAATTAAATGGCACATGCACGAATACAAACACAGACTGTGGCTCCTACCTCAATACTGAAGTACCCTCTATCAACGTAGTCTCCCAGAAACAAGTACCGAGTGGTGCTGGGGGACCCGCCCACCTCAAAGAGTTTCATCAGGTCAAAGAACTGTCCATGGACATCTCCACACACTAACATGGAAGACAAAGATTACCCTCATTAACCAATTACCATCAATATATTGTATAAAATATAGTCAATAGGAGAAGCCACATGTCAGAAAGGCTATAGTAGAATAGTTTAGTGCCAGTGAGAAAAGGGTGGAATTGTCTTAAAACTCACAATTTCACACCTGACATTCAGTTGCATCTCTTAGGTGTTTAGAGGCTGGTATGCGTCTGTCTCACCTGTAATGGGAGCTTCGACTTCCAGCATGCACTTCTCCTGGCGCAGGATGCTAGCTCCTTCATTGATGATTCGCAGAGCTGCCTCCTCTTCCAGTCGACCTTCTTTGACCAAATGGGCCTTGAGCGTCTCTACACTGGGCCTTCCATCCATGTACAGGTCTTTGACTGTCAGGTGGATACCAGGAGGATATGGCACCGCTAAACACACAACACAATAAGATTGAAAGCGTAAGCAGAACATAGGAATTGGAGACAAGTCAATGGCATCTCCACAAATATATACCAAGCAGTAGGGCTGGGCGATATGGAGTAAAAAATATATCTCGATATATTTTGTTATATCTCAATATACGATATACATCTTGATGTCTGTACAGGAAAAACAACCCCCCCAAAAACTACTGCAAAAACAAATATGCCAAAAATTCCACAATGTCTTTTTTTATTGAAGTGCAAAGTGGTAGGCAGTTCATGTAGGAACAAAGTGCTTCTGCAACATTAAAAAAATAAAAATAAAAATCCTTGTATACAAAAATAATAATTTAACTGTAAAATAAAGGAAGAAATAATACATATTGCCTAATTTTATTCAAAAATAAAACAACTCAACTGAAGCTCATCTTTGCATTAACTCTTAACCATACGGATTGGATACGATAACCATGAGCTCCTTTAGCATAGGAAGCTTGGCAGGTTCAATATGGTGGCGCGGACACACGCAACGGTTGCTCTAGGTCCCAGTTTTACATATGTCAAAGGGCTACGGGACACACTAAGAAACAGCGGCCTGCTCCGGAAGCAATTTCCACCACTGACCCTGACTCCTAGATCTCACCCACAGTGGAGGTGCCACAAGCGGTGCGATAGGAAACAGAAGTGGGGTAAACGCGGAGGCATCCGAAACAGGCTAGCTGCAAACCCACACAAGCCGGCGATCCCCACCATCGTACTGTCTAATGTACGCTTGATGGATAATAAGCTGGACCACATAGCTGGACCACGTACGTTTACTTCGGGCTACTCTAAAGTCAGTGTGTCCTTGTATTTGTGGAAACATGGCTCAACAATAGCATCCCCGATGGCGCCATACAACTCGACCAGCTAGCATGCTACCAGGTGGACAGACGGACATCTTCAACACATCTTTGAGCCAGACCGTCATCCCCACATGCCTCAAAACCTCCACCATCATCCCTGTGCCGAAGAAGTCGTCTCCATCCTGCTTTAAAGACTACTGTTCGGTTATGCTCACCCCCATCCTCATGAAGTGTTTCGAACGGCTAGTCATGCACCACGTCCCCTCCACCCTAGACCCATTTCAATTTGCATACCGGTCTAACTGCTCGACCGATGATGCAATCTCAACAGCCCTCCACTCAGCCCTTACACACCTGGACACCAGAGGCTCGTATGTTAGAATGCTGTTCATGGACTTCAGTTCAGCATTCAACACAATCGTCCCCCAGCAACTCATACTCAAACTTGACAAGCTGGGGATCCACACATCTATGTGCAACTGGCTGCTGGATTTCCTGACAGGAAAACTGCAGCCTGTACAAGTCGGCAGCAACACCTAAAGCACCATCACACTGAACACGGGCTCCCCAAGGATGTGTGTTCTCCTGTCCTCCTCTTCGCTCTGCTGACCCACAACTGCACACCTTCACACAGCTCCAACCTCTTCATCAAGTTTGCGGGTGATACGACTGTGCTGGGTCACATCAGCAACGACAATGAGACTCACTATAGGAGCGAGGTGAGCTGCCTGGTCAAGTGGTGCAGTAACAACAACCTCTCCCTGAATGTGGAGAAGACAAAGGCGATTGTCGTTGACTTCAGGAGAGGACATACACAGCACGCCCCCCTCACCATCAATGGGGCTGCTGTGGAGAGAGTAAGCACCACCATGTTCCTGGATGTGCATACCTCTGAGGATCTCTCCTGGTCAAAGGACACTGCATCACCAGCCAGTAAAGCCCAACAGCGACTCTACTTCCTCCGCAAGCTGAAGAGAGCCAGAGCCCCAGCTCCCATCATGCACACCTTCTACAGAGGCACCATAGAGAACATCCTCACCAGCTGCATCACTGTGTGGTATGGTACCTGCACTGATTCCTGCCAGAAAAAGCTACATCCAATAGTGAGAGCAGTACTGCTACCATCAGGAAGGAGACTGAGAAGCCTCAGGGCCAAGACTAGCAGACTGAAAGACAGCTTCATCCACCAAGCTGTCAGGATGCTGAACTCTCTCCCTGCCCTGCCCTCCTTCCCCCAATGACACTGCTGCTTAAATTACACAATTTGTCTACTGTACTTTTGCTAGGGGTATATGTGATGTTTTAGTCATCGTTTTTATTGTCTTGTTCATCATGTGCGCTGTGGGCCTAAGACAGTGGTGTCCAAACATTTTTCATCAAGGGCCACATATCTAAACACAGACGAAGCAAAGGGCCGATCGAGGGCCATAGACTGGTGCTCAGAACAGTCAATAATTGATATCTGCATGTTTAACACGTTAGAATGAGCTATCAGTCCTTTATTCACAGTAAGATCCTCAAAACCACACAATAAATATTAAATATTGTCTTATCAAGGTAGATTTTCAAAAAACTTGCAGTCAAAAGTTCTGTTCAAGGTAATTTGGGCCAATTCACCTGGAAGCCTGAGGCCCAAGAAAAATTTGTTTAAGGGCCACATTTGGCCCACGGGGCATAGTTTGGACACGTCTGGCCTAAGGAGATCTGCAATTCCAAATCCTGTGTGTGCAACCTGTACATATGGTTTTTGACAGTAAAGCTGACTTTGAAGGTTCCTTATTTCAGCTGTTGGCTGTTGTAATGCTGGATATTACAACATGGATATAGCCATGTTCAACGTTTACTGTAAATCAGGGATCAAAGAGCTTTTAGCGGATCTCCGCTTTTTATTCAGCCGCGGGGTCATTTTTTTCAATATCTGCAAAGTGCGAGCCGCGCGGTGGGGGGGTGCATTTCGGATGTCGCTCACAGGGATCCAAGGAGCGCTCAGGGAGTTAGTGTGTGTTTGCTCAGACACATTAAAAATTAGGGGGAACATTGGCCATGTCCCAATTCCAAGTATTACTAGTCGCAATAGAATCATATTTTTGTCTGTAGGGAACAAGGAGCAGACCACCCGGCTCACTGAGCTGAGGCAGGACTTGTTCCATTTCGCAGACGGACATGTGATCCCCGGACTGCACTCAGGGCTCACCGCAGACTGAAACCACACTCCGAACCGTGCATTCGCTGAATTGGGAAACGGCGAACATCGCAGAGTAGCAAGTGTAAATAATCGATATATTTACACTTATCGATATACATGTATACAATATGTCAAAATCCATATCGAGTTTAAAAAATATCTTGATATATTTCAAATACAGGGGGTCCTCGGGTTACGACGTTGATCCGTTCTTAAGACGCGCCGTAACCCGAATTTCGTCGTAAGTCGGATTTTGACTTTGATCTTCCAACCAAAGCTCCAATAACCTTTCCATCTCAATAATTAGACCACTACGCTGCTTGGTTATTACTGCCACTTTCATAGGAGCAGATCAGAGCCCACATCAGGTACTTCCGCCCAAATTGGGCACGCACACAAGGCCGTCTTCTTCTCCCTACAACCACAACAAAGCGTATTCTTCCGCCGTGCGCCGTTCGCGTTTGTTTACGTCGCTTACCACGCTAAACCGCGTAAGACAGAATGACGCGTAATATATATATATATTTTTAATGGGGGTGCTTTCGTAACCACGAAACGTCGTTAAGTCGAGACCGTCGTAACCCGAGGACCCCCTGTATCGAGATATTGCCCACTCCTACCAAGCAGTAATATACAACCGCATCATCATCTATAGCTGTTTATAGCCTTCATTTCAACGTGATAATTTGCATGCATCAGAGTGACACACATTGATATTAGTTCAAAGATATGACGATTTTGAAAGATCTTTAATTAAAAGACAGTGTTTGTCCTGAGCGCTCGCAGATCAGAGTGTGCCCAGAAGTGTTTCTCTCTCCATCTCTGGAGACTGGACCCTTCAAGTTAGTTCCAGATAAAGGACAGCCAATGCGAGGGCTGGGCAGTATACCGGTTCATACCGAATACCAGTGTTGTTGTTTTTTTAATGATATGAATTTTTCATATACCGCAATACTGGTGAGTGTGTGCATACAAAACGTAGGGAACACAGAGAGGCTTAACGCCGCACCGGTGGTATGCATGCTACAACCCCTCTTTGCAGTGGCATGAGAGTGGTTGTAGCGTAAGCCGTGTCCCAATTTAAGGGCTGCAGCCTCCACTGCTTTTTCGGCCGCTGCGAAGGCTGCAAAAGCTGCCTCCGCAGACCGCAAGGCCGTTGCCGAAATGGGACAGGTCCAGCCCACGGAGCCGCTCCCGAGACACATGGCTAACGCTAATGCTAACAATATGCACCACGCAAATTACGCACACGGATCAATAACCCTAGAATTGGGACACGGCTACAGTGTGTGTTGAGCAGTGAACAACATGGATATTGTTGTTAGAAAAGAAGAGCCATATCAGTTATGTGGAAGTACTTCGGCTTTAAAGGTCCCATGGCATGAAATTTTCACTTTCTGAGGTTTTTGAACGTTAATGTGAGCTCCCCTACCCTGTTTAGCCCCCCCGGTCCTTTTCTGCGTTTGAAAAAAAACACAGCTCAAACAAGGCAACTATGTGACGTCACATCGAAAAAATGCAGCTCCACCCCCTGTCTGGATGTCTACCCACCGTCTCTGTAAATCACGCCCAGAGAGTTTGGACCGCGAATGAGCTACGCAATACGAAATGCGTTTTTTTATTTGCCTGGAGGCACGTGCGAGTGTTTCTAGGCTTGGAAGTCCTTTATCTGAGCCTCTGAGCCTTGC
Source organism: Paratrypauchen microcephalus (assembly GCA_036785185.1). NCBI lineage: Eukaryota > Metazoa > Chordata > Actinopteri > Gobiiformes > Gobiidae > Paratrypauchen > Paratrypauchen microcephalus. The sequence goes on along the minus strand of JAVJIX010000004.1, from coordinate 14,936,361 downwards.
TACAACTTGCTAAATATTAGCAAGTTATTACTAAACAACTAAATCAGTCATTCCCATTGTAGGGGTCCCAAAAGATTATTAGGGGTACCCAGGTAGAGGTTCTGAGAAAAGACTAGACTAGACAATTTTGATAAGGGGGTGGCATGTTAATTGCTTCCATAAGGTATTTTATAACCATTACTGTTCTGTAACATAGTTATTAACCAGAAAATAAAGTTTTCCTTATAGGCCAATAGCTTCTCAGGTAGGAGAGGGAGGACATTAGAATCCAACGTATCCATGGGTAAAAAATAGAGATTGTTGGTTGTAAAAGGTTGGGAACCACTGACCTAGATCATGGAGTATCCTGATTAGCCTGCCCTTTTTGCATTAGTCAGACATCACCAGAAAAAATTGTCTAGTATTTTCATGATCTAAATTATGAGAACACTTTCCATAGTTTTAACAAGACTTGGCATGTCAAGGCTAGAACAAGACAATGAGATACACTGGAATCAGGCCTGAGGCAAAATGCCAAAAGTAAGGCTCATTTTTAAACAAAAAGTTTCTGCCTTCACAAAGGTAGTGAAGAAATAACTTGTGTAAGGCTTGTAAACTCGTTTTGTTTGTTTTTTGAGTGTCTGTTGAGAGAGGCTAGGCTACCCTAAATGGCTTTGACAATTTACGCAGTGAAGGGATTTTATAAAGACACTGTGTAGTCGTGTAGTCATGCCATCTTGAAGAAACAAGACAAGAACAAGAAAAAAAACAGGCCTGTTAAAACACGGAATAGGTGATATTTACGTGATCGAAGCAAGAGATCAGTGTTTTTTCCTATTGGTTGTATGGAGCTGGGAAAACTTTTTTGAGAGCTACGCTCAAACACTCCATTGCATCAGCTTCCAATGTAATCAGCTTAAGTAAACTCGGGCCGCTAACTAGGCCCAATATTTCCACCTGCAGGGTACACAGTTAAATGTGTATATGATGACAGATAAATACTCTTCTAGGATATCAAACCATATAATTGTATTTAAGAAGAGAGCAGAGAATCTTCTTTTCCTGCTCAGCGCAAGCCCTGACTGATCAAATGTCATACAACCACAAGCCAGTGAAATATAAGCAAAACATGGATTGTATGTTTCAATTATAGATACACCACACAATACTACTGGCCCAAAACTATGCAAAGCACAATCTTAAACCTGTATCTACAAGTAGCTAGAATACCATCAAGCTCAACTGTGTGAGTAGTTTGGAGAAAGAAGTCTGCCAAGAAGAGTGGTAAATGAATGAATATTTGTTATTTGTATTGCTTCAATGGAAGGAAAGAATGTAACATTTTAAATGTAAATGTATAAAGAGGATACAAAGAGTATTACAACCAATTCTTGTTTAAAGGTGCATTGTGTTTCTGGTGGATGGTCCGTCAAATGCTTTTCTCCATGGAGATGTTATTGCTTTGTCTGGAATGTTTCACAGTATGGTATTAAACCTTTCCATCTTCATGGAGACCAAACCAGACCTGATACAGCAGCTGCTGACAAGATACTCTAGTGAACTGAGGGCTTTATTTGTTGATTTATTTTTTTACTGTAGAAATAATCTCTCATGCATCTATCATAATTATAAATTGGCTGTTAATGTTGATGCTGTAATTTATTAAGTAAATGCATAACTACATTTTTGACCAACAACAGAAAACTTTTTTTTTTAACAATGTGGACAATGAAATTTCCTAATTAGGCTCAGTTTATGATTTCCAGTTTACACCAAGCAGATGCCAATCAATCTAGATTCTTAGACTTAGACATAGACAAACTTTATTGATCCACACGGGAAATTGTTTTGGGTACGGTAGCACACTCATCAAATATAATATATAATATACAGTATAACATATAACAGAGGGTACAAAAAAAATAGATGGAATAGCAACCAAAGAGCAACAGACCAGTGTCAGATGAGACATAATTATATACATTAAAAAAAATGATAAATAAAATATAAATAAATTATATACTGTATGTACAAATCGGATATTTAAATAAATAAGTAGTAGTCAAATATAAAATACAGTATCAAATAAGATGTACAATACCAGCTGTATACAGTTGTAGGGAGTGTTGTCTAGGGATTCTATAAAACACTGAACAATTCTTAAAAAGGATATATATGTATTAGACAGATTTTATCTTAAAAATGCTTTCGAATAGTGTTTTAAGTGCCAAGGTAAATCCGCTAAACGTCTTGTCGCTTATCCTGGGTCAGTGTAAACACTTGATTGGCTTTGTCAGACAAGTCTAATTAGCTCTGTTAGGTCGTCTTAATCCAGTGATTGAATGATTTACATTGACCACCACTGAAACATGCTCTAATGAATAAAAAAAAATGCATTTAACTTGTAACTGGTGTAATAGATGTCACCTAAAACACGGAGATGGCATTTCATGAGGTTGAGAATAAGAAAAACGTCTGATTAAATAAACTAGTATTGGCTTTAATGTTGCCATAATGCTACTACCTATAACCGGAATGGCAATGTATTTGCAAATACCGTGCGTAGATAATAAAACGCATCCATCGGGTTTCTATAGACATCATCAGTCAAACGTGATCATTTCAGTGATGATGCTGGGTTTGCCATTTCAAGAGCTTTTCAACTGTCATATTTGGCAAAGTGAGTGAACTTCCTGCACCAACAGAAATGGTCAAAATCAGCCTTAAATTACTGAACACAAACCTTTGATGGGTCGTTCAATGGTGGAGAGCTTGTTTTGGTCTTTCGTCGACATTCTCTGCTCGGGACAGTTGTTGGCCAATTAGCTGAATTCCTAACTAAACTTGATGAATTCCTTCTAGCTAGCCGCGCTAGCTAGAGTGAGCTAGCCGCGGTAGCTAGCGGAGTTTGTGCAGCGCCCGCCGCAGTCTGCCTCAGAGGATCCGCTGGGCTGCACTGCAAACGGACAAGGGAAGGGAGAGGGGAGATCTCCTTAACTAACAAATTAAAGCCTCCCCTGTGCTCGCTGCAGCACAGTGCAGTGATGCTAAATCGCTGTCACTTGACGGGGGAGAAGTGAACGGGTCCAGGAAACAGTCCCGGGAGCGCGGAGGACCGAATCAAGAAGTACTGAGCAGAGCGTCAGATCATAACTCAAGTTTATCCTTTTTAGTCTTGGGCGAGGTGCATCTGTCACAGGCCGCCGGGCTTTGCTTTATGTCGTGATCCGATGTGTCGTTCAGACCCCTGTCGGATTACAATAATCCACCGCAAACGGATTTCCTACAACATGGCTCAGAGCGTGGGTTTGTGGGTAGTGTAGTATTTACGGTAAACTTACTTTACTGTACAGGTCTCCTCCATCCAGCCTCATGCGAAACGGTGTGGGTTATATGTTTATTATTATTATTACTTACTACTATTACTTATTATTATTACTTATTACTACCATCCAAACAGGTTAGTAGTAAAAAAAATACTACCAACCTGTTTGGTTGGTAATATAAAAAAATATTTAAAAAAAAATTCAAACCCAGAGGAGTAGTAACTTGGATCTAAAGGAGTAACATTAACCAAAAATGTTGCCCAACCGTAATAAAACTTTCCAAAATAATTAAAGGTAGCTTTCAGGGAACGTTTTGATATTTTCAAAATAACCCCCTCAGAACGTTAGCTGGGTGTGACATTATTATATTGTTGTAATTTCAAGATAAAAGAACAAATAGTGTCGGACTCTGCAAAGGACGCCACAACACATCCATGTTAACAAGAACATAGCACCTCCCGGTGGCACGTAGTATTCACGACAACGTTGAGATGGGATTCTATAGGCTACTTTTAATATTATGTCTTATATTTCTTGACTTACTTTCAAGTTGAGACATATTGATGTGAAAATCAAAATTTTCCACTCATGGAAGAACTTGTGACCTGTATATTCATAATATTATGAGTCTTGGTCCTTTTTTTTTTTTTTTAATTCTTTTTATTAAATTATGTCCTCAGTAGGCCTACATAGGCTCTCAGTAAATGGAAGTAACACCAGGGGTACTGCATATTAAGCACAAAACACTGAGCTACAGTTATAAAGATATAGCCTAAACCTATAGGCCTACAGAAGATTTTTCTTCACAGCTTTAGCGTTTAGTGAGGAGAAAAGCTGTCTATATTGTTGTAATTCAATTAGATATGCAGATATATTGTTATTGTTATTGTATGTTCACAGAAAGTTCTTTTGCTAAACGACTTCATTAAAACAAAAACAAAAAAACTGTAAGGTAGAGGGTGTCCTTAATGAAAAACAATCTAAGATATCTCTGCACACACCTAATGAGTGCATAACACTGTAAATAGAAACCCTTTAACTGGTGTAAAGACAGCAGTTGTCAGGCTCTGATCATACTGGCCATGTATGGAAATCTTCTTCTGTTTGGGGGGTCCCATTTAGATTACAGATTTTCCCCTAAGACAGAGCTTCATTCAAATGTGCAGCACATGTTCTGTCCCAGTCTAAGACAGCTGTTGTATTTAAAGTCTGTGTTCTCAGATCCTTTTGCATCAGTCCATTGCACTGGCAGTAACACTTTCAAGATGGTATGTCTCTGGATCACTACATTTGTATGCATTTAAATAAGCTATTCATTTGGATGTTACATGTTGTTCTACTATAGGCCAGCAGAAAGACAAAGAAGAAGGAAGGAGGTGCCAAAAGAGCGCAGAGAGCATCGTCCAATGTTTTCTCCATGTTCGAACAAACTCAAATCCAAGAGTTTAAAGAGGTAAAACCTTATTCTATTCTTCAACTCTTATTTATGCAAGATACTTCATTTAAAATTAAATTTTTCAAAGGCTTTCACTTTAATTGACCAAAATCGAGATGGATTCATTGATAAAGAAGACCTGAAGGACACATATGCATCTTTAGGTCTGTAACTGTACTGTAATAGTTTAATAATGTGTTACCTGACAAATAACCCTGAAAGTATGTTCTGAAGGTAAGCTCAATGTGAAGGATAATGAACTTGAAGACATGTTAAAGGAAGCAACTGGACCCATCAACTTCACAATGTTTCTTAATCTATTTGGAGAAAAGCTGCACGGTAAGATCATTCAGTGCCTTGTCCGAGGTTGTGAAAATGTGAAAGTGATTTATTTATGTGTGTGTGTTTGTGTGTGTCAATTTTGTGTTTGTGCAGGTACTGATGCTGAGGAAACCATTCTAAACGCTTTTAAGTTATTTGATTCAGATGCCAAGGGTTTCATACATAAAGACGAGTATGTTGAAATAGCATGTTAATGTAATTGACATAGCAATATAATGTAATGACTTTATATTAAAAAAACAATATTTGTGCTAAAGACTGCAGACTTTGCTGATGACCCAAGCGGACAAGTTTTCATTGGAAGAGGTAAAAAGGACTGGCCATTTTATCTCATTTACTTGTGTGCTGATAACCCCCATTGAATTGCAGGTCAATCAAATGTTCCAGTCATCAAATATTGACCCTGCTGGCAACCTGGACTACAAATCTCTGTGCTACATTATCACACATGGGGAGGAGCAAGAAGAATAGACATGTAATGAACAAGTTATTATTTCTGACTAATTATCAATAAAAATATAGACACAGTATAACACCAAGACTTATTGATTTTATTTTCTTAAAAACAATAAATTTCAAATTCATTAAATGAAATACAGTACATAACCTTTCCAAAGTGAAAAAGTGAACTTCAAGTACTACCATGATTACACATTACCCAGTGCAATACGTAGTGATCAACAGCTTGTTGTCTGTTAGGGTGACAGGCATGCTTCTGCCATAACCTCGCTGAACACAAAGAAGGATAAAGAATAGGCAGGGAGCTGGACATGATCTGAAGGAGGTACAGCAACTCCTTTAAGATCCGGGAGAGTTGTGTCATCCACCATCTTCAGAACTTCTCCATTTAGCTTAACAGATCTGTAAACAGAAATAGAAAGACCATGGTGCTTACTTGCTACATGTAAAAGATCATTTTATTAAAAGCAATTAAAATTGGAAGAGAGATAAATAATTGTATTGAGGAAATCCACTGGCACCTGGAATAGAGTCCCTCCTCTCCACTCTGGTCAGACTCCAGGACAAAAGCCACCACTGTGCTGGATGCCATGTGTGCAGGCACTGAGACCCTCACTGCCTTGTGATTCAGGTTCATTGCTATTAGTGTGACTGCTCCAGTAGTGGAACTAGGGAATTTCAAATATGTCAGAAAAGTACACATTTTTTACTGTCTAGATTTGACATGTAAACTACCTTTTTTTGTCTGTGCAGTGCAAATAAAGCCGAACTCTTTTGGGAAAAAGTGTGTAGTTGCCAGTTGCTTTTACTGACAACACTTGTTGGCCAACAAGCCTCTTGTAAAGAACAGATAGCCAGTAATCCTAGAGTGGAAAAGTCATATTATTATCTGTAATAGGAATTCACTTGGCAAACTAAAAAATATAGCAGTTTGGAAATTACAGGAAGGGGGTCGAGGTTGTCATCAATAAGGTGGTAACTCCCAGAACCAATGAACACTTGCCTCATGACTACATTCAAACCCAGTCTGGCCCCAAGGCCCAACTTATCCAGCCACCTTTACAAAATAAATAGGGTCAAACCAATACTTCAGAAAATGTTCTTTAAGCAAAACTAAAATACAGTATTAAAGATACAGCTGACAATGTAATTTAACTGTCATAAAACATGACCAGAGGTGCAGATAGTAACCCATGAAACATAATGCTATGTACATAATTATTTTTGTACATAATCTGGACTTACATAAAACCAGCAACAAATGTGTCTGAGAGCCCCAAAGCACCTCCTCCATATGCAGAACTTGTCTCTCCAAGCCATACATTCTTCTGTGGCGATGCCCGTTTCACTTTCTAAACCAAAATTACATGTTAAATGTTAAGTGATTGCAAAATGTGGCACTCATCACCTCTCATCATCTCTTCACCCTCTCATCACCCCATTACCTGCAATACTTCATTTGTTTTTAAGGTCAGAGTGTCCAGAACACGGGGGTCCAGAAAATCTTCCAAAGATGTGTCTCTTCCATTCACATAATAACTACACAAAAACAGCTCAGAAACATAGTATGTACACATTTGATGTTTACTTGCTTCAAACTCACTGGTGCCACGTACAAGCATCAATTGCCTCAGATCCACTATGTAAAAACCTACAGCAGAAATTACAATAGTGTGAGAACACACAGTTCTTCATTCCACACAACTGCAATTTGAACTCATGAGAAACAAGTTAAGCAATTACTTTAAGTCTACTCCCATGTGACATGAAATTCAATCACAATCTAGAGTCTCAACACAAACCTCTTTTTAACTGTCAACTTGTAATAAGTATGCAGTCTGAATGTTAAAGGTGCACTGTTTTTTTGGTGTACCTGGAACATTTTGGTACAATCTTCACAATCTTGCATTTATTCAACTACTTTCTATTTCTAAATAATACTTGGCCTGGTGGCCAAGGCTGCTTGTCTTTGTGGAGATAAATTAATTGTATTGTATGCCACAGGCAAAACACTGAGATTAGAAGCTTTTGGACAACAGAAAACTTGTGCACTTACGCACCTTTAACTGTTTTAACTGGATGATACACTTGTTTTGGGGTTAACATTAGTTAATTTACAATAAATTCTTTGATAGGCACTACTTCTTTATAAACATATTGCAAACTCACCCCTCCAGTATGTCTATTCTATGGTCCCGGGGTTGCCCAACATCAGGGCCATACAATCCAGACTTCTGATAGAATCTAGATTCTGACATAATCATTTTGAGGTGGACAAAGTCCTGTCCCAGCTGGAAGCCATCGATTCGAATGCCTGCTTTCTTCTCAAAGCTGTTTGGCTCTGTGAAAGCAAAAACACATCCACGATCATGCCTCTAAATGGTCTACTCACATGAGAGCTGGTAGACCTAGTTGTGATATGAGGAAGTTTCAGAATTTGTGTGTTCAACCATGTTAATTTGTTTGCTTTATTTTGTTATTCTTATTTGTGAATTGTCTTTGAGTGATGTGACCTACCATTGCCCAGCTCCCATGACATCCTGTACTGCCTGGATGCACAGTAGTGCATGAGTGCCTGTGCATTGGAGCTGTTCCAGTGGTTGTCAGCTGTCCTGAGCAGAGCATTAAGCCCAAAAATCAGCTCCATCCCAGAACAGTTAGAGAAAGAGTACAGCTGGTCCACTGTTGTCTCTTCAAAAAATATGTATAATTCAATGAGTTAAAATGAGTTTGCTTTGATTAAGCCAAATACAATGTTTAGATAGTGCTGTGACATGGACCTGTGAATTTAACTTTTCTATACTTTCTCTCCAGGTCCTCTCTCTTTAGGACTATTTGCTGCTGGACCCATTCCTTTTTCAGCTTGTCTTCCAGCCAAGAGGGCAGCCCACTATTGTCACACACATTTGCAGCTGCAACACAAAATATACAACACAAGTATAAACCTAGAAATTGTGACTTAACCCAGAACTAAACCTGATTTACCAGGTCTAATACAACCTTGGGGTTGGGCTCAAGTGTGAAGTGAACACACAGCAGCGTCTGCAGTTACATGTGCTATGCACACAAAATCTGATCACGATCAGATCAATAATTTTATTTAAGTGCAGGGACAGTGCATATTGATGAGGATCTACAACAATGCAGTGTAAATATGACAGATTATAGCAAAAATGCTAATTTCCATCTGTAGTCCCAAGGCAGGTGACAACACAGCAAAACAATAACAAGTAACAACAGCAATATACACTAAAAGAGTCCACAAGTCTGGTTTTCGTTTAGCCACTGTTTCAAGTGTAATAACATGATTTTGGTGTGCATGTTAACCCGTCCAAGCCAGTGTCAGACAATCTGCTTCTTTGGAAGCAAAACAAGATGATAATATCTACCTGGAGGAACGTTTGAGCCCCAAACATCCTGAGGACTGAAGACCATGAAGTCCTGCCTTGTCCCACCAAACCTCAGAAAGGCCGGAGTTAAAGCTCTTGCCAGTGCTCTTACCTTTGGAGATCTGGATTAAATAATAAAATAGTGATTAGTTACAACAAAACAAAAGCTGTTCTCTGGTACTCCACATAGACTACACAATCAGTTCACATGGCTTCAATTAGTACGCTATGGTTAAGGAACAATGCGCCTTCACTGTTGCGTATTAATAGTTTACTACAAAAAGGATCATGTGTTTGTGGCATGTTTGACCTCTCTGCGATTTGCATAATCACAGAGAGGAAATTGGAAGACTTAAGCTACTTTGAGTGTCACACTAAAGGGAAATAAAAGGTTTAGTGCAGCACAGGTAAGAGGATAAACCAGGGCTCTCAAGTCTCACGCTTTGAGAGTGTGACACACGCAATTCGACGTGTTCACACGCTCACACGCCACACATGGTATTTCTCACGCTGAAATTTTTTTAAGCAATTCAAAACTGTAGCCACTGTTCACAGCGCTTCTGTGCCCAGAAAATCGGTAAGTTAATGCAGGCACTGCGCGTTTTCAGCGAAAAAAAGTCACTCACACACCAGTACTCGAGTTGAGCGATCAGCTGTGAGGCCGATCGCTCACAGCTGTGAGCGAGCCACGTGAATGTTTACGCGGCATTTCCAAGAGAAGAAGAATCCTTAACTTGCTACGTTAATGCTACGTAAGAAGGAACTCTCGCCTCGGGACACGGGATAAGTTCGGGATATGTCCTTTTCTCCGGAGCTCCGGATTATTAAAGACCGTGACACGTGCATACATGGATACGAGTGACTAGGGTGAGTCATATCAGATTATTTCTGCATCTATTTCGGCACTAAACCAGAACTAAACCAGAACTAAACCAGAACTAAACCAGGACTAAACCAGAACTAAACCAGGACTAAACCAGGACCAAACCAGAACTAAACCAGGACTAAACCAGAATTAAACCAGGACTAAACCAGAACTAAACCAAGACTAAACCAGGTCTAAACCAGGACTAAACCAGAACTAAACCAGGACTAGACCAGGACTAAACCAAGACTAAACCAGGTCTAAACCGGGTCTAAACCAGGATTCAACTGGGACTAAACCAGGACTAAACCAGAACTAAACCAGGACTAAACCAAGACTAAACCAGGTCTAAACCGGGTCTAAACCAGGATTCAACTGGGTCTAAACCAGGATTAAACCAAGACTAAACCAGGTCTAAACCGGGACTAACCCGGCACTAAACCAGGACTAAACCAGGTCTAAACCAGCACTAAACCAGGACTAAACCAGGTCTAAACTAGAACTAAACCAGGTCTAAACCAGGACCAAGCCAAGACTAAACCAGGTCTAAACCGGGTCTAAACCAGGATTCAACTGGGACTAAACCAGGATTAAACCAAGACTAAACCAGGTCTAAACCAGGTCTAAACCGGGACTAACCCGGCACTAAACCAGGACTAAACCAGGTCTAAACCAGGACTAAACCAGGACTAAGCCAAGACTAAACCAGATCTAAACCGGGTCTAAACCGGGACTAAACCGGGACTAAACCGGGACTAAACCAGGACTAAACCAGGACTTAACCAAAACTAAACCAGGTCTAAACCAAGACTAAGCCAGGACTAAACCAGGTCTAAACCAGGACTAAGCAAAGACTAAACCAGATCTAAACCGGGTCTAAACCAGCACTAAACCAGGACTAAACCAGGTCTAAACTAGGACTAAACCAGGTCTAAACCAGGACTAAGCCAAGACTAAACCAGATCTAAACCAGGACTAAACCGGGACTAAACCAGGACTTAACCAGGACTAAACCAAGACTTAACCAAAACTAAACCAGGTCTAAACCAAGACTAAGCCAGGACTAAACCAGGACTAAGCAAAGACTAAACCAGATCTAAACCGTGTCTAAACCAGCACTAAACCAGGTCTAAACTAGGACTAAACCAGGACTCAACCAGGACTCAACCAACCCCCCCCCCCTTCTCAGAAATCTAATCTCACTCCTAGCAATCTTCAAAACTTGAGAGCCCTGAACACTAAAGAGTAGAGACCACACTTCTCTACCTGAATCACCTACCCCAAAAGATTCATGAACTTTTCTTCAGAGGCCAGGCTGGCATCTATGGTGAGAGATAAAAACCGCGGATCCACTCGCTGCACCACTCGCGATAAATCCACCTTCATTGCTACATTTTCTGAATTGGTGAAAAAGTGTCTTTCTTTGATAAAGTCCAGTTCTTCTGACGGACACAAGACAAGCGCAAAAACGATCGCAATGACAGCCTTCATGGTTTCACTGAGTCAGTACAACTACATGGTGCTCACACGCCAAGAACGTGACATTAAACAGCACACTTCCTGAATGTTCATCACTCCTGTAGGCTCCACTCGTTTTCACAACATACACCAAAATCTACGCCACCAGGGCTCGCTAGAGGGATTTGGTCAGGCCGAAGGGTGAAGTGACTTGAACCAGCTACCCTCTGGTCAGAGGGTGAAGGCTTACACATTGCGTATTTTTTGACTGTATGAAGGTTTTAATTGCATGTCTATTCTGCGTTGTGAATGCATGACAGAAAGAAATCTGACGAAGACCTGCTCAGTGAGACAGTTTGTGGTGATCAAAGACACTAACTTACTGCACCATACTGCATTTCAATATGCAGACACATTCATGTCATTTAGAATGATTCCAGACAACAATTTATAAACCAGAGGACAGGCATTATTTTAATATGATACAAATGTATAATAACATATTTAAAAAATAATGTGACCATTTTGCATTTACAAAAAGTACAGAAATAAGCACTTTCTCAAGTTAACTCCGCTGTGGTGTATGAAGGTAGGCTAGGTCTGTGGGCTTCATAAGTAAGTCATCTACCTCTTCCTGCAAGGCTGATGCTTTTTCATTAAGAAGCATCTGAAAAAGAGAGATGTGTCATCTAATAGACAAAAGCACAAGCAGTAACATTGTTAATAAACTTGTCTAGTAATTTGAATAGAGGTGAATGCACTCACTTTGGCAGAGGCCACTATCTGACTGGCCTGCTTCATATAAAGGTTTTCAATTGTCTTTGACAAAACTCTGGGGTCCGCATTGGCAAGGTGAGCCAGTGTCTTATAACCAGCGTTATAAAGTTGCTTTGCTCTGGCCTAAATTAAGATAAAAATGTAAGTGCTATGATTGTTTGGAAATTTAATGTGGTTCAAGTTCTAACAGACCTCCATGACACCTGGGACTTCCATCAGAGGGATGAGCTCGGCTTGAACACAATAGGTAAGTCGACGCATCAGCTCCGACAATAGAGCTTTATATGGCCAAAACTCTTCAAGTTCCTAGCAGACAAACAGGTGTGTAAATTTAGGAACACTAAAGCAGTGTCCCTTTCATTGTTTCATTGTCAACACCTCTGTAAAATGAAGAGCACAGGAACAAAAAGCAGATGCTGAACTCAGCAGTGTTTGGATAAAACCCCGACTTAACTGAAACTTTTCAGCCACACTCCACAGATTTGTTTCCTTGAGTAAGGAGAAAAGCACCATCGCAAGGTACATTCTGGTCACTACCAGCATGTTAGTATTCTAAAGTCAAAGACAAGGACACTCAGGTTCCATGATCAAAGTATCTGTTTATCAATATTTATGCTACAAAGGTTCCCTTACCTTTTTGATGGTTTGTCCTGCAGCTTTTCGGGCAACAAAACTCTCTGGGACACCAACTGCTGCAGACATTTTCTGCTCTGATGCAGACAACATGGTAAACTACAAGACAACAACACTTCCATAAGTACCAACACTGCATTAAAATCATATTAAAGGGGATCCATTGGGATGATGATGCTCTACCTGTCTGAGATAAATCATCCACTCAGGCTTACACTGGGAGATCAAATCATAAGGTGTGACCAGATACACCAAGTGGAGGTAACTGTTGAGCAGCAGCCCCTCCAGACCTTTAGAGAGGTCGCTGTACAGCATGCCACTGTAGGTCAGATCTACTGAGCCTGAGAGATTGGGTAACACATTATATATGGTATAGAAATATGGAAATGATGAACAGAATTTTTAAATATACCTTTGTAAGTGGCTTTTCCCAGCCGAGTGACTTGCAGCATTACGTCTTGAGCTTCACCTTTAACAGTGACGAGCCCTTTCTCTTTGAGCACTTCAACACACTCCAGTGCAGAGTCCCACACAGACTTCTTTACACACAGCTGCTTCTCTTGAACAGACAGAAGTGTGCCAGAAAGAAAGTCCTTCAACTCCTCCAACGATGTGGTGATCTATAGCATTAGTGAGATCATTAGATAACATAACCCATTTGACTGATTTAAATAAACAAGTTACATTTAATCCAATGAGTGACAGGATGAGACTCAAAAGTCCTTTTCCATCATCATACATTAGGTTGCTGTAACAGTTCTCGATTGGGGCACAGACAAGTGACTTAACCTGAAACACAAATACTTTATTGTAACAACAGCTAGACGATTGCAATGATGTCACAGTATGTAAAAGTACCATGTTCTTCTCTTTCTCCTGGAGAATAAGGATGCTCTCTCCCTTTGTGTCAATCCCTGCTCGACCAGCTCTACCCACCATCTGCTTGTACTGGCTTCTCTTTAGAAACTCAGTGGCAACAAATGGTGAGCGCAGAATAACTCTGTGGCAAAACATAATTATTTAAAGCTAATGTAAGGACACAGTCAAAACTAAATGAAAACACTTAAATTAGAAAGAAAACCAGATCAAAGGAGCATGGTCAACATAATCCTTTTTGCGAAATTCTCATGACCGCTCACCTGCGAGCTGGAAGGTTGACCCCAGCAGCCAGTGTGGTGGTACAAGTTAGGAGGCAGAGGACACCACTGGTATAGGCCTCCTCGACCAGTTTTCTTTCTTCAGTTGTAAGGCCGCTGTGGTGGTGGGCGATCCCAAAAGGAACAGTCCTTCTGAGCAAAGGACACATATTCCCATTCCCACTATCTCGCAGCTCTTGAAGGAGTGTTGATTTCTCTGACTCTCTATGTCTTACAAAATCCCTGAACAATACTAAATGAGTAACAGACAAACCCTGAAAAATACACATACCAGGTATTTGACTTACTCTTTCAGATATTTACAAATCATTGATGCTACATTTTCACAGTTCTTTTTGGTGGGACAAAAAACAAGGCAGGAATGTGTAGGAATGACCTCCGTAACCAAGGCAATGATATGATCTGGGTCAATTTTCTGCATCCCACTGGAATACTGTAAAAGAAAAAAAAAATCTCCCTACAGTTAAATATTGCTCATATAACTACTATAATTTATATCATAATAAAAATGCACCTAAATGTTTTACCTTATAATTGAGAGGACGACAGAGTTTGAAACATTCCTCCTCTTTTGTGTCCACTTCATAAATTGTGTCCTTGAATTTAACATACTCCGTAAGCTGAACCTAAACACACATGTTGGTTAAAATACAATACGACAACCTGAAAATTGTAATAATCACTCACGTACAGGTCTGAAGTCATTAGTATAATTTTCTGCATTTAGAAATGTCTGGATTTCTTTAATGTTTCCCAGAGTGGCACTCATCCCAATAATCTGAGTTGTTTCTAAATATGAACAATACTTACAATAAGAAAAAGCTATCACAGAGGCATCATGATACTGGCAGGTCACAACTTACTACTCGTGTAGAGAAGCTTGGCTAGTGTCATTTCAATAATTGCTCCTCTAGCACCATCACCTAACATATGAAGCTGCATTTGAAGGATGACAATTAACAGACTGGAACATCTGGTGAATGTTTTCACTCAAAATGGAAAGCGTGATTACCTCATCAACAACCACCAGCCCAAGGTTGTCTAATCTATTGGTCTCTATCAAAGAGTTGACCAGGCTATGAGCCTTTTCAATAGTGGCTATAAATAAAGATTTGCTTGTTCTTCTCTTCACTGGGGGAAACTTGCCCTTGCTGCCAGCATATTCCTCTACCATGAAGTTTAGTTCTATTCCAAAGCTGGCGAGTCCTCGCACCTAAGTGAAATCCAGAAACAGTTAATGGACATACAGAAACATTATATTTTCAGTCATTTCTAACTACCATACCTTCTCTTGCACTAGTGAGACATATGGCAATATGAACAGGCAGTCTTTCTTTCGACAAAGTAGTTCTTTGAGAATCAATATCTCTGCAACTAGTGTTTTTCCACCACTGGTAGGCAAGGAATAGATTAGATTCTTCCTTTGCTGAACAAAATCCAGGTTTAGACATGTCTCCTGCCAATCTGATGAAATGAAGTGAATGTTTTTAACAAAGTCATTGCAAATAAACACTTAAAAAGAACATTACCATAAAGGCTCCTAATTCCTTTAAGTTTAAGTAAAAGATCTTTGACTTTAGTGGGTAGCCCAAAGAAAGGTCCTAAATCAGTGGTCTGTGAGGATACAGTCTGTATGGTTTGTAGAGCAACATTTATCTCATCAGAAATTACGGCCTCTTTCTGTTCCACACTGCGTGAAACACCGATAGGTGTTGCAGCATTTAAGAGCATAGTCCGTTTTAGATGATCACTCATGCTTTTCCTCAAATTGGGTTTATTGTCATGTTTGTTGTCTTTATTTACAGTCCCATCTTGTTCAAGGGCATTTTCTGTTCTTCTGGGAAAGTCCTTAAGAGGTGTAGACGTTTTATCAACAGTTTTTACATTTTGCCCTTTGGTGTTCTTAAATATTTCTTGAAATGCAAGCTGTGAGGCTGGCAAGTCTGTAAAGGGTTCCTCTTCTAGACCATTTAAAATTGAGTCTGTGAGAAAAGCTTCACGTGCTGGGTTTACAGTTGTGGTCCCTGAAGATCTAAGAGCAGTGAAGCCAGCACTTTGGTGATCTTCAGGTTTGTTTTCAGATGAGCTGCATCCATCATGTTGCACCGTTTGTGTTTCTAGGGAATCCAATTTTGCCAAGATAGAGCTGTCCTCCAGAATGCTATCATATCCTCCAAATAAGTCCTCATTATCACTGCAGTACTGTTAGAAGAAATTAATACGATAGGTTTAACATTTATGGTTATTACAGTGGTAATAGAAAAAGAAAACAGCGTACCTCTGCAGATTGCATATCTGTCACGAGTGCACTTGAAGAATTACCTCCCCTCTTTTTGGCAGGTGTCAAAAACGGATTACTCCTTTTTCTGGATCTCTTCCCCGAAGACACCCTTTTTAATCTAATATTCTGTTTGACATCCATTGTTGCATGTCCGTGGCTCTATGAAACGCCTTCTTGTAAACTGCTTTTGGGCAAAAAATGCAGTTAACGAGCAAAACAAATAATATTACAGAAACACATCCCCAGTATTGCTCAAAAACAACCAAACTGTCCAAACGCTGCAAGTTTGCAGAATCTAACAACAAAGCAAAACACACGATATTCCAATTTGAAAAGTTGGCCGTTGTTTATCAAGAGAAATAGAGAATGTCTATTTCCGGTTTCGTTTAATCGTTTAATTTAACGTAAAATATGTCTGTAGTTAATACCACAGGACATTGCAATATACACAGAAGAGTATTAATTCCTCTTACTACATTTAATTTGCACACAACTTGAAGTTTAAATTGATAATGGGGGCATATCAATATTGATGATGATTTTGTTTATTTCGAGGATTGAGCTAGGATATTTTTTCATACATGTCCAAGAAAGGAAAGGGGAAAATATATTAATACACTTTGAATACTCGAATGGGGTTATTTATTTTTAAATACACTTATCTTGAGAAGCATTCACTCTTTGGTGGAGGTCCGTACACAGTTCTTACCCCCGAAAAACACATCGCTGGGATTTTTAATGTAAATATCTAACATAAGAGTATGGGTATTTTTTCATGATTTTGCATGCAGAACTGTGCAACTCTATGTGGTAGTACTGTAACTACAAATCACAATGCGGAACAATCAATTACATTGAGGCAACACAAATTGCGGGTCGGACAAAACAAGACAAGGGACTGTTTCCTGTCCTCTGTCAGGTCCATGGATCTATTAAAATAGGTCGGGTTGACATGTTCGCTGTGAAAGGTTTCGGGAGGCTAAATCCTCTTTTTAAAATACTTCAAAATTCAGGTAGGTTAAAAAAAAATGCAACGGTCACAATCATGTGGTGGCGGTGTGAAATAGTGTTCACAAAGTTTGCTGATCGCTTATAGCGCTTATGTTGTCTTCTCATGTATTACAGGTTTGAAGAGCATATCCATATCTTCTAGTGTGATCCAGCAAAAGGATATGGTGAGCTTTCTACTTGTATACCCTTCGATCAAATGTACAATTATTTCTTAGGGCATGTTTCTATATTTTAAGCTTGTGCAAATGGAGAACCCCTACAAAGAGCCACAAAAGGGATGCACCCTTTGCAATGTAAATATTGACTACAAAAACATACAGGTGAGTAGAGGACGTTACTGTTATATTGTATGCATTAAATATGTAATAATATACACTCAATTACACAATTGTTTTTCAGCTGCTCTCCCAGTTTATTTCACCTCACACAGGGAGAATTTATGGTCGACACTTAACAGGTAGGCAGCAATCAGTAGAGATTTTGAGAAATGATTATGTTGTGTTGTTTCATCAAAATCTTTATCATCTTCCATGTTTAACAGGCTTGTGTGGAAAAAAACAAAGAGAGATCTCAAAAGCCATCAAGAAAGCTCAGTCTATGGGTGTGTATTTTATTAAGATATTTAAATTATTTAGAAAGCTTTCACTGTAACGACTTCTCTTTTTTCGTAGGTTTCATGCCAGTGACACACAAGCATCCACAGTTTATGCGAGACCCCAACATCTGCAGTACCAAACACTTGGGATAGTTCATTATGAATGAATGTATTGTGATGTAATGTATTGTAAGCCTTGTATAGCTGTTTTTGTATACAAAAATTACTATCTTCAGACTTTTTCTTTTACTTATTTTATTGAGTATTTAGGTCTTTTTACGTTTATGGTCATTGCCCCTCAGTGATAATTCTGTGGGTCGTTTCCGGGATACCCATTTTCTTTGACACACCATATCTTCTTCTGGGCTGTCTGATTGATCTGCAAGAGTTTCCTTGCCAGTTTGAAGACTACAGCAGAAGTCAAGTATTGGAAAAGCCAAGGTGTTTAAAGTCTGTGACTGGAACAAGGGGGAGCAGGCAAACAGAGCTCGGACTGCATTGTGGAGCAACAAGTTCTTTGGCTCAGGAGAAGGATCATTGGGTTCTGCTAAAAGGGGTAAAAGTAAAGAGCAAACTTAAACCACCTGTCTGTGTACAAATGGCATAAAATATGTGCTTATGCTGATAGTAGCTAACTGATAAAAAGTAGAAAAACAAAAATACCATTTTGTAGCTTTTGTTTTTCTTCAATAACTTTTCTTCGAAGAGCTGAAACCTCCGCCTGTAGCGCTTCAAGCTGCTTCTCAGTGCTCTCGACTACTTGGCACATGTTCTGTCAAGGAATTAAGACAGGGGTGTCCAAACCTTTTTCATCAAGGGCCACATATGTAAACACAGACGAAGCAGAGGGCCGATCGAGGGCCATAGACTGGTGCTCAGTACAATAAATAATTGAAATATATGCATGTTTAACACGTTAGAATGAGATATCAGTCCTTTATTCATGCTAAGATCCTCAAAATGACACAATAAATATTAAATATTGTCTTATCAAGGTAGATTTTCAAAAAACTTGCAGTCAAAAGTTCTGCTCAAGGTAATTTGGGCCAATTCACCTGGAAGCCTGAGGGCCAAGAAAAATTTGTCTGAGGGTTGCATTTGGCCCACGGGCCATAGTTTGGACATGCCTGAATTAAGATATGTAAAATACCAAAGCAACACAACAGATAAACAGATTTTATGCTTACATATAACTCTGACTGTAGAGAATCATTCGCGCAGCTAATCTCCTCCACTTCATTTAAAAGTCCATTGGACGAAAAGAACTTTGCCCTGGAGTAAAGCAAAACAATGATTGTGATGCACACTCTAACACATTATTATCAGATTACATTTATGGAGTTGTAAGATTATTAAAATTATATGTAATCAGATTTAGCAGTTTGCATGTCATTTAAATGATCTTCAGATAATAATCAGATTTATGTGTGCATGCATGAATGTGAATTCAACCTTAAATAGAGTTCACACCAACATACCTGTGTTTTTTCATGGTTAGATTGAAACCCACTGCAGAGCACAGAGCAGGTACCTTGCAATATGATACTGGCTCAAGCAAGCCCAAGTTATTTACCAGCACTGGAATATTAATCACCTGCCTGAAATAACACATAAACATTGACATTATGACTAGCAGAATTATAATTAATAAAACGCTCAAACTGACTTCATCTTGGAGGGGAAGATACCTGCAATGCAAGATGTATGCAGCATATTCTGTTTTGTGAGTGGATCCTGATAAGGTAGAGTAACTTGGTGTTAGCAGCAGAAATATCATATGAGGATTGGACAAAGTATTCTTAAGGTTCTTGTGAATAGTCTTTTCTCTCAATGTCATTTGCTGGTTGGTGTTCCTTCTCTGCTTGTACCATCCGATTACACTTTCCTTTAAAAATAGAAAGGTAAATTCATTGCTGATGTTAGTGTTAATAATAACAACAACACGTTTTTAGATAAAACATTTGGTCTTACAGGCTTACAGTCCCCCAAAAGCTTTTTCAGAGCATCAAGATCAACTTCTCCTGTACTGGTGTAGAAACTTAAGATAAATTTAAAATTAGTAACGTTGCTGTGAGCCTTTCATATAAAGCATGGCAAAACTATTACAAGTTTATAGTGACCTTACCTGTGGAGCTTTTTACATGGTATATGCTTCTGGATATCTACAAAATATGTGTCAAATCACGTTTACGAATAATCACAAAAATCTGACCAAAAAAAAAGTTACATGAAACTCACTGTATATTTCTTCTATGTGAATTTGGTCAGCCTGACTGTCATTTATGGTGACCTGCTCTTCAAAAAGGCTTTCCCCAATAATGAGACCTTCCTTCAGAGAGATAAATAGCAGTAGAACACACTTTACTGTCTTGTTACAGATACATGTTTTTAGACAAGTGTAGTTACTTGTTTGCTAACGTTACAAACTAAATTGATGCTAGCTATATTAGCACTAACTCCGCGCCTTCCTCTCTATGAACCGTATAAGAAATAAAACAGCAAAGCATTTTTTTTTCTTTCGTTGGTGTGTTTTACCACATCAGAATCAGCGTTAAGATGCTCAAACATGAGTGAAGACAAAACTATCCCAGACATTCGGACAGTTGATTCTGCTCCCGCCGCCGCCATGTTTGTTTATTGGTCCAGACGTGCGCTGCGTCAGCCGCGCGCAGCCTGGTGCAGTCCGTGTACGCGTGTAGCTTACCAACGGTTTTAGCTTATGGCCTGGAGGAAACAACAATCTTTTTTCTGTGGATAGTATCGGTCATGTCAGATACTCTTTATTAGACAATGGAACATTTTACCCAAATGTTTTACTTTGGTCTTGTTTCTATTTAAGGAAGTCTCCCTCGACTAACGGTATGAGCCAATAGCTAATGCCAGTTCCCAGATCTATGTCATTTTTGCGGTTTCCCTGTTTCATTAAGACAAGGGATGACCTGATCCAGTAACACACAGAGGAACCCGAGCCGCAGTGATGGAGGACCTGTGGAGTGTGGCTGTAGGACTTCTGCAGCTGTGGATGTTTGTGGTGGTGTTCTTGATCATGCTTCCTGCCATGTTTGGATTGTCCTTGGGAGTAACTGGGGTCTACATACAGATTTTAGTAAAAATCCTAGAGGTAAACAAAAATGACTTAATTTACTAACCTCTGAATTACAAAACAATACTCATGTCTCTTTATATGCAGTGGGCTACTATTCGTATACAAAGAGGACGTCTGGAGAAACTCAACGTGCCTATCCCTCTACCCAATAGTATGTATTAACTGCAATGTACACAGTTCATTTGTCGACCAACTTGAACATTTTTCTAAGAATCCTCAATTAGTCTTTGGTAATTGGACTGGTGATTTCGTGTGACTGACATGGGACTCAGGAAAGATCCAGGAGCAGATTTGTGTTTTGGTGTCTGAACATTGTGTTCTGTTGTATAGGGGATTTGTCTTGGCCCTGAGCAGGATCATGTGACAGTGTGGGAGTCTGGGGCTTTTCTATTGGCCTGCTTCACTGCTGAGATGTCATGGAGCTCTCCCAAAACCTGTCTCAGAATAATGACATAACTGAATGTTGCATAATACTGACCAAACAGCCAGCATGTGTGGTCAGCCCAAAAGCGTAGTGTGTTTAACACATGCTTTAACCTCTGAAACTCCTGAGATCAAGGTCCTCATGATCTGACCTCAACAACAGCAGGTCTTGTAAAACACTGAAAATAATTTCTTAATACTGGCCCTCATGCATATCAATGTAACAAAATTACTTACAAATATTCATTCAATCTGCTGATGTAGTAGATTTAGACTTAGATTTAGACAAACTTTATTGATCCTCAAGGGAAATTATTTGGACACAGTAGCTCACGCATCACAATATAATACAATAACAAAAAGCAAAAATATAAATGGTAATAATAAAATCAAAATATGTAACAAAAATAGACTGGTGTCAAGTAAGGCATAATTATACATGCATAGACCACATATATATACATATTTATAAATAGGTTTGTGATGTCGTAACCTTATTCTATTTTAGATGGTTAATTACATTTATTAAATTAACATTGTTGAGGACCACAATATCTGAAGAGCTCTGGGGATCCCCTCCATTCTAAAGGACATGCCCAGGCCATGGTGTTTTATTATTTTGCAATGATAGTTATGTCCCAATAAAGTTACATTGGGTGGACTCTCAGATACACCTCATAGTTGCCTATTTTTGTATTTTAGGTATCATTAAACGTGAAGGTGGCTCTATGGAGCAGGAGTTATGTGAGCTGCGCCACTCTCGTGCCATAGAGGGAGGTGAATTTGTCCTAAGTGATGCCCTTTACTTCTTTAAGAAAGGACTGGAGAGCATTGTGGATGACGAAGTGACACAGAGATTCTCTTCAGAGGAGCTGGTGTCCTGGAACTTGCTCACACGCACCAACCTGAACTTCGACTACATCAGCCTGCGCCTCACCATCATCTGGGGGCTGGGGGTCTTTGTACGTTACTGCATACTGTTTCCCCTCAGGTCTGTCTCACTGTAATCTGCTTCTGTATACCATAGAGAAGTAGGGAGTTATCCATGCTTTTTTCTTTAGACTAACTCTGGCACTCATTGGTCTGTCGTGGCTTGTTGCTGGTTTAACTATAATTGGATTACTGCCAGATTCCAGGTATTCAACATCACAAATCAGCTCTTTTTTTAAATATATGTTATTGTATTCTGTTTATTTTAACCGTTTAAATGGTCTTTTACAGTCTGAGGGGTTGGCTGAGTGAACTAGTCCATCTGACATGCTACAGGATTTGTGCCAGGGCATTGTCAGCCACAATCCGTTATCACAACAAGTCAGTTTCATCCATAATATTTCTTCACAATGAAGTGCTTTATTTAGTTTTACAATTTACATATATTTCAACAGACAGAACAAGCCACAAAGAGGAGGCATATGTGTGGCAAATCACACTACACCCATTGACATTGTCATTCTGGCCAATGACAGTTGCTATGCTATGGTGAGTTAGATCACAAATATCCAGTCATAGCACTTGCAGTCATGGTGTGACAATGTTGCTTTTTGGCTCATGTGCAGGTGGGCCAGATTCACGGCGGGCTGATGGGGATCATACAGAAGGCCATGGTGAGGTCCTGCCCCCACGTTTGGTTTGAGAGGTCTGAAATGAAGGACCGCCACGCAGTGACCAGTAGGTGAGACAATACCGTCAATTCAAAACAACTAAACCGAATATATAATCAGTTCCTTGTGAAATGTGAGATGGATGTTTTTGCATTTTAAACATGACAATTGACTCAATTGTCTCTTATGACAGGTTAAAAGCACATGTTGCAGCAAAGACTAAACTTCCCATTTTAATATTTCCTGAAGGTTGGTTTGAAATTGTTCAACTTTTTCAGTGTGTTGACAATGTTATGGTAATCATTGTAATTTTGATTTTAAAGGAACATGCATCAATAATACTTCAGTCATGATGTTTAAAAAAGGAAGCTTTGAAATTGGAGGAACAATATATCCAGTTGCAATCAAGGTAAAAAGCCAGAAAAGATCAGTAACTTAGTAATTTATAATCGAACTCTCTAATAAACTTAGCTTTTTTGTCATAGTATGATCCTCGTTTTGGTGATGCTTTTTGGAACAGTAGCAAGTTCAACATGCTCAGCTATCTTCTCCGGACTATGACAAGTTGGGCAATAGTGGTCGATGTGTGGTACCTCCCTCCAATGACTATAAAGGTAAAAAAAAAAAAAGGGAGAAAAGTAAAAAGTGGACATTTCAACACCTCATATGTCATAATTCACTCAGGTTGTGTTGTCTTTTGTTGACCAGGACAAAGAAGATGCTGCTAGCTTTGCTAACAGAGTGAAATCTGCCATAGCCAGTCAAGGAGGACTGGTTGACCTTGCCTGGTGAGGAAGTGAAGTGAATTTCCCCCAAAAAAGTTGCTTTAACAATATTAGGTAAACTTGAACATATTCCTCTGACAGGGATGGTGGTCTGAAAAGAGGGAAGGTGAAGGACTGTTTTAAAGAGGAGCAGCAGAAGATGTACAGCAGTATTATCGTGGGACAAAACAACATATTAAGCTTATGTGATGATCTCCATTCATGAAGATCATATGTGTTATGCTGTTTTGTTTTTTAATTTGTTTTTATGGACTACCAAAGGAATCACCTGGATTGCCTTTATGTGAATGTCATCGAATGCTCTGTTGAATATTTAATGTTTAACTGTGGTGGACACATCACAACAACATATCACATTCTATAAAATCAAGTGTAATTAATGGGTGACTGCGTCTTGAGTGGTTGTAGGTTTGAATTCAGCTCCTAACAGTTAACCCTGTTGTGTCCTTGAGCAGAACACTTTATCCGCATTGTGTGAATGACTAGCTGGTGTTTGTTACATAGACATCTGGTACCAAGTGTGAGGAATAAATGCATAATTTTGGTCTACTGCTGCACTTTGAGAAGCTTGTATAGCATAATAAAAGGAGAAGTTCAATTTGTCAACTGGACAAAGTTTGTTTGGTTGAAAACGTTTCGCCGCTCATCCGAGAGGCTTCGTCAGCTCTGACGAAGCCTCTCGGATGAGCGGCGAAACGTTTTCAACCAAACAAACTTTGTCCAGTTGACAAATTGAACTTCTCCTTTTATCATGGATTCTACCTGGACGACTGAGGGACTTTTCATGCATCTTGTATAGCATAATACAAATACAAACCCTTTCTGCTATTAATTCATTATATATTATCTCAGAGCAAATGAAAATACATTTTGCTATTTATTTTTCTTTTACTTTTTCTTGACGCTTGTAAATACTACAGTCAAGAGACACAACATAAACAATTGTAGGACTTAAGATATACCACTGGGAGGCAGTATTTTTACACATTTGAATAAATCACTTGGCGTTGCTGCCCTTCAACGCTTTCCCCATGTACTAAATATGTGAAATATTGTGCTGCCATTACTTCCCATTTATTTTATGTATTTGTATAAACCTTGAGAGCATATCGTACAGAACCCATAATATACAACTATTATTGTAAAATACACAATTCGTGGCCATAATGTGAATGTAACTAACCAAAACAAAACATAACTAATATATATTGTGTCGTGCTTGGTATCGTATTTACATTTATGTACAGCCAGCATATATTTATGTGTAGTGCTGATTGTTTATTTGTTTTATACTCACAAAAGATGTTCTCATACCTGTTTTATTCACTTAATAATTATCTTTTGGAAAAACATGTTGTAATCCCACATAATAGTAGCTATTAAAAGACACTTTTTGTCCTTGTATACAAAAATCCCTTGCTTATCCTTTTTAATAGGAGGCAGAGAGAAAGCGCATGTGGATAAAACAGGGCCCTCACTTAAAGCCGTGCACAGTGGAGTATGGGGCTGCAGCATGTTTACTGTGACGGTCCATAATAAAGAAAGCAGACAGTGTGAAATAGCATTGAGTTATTCTTCCACACACAACAGGCTTACATTTCACAGGCTTTTTGTCTCTCACGATGAAACCATCCTGCACACGGCTTCAGGCAACCTGCTATTATAACAATCCTCCAACTTAAATCGCTTGAACAGAAATGTTTGTTCTCCCCTAACAAGATTGTCAATTATTAATAGGATCTAAAGCCGATTCTATAACTCAATTGTTGAGGTGGGATTCTTGGCGAGAGATGCTGGGCCACACCATTTACCGTGATGTGTGTGTCTGCACATCTTTATATCCAATTTAATGTGATTCGGATAGATTTCAAAGCAACATCATAAAAGGCATTGGAATGACCTCGACCTGGTCTGGATGCTTGTATACTCACTGCACTATATCTTAATATGTTGATTTGATTTGCTCACCTTACTTTTACCATAGAGTGATTTATACAAATGCAATGCAGGTAAAGGCAAAGTTAATATGAATATGTTTCCAAATTAAATCATTTTTTGAAGAGAGTGGTCTTATACAGAGGACATCATTAGAAATTGTGGTTCTGCTGGGAACTGAGTGGTTTGACCACTCACAAGGGTAAATGACTGGGGCTTTTTCGCAGACTTGCCATTAGTTGGAGGGTAATGTCTCTAAAATACATTGTTCAGGCATCTATTTGGACCACTGCTGTAATGCATGTGATGCTGAGGAGATACAATGCAGCTCCAACAGAAAATAAATACTCACAGAGAAAGCTATGGTCCTGCCTGAATCCCACTGTCTATACTCTGTCACAGACATTCATTTGAGCATTCATGTTATTCTTAAGTCTAAAGTTATCTGAATTAACGTGTGGAATGTGACTCTACAATATAAAGGAATTCTGTTTTATTTTGAAAATTAACATTATTAAATAGGCTATTGTTTATACACAAAAAACAACAAAAAATATGAATAACTGGCATTATTTAATTGGTTTGTATTCATGTTTGTGTAAGTGAAATTATAATAAAAACATAAACCTAAATCATATCTTTATTCCATGTGTTGAACACAGGATAAATGATTGTATCCTATCCCACAGAGAAAATGATTGTAATTTACTGCTTTTGAAATAACAAATCATTTAACTATGTAAATATTTCTTATTTTCAAATGGGCAATGCAAAAAATATATGGGAGAACAGGAAGATAACTTGATTGGTTGTATTTACCTGAGATAATGCTTTGGTGTGTGTGTTCTCCACCAAGAGCCTGTGGCCAGAAGGGGGAAATCTGAGACCGGGCCTTCTGCAGCATCCTACTCATTTGCATACTCTAATGAAACAGGCTATAATTGGACGCAATTGATTTTTTTCACGGCTTTGATTGAGCTACAATTGAGTCTGAAGTTCCTCAAGTGGAGCACTGATTGATTTGTGGTTAAATTCCAGTTTATTTAATTCCGAAAATAATTATGAAGTTGTATAATAATTGGAAGGACAGACGAGCAGTGCTGACCTCCCTGTCCAGTCATTTGGCTTTTCTAAAAAAGGAAATAATTTCTGCCATCCACTACAATAAGTCCAAATGCCCAAAGAATTCATTGCAATAGTGGAGTGAGATGAAAAATGTCCTTGGATGGGGTACATGAAGGTGTGAAATTGCAGACTACCTTTTGCTTCGAGCTGTGTGCCTCAAATGATATTTCTTGCTTTATTGACACAGTAGCTGGCTTTCACCTTGATGCCTTCGTGGTGGTGCGAATCTTCCTCCAACCTTGATTGCTTTTGTTTCCAGGTCACCTCCTATCTATGGCTGCAACTTTTTCAATTTCTCTGGGGCTTGTTGTATGAAGCCTGGAAATGTTTGAAAAAGAAAGAAATACAAATTCAGATCTGCTCACAGTCATGCTTAGTAGGAAACACATATGCTGTCATCACCAATAGAGAGGCAGCCCCCAATACAAGTTCATCAAAGGAATAATCAAATCAATGTCTCGGTTCATTAATATAAAATTATTCCGCCTGGAAGATTAATTGCATTAAACTTATGAGAGTGTGTTTTGTTTGAATCTGAGCTGGGGAAATGATCGATGATGAGAGAGCCATGATGAATGGAGGAAGCGGCGGAACTAAATTGAAAGTGTACTCATCCGTTCTCCCCTCACAACTAATGACAAATTGAGCATGTCACGTCCAACAATACATGTGCAGGTTTATCATTGCTTCACACAGCCGTAATGTTGACTCTGACCTATATTGTTCTGATAGCACTTTGTCAAATACATATGTATGGTCCTTAAAATAGCATTAAAATTGTTTTTTACCTTATGTGAAATGTGAAAATTACAGAAAATGCTTAACTTGTGATGCTTAAAAATGTTAATATTTTCTCGTTCTTAATTTGAAAAAAGAAATGAGTCTGCACAGCTCATATGCTCCAAACTATTTATTTCTCTCACCAGTGTTTTTGACCTATTTCTTTTTTCACATTTTGCATGTACATGTTTTCATTTTTTTTACATGTATTAACTATTTATTGTTTTCTTTTTTTTTGTTGTTTTTTTTTTGTTTGTTTGTTTTGTTACAATCAATATTAATTGGATATAGCACTGTAGATTTCAAGAATTGCTTCTACATTTGTCAGCATGGGTACATAAGGTTGATTTTTACATGGGCTTTTCCTTTTTCATTATCTGCCCTGAGGCGAGCGCACTGTTGCTGTGGAGTATTGGCATCCCCAGGGGGAATCAAACCCCTGACCTACTACATCAAAGACTCTCTAGAAAGCTTTATTTAAGAAAAAATACACTTTAAATAATCACTTGAACATAACCTCTATATAAACTTTTCTTCTTCCTGTGAAGTGGTGTCTAAAACACAGTTTTCTATACGTTCTTTTCCTTAATACTATACTCTATAGCCAAAGTTACAGGCTATCAAAATCCTATTAAGATTGCATCTGGCCTGGCTCCATGTGTCTATTCTAAATAATGCAGCCATCAGCAAACGCCTGTCAATCTTCACTCACACCATTAATACAGCACTTATGACACTTTATTTAACCACAGCCACAGCTTGGCTAACTATGACTCTTTCTGGAAAGTCTCACAAAAGAACACAGAAGTACATGTAAAAGTACAGAAGAAAATCTTTGAAATTATATTGTTTATTATAAAATAGTTATTCCATGTTTTACATATAATAGGCACATTTATTCAGTTTTTATTGTTTTGTTTTCTCTTAAATTGTTTTGCTTGTTTTTGAAGAAAATAAAATCAAAACGTTATTTGTCTGACATGAATAGCTGTGCTGCTGTTGCAGATCTGTCACATTTTGTATTTTGTTCTTCCAAACGCTTCAGCCTTATTACAGTGACTTCCAAATCAAATTTCATTGATTGATTTTATTCCAAGTTCATTTTTGGCAACTCTATGCAGAATGTCATCCATCATGGTGTTTTTTTTTGATCAGCACCTCCAGAGAAAGAGGTTCATCTCTCCTCTTCTCCCAACCACAGCCAACGCTACAGCAAAGCGCTCCAATCTCATTCTCAGCAGCTATGCAGTGGAAAAAACCCAGTTCATTGGAGCAGCACAGCTTTACAACTTGTAGGCAAAATGAATACTTTTAATTTCTGAGCCTGGGATGGCCCCAAGCCCCACGACAATGTTGATGGATGATGTTTTAATGCTACTGAATGTTATTTTTACTGAGCAGGGAAAACTATAAATTTTGACTTCATTGCCAATGATTGTGGCTATGCAGAAAAGCACATATGAATAATAGCCTTTTGCAGCAGATGTTACTTTGCAGAAACCAATTCCTCGAATAAGATTTGCCCAAGATTAATTGTCTACAGCTGTTCCATGGCCCGGTGCAATCTTAATACATTTATGATAAGTTTAAAAGCTCAGTGGAGGCAGCGGAGCTTCCCCAGTGCGGCTGCTGATAGAAAAGAATGCTTTATTCCTACATCTGGATTCATATCCTCCATCAAACTCATCATTAGCTTTTATGCAAGAGGCCAGCCATTATCACCACTAAGACACAACAGTAGCATATCCTCTTCCTTTATCCTCTCTGTGCGCCTCATCATGCCCATATTTTCATCTTTCACATTTTTTGAGAGACTGAATTATTCAGATTTGTGCAAATGGCTTGTTTTCATTTTTCTCGCCTGGAAGTGAAAATTGAAAGTGACCTGGCGTGACCCCCATCTATTACTCAAGCTAAATTGCAGCGAATGTGCAGTGTGGATCAGAGTAATTGCGCAGGGCCAACTGGTGGGGCTTTGTTAACTGAGGAGCCGTGACCCTGGCATATACACGGCATCTACACTAGTTTGAGAGAATGGCCATGTTATGACCCACACTCCAGCTTTAATACAGACACATTTAAATATTCTGCACAGAACAAAAGCAATCATGTTCACAGCCCACAGAGGGTCAGGGGTGGTAGCTCAACAGGCTAGCTGTTTAAGGTGAGTTTTAATGTCGTCAAGTGCCTGACACTGGCCACAGGACAGAGATTGTCAAAAGGTTTAATTTGCTGCGTATTTAACACAGTGAGAGAGTGCAATCCACCCCATTGTTTGCTTTTCATTCAATCTTATACCACAGCATGAAATGGTTGTGCTCTATGTCCAACTCTATTATTTATGATGGGCTGCAAGTTGAGAAGATGAGCAGTCACTGAACTATCATTGCGAGTGTGTGGATTCAACAATAAAATTTAAAGGCTATTGTAATACAACCAGCTAGCTGAGATGCTGTATATTAGTAGGCATATAAAATATTATGAAATATTGTACAGAATACACTTAGAGTACACTTAGAGATAGAGTAGCCAATATATGTGTGTGTTTATTGTGTTGGTTCTTAAAATAGTACCAACGATCTAGCATCAATCATAAATCTGTTCCAGCATCTTTTCTGGCAGGCAACAATGTGAGTGATAATAGTGGCTAGAAAAATAAAATATATGGGTGGAGTCCAAATAAATACAGAGACACTGCTGCCATATACAGCACAGATTCAATTACAGCACAGATTAGAGTACATGTTGGACATAGTTTGAGGGTTACTGTATTGTTGATTGTAACTGATGCTGATACGACTCTCCAAACAGTGATAATATCTGATTGGTTAAAGACTATTGGTAATAAATAACAGCAGCTAACCACCTTTCCCTCTTGCCATGACATCTCATGACATTGAACATGACATAATATGCTGTAATAAAACAAAAGACTCACTTCATGAATGTACATGATTTATGTGGCTCATATAAAATGCATTTAGCATCATAAATATGCAACAACATGAAAACATCAGCTGCATATAGTCTATTTGTTCTGTTGAGACTTAATTACTGTACTGGTTGTTTCTCACTTGGCTCTTTGCTCATTAAGAAGCCTGGCTTAATGAACTGTGGGGCTCTGCTTTATTCTTGATAAAGTAAACATATGGATTCTTTATTACAGTTACA
Source organism: Paratrypauchen microcephalus (assembly GCA_036785185.1). Lineage (NCBI taxonomy): Eukaryota > Metazoa > Chordata > Actinopteri > Gobiiformes > Gobiidae > Paratrypauchen > Paratrypauchen microcephalus. Next base: position 14,905,728 of record JAVJIX010000004.1, on the reverse strand, counting down.
GAAGTAATAAAGGTGGAATTAAAAGCTTAACACCACTCAATGATAAACTAGAAGAATATCCAGAGAGTGTTTAGAAAAGTGCTATAAAAATAAAATAAAAATGCTTTTTTATTATTATTATTATTATTATTATTATTATTATTATTAGTAGTAGTAGTAGTAGTAGTAGTAGTAGTAGTAGTAGTAGTAGTAGTAGTAGTAGTAATAGTAGTACACAATTCCTTCTGCACAGAATCTGTCACATGAAAAGAATATGAGAGTATAAACAACATGCTTCATTCATGGCCAGTTATTTACCTTTAATGGGAAGGAGGTGAAAAAGGCACTTAATGTGTGCACAAACCAGGCGTGATCTATGAGGTCAAGGTAACGTAAGAAAAAGGCGCAAAGGACACAGCTTTGAAATAAATCTATCAGAGAATATAGACCTTTACCGCTGTGTGGTAGTAAAAACAAAATGGACATATTCTTCAGTATTTAAAGATCTATTAGCATTATTACATACTATATATTACTTTTGTAAGCAATCTTTAAAAAATAAAATTACAAAAACATACAAAACAAAAAAAAGCACAGGTTTATTTAAGTTAAAACATATCTCTTACTATCAAAACTGTAATAATAGTTGAGAGGATGAAATATGTTGCCTCTTTCAGTGTGGCACATCGTTGATATAAGACATGCACTGAGAAGGCCACTAGAATTTAAATAGGGCCATTTATGTGCTCTTTGGAGTTATTAATATTCATGATCAATTACAAGCTGTGCACATGTGAAGCCAGCACTGCTATGTTTTACGATGGTTATTAATGGCATCCTAAGCACTCATCATGACACGGCTTACGTCTGAACTCTTAATGATCAACAGTCATAATTCCCACAGTATTGCCTTGTTAATATCCTGGATGTAGATAAAAAGTAATATTAATGTAAGGCCAACATAAAGACAGTCATTATTTAAGATCCGTCATCGTTTGTCTTATACCAGGCTGATAAGGCTTTATTTTCCTTTCACTATAGTCATTAATTTCCTCAGTGCTGACTAATCAATGCAATATTTAACACTAACACTAAACTGTATGTTATACCAGTTATGGATTACCTTTCATTAACGTCTTATCAATCTTATCAACCATTTTGCCATTATACAAAAGCTCTCATTTTGCCATTATACAAAGCTCTGTTGCATAAATCTTAAACTTAAGATTTATGCAAGAGAGTTTTTATTTAGTATGCAAAAAGAACAGCTAAAAGCTTCATTTGCTTCAGACATCAAGCTTTCTTCTCTATGTATCATCAAACGCTTGAAAGACTAGTTTTTAGAGACATGAAACAATCATTTCTTCAATCCTTTGTATTCATTATACTATATATTGTATTATATTTTCCACCTTCACTTTTAATAATAAAAGAAGAAAAGTTATGTGGCACACATGAACTGAATGACACTAGTTAGAATACAAGTCCATGGTCCTGATGTTATTCCCCCTCCAATAACATGTAAAACATATTATCAAGCACCAAGTTCCTCTGATAGATGGGCCTTCTGATGAGACAGTACAAGTGAAAGGTTTGACCAAACAAGCAAACATACAAATTATTAAAAAAGGAGGGGTTACCCTTTGCTCCCAGGAGGACAGTAAATAACCTTTAGATACGATGATAACGTTTCCAACTGCAATTTGAAGTCTATTGACTGGAGAAAGTGTCTTTTCACATTTGCGGAAATTGTCTTACATTGCAGATGAGATCTGTTGCCTGACACCGGATTCGAGGGCCACGCAGAGCAAATCTCACATTAGCTGCACAGGGGCTGGAGATGATATCAACTCTGAACAAACATAAGCACAGATCATCCATCTTATCCATGGAGCACAAACACAACAGCCTGGTCACACTGATTATAGAGGGTCCACTCTCAGTGGGCACTCAAGAGCTCTATGACCAAAAGAACTTACAGAGGACATTGTATTTAGAATATGAGTGATAATGTAACAAAATCATTTGAATCCTAATTCAATTTAAAAAGGTAAAAATTCATTTGGGTTTTTCTTTTTAAGTTTCAGCTTTTCTTCTTTCTTTTTCGTTGAGGTTTTTAATGCAGTAAAGTGAACATGTAAAGTGTGCGTTGCATGTGAGAGTGTACAATGTTAATATCCTGCTGTCTCTGCTTCTATTCATCATCTCAGCCACAACACAGTGATGGAGGATGACTCATGTGTATTGACAGTAGCCATTTGTAAATCACAGCACAGTGCGGGGTCAAGATGCTGCCATCCCATAATGTGTTGGTTCACTTTATATAAGAGAAAGATAATGCGATAGAACTTTTCTAAACTGCTAACCTTTTATCACAGGCCCATCGCTCTTTCACCTGTCCAAATCACTCTTATTGTTTTTGTGGAGGTCTGCTCTGCCTAGCCTGCAGGGTCCGGTCCTCTTATTCACTGTCTCCCGCCATCAGATCTTTCCAATCTCACCATCAGGAAAGTCACAGCTCTTTGTACAAGTGCCTCAAGTAATTGAATTTGCTGCAGAAATAGCGGCCTGGAAAATTTCATTTTCGCTGTGTGTGAGTGTGTGTGTGATAGTGTGTGTATTGGATGCACATGTACAGGCACAGCTGTCTGCCTCTCCCAAACTCTAATCCCCTCCACATACCCCCAGTGCAGTTTGGACTGCACCAGCAGACTCTGTCCTTCCTCATCTGCACACTTCCCTCCTCTGCTCAGCTCAGCCATCAGCACTGCTCCTGGACCCATTACTCCATCTGTATCTCATCCAGACACTGGCCAGTCCAACACAGCGGACTGCTGGTAATCTCTGTCAGAGCAGGACAGAAGAGTGCAGCGGGAGGGGCACTTGTCACTGTGGCAATGTTCCTCTAAATACCTTCCACAAATAATGGTTTTCAGAATGAGCATTAACAGGGTTGATTACATGAAATGGCCCTTTTAATTTACAGAGGGATTCTATTGATCACAGGAGTGCAGATTAAAGCGTTCAATGAAGCTCGTGATGAGGTATTAACCAGCTCAGGGCCCCCAGGGGTCCACAGGGATCGGGAGGCTGGCTTCAGGCTCTGCTGTGTACAGTTATTCCCTCTGTAATGAAGTGCCTCTATGCAGCGGCATGGAGCACCGGCAGGAAAAATAGATTGAAGATGATGAGCTCTTCAAAGTCATTTCTTGCTCTCTCATTCTAGCTCATGCACGGATCTCCTGGACCACCACCCCCATTCCCTAAAATGCCATGGATTTACTTTGCTGGCCTGGGCCGATCCCATTTTTATGACCTTATTGCTTTTTTACCATGGTAATAGTTTTGAATCAATTTATCAATCTGCAGGAACCATCAGGCATGTTGCCCTCAAAGATCAAGTCCAGGTCATTCCATCATTGAACTGAGGTGCACTCAGATGGAAAGACAGCAGAGGAGAGGGAGGAGGAGGGTGAGGGGCACGTCCCGTGCACGTACCCCATCACTGCCAGCACACATCTAAGCGCGCTGCTCCAACAGCTCTGCAAACATACTCACAGTTTAACCTGCACAGTGTACTGCACAGGACCACACCAGTGCCCAGAACACTGCTCTGTGCTGTGTCACAGGCTTTAGCAGACCAGACTGAATCCACAGCACTACTAATTGCATCTAACTGGTTATAATACATTGACATAAATCTACAGAAATGTGCATTCAATTTTGATAAACATTTTCTTGATTGATTTCATGATTAGCTCATTTTCAAATCAATATAAAATTGAAAAGGACAATTTATTCTGCAGATTAATATGTTTAACTGACCGTTACTGCTCTACTGTCCTCTGTTTGGCTTCAGCAAATGTCAATTAATGTTCCATATCCCTTGTGTGATTGGTACTGAGAGCTCTTATTCAATTAGGCTGAATTATCTGAAGCACTGTTCAGGGTACACCATATAATACTAACCTAGATAATAGCATTACATCTGGCATCACAGATCTGTGCTGCTTTGACTGTTTAGTTTACTTTTATAATGTAAGCCAATGACAAAAGAACCATAAGGGCAACATGCAGTTTATTTTAGTTCTATGCCCACCTTTCAAGATCTCACGTGGTATTATTCAAGGATTGGAACCTCATGTATTGTAATGTATTGTAAAAATGCACCTTGCAAACTCAAGTACTGAGTTTAAAACATGAAATCATTAGGGAGACTTCACATTCCATCTGAAATTCAGGAAAAATGTACATGAGGGGAATTTTTTTTTTTCTGGTAATTTAAACTAATACATCTTATAGCCAAATTAAACTGTTTTCATATTTTCATTATTTGTCAAATAATAATTAACTTTTGTCATAAATAATGTTAGCTAAAGGCTCCATGGAAGTGTTCTATATTTAGAAAGCAGTGTGAGCCATGTGCCCTGCTGTTTCTTTGGCCTTTTGCTCCAGGACAAAGGGCCCATAGATCTCCTCAAGCTCTGGCCCAAGCACATAACACTGCCTAATCACCCTCTTTATGGCTCTTTGAATTTCTAATGAATAACACATGGCAGCAAAATAAACACATTGCTATTGATCAAGACATACAGGTTTGCAGTAATGCAATAAGTGAGTAGAGACATTAGGGCACACACACACACACACACACACACGCACACACGCACACACACACACACGCACACACACACGCACGCACACACACACACGCACACACGCACACACACACACACGCACACACACACGCACGCACACACACACACACACACACACACACAGGCCTGAGAGGAAACAAACCGAGACTAAACAAACCGAGACAGAGCCGAAAGAATGGGAAATTTAACTATAATATTTCACAAATGTCTATTCCATTGAAAGTCAATTAAATAGATTTTTGTTTTTTGTTTTTTTTTCCCCCTTAGGTTTTACAACATCTAAACACCTATACCTACCCAACATTTGTCTGAAAAGGGTATACGGATGCTTTACTAATTTTTATTTTTAAATTTTTCATGTACTCCCCATACTTGGTATCGTCTGAAGCCACTGCTACCCTGGGGCTGTACCTCTGAGCCTATATCACTCATTCACTCACGATAGTCAAGAAGGGCAGGTGTCTTGCACGAGGACACAACAGCAGACTGGACTTGTCAGAGCTGAGATCAAACAACCTTGGATTACCACTACTACCGCCTCTAAATATTGATGCTACAAACATCCTATATTTTACTTAAAGGGATATGCCACCCCCAGGTCAAATTTGGGCATCTCCCCACAGTCCAGAGACTAAAACAAGTGATGAAAAGCATTTTCCTGGTCACCCAGCCATTGTCCGAGTCTGTTAGCACTGACCGCCGCGCGCAGCTGCTGCTCCTCCGCCTTAGACTGGAGGCAACGGCGCCAGAGAAAGATTTCGGCCAAAAGGAATTAATTTGCTCGATGCTTTTCCCAATTACTTTCTGTGTAGTGCGCATTCATATCGAGTGCAAATAAATGTGCAAATCAACACGGAGAGCTTGACTTGGTCATTTTGGGTGGGAACTATTTTTCAGTGCGGAAAAAGACAGACGAAGCACGCACCACGCGGACAGGGGAATCCCTGTTTACGCACCAGGAAGGGAGTTCCCCCGTTACCCTGCGTGCTATGTGCTTCGGCTTTCTTTTTCCGCACTGAAAAATAGTTCCCACCCAAAATGACCAAAGCAAGTTCTCCGTGTTGATTTGCACATTTATTTGCACTCGATATGAATGCGCACTACACAGAAAGTAATTGGGAAAAGCATCGAGCAAATTAATTCCTTTTGGCCGAAATCTTTCTCTGGCGCCGTTGCCTCCAGTCTAACGCGGAGGAGCAGCAGCTGCGCGCGGCGGTCAGTGCTAACAGACTCGGACAATGGCTGGGTGACCAGGAAAATGCTTTTCATCACTTGTTTTAGTCTCTGGACTGTGGGGAGATGCCCAAATTTGACCTGGGGGTGGCATATCCCTTTAATGCAATTGTATTTGCATTTTCCATGTGCCACGGTGTTCACAACTTCTCTGTCAGATTGATTAGCACGTGACAAAAACATTTATGCTTAAACAAGCACTCCACTAACTATTCACTCCATCTAGTGGTCAAGTAGATGACATGTTTAGATATATTTATTATTTATTATTTATGGATAGAGTTTTACAATATGAAACGATGATACACATCAAACGATTCAAGGGAGGAAAAAGCCATCTCTGTTCATCTTTTCTTAATCTGTTAAAATACTATGCAACATGTTTGTCTAATGTGGATTCAATGACAGTCCATGCATATTGATAACCTAATGACATGTTCCGGTATGTTTAAAACTCATCTTGAGCTGGTTTTGCATGTGTCCCATGGGTATTGGTAACACAGCAATAGATTCATAGGGCCTTATGGAATAAATATTTTAAAACTTGTACACTGAGCAGCATCAGGAGCATGGACAGAATTAGTTTATTGAGCAGCTATATCAACAAATCCTTTTTCTTGTTGTTCTGATTTGGAGCTGATCTTGTTTGCCCTATTTTTGTAGTCTGTGATCTGCTGCTCCTAAATACAATGCATTATGTATCGGTATACTGGTTTGTGGTTTGCATGACAACCAACTGATACGGGTTTGACTTAATGAAATTGCTGCAACGTAAATGAAGGTTAATGAAAGAATGAGGCCCCTGGTGGAAGCTTTTAAAAGCAGGGCTCTAATAACAAATCAGTAGTCAGTGTCCATTGTCCTCTCAATGCCTTGACCCACCAAATTCCCAGAAAGAGCTTCTGTATTCTGGCCAATATTGGACTAAACCCCTTCTATCTATCTGCTCTTGGAGGTCAGCCTTAAAAATGCATTAAGCAAACAGCTAATTAAATTAAGGCTATAATAATATAGGGATATAGTGAGACAATTCTATTAACAAGATATAAATCATGTTGAGTGTGAGGTAAGTGTTTTTTAATTGATTGATGGAAACAGCGATCCATAGGTTTTCTGGAGACTAACAGCCATTTACCGTCTCCAGCCGAGTAAAAGAGGCAAAAAGGGACAGATAAGAAAATTACGCTGGGCCGAGGAATAAATTATTCAAAAAGATAATAATTTTGTGCTGACATTACTAATGTGAAGAAGCATTTAATCTGCCTTTGGTGGGTTGGGGGAGCCGAGTGAAGGTTTTTATAAAGATTAAAATTGCAACCACAGAACGGCATCGTTAGCATCCACATTGCTGTCCTCTAATCAAGGAGACAAGAGAGCTGCATTCTGCCTCAGAGAGCTCAGGCACAAACATGCAGTTAAAATAAATGTACATGTATACAGTAACTAACTAACAGTCAATAAGCAAAGAGGATATTTGAAGTCTCTTTTAAGTTCTGTAAATAAAAAAAGCACACCATTTATTTATTTATGTATTCATTTAAATAGTAAAGAGGAGGCTGCTGGTTTATATCGGTTTCATTCTTAATAGTCCCAATCTAAGTAGGAATTCAATTTACTAAGTTGACCTGTGGGGTTATGCAAGGTTTAGTCTTGAATGTGAATGGACTAGTTCAGTTCTGTTTTAGTCTGTTTAAAAAATCAACTTTAATGTTTGACTTTGCATACTATGTGCACTTTGTTGATTCTTTTTTTTTTTTTTGCTTTTACTAATCGTTCAAATTAATGCTTTTGGTTAAAGAGAAGTTCATTATGTAATTGTAACAGGGATGACATCTTATGGAAAAACCCACCAGAACTTGTGAAGGAAGACTAGGCCAGCCGGTCGCTAACTGTTGATTTATCACATTTATCCAAAGACAATTTTAAAAACAATATCAGGTAATCAGACATTGGTCAATAGAGCAATATTTCACTTGTGAATTTTTTATCTCCTCATCATCTCCTATTGCCATCTCCAGTCCCTCGATGAGTTATGGTCGGATAAAATATAGTGCGGGGCCACGTGGCGCTGCATGTTTACAGCCCATTATTGCTGTCATATTCTGCCTGTCAGTCTTTATGTTTGCTGATGACAACACATATTGATGAAAACATGGACAGGAAGGACACAATGAGACATGTGTGAAAAAATTATGAGAGCTACAAAGTGTGATGACAAACGGCTAAGAAGTTAACAAGAGTGTGGCACTGGTGGGCCCTGGTGGGCAGCGGCAGGCGGACCCTGTTATCTGGCTCATGTTTATTACACCAGGCTCTAGCACCGCACTGACAGTGATGGACAACTCCTATTAAGACGCTCTCTACCAGCAGCTGGCAGGAGCAGATACATTAAATAAAAGTCTTATTACTTTTCATTGGCTCAGGGATAAAATATGGCCACTAAATAGTCACTGCCATCAGATGCAGTTTGATACAAGATTTTAATTTGAGAGATGGTCAGTAACATGGCGGCAACTGACACAGGGAATTGTTTGGTGCACGGTAATGATTGTGTACAAAGGGTGTATTGATGGAGGGGCTTTGTTGGGTCTGGCCTGGGATCCTATCACATGAACTTGCCTCCGCCCCTGTGCATTATGGGAGACGGGAGTCTTCTTATCAAAGATGTCTTTCGGAGGCCGCCATTAGCCCTCATATGGCTACAAGATAAGACTTCTTTTAGGCACACAATAAGAAAACATGTCAAGGGACGAGTTATAGCCAATATCTATCCATTCAGGTTTACAACTATGAAAAAGGCCCTAAATGCTCATTGAATAGTGATGTATTGGACAGTGTATTGTTCTCACACACACTCCCCATTCCCAGGGCTGTTTCAGTGGTGACAGAGGGACATCTGCGTGTTGGCTGGTAGCAAGGGCCTGTGTCACGCCAGCCTGCTCTGTGTGCTGCATATTAAAAGCTTTATGAGGGCAATTAAATGTGTGCTTAATGGCCAGGAGTTGGCAGAATGATTGTACAATTGAATTAGCAGTTATGATGGCCCACATTACAAGATGAAGAAAATGCAGTTACCTCAGGCGATTCTCCTATCCTCCGTCAGGTTTGACTTAATTAGCTCTTGTCACATACACTTTCCTCCTGATCTAATTGTGTGGACTTAAAGTAGCCACGTCTCCCGTCGCTCTGCTGCTCCTTTTGATACGCGCCTGGCCCTTTTAGGTGGTCCGTGATGCATTGGCGCTGACTCATCCAAGTAATAATGGTCCTGTGAAGAATGTTAGTGACAAAGCAGCTAATTAGACAAATGTATTCAAATGTTAATAGAAAATTGTCTCATAAAGAAACTCTTGCATTTCGGTTTTATTTATATTAGGCTACATTTAGTTTTAAATGTGATTTAAATGTTCTAAAAAAGTATACATAAAATACAAAAAATATATGAACACAAACTGTAACACAAACTACTACTTTATTCCAGTTTTTCCTTACAGAGGTCACCACATCTTCTGTGTTTGGTGTATCATGCAGTTATTATTTATAATTTTATCAAACAGTTAGTTTTAGTAATATATGTTTAGGACTGGCATGTTTTTCCTCATGGCCCGATCACAACTTTTGAAGCACCTATAATCAAATTTGACAGCTGGACTTCTCACATCATATGATATTTAAGTAACCAAACACAGACCCACTGTATATGACGTAGACATTCAGAGGTTAAATAAATCATCCGCTTTCAGTCTCTCTCTTAAGGCTGCATTCACTCCTCTCTTACTGAAACCATTGATTAGCATGGGGCTCTTAGGCATGGTCATTTGCCAGTAATAGAGGCTCTACCCGTGTGAATGCAGTGTCCTTGCAGATTTAGTGGTCACTTCTCTCAACTTTGCCCATTAACCTGAGTGCAGCAGGCAGTTTGCCCCCTTCTCTGTGCACAGGAGGGACATTTATTACCCTGGGACACCCTAATGGATTCCAGTTAAGGTGTGTTAACAATTTTTCTATTGATTAATTTGAAGAGAATCATAGCCAGACTAACTTAGCCACAAAGATTTAGTGGCTTTTAAGGTAGTAGCGATGAATATAATGCTTTAGAAAGAGCTTCTGTACATTATATATATGACACCTGCTACATTAAGCTACATTAAGGTTTAATACATCTTCATTACTGGCACTTTGCCCAACCCTTCAAGGTTGAAATAGAGATCTACCTTTCATTATGCCACCCATCATTGCTCTATGGAGAGATATCAAATAATAATGGAATTGTTGAAACAGTTTTGCCTGAGTTGTTAATGTTAATCGATGTATTAAATATTAAAGATTTCCATAACAGGACGTTGAATTGCTGCCTCGTTTCTCCCAGTGGGACTATTGAAAATTCCGCAGCAGCCATAACTCCAATCTCAGCTGTAATTAGACAAGGTAGAGGATGATGACCACCTCCTCGCCACTGACCTGCAGCTTTAGTCATTCTATTTGCCGAACACCGACTAAACCAGAAAAAAGGTCAGCACAGAGCCTGTTGTAGGATAGACAGCACTTAATAGAAATAAATGTTTTTTTAAAGTACAGTGTGCAAGACATGCTTTAAATTTACATTAGTCACAGTTTATACATACAGTACATATATATATATATATATATATATATATATATAATTTCTCAAACTCAGCAAACTTTGGTTCATGCTCTGCAAGCGTGCGTTAATCCTCAAAGACACTCACCTGTCCCTTATAGACAGTTCTCACACAGAAATTAACAATTCTTTGGATGAAAGAGATATTTTAGCTGCCGCACACGATGTATGCAAAAATAAACGGCTCACAGCAAGCTAACGCCAGACTGCCGAGATGCGGGCGTGCTCCAGTGCCCTCTGTGTGCAGAGAAAACAGGCTTCACAACGGGATGCCCTGCTCTGGCCCAGCCACCCAGATATCCTCCCATCAATGACTATTTCTTTTTCCTCATCTTCATCCAAAATCTTACTCATGTTGATTTTGTAAATGCTTTAATGACAGTAAGTGCTGTTGTAACCTCCAGAGTCAGCATATGAATCTTTTATCATATTACAATAGGGCAGAGCCATAGCTTTATCTTGATGTTTCATTTTGTATCAGTTTTTCATTTTAACTTTAGTTTAGTACAACAGATTATACATACACCCCAGCAGCCTCAGTGCATTGTTGCCAGTTTATAGTCATATAAAGAGCAAACTATGCCAACATTATGAGCAAAACCAGAATCCTTCAGCTGCTGACTTTGACGGCTCAAAGAAATTACTAAGGAACAAGGCTTTGTCCATTTATTGTTTAATGCCACATTAGCAATCTGCAATGTTTGGGAATGGCTGCCAGTAGAGGCAGCTCCTGGCAGATGGGCTGGCCCATAAGATAGATCTGCTGCCACATAAATTTCCCATTGCCATCAAAAGCCAAAGAAGAAACAGCACTAACACTGTGTTATTGTGGCTCCAAAGTCCCCGCCAAAAGTAACAGTTCATGTTTTTTTCCCAACTCAGACATTTGAGAGATAGTTTCAGATGTTACGTCCTATTAGTATTACACCAAAACCAACTGAAAGCACTTAGTGTCGGAGAAAAGAGAGGCGCTGGTCGGAGTTTCACAGTTCTGCAAATGTTCCTAATGTTCCTAATCGTCTTTGCCTCCAGCAGGACGACATTTGTAATTAACCATAATGACAAACCAGTGTGTCTTTAGTTGGAACCTCACTGAACGTCTCCTGAAGGTTTATTTAAATTACACGTGTGAGTTCAATCTATTATGTACTGACACTTTACAGCTGATATCAACATTCTCTGGGGGTATGAAGCTAACTGAAAGCACTGCTTTGTTAGAAGCTTTGTTACTCTCGCACTCTGATCAGATTGGTTGGAATTACAACTATAGCTAGTGACATGATTTGTGCTTTTACTCAAGTCTATCACACAAGAAATTACACAAGCTAGTTAGGTTAAGGTTAAGTTAAGGTTTTTCAATTTGTCAAAAATCAAATTGGAGCATGAACACTAATATGATCACAGGCTTCGGAGAATGTGTTGTTTAAATCTATTTTGTATTTTTATTGAGTTTTCAGATGATCTTAATACTTTTTTTGTCTGTGTTTGCTAATGTGTGCATTGTGTGGCTTTGGAAACTGCTGAACATTCCTCAAATAGAAATACATTATAGACACATGTCATTGAAAGTAGCCTATTAGTTAGGCCTAATGAAACAATAATACTACCATGAACCATGAGTAAATATCCTACATGAGAATGATTTTTCCATTTATCAGAGCCTGGTACTAGCACCTGGTAAAATGACAACTTGTCTATGATTAAATATTTTCTATTTTTGTCTGCCATTAATAAAATGACAAAAATGTTGTCGCCTATTGCACTGTGTTTGCTGGGTGTAGTAAACATGGTAAAAGATAATTGGATCTCGTCACCACTAAATTTATAACACCGGTGTGAATGGAGTCATTGGCTGAATCGGTGTGGAGCCTGTAGCCATTATCTGCAGAGGGCACACAGCGCTAAAGAACAAGTGTATCTATGGCAGGCAGGCATGTGTAGGAGCTACAGCTTTTGTCCCCACTGACATGTTTCTTTTCCAGCTAATTAGCTCTTTAAATCAGAGGTTATGTTAGGCCACCATTGATAAGAACACAGTACTAAATTGACCATGTAATGCTGCCATTCATTCAAGACAATAAGCCCCTGTAGTGATCAGGATTCATTAAGGACTGGAGGGGGACATTGGTGGGGTGATAGCAGGGCCCCTCTGATGCTGTGCTGCAGGTTAGAAAGTGGTTAAGAGAGACTTGGCATGTGACGATTTCATTCAGTTGGTACAAAACAAATGTTATGAGGTTTGAACTGATAAGCTTCCAGAAAATAGTTGATGCTCTTTTTGACAGATTTACAATTTATATCCAACCCATGAAAGAAGCAAAAAGCAGATTTTGCAAAAAAAATATAAAAAATTTAGAGAAAATGCATGCCCATTTTTAAGAAAATAATTCTTACAATAGAACACAGAGAACTAACGGGTGAAAGGCTATTGTGTATAACAAGTGTTGAGTTCTAGGTGGGGCATGTCCTTTCAGCCCTTGCTCCAAGTTTAGTCCTAATGTAGTCCTGTTCTTAGATGTGGCTTAAAGCTATGATTCTTAGAAAATACAGGAAGTGCTCCACTGTGTTTTTAAACTCCATACGCCTTCAGTAGAGTCATTTGGATGATTACACTGGATGATTGGACTCGATCTGCTTCCAAGATAAAAGTGGCTAAATCTCATTTATATTGATAAGATGAACTGAAAATCAATTTATAACTGTGCTGGTTAGCTAATGTATTCAAGATATGTAATGATATAATAATAATATATATATATATATATTATATATATACTGATATATGTTAAAAATCTAGACATAAAATGAATGTACTGGATTGTGCAGACAGGCTTTCAGATAGAACTGGTTGCTTGTAGACACACTGTACCTTCTGATAAACTTCTGTTTTTGCCTTATTTTGCATAAATTTCCTATTTTGACCCAATACTATATCTAAACTACAGCCAATCAACACTTCTGACTTACTTTTTCTTTATTAGTGACCTAAACCAAGAAAAATCTCACTACTTTTGTTTCCGGAAGCATTTTGCTTGTAGACCAGTGTTTCAACCCTGGAATTGCCAGTCTTTACTGAACTAAAGGTAAAAGATAATTGTTAATTTGAAAACTACCACTACATGATAGTACAAGGTGGAACATTCTGAGCTTTGGAGATGGAAACAGTCTTATAATAAAGGGTTACTCAAACATGTGTGAATGAAACAAAACACAAATCCAGGTATATTTAAAGGGATAGGCCACCCCCAGGTCAAACTTGGGCATCTCCCCACAGTCCAGAGACTAAAATAAGTGGTGGAAAGCGTTTTTATGGTGACGCAGCCATTGTCCAGGTCTGTCAGCACTGACCGCCGCGGTATCTGCAGCTACTCCGCGTTAGACTGGAGTCTAACGTCGCCAGAGAAAGATTTCGGCCAAAAGGAATTAATTTGCTCGATGCGTTTCCCAATTACTTTCTGTGTAGTGCGCATTCATATCGAGTGCAAATAAATGTGTAAATCAACACGGAGAGCTTGACTTCGTCATTTTGGGTGGGAACTATTTTTCTGTGCGGAAAAAGACAGACAAAGCACACACCACGCTGCATAACAGGGGAACTCCCTTCCTGGTGCGTAACAGGGATTCTCCTGTCAGCGACAGAAAGTAATTGGGAAACGCATCGAGCAAATTAATTCCTTTTGGCCGAAATCTTTCTCTGGCGATGTTAGACTCCAGTCTAACGCGAACATTCCTCTGTTTCTTTGTGTGTGCTGTTGTGTGTGTTTAAAGGGATAGTGCGTTTTTTTATGTTAATCTGTATGGGTTTCCTTCTAAAAGTTACGTGTGTTGACACCGGCTTACCTCTGACACTCTCACCTGAGCCCGGTTTGGCTCGCTTTCTGGAGCCCACGTAAGTAGGTCCGGTAACTTCCGTGGAACATGAAATAAAGCTTGTTTTTCTCCTCAAAACAAAACATTTAGTAGAAAGTTGATATATTTGCGTCCGAAACAGTTGTCCATGAAACATGCAGCGTATTTCGCATTCACGTATTGTCTCTCTCCACTCGTATCACTACGCCCATGTTAACTCTATCAGCCTGTTCACCTTCAGCGGATGTCTACGCCAAAGTTTACAAGTGATACGAGTGGAGAGAGACAATAAGCGAATGCGAAATACTGTTTCGGACGCAAATATATCACCTTTCTAACAAATGTTTTGTTTTGAGAAGAAAAACAAGCTTAAAGGGATATGCCACCCCCAGGTCAAATTTGGGCATCTCCCCACAGTCCAGAGACTAAAATAAGTGGTGGAAAGCGTTTTCCTGCTCACCCAGCCATTGTCCGAGTCTGTCGCCACTGACCGCCGCGGTATCTGCAGCTCCTCCGCCTTAGACTGGAGTTTAATGTCGCCAGAGAAAGATTTCGGCCAAAAGGAATTAATTTGCTCGATGCGTTTCCCAATTACTTTATGTGTAGTGCACGCTGCCAGGGGAATCCCAGTTACGCACCGGGAAGGGAGTTCCCCTGTTGCACAACGTGGTGCGTGATTCGACTGTATTCTTCTGCACTGGAAAATAGTTCCCACCCAAAATGACCAAGGCAAGCTCTCCGTGTTGATTTGCACATTTATTTGCACTCGATATGAATGCGCACTACACATAAAGTAATTGGGAAACGCATCGAGCAAATTAATTCCTTTTGGCCGAAATCTTTCTCTGGCGACATTAAACTCCAGTCTAAGGCGGAGGAGCTGCAGATACCGCGGCGGTCAGTGGCGACAGACTCGGACAATGGCTGGGTGAGCAGGAAAACGCTTTCCACCACTTATTTTAGTCTCTGGACTGTGGGGAGATGCCCAAATTTGACCTGGGGGTGGCATATCCCTTTAAGTTCATGTTCCAAGGAAGTTACCGGACCTACTTACGTGGGCTCCAGAAAGCGAGCCGAACCGGGCTCAGCTGAGACTGTCAGAGGTAAGCCGGTGTCAACACACGTAACTTTTAGAAGGAAACGCATACAGATTAACATTTTAAAAAACGCACTATCCCTTTAAAGTACATGATGGGCACTGGTTGATGTGCACTTAGAATGGAATCAGTGAAAATTGGCTGAGGGGATTCCCAGACATGAAGCTGTGGCTACTAATTTGTCAATTACTTTTCAATTAGCAAATGAGCTGTAGCACCAAGGTAGCTTCTGGTCAAAATGACTTCAATCAAAGCATGCAAAGCTGAGGTAGGACAAAGAAAAGCTGAGCCAGCACCTCTAAGGGGAATTATCTTCTCCACACAGGGCAATAAAATGAACCAAAATAATACCATTACCCTGCAATCAGTCAGATGGTGCAATCTTCATAGCTGGCCAATAAATAAATAAATAAATCACATCCAATAATATATATGAGAAAAAAGCTCTAAGTATAAATTATTTTTAGCCTTTTTTTGCCTCTCTTTTGTGCCATAGGAAATTCGAGTCATCCTAATAGTCCGGACTCTCCAAAATACCTCCAAAATGCACTTCAGGGCAAATCACCTAACTAGAACAAAAAACTAAAGGGAAACACGAATGGTAGAAAATAACTAGAATAACTAGAAATGTATATTTTTAAGTGACTTTTTTTTTTGTTTTTTTAATTTTTCGTCCTTGGTAACATCCCATTACCCGATGCTCTGCCCCAGCAGTATTGATTACGTCTAATCTGGAGGGTCTAGCACTCATCGAACCCTGCCGTGCCTCCTCCATCAAGGCGGCGGAGGTTTGATCCCCAGCTCAGGTAGGAATGGTAAATGAAGTGATCAGTTTTTTCCTCCTCTGTCAGCAGCTTTGACCTTCTCCTCCCTGGTGACAACATGCTGCCGTGAAGGACATCCCCTGATCGCTGACTCTGCACTTTGCCCACCAACATGAGGCCCGCTGTTGCCAAGGTGCGAGGGTCCGGCTGCAGTGTAGGCACTTGATGAAGCAGAGGAATCGATGGAGCGAGGAATGATGAAGAAATGAGACGTGGAGACCGACAGCCTGCAAAAACGAATGTGGCAGATTTTGTGAGACATGAAATTTAAATAAACGTTTGATCATAAATGTAGACGTGGATATAAGGAAGCAATCAATATGGGGCTGAAACTGCTGCATAGTTACTAGCACACTCACAAGAGTTTTATGTTTAAAATAAATGCAAATTACAGTATTTATAATTGTCTTAATTGTGTTTTAATTAAGTTATCAGCATACTCTATCAATGCAGATACTACTCTACTGGTTTGTGAAATGTGTACAAGGGCAGTGTTGCTGTCACAGTTAAATTAAAGGCCTAACTTTTTACATTTCATTCAATTTATATTAGACAAAACTATCCAAATACAATATACTTAAATATTAAAAAAAAAAAATGATGTTGTTAGTTCAGTTTACATAATTTTTATTCACTTGAATTGAGTTTAGAGAGAGCGAAGCTGAAACAGTTTGAGTATTTCATTTAATCTTGAATGAATAGGTGAGGGACCTAACATCTTATACATTCTGCTCTGGTCCCAGTATTTCCAGGCAAATTGATTTATTTCACATTATTAATGAACTTTGCTGCAGTTCCACTTGTCAGCCTTGGCCTGTGAGGGTCAATAACTGGAGGAAACTTGATGTTAGTGGATCCAGCTTAAGTGATTCTGTCGTGCTAACGATTCAATATATCAGGACAAATGTCAGCTGCTTTTAATATGTTGATTCCCGGGCCTGATCTGCATAAGCACTGCCTTCAGCTGGGCTCTACAGGGAGCACATGTGTAATGACAAGCACCGATTTGGCCTCTATTTAGTAAATATTTAATGCAAGACAAAGCCCTCGAGTGGAAACATGCAAATTGACAGAGCTGTTGAATGCAATGATTTGTGTATATTTCAGTTTCAATAAAGATCCAGTAAAATACAAACATTAAAATTTAAACAGGCTCATCATTATTTATACATGTGATAGATTTAATGTAGGTGGTATAAGGGATTGCATGGTCAACATGCGCTTCGGGGGGGAGGGCCAGTATGTAAACACTTAAGGTGACTAAACTGCTGGCTCTTGTTTTCTGGCTTGTTGCAGAAATCAGTGCAATGGATCGGACGGGAGAGATTTAGTTGCCGGTGGCAGAGGTCGGTGGATTGTGTATTCTGTGCAGTCAATAATAAAGTTAGGACTTATGCCCACAGAAAGTTAATGAGCAATCACAAGGACCTTGGAAAGTCATTTGCATCTGGGCACAGGCTCTCACTTTGGCCAGGAGAGGCCCAGAGAGACACAGACACTGCAGCACTCCACTGGCCAGCAAAAAGACATGTTTTATACTTACAGCTTTTAAAGGCCAGACCAGGTAAAAAGAGTGGATATTGCAATAATTTAAATGCATAAATAATTGGCTCATATAGTGGGTTAGTCAGAGGTTTACTCTGTTTTAGCATTTACTCTTCACATCATGAGCCTAAAGTATATGGCAAACTAAATTATTATGTGTATCTCAAATAAAACTCACAAACAATTAAAATAAATAAATAAATAAAATAATAATAATAATAATAATAATAATAATAATAATAATAATAATAATAATAATAATAATAATAATAATAATAATACTAATAATAATAATAATAATACAAACATTTTGAAAATGGGTGTCCTTTCATGCTCTTGCAGCTTCTTGTTCAAAAACCATCTGAGCTGTACATTTAAGGCCAATAGTCAAAGGAGGCAGCAGAGGAAAATGCATTTCATTACTTTGCATCCTTTTTCCATGTCATTACAAAGCAGTAATGGCCGATCACAAGGAAAAACAGATTGCTCTGCTACTCACATCCAACAGGCCTCATTTTAATGTGCCACCATTATGCGAGTCACTGCTTTGTTACAGTCAGATACCAGGACTGTTTCCCTCCTCCCACTCTCATGTATCTGTACAGAGGGAGTAGACGCTGCAATGTTCTGACAAGAGACAAATGTTTCATTCAAATGTTGCTTTCGCATATTGTGGAGAAGTAATGAATTCCTGTGCAGTGCAGGTCCCGGTTCACGGTGTCAAGTCTGAGCAAGGTGGAGGCACAGCTCCACAACAGCAAAATTAAATTTAATGTTCCATTCGTTGCGGTAAGGTGCATAAATCAAGGCTTTTGATTTGCATGGACTGTGGTGAGCAACCTCATTCCATGCAAAATAAAGCAGGACAGAATATGATGTCACTGAGCAAAACAATATAATTTAAGACTGAGCAATAAAAACAAGCAATAGGTAGGGCCATTTACTTTAGCATGGTGCAATGCTCCATTGTACAACAATGTTATTAAAACTATGCTGTCTTCTTTTATTTAGGCCAGAAGAAATTTGTACATATAACACCATTTGTCAAAATGTAAGACAGTGTCATATCACATTTACGGGTAACTGTTCATACAAACAGGGTGAATGCTTTGGGTTTATTTTGGTGTATTTGGTATATTCACAATAGTGTTAACAGTTATTACATAACCACAACCCGCCTCAAACTCATACAGAGACAAAAGTTAGACATACAGAGACAAAACAAGCCTTCGGTATTAAATTGTGTCTTGTGCTCAAAATGAAAAACTCACACTATGCTAATCTCAGTTTTTTAAATTATAAAATATGAGTAATAATGACTACAGGAAATATGTAATGTTCCAGCTGAGCAAGTTCAAGTACATTAAAGGTGCATATAACTTCTCTGTTGGGGTGTGTGTCACCTACTTGTTACTGCTGTAACAAAGAAGAAGAAGAAAACCCACCCAGACACGGGGAGAACATGCAAACTCCACAAAGAAAGGCCCAGGTGACCCGGGGATCGAACCCAGACCATGCATGCAAACTCCACACAGAACACACACAGAAAGGCCTGGGCGACCCGGGGATCGAACCCGGAACCTTCTTGCTGTGAAGCGTGAGTGCTAGCCACTCAGCCACCGTGCCGCCCATTTGTTGCACAAGTAACCCTTAAAGGTCCCATGGCATGAAATTTTCACTTTCTGAGGTTTTTGAATGTTAATGTGAGCTCCCCTACCCTGTTTAGGGCCCTCCTCCCATGGCTAAACGTTGCGAAATGTGTAAACTGAGCATTTGCGGTCATTTTCCGCGTTTGAAAAAAAGACAGCCCAAACAGGCGATTCTGAACAAAGCTGGTTTCTGACGTCACACTCCAGGAAAAATGCAAATGCAGTTCCACCTCCCGTCTGTATTTCCCCCCACCGTCTCTGTAACTCACGCCCAGAGACTTTGGACCGCGAACGAGCTACGCAATGCGAGATGCGTTTTTTTTATTTGCCTGGAGGCACATGAGAATGTTTCCAGGCTCGGATGTCCTTTATCCGAGCCTCCGAACCTCTGAAACAGCAGTGGTTTAATTTTATTTTCTGTGGAAATGTGTTTCTTTTTCAATGGAAATCGTCTCATCTCTTCCTCCGCGCAAAAACGCGGAAGTGGGGCCAGCGCACATTGCACCGCTAAATGAGGAAAGAGCGGAGAGTTTGCCCACACCCCGACCCGCTGCACTGGCCTGTCTCTGTCCTCCTCATTTGCATTCAAGCAACAACGCCCAGAATGAAGTGTTCCAGAGACATATTTTTGACTCTGACTGTGTTCATGGGTCTTTCTCATGCACTGAGTCTTGATTTTGAAGAAGGATTCATTTACAGTATTAGGGAACCATTAAGGCGCCATATAAAAGCATCAAGAAGTACCATGTGATGGGACCTTTAAGAAGGTTCCAGGGCAGGACCAAGACAGGGAAAGGGCATTTTGAAGAGTTTATGGTTTTGAAAATATATTTGGTGCTGGTTTTAGGGTTTTATGTACTGTTTGATCATTTGGTTTTATGGAGGTTTAAAGAATTTTTAGAACTAATGTTACATTAGTTCCATCACAATATGTTTTGCTGCTGGAGGAGATGCTGCTCCTCAGCCTCCAATGTACAATGCACTTTGCACTTTTGAAATGGTAGAAAAAAGAAAATCAAAACTGTGGACCATGCTAGTACTGTCTTCTGGCTAATTTACATCCAACTGCTAAAAGCCAACCTACATTACACTGCTTTGCTTGAATGTTCCATAATATGGCATTTAACACATTTATGCCACACTGTGAAAACTTCCAAGTAAACCAAAACCAATAACATTTCTATGAACACAACCAGGTTTCAAACCCCCCACCTTAAAAGGTACATATTATACCTTAAAAATAGTTTTGTTATTAGCATCCATCAGCGCTACACTGAGTAAGTGTAGTTTGTATACCTTGTATTTCAATGTTGTTTATGCTGTTCTAATGCATTGTATAATATAATTAAAACAATGCCAGGCTAAATAGCAGAACATCCTTTCCAGACATCTCAGGCCACACACGACCCCATTAGGAGTCAGCACTGATCAATAGCTAGAGAATTAGAGTGCAACTAATCTGATTAACTCACTATTATTTTGTGCCCGTCCTTATTTACGACGCTCAATGAGGAAAATATCCAGCTCTTTTCTGCTGTTTAACTCTAAATGAAGCACACTTGGCTTGGTTAATGATTATGCATTTCTTTAAGGTTTCCAGTAACAGAGTATCTTGATGTATATGGTACTGCTGAAGTGATATTGGTCTACTGTAAATCTGTTTTGCCTAAAAGAGCAGATTATGAAACAGGACAGAAAAGGGGAAAAGGCAACTCTTCCAGAAGCATGATGGGATTATAGCATGGGCCTATAGAGCTATTGTGGATGCTCAGGGTGGAGGGAAAATTCAGGCAGTAGCTCACCTCTATAGTTAAAGAGATTAACAACAATGAAGTTAATCTAAAGTAAAGTTACTCCAGTCTACAGCCATGATAGAATGCCCTGGCATTTTTCAAGCAAATTCCCAGAAAAGGCTTTTTATTGTATAAGTGTGGCAGGGTGTGCAGGTGCTCACCTTGTGATCCCCGGCAGCTCCACTCGCCTCAACAAACTCAATAAAACACATATAAAGGCAGACAGGCTTTTATATTAAAGGCCATATATTCTGATTAATCTCAGCCATGTTGAATTGGCTGTGGTGGTATTTTGAAAACAGGGGGACACTCACAATACTATTCAAACGCTACAGCATTATTCTGTAGATCAACAATGGTTAAAATAAAATGCAAAAACAACTATCAAACTTGTTTAAAGAAGTTTAAAAAGATTGAATTTTTAATATTTATAGAAACAATACCCATTAACTAATTTGATTTGAATTGAGATTTGTGACCAAAGCCTGATCTCATCAGATCTCAGAAGCTAAGCAGGGCTGGTTAGTACTTGGATGGGAGACCAACAGGAATACAAGGTGCCAAAGTGGGGCACCAGCAGTACCTGGTCATTGTGTCCTTAGGCAAGATACTTCACCCACAATGCCTAGTATGCAAGTGGAGTGTGCATGATTGTTGGTTGTAGTAGGAGGGACAGATGGCACAGATTGACAGCCTTGCTTCTGTCGGTTTGTCCCAGGGCAGCTGTGGCTAGAAAAAGTAGCTTAGCATGAAGTGTGGAGTGAATGAGTAATCCACAAAATTGTTAAGCAAATTTAAACATCTGGAAAAGACAAATTATGATGCAATATAAGACTATTGTAGTATCATAATGTGTCTTCTGCATTTGACCCATACTTCAGTGCCACTGTCGTAACCATTTGGGAGTGGGTGATACAGTGCACTGCCCAGCAACCCATCTCCAGATCTTGGTCATGACTACCTTAGCTATAGCACTATATGTATGGTGCATGTTTTGGGCTGATGGAAACTGGAGAAAGTGGAGTGCCTGGAGAAAGACCGAAAGGTCTAGGCCTTAATCAAACTAACAACCTTGACTTCTAGCCAATGCCATCATTGTTGTGAAATGTCTTGTTTTGCACTACAGTCATGTAAAACAAATTAAAGGTACCATACCAAACTGCATTTGTGGTGTGGTACTAGTATGTTCTTTATTAACAACATACATGCTAGTGAGAGGGTGCTAATGTAGTGTATAGCCAACTCATTTTGCAATCATTATCTGCATAACAGTACCAAGTATAAAGATGGCACTTAGAAATCACAAAAATACCAATAGTTCCACACTTTAAGATAATTTAGTCTGGTGTGTCAGTAAGCCAAGAGAGAGATAATGAGAATCATGCTGTTCTTTGTGTCCACATAAAGTCTCCAGCTGCTTCTTCAGTGTGCACACTAGCACGTTTAAAAGTAGATTTTCGTATGAATGGTGATCAAAGTGTCTCATTTAGGCTTTCTTTGTTTATGAACTGTGTATTTGGGGTCACTTTTATGAGGGATGTTGCAAAGGCGGTAACTTTTGAGCATCGTGAAAATTGGGTAACCATCTGCGACGTTGTGAGCACTGGAAAAAAATAACGGTTAATGTCCATATGTCTGTGCACAGGCTGGGCTGTTAGCGCCGCTGCCTCTGCACCAGGCGTGTGTCGGGGGCAGTCACTGATGCAAAAAATAAATGAAAGTTTGGTCCATGTCGGTGTTGTAGATGTGTATTTGAGTTTGCAAAGAGTTGGAGGGAGGAGGAGGATGTAGTTTCAGACGGACTGTGAGAAAAACACACAAGCTCATACACCAGCGGTTCAAATCAATTTTAAAGCAGAGGCAGAAGAAATTTCTGTACCAATGAGCCCAAGGTTTGAGACGAAGTGCACACCAAGTGAAGACTGGAGAAATAAGCAGCCACCAAAAGAAAGAGGAGAGAAAAAACTTCTCCAGATTCCAACTTGCAAATAAAAAAGCAAAGCAATCAATCATGTCAGGGTGCTCATTCCTGGCCAGCACTTCCCGTAGCGACAGAATGAAATCAGACAAGACCAGAATATGCAAACTTATTTGCTCTTTCTGGACGGGCAAAGAAGGAGGGCTATTGGGGTCCTGAAAGATAAATGGGCATTCCAACTGATGACATGGAGGCCTGTTAAAAGTTTACTGTCACAAACACTAATTAATCACTGTACTAAAGGCTATTAATCATATATTAATGAGATGGTCTCTTTACTGGGCTGGTCCAGGCCTCACTCGGCCTATGGCCCTGCGCTCAGCAGAAAGCATCTAGCACTCAATTAATCTTGTGCCATCTCAGCTGCTCCAGACAGACACCTTCATTTAAAGCAGGCCAATAACAAGAACATTTAAAGTGTTTATATTTCAGCACACATTTTTTGCGACAGTTAATCACAGTAGATGCTTCACAGAAATTCCACTTGTCTCTTTTAGACACCGGTGTAATTGCTCGGCAGACAGGGCTTATATTGTATCTTCCTTCAATATTTAATCTTTTTCTCCAGTGAAAAGGTAAAGGTGACAGTGTGGAATGGACTTGGCAGATTATTTAGATTAATGTCTTTCTGATTGTTGAAACTGCACCTCCTAATCCTGTTCAGGCTATATCACAGGAAAGCTCATATTGTGGTCAACTTTACAATTCACTCTGCACTGTGTCTATCGATCGGACTGTTCCTCTGGTGGAGTCATCCGGACAGAGAATACTGTGGAACAATGCCACACAGCAATGAAGAGCAATAAGATTGTGACAGCCATTTGAGATGCATGGTAATTTTACACCGCTCCGGCTAAGAAAAGCTGACCTTTTTCTATGCTTTTTTTTTTTAAATCAAGTTCCAAGATACAAACAAGATTAAGATCATTGTCCAAATATGTACAGGTGTATTGGTTTCATTTGGACCCACACAGATTGCTATATAGCAGGTCAACTTTTAAGGGGCTAAATAGCTACATAGCAGGGTGTGTATGACCTGCGTGCCTTGTCTTCAAAAATGTTTATCAAGCGTTGGGCATTTATAAAGTGGAGGAGTGCATTAAACAGTAGAGGTGTCAGTGCTTGCTGATGGAGCGAGCTGCAGTATTGTCCCGTCCTTATGCAGATCACACTGAGGGTCAGGGAGGGTCCACTCTCTGAACTACTGCCGCCACATACTAATCACAGCAGCAAGAGGCTACGCTATCAAAAAAGACAAAACTCTGTATCAGCCTGTAATATGTAAAGATGTATAGTGCCAATGTATTTAAAAACATTTTATAATCTCTGAAAACTAAACTTAACTTTAATTTTTTGGTGGAGGTTCGCTACCTGCTTGTCTTCATGGAGAAATTATTGCTTTCCCTGGAATGTTCCATGGCATGACATTAAACATCCATCCATCGTTTATTCATTACAGGTGTTATACTTACTCAAAAATATAATAATTCTTTCTGTGAATAGGGGTCTGCACAGATCTGAATTTTAATGTAGCGTCATGCTGTAACCTGTTTGTCTCTCTTGTTATAGATAGGTCTAATCTATACTGTGGAACATTCTAGACAAAGCAATAACAGTTCCATAGAGACAAGCAGATGACAGACTCTCTACTATAAATGTTACGCAGTGCCCCTTTAACATATTCTTTAAAAGATGAGAGGTCTGTACTTATCTAACAGTTGTAACGGTCCTGATCATTACGTGAGCTAATGAAGCATGGCTTAACTTTACACCTGCACCATCCAAAGAGCAAGAGAATAAAGCAAATGGACTGTGAAGTTATGAGCGGCGTCCGGAGAGAGGTTTAAGACAGAGGCTGACAGACTGTTGCACTGCACGTCCGAACTAATGGGCCCTGAAGCGGTAGAGCTCAATAAAGAGAGCCACATTCTACAACAGAGATGACCTGAATTTTACCATCTCTGTGCTAAGTGTTGACATCAATAACACCTCTGCCAGTTAAACTCATGTAAACAGCTCAGACAAGATGTATTGCTTTGACAGGTTTTCCCGTGAGGACAGAGAAATGTCTCAGTCTGAAAAATTCCACACTTCATAATCCTTTGATTTTTGAACTGTGCTGACTTAATGTACACAGTTTTACAAATGGCCCCAAACTAATGGCTCCCCTGGTGCCTCTGTCCTGCTGTTTAATTACATTTTAAACATATGTTGCTCCAGCACACACACACACAGCCTGTTCACAGCAGCCTTCTTGTTTGTACACCGAGTTTGTCTTTTGAGTTGACATCTGAACAAAGCCTTCAGGGGACGCATATAAAGATCCCCCGCTCACATTTGTCATGCCTCATCAAACACAAGTGTAGGCTGTCCTACTCGTCTGTAAGAAATCCACACAGTATCCTTTTAAACTGATAAGTTATGAACATGAATCAAAGTCCAATCGGAGACAAATGATCATAATTAAGCACTCAGGGAGCCATTGGAATAATTGAGGCATGTAAAACTAGAGGTCTAAACAGAAGCTCGTTTCATCAATGACCTACAGACTGTGACACTTATGTGTAATAATGGCCCCCAAGTGGAGAGGAGACATAATAAACATGCGACCCAGTGGCCAGGTTTGTCACAGAAATGTCCTTTAACTGCACATACACTCTCTAATTGGTTTGGCTCTCTGGTGGCGTGAGCAGCCCTCCCGGTAATTGCCCACCAAAAGCAGGCAAGGAGCAGGGAAGCCCAGGCTGGAGGTCCGAGCTGATGGCTGCACTTGTTGTCCTTCAGTACATTACGCAGGGATCACCTCAGAGCGCAGGACAGATACATCTCCCTCATGTGCCCCATGGGGGACGCTGATGGCTTAAAAGCAAGGTATCCACGGGAGATCCATTGACCTAAGGACACACGAAGTGGGGAGGGGGTGATGGAGCACAAGCCGTAGAGGACAAAGAGGAGGTGCTCAGCTGTCACCAGACCTGTGCTCAGTCACTGCTGCTTTAATGGAGGACAGAGCTGCTTCAGGACAAGACACAAGCAGCCATAAAGCTGGACTACACTATACCTCCACATAGGGCAGACTGCCGCTTATTTGGAGTGAAAACACCATAGGCTTCATAAATTTAAATATTAACCATTTAATGATCCAAATGACACATTCATGGGATTTTCACAAACACAAATATTGAACTACAGGGTCATGTACATATAGAGAAGTCATTTCAATATAACATTCTTCATAATATTGAATACACAATATTAGCTATTAGCATTGTATAAATACATTCAACTAACAGTTTCTATATGTTGATTTAGCCCATGGTTGTTGTATGTTTTTTATCGATGTATGTTTTGTCTGACAGCAGGTTTGGGAATAGCATGCCTCAAAACGACTAGTTTAACCCAGATCCAGCATGTTTGTGCACAGCTCTACAGAGACCAGTGTGTGTGGTTAAGTTAACATTAATGTTATGATTGGTTGTGTAGAAGGCCTTTGATGACACGCTTAATGAGAGGTCTCAGGGAGCAGCGCTGCAGGGCTAAGGGGAGACCTCCCACATCAAACACTGAGCCTCCAGGACTCTGCCTCAGGCCATTCGCCCTAAACACACTCTCTCTCCTGCACAGAAAGGCAAGAGTCATCTTGCACATTAACAGATCAGAGCGCTGAACTCAAACTACTCATAATATTGTGACTTGCCCCACAGATGTTTGTTGGTTCCTCTCAATTTCACTATCTCAGTTTTTCCACCTAATGCCCTACTATGTAACCAGGCCTGTGCAAAAATTAAAAAAATAAATTAAGCAGAAAAATAAATACACATACTTTGTAGCAAAATATTGGAAAATTGCAAAATAACATGAATTAACTTATTTGATTAATAGTTGTTGATAACGTGAGGGTTAATATCAAAGGCCAAGATAATAACATAACATATACGTGCAGCTTTGAAATATAAACAATACAGTTTGACTCGACGCATTATGTACTATTCTTGAAAAGCACACATACTGAGAAATAAAATATGCCATGATAAATGTCAAACATAAATGATTGATACTCATACAAATCAAATAAACCATGGACATGTCTAAATAGTGCAGTTCACATGTGTGTCTGGGTGTCCGCTCTTCCTGCTTTCCTAAGTTTACTCAGCTTGGGAGTCACGCCTCACAGATGGAGGCTTCACTCAGGGAAGAATCAGGCTAATGTCACAGGGGAAAATATTATTGCATGGCTGACCTCTGTTTGATAGTGCTCTGAGTGAGTGTTTACAGGGAGCCCTTTAGTCATGACCTCCCGGACATTATCAACCTCATCAAAGACATCCCTCCAGTACAATAGTGAATTAGACAGAGCCCATAACCTATGACAAGCTTAAGTTCTGTCGCTTCACCAAAAAAATATCCAAACTCTATTTTGCAACATTCACCCACAGCTCATGGGACAGGAGCTCGTCTATTTGAGGAGACAGTATGTTTTCTTAAAGAGCAAAATGGTTGTGGTATTGACTTAGACCACGCTCCAATGATGAACGTCCCTCCACAAATTAACATCAAAGTGTGGCGGCTGCAGCCAGTGCCTGGGAAGTATATTTGTGAACCCTGTTGGACTTCACTCTCCCACCATCAGCTGCGAGACGAGAAAAACAAAGCAAGGGTCCTGTCAAATTCATCAACCACATGGTTACATAATATGTTTTCACAATTTTATTACTGGTGATTTTGTAATATAATGACATGGTATCAATTTGACATTAAAAAATAAATAATAATATTATAATTTCAAAATGTATAATAAAATACGTAAAAGCAAGAAAGATCGATGAGTGGTAAAATATGAAAACCCTGAGCAAATAGAACAATTTAAATGAATAAGATAATATATACTGTTAAGGTCAAAATGGAAAATTAATGATATATTAGTGTGCATTTTAATGTATTAAAATAAAACCATATGCTGTTATACTATATTATAGACATGACACAATTATAATAAACCTAATACAAGATAAGAGAACCTTTTTCATCCCACAAAAGGAGATGAATATAAAAATATTCAGTCAAAAATCAAGAGAGATAACTAACCAGTCAACCAGCCAACCAGGCTAAACTGCTTAACAAATCAATGTCAAAGATTAGTACACATTAAATATATTAAATATATATAGTGTTATGGGAGACTTTCTAAGTTGTAAACAAATGGCCTGCCTAAAATCATTGACTTATGACTACAAAAATAATGTATTTTTTCCAGAAAATTCTCATTTATGTGCATCAATAAAAGTGTTCATATGAATTTTCTCTGGAAGCAATTGGTTATGCATCTGCGGAAAGACTGAATTTATAAAGAGGAAGTAGTTTTCACATGACATCCATCCCTGAGGTCCATTACAGGGACAGATAATAAAAAGCCAGTCGCTACGGTACAGAGCAATACACCCACCACACAAGTGACCTTTACAGATAGATCGCATTCACAGCACAAATGAAGCAATATATCTGTTCCCCTGAAACATGACATACACAAAATAACTGTTACCAAACTTAGAAAATCAAATGTGTGTGTGTGTGTGTGTGTGTGTGTGTGTGTGTGTGTGTGTGTGTGTGTGTGTGTGTGTGTGTGTGTGTGTGTGTGAGAGAGAGAGAGAGAGAGAGTGTAGAGAACAAATTATGTTGTTCTGGTTTTCCAGTCGCATTATGGTCCCATGACTATATGGACATTAGGACGACAGCCATGAAGACCTGTGTGTAACCTGTGTCCGATCCTGAAGTCCCCCTAACACGGGACTGGCCCAGAGAGTCAGTTACAGACCTAAATTCACAGTGTGCATATGCATTTCTATGAACTGTTTGGTCTGTTAGTTGTTTTATTAGTTTTTTTTTGTTTGTTTGTTTGTTTGTTTTTGTACACCATATGTTAACCCCAAAAAAGTAAATTCAAAGTATTAGGCTGCAGTTCCAGTTTTCATCAATGGGTGGCTGTACTTCACTCCTGTATGTCCCGGAGCCACTATCATGAATATTATTAAAGTACAAATAATGCAAAAGTTAACATTCTTCAGTTTTTATAATATTTTACGTTGTTCAGAGTTAAAAAAAACAAAAAACAAAAAACACACACATTTTGTAATAATAAAATATGTATTGATGCCAAATATAATAAATGTATTCATATGCACTAAGAATATGAATTACATCAACTTCAACATAGGTGGTGCAACAACATATTCTAATTATAAACTTTATTTAAATTTAAGGATATGTAAATTAAATGTATTTACTTTAGTTTGTTTTATTATTTTTTATCTCGCTATTTTTTGTTTTGGATTTTTTTTTTCTTTACAAAATGTTTTCTTGTTAACCAATAGCCTAAAGTGATTTCCCTCTTCTTTGTTCCCCAGTAACATCATGCAAATCCCATTGCAGCTAATTTTTATAAACCAATTAAAGGGGGCGACTTATATGATTTTAAGTGGCTCAGTGGAACACTGTTGCCTTAATTTGTTGAGCGTTTAAGCTAATGATATTAAGGTGGATCCATCAGGCAGGTTGGAGGGCGTTTGGGTGGGAGCTCTGAATGGGCATGAGGCCTGACCGTGAATGGTGAGTGGGTGTGTGTGGGTAGCAGCTGGCCACCCATTGATTGACTTAACCTCTGTCACATTGATGGCTGTTGTGTTTTGTGCTTGTTTAAAAATCAGGGCAGATGTCGTGTTCCCCCCCTTCATGGACAGGGGCACATCCTCAGAGGGCCCAAGATACTCTGGGCACACTTTCCCTCAGACAAAAACACAAAATCACTCATACTGTCAAATCAGGAAATATGAATAACATTAGGGGTTCACCATATTATGCCTTCGTCTCTCTGAGCTCTTTTGGCCCATTTAAGAACTTTGTCATGGGGTTCAACCACAGCTCCCCCTCTGCTGCATGTTAACCAGTCAGGAGAGGGGCTGAGTGAGCGCGGCTCCACACCGCTGGTATTGTGATGTTCTCAGGCAGATCAGCATTTGACTAAGACGTTTTTAATAGCCCTCTGGAGTCGCTCCATAAATAGCCAGGCTTTGGGCATTATTTGTCCCTGTTTCCTTTCTTTTGAGAGGGGCACCATTGTGCGTCACACTAGTGAGCCAAAGTAATCATTTCTACTGCATTGGTAATTTGGGAGCTTTGGGAGAATCAGCGCTTTGAGTTATAGTGTAGTGTGTATCTATGGGTCAGATTAAGGCCACAATTCAAGTTTATTTGCTAGTAATTTACTCACTATGAACAAACAAATGATCACGTAAGATAAAATCACAATGAAAGTGAGATGAAGCCAGCACTCATAGGATTTTTGCATCTTAGAATAGGTTCTGATCATTGAAAGCAAATGTAAAATAATAAGGGACAAAAGTGTGATCTTTTCTGTGTCATCTGCGTAGGGACAATAGATGGAAATTAACATCTTTGCTATAATTATATTTACACTGTAATAACAGATGTTTGTTAATATGTACTGTCCCTATCAAATAAATAAATATACAAAATAAACAATGTGCAGAATTAAACAATGCAAACATTAAAACAGAATTAGCTAAATTCACTAAAACCTGCACGCTGCACAAGTACAATGTATTTCAACGTTCAGTCAATAGTGGGCCTATCCCAGCTGGCAGGAGGCCCAGTGTCGCCATGATGAATCTCTGGTGGACCTCAGTACCTGTAGCTGAACCTTGTGCTCCAGTGTCCTGTGGCTGGGTGGTCCCTCAGTATTCAGGGGCACAAGGCCAATTGTTTCGACAAAGAGACTTGTGACCATTCATTAGGCAAATTAGCCAAGACAAAGACCCCCCCCAGCACTGAACCAATGGACCAGTGGTTTTATGTGAGTTTATGTGACTTTCTGAACCATGATTGAGTGATGGTCTGTGGGTGACTGTGGTTTGGCTGCTTTTACAAGTGAGCAGCTGTTAGGGACACATTCATGTGTTACAGAGAGCCATAAAGGTTCTGATGAATTCACAACACTGTAACAGCAGTCAAATAAAATCTTACTATGAAAACGTGGTGTAAAACTGTCGGTTTTATTGGAACAAGTGTTGCCATCATGTTGGCAATATTCGAGCGGCGCGCTAGTGAAGAATAGATGTGCTGATGTGCAGACAGTCTGGGGTTCAGATGAGCTCCTGTTTACAACGCCTTCGCCATTATGGACAGTGAAGTAACCATTACTGAGCAACTGTTTGTTCAGCACAGCATTTTATCAACCACACACACATCACCTGGATCCGTTACACTAATGTAGGAAATTTAGGATGCAAAATAAGAGAATAAAAAATGTAATCTAATTAATAATGCTTTAAGATTAAATATTGAATCCCCAAAAATATATGGGTAGATATGCAGAACTAAGTAGAACAATGCATAAGACAAAATACAAATGCCTACAATGGAAAGTGTGTATTGTTCTGTACTGCTTACTGTCCCGCTACTGAATAATACTGCATTCAAAATACTGATCCAGCCTTATCAGCATTAATGTAAATATTGTTTGTATTTATTGAAGAGTTAATAATAGGAGAAAGGTAAGCGTTTCTTTTTTTTCTTTTTTTTACTGGATCTAATATAGAGGATTAGATGGAGCTTTTTGCTCTGACAGTGGTCCTGAAAAGTCATTTATTCCAAATGGCATTAATTATAATGTCGATATGTTTGTTGTCAAAGGCAGACCTCGTGCCAGTGGTGCAGCAGGCACCACAAACAAATGACAATGCACTTCACTGCCACTTTGATTGATAGAGTCTTAAACATACATGTTAACCATGAAAAATCTCAAACGTAATAATAAAGGAGCACATCACTCACTTTTCAATCGGCCGCTCTCATAAACTGAAGAAGGGTATGAATCATTACAAGACGTTTTTTTTTTTTTTATCTGACATCATTTACCCAGAGAGACACCACATCAGTCCTACTGCCACACAATAAAGACAGATTCTTCAGGCGGGAAAAATATGCTCCATCACTTTTTAGGGATAAAATCATTCTTTCTAAAAATTCAGATATTCAGCGAGGAGTATAATATCTACAAAGATTCCACTCACTATACTGAATCACTAAGGGACCACTAACAACAATTTAAAAAATAAAAGCAAATAGAGGCAGGCAAATAATGTAGTGGGTGCTAATTCTTTGAGCATCTGTTCCAAATTATGTTTTTTGTGAAAAAAATTTTATAGCTCACCATCTGTAGCATTAGAGCCATGGTTTTTAATAAAAGTGTATTACTAGTTTGTGCAAACACTTGTATGTTTTTAAGTGCTTTAGCCATTTCATATGTAAGAAATCTTGAAATAAGTCTTTGAATAATAGTCTCAACTTTTTTGTTTGCTAACTGCCAGTGTTATAATTCTACCAATATTTACACAAATAAGGCAAAATAAATAATAAATAAAACAGTATGGGGAGCTCAATACTAACTTCTGGTTAGGAAAATTTCTCTATTTCTCAACAAAGAGAGATAAGAAATTTTGCTAAAATATTTTGGCATCAGGACCATGTATGGTTGGGGATTAGATCTGAACCTACTGTGAAAACATGAAACTTTTCAAAAGCTTTTGTCTGTACATTTGCATTTATCTTCAACTCCTCATGCAAATAAAAACATTTTAGTTTAAAATAAAGCTGTATAAATATGCAAACAAAAACATGAATCTCGTCTGATATTATCGTCTGCCAGGTCACCTTTTCTACAATTTTCTGCGAAAGCCTAGAGATAAATATGTAAACAACTGATGTCACATAAATAGCTGTTTAGTAAATATTTTTGGAGGACAGCAGTGTGTTCTTGATGTTTTCATCATGGACATGTTCCACACAGAGACGCCGCGGGCCAGTGGTGCACGACTGATGCTCGGGGCTGGTTTGTACTGCCACACCTCGTTAAAATACCACCGCAGCTCCACACATAAAGCTCACAGTTTGTGTTAGCTGATAAACCCCAATCGACTTTAAAGCACATCCTTATCTCATCTGACTAATATTATTGTTACACATCATACACTGATGTGACAGGCTGCTCATGTCACTGAACAAGTTTTTCTTTTTGAAAGCTTGTGGACTCAAATGGTTATGGATTCTACTACAAAACGGAAACAAATTACAGTTTGAGCTTGTGGCCCTGCAAACTAATTCAGCCTGCTTGTCTGCATTCTACAAACAAAACATAACTTTGTGTAAATACAGACTTGTGTATTAACTGTAGCTCTCAATGACATTATGACCAGTGATTGAAAGGGAATAGACTTGTTGAAAAAGTAGCTATTTAATTAAGTAGCTAACAAATACAAATCTCAATAGCTTGGGAAATAATAGTGCAACCCTCATTAAGCATTCTATCTGGGCAATTACCCTCTTTTGAGCCAGGGGGAGTTATAAATGACTGGCCAGTAATTGAAGCTAGCACTCGAGCTAGAGCCCTAGATAAACTGGATTATACAATGTCATTAAAATAAATACATCAAATAATTATTCAATGGAAAATAAATGGACTAAGCGTGTGTAATTGTTCTTGGGATTAATTTTTTGTCTGCTATTCATCAGAAGGCTATCACTTAACATTATTGTCCCCCCAAAAATTTGAAAAGTACTGTTTGAGGAAAAAAATGTATTTAATAATATAATATATAATAAGTATGTTTTATATCAGATAAGTAGAATCCATGTGTCCTTACTTCAAAGAGTGAGCACAGTAAAGATCTTTTGTACGACTTCCCATTGTCCTCTGAGGCAGATTACTTTCTTGATTTGGTAAAAAGAAAAAAAAGGGTGAATCCTTTTCTTTTTTACCTTGAACCTTGCCTGAAGAACTTGAGCTTGAAACATTTTCAGCCAGATTGATAGTGACCTGATTTATGGGCCTTATTGCACGGTATAATTAATTTTATGCATATGACTTCCTTTACAATTACCATGGCGGCCGATTGGAGAAGTTCACTGCTTATATGAAGCCATCAATAATTGCAAATTCATCACTACCATGGCTGAACATCTGCATGAGAGGGGGGAGGGTGAGACCGTCCGTGAAGAAAGATCCCATGTAAAAGGGCAAATGTCCAGGTTGGCTTAAAAACTGAGCAAGACAAATTTGTAGACATTTTTAAGGAAATTACAGAAACCTTATTCTAACACAAGGTCTAAACTATAAGAAAATAGCCTATTTTCACATGCATATAAACAAAATATATAATAATACTGTATTGTTTCTTGCGACTTTTGGATTTTTCAGATTTTCAAATCTAACAAAGGCAACATCACAACATCATTCAGCCCTAAATAATATGGCAAATTATATTATTTGATACATAATAACATATGCAATTAGTGGCAAACTTTTGTGCAGCATTTTAAGTTAAACAATGGTATATCTGTATGTTTTAAGTCTCTTTCTTTAAAATTATTTAATGGTAATTTTTAAGTAATGGCGTACTTGAATGAAGCTAGATCCTGTTGCTGTGTTAGTATCTAAAAGCAGTGTGCAGGGCTGTTCCATAAGTATTAGTGTGTACTGTGAGTCCTCCCCATGGACAGGGGGGACATGTGGTGTGTTTCCACTCAGGTGTCACTCACTTGAGGCGCTGTCCATTAGAGCTGAAGGCTGAAGCCCTGAGGTGCAGGGCCCAGGTCAGGTCCAATCCCTGTTTGGTTTTAGTAACTGACTGATCACAGATGTGGGGTCAGGAATAATGAAGAGAACAGTCAGCTGACACGTCCTGGAGGACACACACACATACAGATGCACAAACAGTCACACATCAGGGTTATAACACACTGAAGATGAGAGGGTTTCACACTCGTTTTTAACTGCGTATTTGACTGATGCTATGAGAGCCTGCATCAAAGAGTCTTAAATTTATGCCAAGAGAGGCTGGGCTATCTCTGAGTCACACTAAAATCATGTTGATAAATTTTGTCAACAAAATATTGTACCACTATGAAGATTCTAATTATTTGTCAATGTCTCACGTTATCACAGATTCACCAGAAATAGACATACATGCACAATAAATAGAAAGCATATTTATTTTAGTTGGAATGATATTAACATAATAAAAAAGATTTATGATTAACCTCACAATGTTGTCAAAAACTCAAAAAAGTCATAACAAACTTTGCTTGAATATTTTCCTCTTGTGCATTATCTGTCCACTGTTATAACTGTATAAATCAGCCTGTACATTATTTTATTGTTTTATCAAAAACAACACAACAATGCAGTAATTTTATTTTGGTTGATTTTGAGACAGATTTTATTTAAACTAATCAACTTCAACTAAGTTTTCCAATGATATAATTAAGTGTGAGTTCAAATAGATGTCCATATTGCCATATTATTACAGTCTAATCCCAGTGACAGCAGCAGTATCTAATAGAGTTTAGTGACGACAGCCTGTTTACAGATTGTGGCACTTGCTCCTGTAATACCTGACATTATCATGTTTTGTCTGCATAATTGAAAACCCTTTACCCTATACGCACTGAACACATCAGCATCTGAATCCACAAAACAATGACAAACAGTGTATAGCTCCATAATACTGTCCGCCTTGTACTTTAAGCACCTCTTGCTCTTATGTGCTTGTGCTGATGGGAAAGAGATCTATATTAAAATGAAATGAATGCAGAGGGGAAAAAAGTGTTAGATGTATGACCCACCGCCAAGAAACACATTGGGACTGAATTGATCTGGATGACATGAATAATTTAGCTGACAGTAAAGAAGGTAATATAAATGCACACATATATTCTCATCTTTTAGGCGGCGGCCCGTAAATGTTCTGTTTTCCGTTCCCTTTGCCGCTCTCATGTGGAAAAGCAGCAGATGCCCGCAAACTTGAATTAAAACGTGAATGTATCATCGCCTCTTTCTACATTCAGAAATATTCACATCCCCATGCATGATAATGATTCCAAGATTAATCCCCACAAAAGCCTAGATGTGCTGTCTGTTTGTGTGGGCAGAGTAACTTTTTTTTGTCCTGACCTTTAGCTGTGTCTTTTCCCAGGTGTGGTCCAGATAGGGGGTGACACATGAGAGGTCTGTCCCACTACTGCCCCTGTATTGCTGTCCAAAATCACTCTGGGAACACTTGCCCTAGGTTTGTCCTCAACACAGCCATTACCCATCTGCTATACAAACTTAGACTAGAGAGAAATGTAGAAAAAGACTACAATACCACAAGAAACAGCAGTTAATGGTGCACTGTGTAACTTTACTGGTGGAGGGTATGTCACCGGCTTGTCTTTATAGAGATAAATGTTTCTTTTTAACATTTATTTCAAAAATGTGTTTTTATTGCTCAAAATTACATTTTTACTGTAAGCGGGGTTGCCATTACAGTGATCTGACCTGTAACTTGGCCTGATGTTTCCATGGAGATATTATTTGTTAAATGCCATACTGCAGGACATTCTCAATGCAAAAACATTTCCATTGAGATGAGACAAGCAGGTGACAGACCCCCACACCAGAAGAGTAACACAGGACACCTTTCACTGGTTTATAGACAAAATGTTTCCAGAACAAAAGTAGTGAAATTTCCCAAGTGAAAAGTAAAAAAGGTACAAAACACACATCAATACATTTCAATAAATATCATACATCAATACATTTAATTTCTATAAAAATAAGCAGAAGTGCTGATTGGCTAGTTTTCAAGGTATAGTATTGGGTCAAAATAGGAAATTTATGCAAAACAAGGCAAAAACTGTAATTTATCAGAAGGTACAGTGTGTCTACAAACAACAAGTTCTATCTGAAAGCCTGTCTGCACATTCCAATACATTCATTTTAATATGTCTAGAGTTTTAACATATATCAATATACATTTTATATATATATATATTAGGGCTGTCAAACGATTAATTTTCTTGATCGCAACTAATCTCAGAAATTTCATAGTTAATCGCGATTAATCATGATTTATTTTGCATGTTTAAAATTGATATCTTGCAGTAAGACCGTTCGAATCTAAAGTTAAACTCACAATGCAAAGTATTTCTCACCATTTTTTTTATTTAAAAAAAGTGCAGAGAAAGGAAAAAGTAACAATGAACCAGTAATAGTGCTTACTTTGAGAAATTGTAAATAAATGATTGAAGCCCGCTCGAGCTGCCTACGGATGCGTAGAAGGAACAAAATACTAGCAAACTCAAAATAGCGCGTTTAACCGACAATGAGTTTAATTAATACAACCAAATGAGCTGCATATGGATGGTAGAATTGCGGAAAATGCTGGCAAACTCTGATCGCGATTAAAAAAATTGTTCGCGATCATAACTTACATTAATCTAATCGTGATTAACGCGTTAATATTCCCAGCCCTAATATATATATATATATATATATATATATACATATATATATAATAATAATAATAATAATAATTATTATTATTATTATTATTATTATTATTATTATTATTATTATTATTATTATTATTATTATTATTAACCTAAACATGCGCCATAGGTAAAATCCAGCTTAGGGCCTGACCAAAGCATAAATAACAAAACAAAATCATGGGGATGGTCCCCGGGTCAAATATAGAAACAACTTCTCCTGTGCGAGATCAATAAAGGTCAATCTTCTAATCCTTGACCACTGTAAGGCGCTTTGTGCTACAATTTTGTATGAAAAGCGCCTTATAAATGTTTGATTGATTGATTGATTATTATTATTATTATTATTATTATTATTATTATTATTATTATTATTATTATTATTATTATTATTATTATTATATCATTACATATCTTGAATACATTAGCTAACCAGCACAGCTATCAAATGATTTTCAGTTCATCTTATCAATATAAATGAGATTTAGCCACTTTTATTTCGGAAGCAGATCGAGTCCAAAAATTTGTAGACCAGTGAAAAATAACAGTGGTACTATGGATGAGAAAGTACATTACAAAACTATTTTTTAAAAAGGTGGTTACATCTTGATGGGGGGACACTAAGCTTTTGTTTTACCAGCGTTTTCTTGGCATATACAATATTATTTATTGTGAAGAATGTGCCAGTGAGGGTCTTTACAGGAAATACAGAGCATTTCATGTACTATATTTAACAAACATCTACTATTTAACCAGGGCTCTCAAGTTTTGAAGTTTGGTTGGAGTGAGATTTTTTTATTTTATTTTATTTATTTATTTATTTATTTATTTTTATTTTTATTTTTTTTTGGGGGGGGGGTGGCTTGAAATGGACAGGTGTAAATGTTGGTCTAAAGAGCAAAACTACAAAGCAACTAATGAGAGTTATATAAATGAAGTTATTACCTGATGGTTCTCAGTCCTGAATTGGATGTTCATTTGTTTTATCATTCACCGTTTTGTCATCATTCGTTCGTCTCACTCGTGTTCAGTTGCCGTCCTTCAATTATCACTGACAGTGCAGTGCGCGCTTAGCTGAAACTAGACTCTATGGTCTGCCCGACAACAGAACAATCTAGTTTCTGATTGGCTGAAAAGGGCATGGTGCCTGGATAACTCTTCTGAGCCACACAGACCAATGCTCTGGGCACAGAAGCGCTGTGACTAGGGTTGCCAACTCCCTGAAAAATAAATAAGGGACACCTCATTGGCAGGACCGGCCGGCCCGATTGCCTTCACCCTTCGTGGTGTAGTGAATCTTCTTAGCCCTTTTTTGTATGTGTGAAGCGATTTTTTAACTATTTGACTCAAACCGGATTTGAATTAGATGCATATCTGAGTGATATGAACACAGGGAAAATAAATAATTATCAGCAATTTATTTGTAATGCTAAATAACAAAATTTACAGAATACAATATATACATGTCCTGCTTAACTTAAACTGTATAAATTAATATAAACAGGGAGGAAAGTGACCAGTAATGAAAAAAGCTGAAAGTCACCAAAAAGCTAGAACTCTAGATGCTCTGAGATGCAATCTGGGGTCATTCCAGCCAATAAAAACTAAGATGACGGGTTGACCGCATGTGATCCCAGCTCCCACAGATGAGCGCTGCCGTTGTGTCCTTGGGCAAGACACTTAACCCTACCTCGCCCCCAGTGTCTGCAGACACTGGTAGCCCCCATGGCAGAAGATACATCAAGGCCCGTTGTGATGTGAGCCGTCCTCCTGTGGACCCACCACCCGCGGGAGGATTCATGGGGGCTGGTGCATTGTGTTCTGGGCAGCAGAACACTGCTTGGACTGCTGCCTCCGCGACCCAGAAAATGGAAAAGCGGAAGAAAATGAATGAATGAATGAAAGAATGAATGAAAAACTAAGATGTCAACCATCCATTTTGGGGGGAAAAATTCCCTTTCTCCCTCTTGTTGATCCCACTTTGCACTAATTTCTCACAAAATTTGACTTGCACTGGATGGAATCAGCTCCGGATGTGTAGCCTGGACAGTAGCTGCTGACAGCCAGACTCAAGCACATTTCTAAATGATCATCAGTCATGGTGGAACAGTACTTGGGCTTAAAGGAAAAGTAACGTTATTTTACAATCTGAGCCTTCTTTCGGTAATAAAACAAGTCGTTTGACTCACCCATATCACGTTCGTGTCATTTGGAGCTGTTTGAAGAAAGTTATGTTGTAGTGTATCCGTTAGCATTTGTATTCGGGGCATTACTTTGCGGTCTCCAAATAACACAAACTTTAGCACTTTTCAAATCATAGAAGCCCGATGTCTTAATGTAAGATTTCGTTTGAAGCAAAAGTGGCCTGTAATCCGAGATTTATCCATAGTTTTCAGCTTTGCGTTTCATGTTTGGGTCCCGGGAGCAGTCCGCGCATGCGCACTGGTGTCCTCATCTACTCGAAACTATGGCTAAATCTCGGATTACAGGCCACTTTTGCTTCAAAAGAAATCTTACACTAAGACATCAGGCTTCTATGATTTGAAAAGTGCTAAAGTTTGTGTTATTTGGACACCGCAAAGTAATGCCCCGAGCATATGATACAGCACCATGTTAACGGATATGGGATCATTACTAGAACAGAACTAGAACAGAACGGCACGAACATAAGTTCTGCGATACCGCTCCAATTGACAGAAAAATGCTATGGGTGAGTAAAACTACTTGTTTTATTGCCGAAAGAAGGCTCAGATTGTAAAAAAAAAACGTTAATTTGCCTTTAATGATCTTCATGTGGGAAAAGGCTGACTCACATAAATATGTTTTCATACATCTATCTCCATTTTATCTGATAAATGTTAATTTTAAAATAAGCCAAGCAAACTGTACTGCACTTAAACACTCTGTGCCCCATTTTTGGACCCTCACCCACAGTTTGAGGACCCCTTTTTTGATTTTTTTTTTTTTAAACCTGTTTTTCTAACTGGAGTTACATTCTCTTACTGGTTTTGTAGTGGTATTTACCAGCCTCTGCACATTTACCAAATCGATGTTGTGACAAACACATTCATTTGTGCACTTTTATTAGGCAAAATCCAACCACATGTCGCTGTAGACCTGCTCTGTGCGGACGCTGTAACATAAATTTAGATTAGTTTTTGCTTTGCACGTAGTTTTGCACTTCTAATCAGAGCGCATTGAGGAGGGAGCTTGCGCTATGAGCAGGGAGGAGAGAGAGCTGGAGGCGCGGGTGGTTTCCGCGTGTTCCAGACAAGCGCACGGGCTGCAGTAAAAGCCCGTGCGCTTGTCTGGAACACGGTAAAAAGTTTATTGCTAAAGGCAGCGGCCATAATGAAATATGATCACAATCATCTCGAGACCAAGACCGGACACCGATCGACTGGTAGATGGTGACCGATGTTTTGGGCACCCTGTTTTAGACTCTATTTTTGATTCACGTGGTAATACGGGACAAAGTGCGTCCCTTTTCAGCTCAATACGGGACGCGTACTTTTGTTTCTGAATACGGGACGATTCCATTTTTCAAGGGATGGTTGGCAACCCTAGCTGTGACCAGTGCCTAGAGTTTCATTGAATTGCTTAACAAAATTTCAGCGTGAGAAATACCATGTGTGGCGTGTGAGCGTGTGAACTCGTTGAAATGCGTGTGTCACACTCTCAAAGCGTGAGACTTGAGAGCTGTGATTTAACACTTACTTTTACATTTTGATGATGTAACAATTCTTTAAAATTTAAATAATTGTTACATCAGATTGTACTCATTAATACAGATCTGTAAATTAAATATATTACAACAAACAGTATAATATTTTGAATGTTTATATGCTTGCTGAAAATAGAAAGCAAAAGCGTGAAGAAGTAATCCCAGTGTACTTCTTCATTAGAGCAACAACATTCAGCCATACATTAATGTTCTCCACATGAAGACAGAGGATTTGGGGAGGTGCCAAACTGTGCAGTCACAATAGTCTTGTCTATGAAAGTCAAAGAGCGGTCTCTCAAGCTCCGCTCCAACAGATGGGCCTGGCAACACAGCTCATTTGGACCCCAACAAAGAGCCACCAACGATTTAATGATAGTTTCTCATTTAGCCATTATTTATATGGACATGTAATCAACTGACACATAATATTTCATTTGTGGAAAGGCTCTTGTGTTTACAAAAGGTCCAGGCAGTTGGCATTATTCTCACTTGGGCTGGTGAGGTGGAGTAATGTTTGTTATTCTCGTGCCTTTTTGCCACTGTTAAACATTACAGCCCCTTATTCATGATTTACAGTATGATTACAATGAGAATTCAGGGCAGTCTCTATGACACACCTCATCCCATTTAATGGGTGATAACAAATGCCTCCCCTGACAGGTGTTTATGTCAGTGGAATTATGAGACAGTGATTTACATGGTGGACTAATTTGGAAGAGAGGCTGATATAAAAGAGGTCAGCCGTCCTCTTACCCTGTGTAAACACAACAACAGGCAGGTGAGTGTGGCACAGCAGCAAATGGGACACTAATGACTTGTGTAGGAGGACTGAGTGTGGCGTGTTGTGCCGACCTGAGGTGCAGGTTAATTAATGAAGTGGTGGGGGTTCAGGGAAGAAGACATCAGGCTTTACCCCAAACCCTTAGCAGCAGGTCACAACACAAACAGATGCCCTATTACAATGTTAATGATTCTGGGGACCAGGTCAGATAATCATATTCAAAGCTTTTCTACCAGACAACAATCACAAGATGCCAATGATGGCTTCCCTGACGCTGCACTGCAGCACATGTGGCACAAGCTGAGGGAATTGTAAAGCCCAACAGCCCAGCACTGTTTAAACTCATGGGCTTTAAGCGTTCATTATACTGATCTAAACCTGATAGCGCTGACTGTTCTGGCCATAGCTGTAGCAGCACGTGCCACGTAGACTCATTAGGAATGCAGGCCTCACTTAATAATAATAATAATAATAATAATAATAATGATAATGATAATGATA
This sequence comes from Paratrypauchen microcephalus, assembly GCA_036785185.1. Taxonomy (NCBI): domain Eukaryota; kingdom Metazoa; phylum Chordata; class Actinopteri; order Gobiiformes; family Gobiidae; genus Paratrypauchen; species Paratrypauchen microcephalus. The sequence goes on along the minus strand of JAVJIX010000004.1, from coordinate 14,863,093 downwards.
ATGATAATAATAATAATAATAATAATAATAATAATAATAATAATAATAATAATAATAATAATAATAATAATAATAATAATAATAATAATAATAATAATAATGTATTATTAAACCACTGAATTAGACAATAGCATTCAGTGTGTGTTTAAACATTAAATAAGTCATCACCAGCTGACAGTAAAGACAGAGACAGGCCAGCAGCTGTCCATGTTGGGAAAAAATTAAAGGAGCAAAAGGGAGGACAAGAGGTAAAATGGGTGAAATTTATTTCCAACCTCTGTCAGTAAGGTACATTAATCTAACAGGAGGGACAGGCCGTTTGACTGGCTTTTCTGTGATTCCATGAATGGCCACTCCCCTGCTCCCTCATCCCAAACATTAAATATCACCTGCCGTGATTAATCCCAACTTAATTAAATCCATCAGCGAGACAATGGCCAGCCAATGAGCTATGTAATCATTCACATAGTAAATTAAAAGAAGTAAGGGCCTCTGCGTGCTGCTCACTGACAGAGATGGAGAGGATGGAGCATGGGGGTCCCAGAAACTCAGCTGGGGGAGGAGCTGCCATCTATGCACTGGAGCTCATCCACAGATGCTCGCGCACTCATCATGCACTACCATGTCTTAAGCCAAAACCACACAACTGACTATATTTGGTTCTTTACAACACAAGAGAGTGTTGTTTAGCATCATAGCAGTGCAAAGCAACCTCCTTAAACACTTTTGTTCTATTCAAGACCGAAGGACATGGGAAATTATTTTCACCTGCTTCAGAGTTTGAGGGACATATTTTCCTTTTGCAGGACAATATTAACTTACATAATAGTTCAACTGAAGGAGGTCATGAGTCATGGCTGAAATGTGATAACTCAAGAAAAGGTAAATCTCAATGTAGTAATCCATTTTTGTTCCAAAGGAGCAATTATGTAATTTAGATCAAGGCCATAGAGATAAACTGTGTTTTTTAAACCACAAATTGTTCTAGTTTTCAGCAACTGAATATATATCTTATATATCCCACCTATATCTCCAAAAATGCAGAAGAAAACTTTGTTGCACATATCAATCCCAGAAAAGACTAATGACATTTTATTCTACAATGTCTTTCAAGACAATCAAAATATGTTTTTAATTGATCACTAAAATTGACTGAACTGATCACATTCAGTGAGTAATCTTAAAACGCTAAAAGAATCTCAGGCATTCAGGTGCTGCTGCCAAACAGCCAGAACAAATTGCTGTGCACACTGATCATGCACATTCACAAACACACACAGCCATAATGGACAAATAGCAGCCACAGCTGGGATGTTAATGCTAGCAAACAGGATTATCTTCAGAAAGGATTTCTCTGCTAACCATTTGACTTTTAATTAGATTGCTCAATCTCAGGAATGAATTGCCTTTTAGCAACAAAAGCTGCCACTGAGGGAACTGTTAGCTCCTTGTAACTGAATTAAATGCATAATTAGTGAAACAATTACATTAGTGGAGGGTCTTTTGTATTTGTAAGGGGATAAGGGCGCATCACAAGACATCCATGTAGAACAGTGTCATGCATTTCTGTTGTGTCCAACAGGTGAGAGTTATGGATATGGTCAATTAGGGGTAAAAAAAACAAAAAAAAACACTAAATGGCACGACAGCACATTTGTCCTGAGAAATCTGAATGTCAGTTGCACCCATTAACCCCTGATGTTCCTCTAACTGCTTGTCCAGGATTTGGATTCCTGGTCAATTCATCATTAGCGCTCTACTTGAACACACAGCGGGCGGCTCGCACAGCCCTGCACACACCTCTTCCCTGGTCGCCGAAGCACCATTCATCACAGCCCACTGCTGACAGTGACGGATGGGTCAGCCCGCCACTGGCACTGTCCCAGACACACACTTATATGGGCGAGCAGTGCACTGACAGCTGGAGCAGCGTGTCAAGAGCTGAGAGACTGTGGCCATTAATAACCTGCGTCACGTGACACCTCGCGTCAGAGCAGACACCAGGCCACGGGGACGTGTCACCCACGGGCCACAGACAGCACCCTGATCTTTAATCAGAGACACACGTGCTAATGATAGGGCCTCGGGCTGCTGTACCGCACACATCACAGAGCAGCCTGTGAGGACCTGAAGTGACAACCCATCTGCAGAAAGCCCTAGGGACAGGTCCTCCACAGACCACCCGCTTAAGGACATGTAATGTGTCCATCATTCACTGGCTTATGCTCATCATCTGCAGCAGTCTTCTCCTCTCTGTGAGATTTGTGTCATATATGTTAGGACACTGTGAAATAAACTCTGTCTGAACATTATTTTATATTACAGTATTAGATTTGTTGTACTGTTATGGAGCATGGGGGTCCCAGGTTATTATAGGATAGACCTTAATCAATCACACATTGATTTAATATAAGAACCAAAACTTGTATGTTTAAACAAAGAAAAATAAAATGTTTTTTTTCAGGTCTAATACAGCTCTACAACACACTTTCACAATGACAAATTATGTTCTTATGCACTTCAAGTGCCCATTGAAACTTCTGAAAAGTGCTTTTATGCAGTGCAGCATTGAGCTGAGTGCAAGATGGCTCTCATCATCATTTAAAGGATGTTTGGAGAAGGAGCGTTAATGTTTAATTGACTTTCACCTCTCCTTGTGCACTTCACTGATGTATGCAAAGCATAGAGCCACACTGCAACTGTCTACAAAGCTCAACATATGCATAAGCCGTTTATTCTGCACACTCTTAAGAAGCCACGATGATCCTTTAATCCAATTCCACACAGCAATCAAAGTTTCATGAATTGGGGCCATTATGAGCAGACCTATAGCCATGTGCCACGTTTTGCATGTCATTATTGAGGGTTGTGCTTTAACAAAGCTGCTTTTAATGAGATTCCACAAAGCTCCAAATCAAGCCATTGAACCATGCATTCAGGATAATTCACTTAAAAATAATTCATCCACAAAGACAATATCTTATTGAGGAACAAGGAGAGTCCAGAAGTCCTCCACAACAACCAAGCTTCAATTTCAACCTTCACAGGCATGAGCTGCCCCCTATCCCAACAAGGAAATATCATTATTCATACCAGGCATATTAGACAGGAGCAGGGAAGGGCCAACAGCAGCCAAATGTACGGAGTGATTAACTCAAATGTCCTCAATGTCCTCAGACTAACAAATGCAGATTTGGCAGGCTGCACCACAGACCTTGGAGTATAAGTCATCTCATGATGTTAAGCTAATAAAAGTACATAATGCAAGGCTAATGCTGCACTCACAGACCTTTATAAATAGCTATATAAATATGATATTCAATTAAGCTGTTTATATAGAGAAAAATGTGATTTCTATCTGCCTCCATGGTAGAAGGGTCACTCAAACTCCCTTCTCAGCATGACTGTTTCTGCAGCCAGGAACATAAAGCAATGTAACAGCAGCTCTTCAAAATACTTCAGTTAGGAGAATAATTTAAATGTCTGTTTTGATGGTATTTTTAAGTAACAATATCTTTACAAATATGGAGTAGCTGGAAAAAACAAAGTCAAGAACAGGCAACTGCCATTTACATTGTGCAATTTGTTACTTCCATCAAAACAAAAGCCTAATCTTTAAATTCAAGAATGCTGATAATTTTAGTAATACAGTTTTTAATGCAATATGGGCATGTACTACATCCCAACAGTAGATAAACCAAAAGTCAACCATACTTTTAACTAAATATATAAAATGGCAATAAAGCTTAATAACTCCTAACAAATAAACGTGTTTGAACGAATTAAAGTCAAATGTGCTTTGCCCATATCAATAAAATCATGACAGGATTACAACCAAAAGGAAACAAGCTTTTGTAGTCACAGGACATCAAGGCATCACCGACCAAACGTGAAAGCACTTGGACACACCCCTGTGAAATTGAAACACAAAGTACTAGACTTTAAGGAAGAAAGGCCTGAGTCTGAGCGCGAAGGACCACCTGTTAGAGCGACCAACACAACCTTTTCTTTAACTCAGCTCTCCCATCTGTTGACCCACTATTGTCTGTTGAGTAATGCAGCTGCAGAAACCAGCCCCTCTTTCATTAGGGAGCAGAAAACACTTAAGCATATTCAGGCCTGTCCCTCCTCCTTCTGTTATTCAAAAACTGTTACTAGCCACTGATTTATTCATTGGTTTTACACAGTGCACAGACATAAACACACCCACATGCAGACCCTGTGCTCCGACCTCTCCCCCCTCGTGTGCCTCGTCTCTTACATCATGGCCATCCTTTTACATGCTCCACACACTCCTCCTCCCCTCGGACCTCCCAGTATCCAGCTGTCACCTCAGCCCGCTCTCAGATAACCCTCCTCTGCCTCCTCTCCACTGTCCACTTGTCTGCACATTGATCAGGTTAACCTCCCGATTAGGTCTTTATTGCAGACATCTGTCTTTCCCATCTCACTGTGGATGGTTGAGGTTTGCTGGGTAAGCACTCTTACCACCATCTTTGTGTCTGATTTCATCCCATATTCACCCCTAAGTTGAACGCACTTGTTTCTCTGGGTTGACAGTGGGTGTTAGACAACCTATAACCTGTATAAATATGGACAGATACAGCGTTCACATAAGGAAATACAGTCTTATGTCTGATGAAGGATATAAGTGACATGTAGTGGTAACCAAGCACATTGTGTTCAACACACATTGGTGGGAATGAGGGGCCACCCAGGATTTAATTTGAAACTGATTTTTGTTAATCAGTCACCTTTTACAAGTCCCCCTGAAGCTTTTAATAATCACAAGAAAGAACACAGAAAAGGCCAGTGATGCTGTCAGACTGGTCTCCTGTTGTAAAGTGGGTCTCCATTCACTGGCTGGGCCTGTGTGTGCAGTGGGGGATCAACTAAAGGGGCTTTAAAGGATCTTCATATCAGAGCATCAAAACGTGCCTCAGTCTCTTCCTCTTCTTTGTTACAAGTGCACTGACTGTGAGACTATCAGACACAAGAGTGCCACAGGAGTGCACTCAAACATCTTGAAATGATCTGCACCCACTGATGCTTAAGGGGGTTGGATTTTCCCCACCTTTGGCAGACATAAACAGTACAACAATAGACACTAAGATCCCATAAGTATCCTTAAATAACAAAGTCTATTTTTTTTACTTGTATCTTTCTTAATATAATTCTAAAATTATGTTGTATGCATACTTGGGTCAACAATAAATTCAGCTATTTGTTTTATAGAGGAAAATTGCATCTTTAAATCATAAATTGAAAACATTCAGTTGACCTTCTTGATGGTTGAACTTTGGTCATATGTTTGACCACAGCATTCAATCTACGCCAATGTTTTCACCTCTTTAATGAAGACTTTAGTCACGGATGCCTTTTAATTCATTAGTAATATCTTTGTAATTAGTAACTATTAACTCATCAGCTGAGGACAACTTTCAGGTGGCTTATCAAAAGCAAATTAAACATCATCAACAGCCTAATGTGGCTTTGATTGTGCTGCCCATGAGTCTTAACTAATGACACACTCTGCTTTGGGCTTGAGTAGGTCCATTAAAGAAGCCTGCCCAGCTAAATGTTAGGAGGTGTTAACAGATTGATTTGCCTAATCTGTTCAACTACATAAGCAGTCAGCATGGGGTCGGCAGCCTGCTGTGTGTGTGTTAACCAATTTCACAGTTCATACCCAGCACAGTTAAACTCTGTTTAAGGCTGAGCCTGCTGTGATGGCCCTGTGATAAAAACAGGAGGGGCTCCCGGTGGTAGCTTTGCTCTTGGCAGAATGGTAATCTTCAAGTTCATTCAGCATGATTAAACCAGAGAGAGGACTTTTCTTCTCAGCTAATTATGTGGAAATTACAAAAACAATAAAGCATCTGGTAGTCATGCTTTCTCTGGGCTCTTCCTCAATACTGTGACAGGCATTGTGTGAGCCTCCACTCCCCATGCACATTGGCCTGAACGGCGAGGTCAGCAGAGAGCAAATAGATGAATTTATAACTATGGCTTTTCACAATCAGAGCCCTGATATGGTCCCTCTTTCCCCCTCCCCATCGGCACTGTTCCACCCCAAAGAGCAGCGCTCATTGTGAGGACACAGGCTTTCTCCCACCATGCCACCCAAACTGAATGTGCAGTTCCTCGGAGACCGGACTGTTTCACTAATACGGTCCTCCTCCCTCTTTCTCTCCTTCACCAGGATACAAAGTGTTCTGACAGGCCACCCTGCCAAAAGAGACGCCTTTTTATCATTCCTGTCTGCTGCTACTAATTCAGCACACAAGTCACAGCCTCTCTCAATGACCAGGAAATCAGGTCCAGCTTTGCCCACTGGACACTATGGAGACAGGCCAAGACAGATCCAGTGATGTTTGTGATTCTGACATTTTGGAAACTTTATTCATTTAACCTGTTGTTTCTAGATAACAGCTTCTTTTTCACGTCAGTCACAGATTTTCCTGCACCTGATGTCCGGCATCTCCTCCACATTTATGGTGCTGCCTTGGCCCTTAATTAAATGTGCACTTCATTAATGTAAATTGGGAGGTTTAATGCCCTTGTTGAAATTCTGAAGAAAGTGCACTGGCCCCGCGAAATGCTCCTGCATCATTGCAAATTAGATTAGGGACCAAGAAAGGCAGTAAAATTAGAATGATAATGGTTGATATGGCTCCCTGACAGGCATGACTATTCAAGGATCAATGGGATGTTGAATGCTTTAGCAGAGCTCACTTCTCAAAGGCCTGGGACAAACGTCAGCCTACAGATGTGCCTTTTGGAAGCACTTGAAATTAGTTTAATTTGGTAAATGGTAAGGATTTAGAAGCTTTTAGCCCGACAGTAACAAGACAAGAATACATTGAAATGTTTGCCATTATTAGCATAAAATAGGGCTGGGCAAATTTGCATTAACAACAAGTCCATTTTTTTTCTTCAGTAGATGCATTTTTCTCTACAAGATTACTTTTGCAACAGTGGTGCTCAGAATGAACATGTTTTAAGAATGCCTTTTTTTAACATCTAATCCTATTAAGAAAAGCTAGTGTTTGATTTTATTTCAACTAATCTTATCAAGAACACCAATTACAAAGTAACTTTGAATAAATCTTAATAACTTTAACAAGGCTTAAATTATTCAAATTTTGTGTTTTTTTCTTTAAGTGTGAGCAAAAAAATAGTTCCTGATAAGTGTACAAAAACATCCTATGTGTGATGATGAAGACACTGGTGAGGTGCTGCTCAATGGTCTCATGGTGTGAGGGCATCATGTGTGTAAATACTATTTATATAATACAATGACCACTACATGGTCATACTACAAGTAGTTATCATACTAAAATGATTCTGTCAAAAAAGAAAAAAAGACTCACAGTCTAAATAGTGCTTATAATAGATGGGGTATGTATAATTTATTTAGCCTATATTAGAAATGTCCCATATAGTTGTTTTTATTCAGATAGCACTAGTAGACATAATATGATATATTTTTACATTGAAGCCCATTTTTAATTATTACAATATGTTATATGGCTAAAATAATGAATCTGTGACCATGCAAAAACAAGTTGGCGCTACTGAAACAAGGACACAAATTGAAAGGAACAGATGTTTACATAAATGAGGATCTGACAAGGAAAAATGCTAAAATCGCAAAAAAAAAAAAAAAGGCAAGATTGCTGAAAAAGGAACACAAAATCCAACACACTTGGGTAACAAACTGTAAGATCTTCATTAAACTCATTGGGACACCTGAGGAAGCAAAGGTTTTGGTGGTGAGGAATAAAGAAGATCTTGACAAATACTGACAATGCTCCAAATGTTATTCGGGTAATTTTTGACTCTCTACACATCCCATGCACAATACACCAATTACACAGACTGTCTTAAGGAAAAGTAATGAAATGGACATGCTGCAGAGAATTCTCAACCATACACAAATGGTACGTACACTTTTGCATACAATGAATATAACACAACAGACCTAGTTGCAGAGATAGACCCTGATACAAACTTTCTCTCTCCTATTGTTAAAAACTGTAGTTATATTGCACAAGAACAGTTTGAAAAAGTGTGAAATTAGAGGTTAAACTGTCAATCACACAGCAGCAGCAGAAGTATGTACAGTGGTCCCTCGCTCTATCGCGGTTCACTGTTCGCGGCCTCGCTGTTTCGCGGATTTAAAAAAAATATTTTATAGTGTAACTTTTTTTTTAATAGTGTAACATTGTGTTCTGCGTCCTGATTGGCTAAGAGACTGTAGACCTTTGCCGATTGATAGATGGGGGACGCGGGGACCGTGACCAGGAGTAAACGTGGACTAAACTAGGTCTAGACCAGAACTAAACCAGAACTAGACCAGGACTAAACGTGGACTAAACTAGGTCTAGACCAGAACTAAACCAGTTCTAGACCAGGTCTAAACCAGGTCTAAACCTGGACTGGTCCTGGACTAAACCAGGACTGGACCAGGTCTAGACCTGGACTAAACCGGCACTAGACCAGGTCTAAACCAGGATTAAATCACTCCGTGCGACTCTTTGCTGGTTTCGTGCGGCTCTTGCGTTCGTTTGTGCGTGTTCAGTTTGTGGCTCGGGCTGCGAGGATGCGGTCCTGAGGGGAGGCATGGTCCGGGCGCCGCGGTTCGATCTCGTGCTCGCAGCCCCAGTGTACGCGTGGCCTTGCGCCGGTCACGCTGCTCTGTCACGGATTTGACCACAATGAGGGGTGCACATGTCGCTCACTTCTCCAAGGGGTTGGTGCGCGTCGCGTCCTGGGATGTGGCAGTGCTCCTCGCGCTTCCGGCGGATCCAGTGACTCATGTCTCCACGCTCCTCGCACGTCCGGCGTAGCTCCCGGTGGAGCCCCCACACTTCACTATTAATACATTTTGTTGGAAATCTATTAATGTTTGAGTGTTTAAACGAGAGAGAAATGTGAGAATACATTAACTCCAGTGTTTTAAGGGGTATACAGCCTTAAAATATGTATAATAATTGTAAAATATAAAGTGGATTTCACTCATTACGGGTTATTTCTGGAACCTAACCCCTGCGATAAACGAGGGATTACTCGTCAACTCTATCAAAGAGTATTTGCAATGTTGGCGGCACGGTGGCTGAGTGGCTAGCACATGCTTCACAGCAAAAAGGTTCCGGGTTCGATCCCCAGGTCGCCCAGGCCTTTCTGTGTGTGTTCTGTGAGGAGTTTGCATGCATGGTCTGGGTTTGATCCCCGGGTCGCCCAAGTCTTTCTGTGTGGAGTTTTCATGCTTAGGTCCTGACCAAGCCTAAGCAACAAGATCATGGAGATGGGTCCCCGGGCGCCTGAAAGATGAGCTGCCCACTGCTCCTGAAGGATGGGTCAAATGCAGAGAAATAATTTCCCTACGGGGATGAATAAAGTCTGTCTTCTTCTTCTTCTACACCTTTCATATCATAGCTATCACTGAAACCTGGTTCAATGATGACAAAGGTTTTAATTATGAATTAATATATAAGAATAGAGAAAATAAAACAGGGGGAGGGGTTGCTTTTTACATTCCTAATTCCACCAACTTTAAGGTCTTATCTAATATGTCGCTTGCTATAAATGAAACCATGGAATGTTTAACGGTTGTAATCCAAAATGGAAAAAAGAAAAACATAATTGTAAGCTGTGTTTATCGATCACCCTGTTCAGATGTTGAAATGTTCAATGAATGGATGGAGAAACCGTGAACCACAAAACATTATTTATCTGTGGAAATTTTAACAGTGACCTACTAAATCCAGCTAAACTAAAAATAATAGATGACTTCTCAGATACAATGTTCAGTATGTTCCTCTATCCCATGACAACTAAACCAAGTAGAATAACGTGAAAAGTCCCTCAGTCGTCCAGGTAGAATCCATGATCAAAGGAGAAGTTCAATTTGTCAACTGGACAAAGTTTGTTTGGTTGAAAACGTTTCGCCGCTCATCCGAGAGGCTTCGTCAGCTCAGAGCTGACGAAGCCTCTCGGATGAGCGGCGAAACGTTTTCAACCAAACAAACTTTGTCCAGTTGACAAATTGAACTTCTCCTTTGATCAAGTAGAATAACCTCACACAGTGCTACAATTATTGATAATATCTTATATATATAACAAGTGGCCTCTTTTTATGTGACATCTCTGACCATCTACCTGTCTTCATTGTTCTTGACCATGATCTCCAAAAACTGAGGGAAGAATTAATATACTGTATAAATGAACAAAAATTGAAGAAGCTATTAACTCTCTCAACAACAGTCTTCATGCTTCAGGATTGGAGTATTATCTATAGAGAAACAGACGTCAGCCAAGCATATAATAACTTTTTAGATATATTCCTGTCTTTGTATAATAAACATTGCATTGCAGTGAGTTCTATTGTCATAGAACTCACTGTAAACAGCAAATGTACAAACAGCCCTTGGCTAACTAAAGGAATAATTAATACTTGTAAAAAGAAAAAAAAAAAATCTGTATAAAGAGTTCATAAAGTTAAAAACAAAAGAAGCAGAACAAAGGTATAAGAAGTACAAAAATAAATTAACAGACATAAGTCGAGCAAGGGAAAACGCTGAATAAACTACAAAAGTAACATATCCTGAGTACTTCATTGACAAAATTATGAAATTCAAAACACAAAAGATGTAGTAAATCATTTCAATATTTTTTTTTGAAATGTTGGCCCAGAGTTGGCTGCAAAAATTCCAGATTAGGTAACTTGTCATCAAAATGGTCCATATTCTATCTTTATATCTGCAACAAATGTACAGGAGGTGACCAACATCATTCTCAAGTGTAAAAGTAAACTATCCAAAGATTGTCATGACATAGACATGGTACTAGTTTAAAAAAAAGTAATAAAAACATTGTTAAGCCCTTTACCCATATCTGCAAGGTCAGGGCGTTTCCCGAATAAAATGAAAACTGCGAAAGTAATACCAATATTCAAGAGCGAGAACAAACATAATTTCACAAACTACAGACCAATTTCCCTCCTGTCACAGTTTTCAAAAATCCTTGAAAAACTCTTCAACTCACGTCTCGAAATGTTTCTAGACAAACATCAAATAATAAACAAAGGACAATACGGGCCTAGCACACAAAGAACCACCTCAATGGCAATAATTGATGCAAAAGAGGGAATCACAAATGCACTGGATGACAATAAATATGCTGCCGGTATTTTTATTGACCTTAAGAAAGCCTTTATACTATCAATCACTCAATATTACTACATAAACATCGAAGAATATGGTATTAGAGGGGTAGCAGGGAACTGGTTGAAGTTATCTTACAGAAAGAGTGCAATATGTTCAGATGGGGAAGTATACATCGAAAAACCTTGGCAATGCTTGTGGAGTCCCCCAGGGGTCTGTTTTGGGACCAAAACTGTTCAATATACTGTACAGTGGTACCTCACCTTACGAAATTAATTCGTTCCAGAAGTGGTTTCGTAACGTGAAAAATTCGTAAGTTGAGTAGCTATTTCAATGGAAAAAGCCTAATTCGTTCCAACGAATTAGGCTCCAACCTGGACTAAACCTGGACTAAACCTGGACTAAACCTGGACTAGACCGAATTAGGCTCCAATTAGGATCCAAGTTTTTTTTTATAGTGTAACTTTTTTTATAGTGTAACATTGTGTTCTGATTGGTTTCTCAGACTGGATTTAAACTTTTCTCACATTTGTCTCTCATTTAAACACTCAAACTTTTATAGATTTTCAACAAAATGTATTAATAATGAAGTGTGGGGGGAAGGAGGAGGTGGGAGAAGACTGCGCTCTGACACGTGTGATAGCAGCATGTGAGACAGCTGACCCGGCTGCCAGCAGGTCTAGACCTGTACTAAACCTGGACTAAACCAGGACTAAACCTGGACTAAACCTGGACTAAACCTGGACTAAACCTGGACTAGACCAGGACTAGAGCAGGTGGATTAAAGCGCCACGCGTGGGTCTATTTCCTGGTATCGTTTCGAGTCACAGCCAAGGCGAGCCGCCGCTCGCACGCAAGAGCCGCGGCGGTCCAGGGTCTGACAGGGTCTAACAGAGTCTGACAGGGTCTAACAGAGTCTGACAGGGTCTAACAGGGTCTGACAGGGTCTAACAGAATCTGACAGGGTCTAACAGGGTCTGACAGGGTCTAACAGAGTCTGACAGTTTTCATAAACTATAATAACCTTGTTGCAGGTGCTGGGGTTTAGATAGACAGAGTCTGACAGGGTTTAACAGGGTCTAACAGGGTTTAACAGGGTCTGACAGTGTCTAACAGGGTCTGACAGGGTCTAACAGAGTCTGACAGGGTCTAACAGAGTCTGACAGGGTCTAACAGGGTAGTTAGACCCTGTCAGACTCAGAAACAGGGTTTAACAGGGTCTAACAAGGTTTGACAGGGTCTGACAGGGTCTAACGGAGTCTAACAGAGTCTGACAGGGTCTAACAAGGTCTGACAGGGTCTAACAGGGTCTGACAGGGTCTAACAGAATCTGACCCTGACAGGGTCTAACAGAGTCTGACAGGGTCTAATAGAGTCTACCAGGGTTTAACAGGGTCTAACAAGGTTTAACAGATCAAAGACACATCAAAGACAGATCGGTTGCTAGGTGCGTTGCTAGGCAATTCCTGAAAATTCCTGCAAATTTGACCTGCTGGTGGCACTAGACGGTTGGGGCTGGGGGCCTATAAATTGCTGTGGATAATGAGGAGACTGGCTGGAATGTGCATGCCAAATTTCACAACTTTTTACCAGACGGTTCTAGGGGTTGCCACAGACTCCCATGTTTAGAGGAATATTTTATAATAATAAGAATCAGTAGAAAAGAAACATCAAAGAAAGATCAAAAGGTTGCTAGGCAACGTTGCTAGGCAACGCAGTAGAAACACTTTTTTTTTTTTTTTTTTTTTTTTTATTGTTGCCAGTACTCAATAATTTGGGTTAATGTAATATTAAGCTGCTCAGAACACAATGCACCAGCTCCCATGAATCCTCCCGCGGGTGGTGGGTCCACAGGAGGACGGCTCACGTCACAACAGGCCTTGATGCATCTTATGCCATGGGGGCTACCAGTGTCCACAGACACTGGGGGCAAGGTGGCAGTAGAAACACTATGGTGCCTAGCACCTTTGGTGCTTGGCCCCAAATATATTCCTGGGAGTTATAATAGACAGTAAACTATCATGGAAACCCCACATTAAAAACAAAAATTTCCAAAAGTGTTGCTATAGTAAACAAGTGAAGTATTACCTTGATCAAAATGCCCTTCATTCACTGTACTGTTCATTAGTTCTCCCTTATTTCACATATTGTTTTGAAGTGTGGGGAAACACTTACCAATGTACAGTTAATCCATTGATTATATTACAAAAACAAGCTTTGCGAATCATCCATCAAGTTGGATTTTTAGAACACACCCACCCACTTTTTATTCAATCCAAGCTCCTAAAGATTTCTGACCTTGTAAAATATTATACACTGATAATATTATTTAAAGCATTCAACAATTTACTACCAAGTAATCTACAAAACTCCTTCAAAATGAGAAAGAGAACTCATAATTTAAGAGGGTATGGAAATTTCAAATTGTCAAATGTTCGAACTACCCATAAATGTTTCTGTGTGTCTACATTTGGTGTAAAACTCTGGAACAGCCTGGATACACGTCTCAAGCAATGCCAAAATATCCATAAATTCAACTTGTTCTATAAACATATGTTCTGGTCACAGGATATAGAGAGTGGGTCTGAATATTAGAACAAACCTCCTTCTGTAGTGCTGGTTTATGCTTGTTGTTTCCACACCGTTGTTGGTTTGTTCTGTCCGTTACTTTACTTGTATCTGTTGGTATCCTTAATTTCTTTACCATTATTGGTATCCTTTTGTATTACTGCAATATGACGATAGCTATGTTACTGAGCTATAACAGTCACTCATTGTCCTCACTTGTAAATAGTTCATACGGCCTAATGTAAAATGTTCGAAGAATGCAAAAGAAAGCTCTTTTTTTTTGGTTTATTTCATTCATAAAGTATAAAAAGACATCTTCAGTGTGATAGCAATACAAAATATTGACTGAAAGGGAGCAGAAAGAAGAGTAACCTTATGTTATCTGCCCCCTCTTCCCTTTTCCAGATATTAACACAGATAGTGACTATAAAACATTTCATCAATACATTCCATTTCAATCACAATTATTAATCAATTGTAAACAGAAAGCTTCATTTTTAAACACAATTTAGTTTTCTTTTTCATACCTACGCATTACACTAGATTTTATGTATTTTTTAAATGCCATTATTGTAATTGTTTCTTTGATTTCTTTGTCAAGATTATTCCATAAATGAACTCCTTTCACAGCGACTCTGAATCTGGGTTTTTTAAACATGTAGGTTCCTTTTAAATTCTAGTGGCTTGTTCTCATCTCAGATAGTCTTTGAATATTTACAGGCAATATATTGCACTTTGCTTTATACATGACATTGAGGATACTTAATTCAACATCACACGTTTACAACACTATAAGTTTAACAAATAATGGGTTAGTTTTTGTTATTATTTCTTATATGATTACACTTTTAAAAGAATGTAAATTGCCCAAAATTAAAAAAAAAAACTCAGATGAACTTTCCCCTCATGAGAACACTATTATCAATCATTGAAGAGATATTCACACACGGTACCTTCTCTCTGTGTCCTATTTCCTGTAGAACCAGAGGGGCGGTCACAGGAAGCAGGTCATGGCAAAGTGGTCACTGGCAGGCCCATAATTAATCAGCTTCCTCTGTAATTAAGGTGTCCATCAACAAACCAGGCAACAGTGTGGGCCCCAGCGCCGGGGAGAGGCCTCGGGAAATCAGCCTGCACAAATAATGAGTTCACCTTTAGCTGCCGTGGTAACAGATAAACACCACATCACTGGCTGAATGCACAACACATCTGATGGATCACTGTCACGCTCTGAGCCTTATAACTTCTAAAACAACATGTGTTTAAGACCCAATAGAAATAGGCTGGTATAGGAGCAGAGGATTTGATATTTCCATAACATAACAGAATAAAATACATAAGATGATAATCTTCTTAAATATTATAAATAAGACATATATTGACAATTTACTTAACACGTTTAGATTTCATGCTTTACTGATGTTACCGTTTATCGTCCCTTCCTACACTGCGCGGGAAAGCCATCTTTAAAATGCACATGTTCTTATGTGAACACATGCCCCCACAGAATCAATGGGAAAAGTGGAATTAGTCATTCTTAATCATGCAGCTGTGGTCGAAGAGTGGGCCCTCCAAAAATCATTAAACAATCATGTATTCTCATTGATTTATTCTAAATACCTGAGGAGCGGGCAGATTAAACAGGGGAAGAGCAGGCTAATGCAGATGAAACAGTTGAAGGATGGTGGCTCCTCAGGGAACGCTTTTGTCCTAATCAGAAGGAAACAATACTGCTGCAATTACCAACCTAAGCAGGTCTATTAAGGCTCCTCCACTTGACATATTTATGTATTTCAGATACTATAGGACACATTAAATTGAGTTTACTCAGGGACTTTTACCTTTATGCAGTAAACAGGGGATACACAGGGAACAACGAGAAAAGCCCATTACTGAAAGCACTTATATTAAGGCCCTAACAAAATTCAATAGCTGAGTATTCTGGACCTCACTATGTATCTATAGCAGGGGTCTTCAACGTTTTTCAGGCCAGGGACCCCCTACTATATATACGGCATAGAATTGTGTTTTATATTAAATTGAGCTTAGTGTCATGTATAAACATTGCTAATCTGTTATGGTACATCCAATACAAGGAAATAATACACAGGTTAATACTGTATTTTACACTATAAAATATAAAATTATATTATTTTAAAGTGAAATCAAAAGATTTCGCGACCCCCCTGCAGTACCTCCGCGACCCGCCTAGGGGTCGTGACCCCCCTGTTGAAGACCTCTGATCTATAGCATAAATTAATCTGGTCATTCATGTTGTGACAACTGTGCATACTACCTACAACTGAGTGGGTATTGCTATTTTTTGGTACATGGTCCTGTCATGTGGAAAGTGCAAAATGTTTTATAGCAATTATTCATTATGCATGTTTGGCTAGTTGACAAACACACACACAAATTATACCTCCTCTATGCAAATTGTGTATTTTTTAAGCGTTGTTTTGACTCCACCAAAACAAGGTCCAAGGTCTTTTTCCCTGATTAGACCAATATGCAATTTGGAGATCAACAACATTGCTTTTGAAAGTGTTGGTTATTAGTTTCTTTGCTGATTAAAAGATAAAACTAAGATGAATATAAAATATCAGCTTGTGTTCAATCTGCATCAATACGATTTGTATGTATAAATTGAAGTGATTTAAATAATTTCTTGTTAAGATTAGAGAGAGTTTTAAGCCTTTTAACTTATTCCCTCTGAGAAAATGTTAATCAGAACAGATTAAAGCTATTCACATTTGTCTCCTGGGAATGAAGAATGAGCATATTTTCATCAGGCACTTCACAAAGCTCTCACATCTGATCACCATAAATAAATAAAGCTTACTTATCGTTCCTCAAACTAGTGGGCTAGAGTTCTACTAAGGTAAGGATTTGAAGAGAGATTACACACTTTGAAATCTAAATTCAACAGTGAAGTGTACTTAATCCTACTCAGGTAAAACACTGTAGGCATTTCTCACCAAACGTGTTTCAAGTCAAATAAAAAGCTCCTTCCAGTGTGTCCATGGCAGTGGTCAGAGATATTGATCTGTGATTCTGACAGAGAGGGGACATCACACTAATTGCTTTCTGGCAAAGCAAAGAGTCATTATAACTTCTGCAATTAATACGCTCCTCTGTAAACAGCTGAGGGTCAAACACACACTCACTCCAGGGAACTGAGTGCTATCATTATTATTATTTATGCTACATGTACAGATAGCCTCACAGTACAGTAACCCACACTTACTACAAGTGCTAATGTTTCTGCTTCATTGAAAAGTCTAAAAGGGTCACTAGATTTACACCTTACATCACAGATTACCGTAGGAATTTAATAGTTAATCTCAGAAACAGTCATTATTTACTTTAATGGCAACCTGCTTGTTTAAGGAAATGTAATGTAAAATCTATTCAAAAGATGAGCCAGGATTTGCTGCGGCCTAACACATAACAGAGAGGAAAAACAAGAGTATATGATGGTAAAAGTGAAATTATCATGTGAACAAGTATATAGTAGGTGATTTATTACCACAAAGCCATATGTATGATTCTAGTTGGGGTGTGGGCACCTTCTTACATGGCCTGCTCCTGTATCACTGTCATTTAGAATCACTTAAAGGTCTCATCTCAGTTCATCTAATGCTAGCAAGAAGAAAACAAAAAGTCAATTCAACTTTGATGGAATCTTAGTGTGAAACTCAGGACGTGTGTGTGCTGTGGAGACAGCAGTGTGGCTGTTTAAACAGTGTCTTGATGTAGCACGGTTATGCTGAAGGTCGACTCACACAAACCTCTCTAGTCAAGACATTGCTGCGATCAATATTTCTTTAGCACAAACACACAAAATGAAAGCACTTTTAAAGGCTGAAGCTATAGTTCTACAACAGCAATCTGCATCGAAGGCAGCATTGACTGTTGCACCAGCTTTAGTATGTGAGGTAATCAATGAGGGTAAGGGTTGGGATGTAATGATTAACTCCTTATGGGGGTTCTTAGCCTGCCCACCAGACGACTGTCACAGGGGCATAAAGGGAGCTAGTATTAAGATATATTACCCACTATTACTTTGTGTATTTCAAATATACAGTATACTTGCAGGGTTATTGAAGGACATAGCTCAAAAACAATAGAATAAAATTTAAAAACAGCATGAAAATAGACTCAATTTGGATGCATGTGCAGAATATGCATGCAATACAGCATTATTACGGCTAAGGTTTTTTAACAACTGTATTCATCTGACTTCTACATGTGTTCTGTGTTTAATACAGGTATTTTGGAGTCCTCTCTGAAATACAATGGTGTGTGCAATGAACCCCCTGTCAGGTCTGCATTAATGTGCCACTGCTGCCCTGCGTGTTGACAAAAGCTAACTGATGACAGTCAAGGAGACACAGCAGTCCGCCATATTGGGGAGAAAAACACTGTTGACCCTGCTTAGATTGGATTTACCGCAAGGCTGGATCCCACTACTGCTAGACATGATGGATTACTGTAATGGCCATCTCAATGGCCTCTTTGTCATGTTTAAATGGCAATACATTTTGTCTGGAACAGGACTACATTTAAGAGCAGAGGACTATCTGTTTGAGGCGTAAATAAAAGTGTGCCATGATTATGATACACAGGTGCTGCTGATCTCCTGTAAAGTTGGACTTGACATGGCAGGCCATTGATCCCTGATTGCTTTTCATTGGGCACATTTATCAGCGAGCATTAAAAGCACTATTATAACTGACTGGATCACTGCCAGGCTCATACTACATGGACGTATCTGGCATTTGTGGCCGTATATCTTCACCACCACTGTCATATTATGGGTAATCTTTGTATCACCCATTTATCAAGGCAAAGTGCAGTGAGAACATTTGCACTTGGTCAAGACTCAAGGTTCACTTGTCCAAGCTGTTGTGTTTCCAGCTGCATTATCTTCTGGCTCCTCTCACACAATAGTGATTAAGTGTCTGACTCGTTAAACTCTGAGGGCACTCTTATCACTGAGCTGTTGGTAACTACACATTCCCATGCACAACAAATGTCTGTCAGAAGCACATTTTGAAAAACAATCCCAAAAAAAAGTTGTGTGTGTGTGTGTGTGTGTGTTCAAAAATATTTCCTTGATTAAAACATCATAATAACAGTAAATACTTTGTGTAATTTTAATATAGAATCGAGTGTGTTTTCATTCATGTTGTTAACATACACTGCTTCAAATAAAATACCTTTTTATAAAAACAGCACATATGAGTCATTAATAAATGTTTTGGTAATGCATGGTAAATTCTGAAAAAAATAAAATAAAATGAAATAAATAAATAAAAAATACGGGGTAAAATCATTGTATTTTTTCTACAAAGTAAAATGACCAGACGACAATGAGTGAACAAGACAGGTTCATCTATTTGGAGACGGACACAGCTCCCACAGTGGGGCAAACAGTCCATAAGAGAATGTAAATGAAGTGGTCTATGCCAACAAACCAGTACTTTCTCTCGATCATGAATAAATATTAGAGGTTCTCTCTCTGTAGCCGTCTGTTCTGCTACATCAGATTCACTCTCAGTCTTTCATCATTACACCATAGCAAAGGAGGAAGTAAACCAAACCTGTTTTATGGTGAACAACTTATTAACCAAGTAGGAGATGGCTTGGGAACGTTTCCACTTTTTGCCCTTGTTGGGGCTCTACACATTGGTCTATAGTGTGATGTCACAGACATCAGCGATCGCCTAACCAAAAGGTGTTTAATTTTAAGTTATAAGTTTGTTGTGTTTTGTAATTTGATTTTCAGTTGTAGCGAGATATAGGGTAAAATGTTTAATTTCAGATTGTGTTTTATGAAATTTAATGACATATCCTTGGATGCCTGTAGCATGCACAGGCACCCATTGTTGGCAATTTCCGTGTTAATTTCGGTGATAATACAATCAAATTTTTTCTATAATTTGAAAAGGTATATTTTTTCCACAAATCATAAACATGTTTCATAGTTTATTCATTGTTTGACTTAAACATAGACAAACTTTATTGACCCATAAGGGAAATTACTTGTAGCTCACACATTATAATATATTATAATAACAAAAGAAAAATGGTAATAAAAAATTCTAAAAAGTTGTGGACTTAAGTACGTTGCTGTGTTTACCTGCTGCTGTCTTGTTCTGAATGTGGGCTTATGTGGTTATGTGGGCTCGGGTCTGCGTTGTATTAAAAGACACTCACTTGGTTATAAATGGAGCACACTCAACCCTAGCTCCACCCTGTTATACCTGCATCACCTGGACAATTAGACTGACTATATAAGCCTCACTCACTCATGCTTGCCCTCCTCACACCAGGATCATGTATGGTTCCTGTGTTTCAGAGTACAAGCCATGCTTTGATTGTTTCCTGCCTTCACTAATAAATCCACTTTACCTGATATCGCCTCCTGCCATCTTTATCCATTAATCAGTTTCACCAGTACACTACCAAAATAGCATTTTACAGAGGTATTTGTGTTCATTACTGCAGACAGAGCAGACATGGGCACAGAGAAGTCGGAGCAGAACATGGCCAGTTGATTTGAGCGCTGTCTCTAGTGACAGACTGCTGTCTCCTCCACGGTGAGTTTTAAATGGTTTCTCTGTCAGGAAGAATGGAGGGGATAAACTGCACTCTCCAATCCCCAGACCTGTTTAGAGGAGCAGATGAAAAGGTGGACAGACAGCCTATACATGTTCTCCCTCTTTTATTCAGCGCTGGCTTTCTAATAAACAAAACAGCAAATATCCAGTGCATTTTGACAGCCACTTTTCACCTGCCACTCCAGATAACAGACACCATGTGCTTCTGGGGCTTTTCACTAAGCCAGGCAAACGCTGGATCACCACTCCACGTCGCCTCTCACTCTGATCGCATTTTGATAGGCGATTAATTCAAATCAGCTGCAGAAAATAATTATGGCATTATGGGAACAGTAGTCATTATTGAGAGCATGATTAAATGTTTCCATGTTTGTCTATTGACTGAGGTCTGTGTGATTTATGTGTTTGTTTAGTCAATAGTCTTGTTGAAATTATGTCATTAATTATGGATGGAGGCTTCAAGATATCACCCCGCTACAGAAAAAGCAGGGTGCATTCGAATTTGTTGAATACACATAAGATACTTGAAAAAATATGACCTAAATAGAAAAAATATGTTTCTGAAACAAACCAAACAATTATGAAATGGAATATTATTTAAGGCAATTCATGGCAATTCTGGAGCAGAAAAGGCCCCCACTAAAATCTAATGTAATCCCACATGCCTATCTTTCTGTTAATGCAACAGGCCCTAAAGTCTCTATCCATCCTGACTGTCAGTCCACCTCTCGAAGGGATTGCACTGTCAGTCTGTGGTCTTAGCTAAAGGTCAGAGGTCAGCTGCAGTTTCCTGTCAAATCTCCCTGGAGTAATTTCCATTTTAATGTCACACTTCTAATCTATCAAACTGTGAGGGACATCACACAGGCTTTAGGTCTTCTTCCCCTGGGCTCTGTCATTCAAGTGATTGGCAAAATGATATGTCACCCTTTCATTCCTACTCACTACTGCTGCTTCTTCTGGCAAGACCTGGGAATACATGTATTGGTCCACATTAAATGTCATAGAGTTGTAAGAGATTTGTAAACTGGGACATATACTTTTCTTATTGCAGAACATTAGCACTGCAGTGTCTTTTCTGGAGGAATAAGTATCTGACTTTTAGATAAAAAAAAGGTCAAACGGCCCCTTGGAATAATAGGACATGAAGAATAACTTTAACAGGCACAAATGAAACAAAGCTAACTCCAGGCATGATTTTGATGAACATGTTTGAAAAATGTGGCTCTGACTATCAGGGGGGGTTGTAATACTGATATTTGAGAAACAGAATGATGTTTTCAACATTGTGAGAGATGGCTGGTTCCAATCATTGCCTTTAGCATACGCCTGACTTGGGATATTAATGCGCTCCAGTAACTGTTAATTTCACTTTGGAGAAGTGATTTATGGATAGACGGAGGGGAGAGGCATAATCTAATTGAGATCAGAATGGCTGTTTCTCACATAGTCACGCCTGCACCTTCCAGATGGGGCACCATGATTAATGCATAATGAGCAAATAATCCATGAAATGAATAAAAAACAATTCTTCAACCAGTGCTTTCTTTGTGGAGAGCAGAATAAATAGCAATAGTAATGAAACCACCTTTGTCATATCTTGCTTGCTCTGGACGATGTTCTTTTTCCACACTTTATTGGAGAGCTTCACAATCAATGAAGAGGAACAGCATAACCAATCTGATATTGCGTTGTCTGTCTGTGTGCTGCCTTTATAAAACAATAAAGGAGCCCTGAAAAGCTCTGCATTATAAATGTCTTCATCTCTCAAGTCATGTGACACATGAGGTCGCAAGCCAAACCAGCTCATGTCAGACTGTGCAGGGTAATGTACCAACATCTCCAAATAGTGCATGTCTAGTGTGTTTTGGGTGGGTTTAAACTGTGAACTTAAGTGCTTAAAATGCTAAACTCAAAATCCAAAAAAGCAAATTGACTGTTCACAGAGGTAAAACCCCTCATTTAGCAATAAGTGGCTAAATGGTTGTGAAAAATATAATTAGAATAGTGTAAGAGTGGACCTTGGCCATTCCTGTCCTCTTTGAGACGATGAATATCAGATGAAAAAGGGAGATGGCAATAGAAGAGGCCCATTATCGATTGATAAAACTATAACATTTTCAGCTTAAAAGAGCTGCTGCCTCATTGTGAAAAAGATCCATAACACTAGAGAGTCTGCTGTATTGATTTTTACATAAGGATTCATCTTTCTGCATTAGAACACATTTGGGACAAAGACCAATCCAGTCCACTTATCATTGTTTGACAGGGGTGTTATCATTGAAAGGGGCTGTGGGGCAGTTAGACCTGTCGGACAGGTTCAAGTGTCTCCTTGGTAATGAACTATGCACAGGGTAGTATAGGAGGGGATTATTACCTCACATCATTTATTTGCTTAGCATGGCTCTTGGCTGCACTGACCTGCATAGCTTTTATTTCACATGTAAGCCATTTACACAGCTGGAGTGTGAGGCTGCGAGAAATGGGCTCCCATCCACTGCAATAAGTGACAACAGTAGGACTCTCTGAGAAGTGGCTTACTGCAAATTCTGTAACTATAAGGTAAAGAAAGGCATGGCGGGGGTCACATATGAAGTCTTCACTTAGTATTTACAGTGGAATCATAACATTGTCCACAGCGTAAACACATAAGCAGATCAGCCATGTGCTTTGGGTCTTCTTAGTAGGCCTGTGTCTGTCACTCTGAGAATAATACTGCACAATAATCACTTAGAACCCTCAGTGGGAACGGTCTGAGGCCCTCCATGATTTCAATCCCAGGGGAAAGCAGTGATTTTGATTTACATGGAAAGCAGGTCTGTACCTGAATCCAGAATGGACACACTTAAAGTCATTGGCTATAAATAAGAGGGACTGAGGTCAGTGGACTTTATAGAGCCATTATAATCTGCAGAAAGTGAGTAGAGTAATGCTTGGGAAAGTGTGAAGAGCAGAGTTGGGATAACATAGACAAACTCAATTATTCCGGTTGCTCGTCACACCAGGAAACAAGCGAAAATTGCTAAAAGCTGTATCTCCAAAGTGTCTCATCTAAAAGCCTTATCTGGACACCATTTTACTGGCCTTAATGCTGTGTTAGTGCAATGTAGGTGTGAAATGGAAATCACAAGATAAGTCATTTCCCAAAATGTGAGGGTGTTTTTGTGCCTTTTTTTTTTTTTTTTTTTTGTGAGAGCAAAGTTTTAAAAAATATAGTTACAATGTGAGTATATAATGCAGCCTTTTTTGTATGTTTGTATGTCATAACATTATAAATACATCTGGTCATTTGAGGAAAATAACTTAATTTTGATTTAATTGCAGCTTTGTGCACTACCTATTCCATAATATGTCTTTTAATTCTGAGTCCATTTTAAACATACACTTCAATTTACATGTTATATCCATTTAAATTAGTCCAAACTACTCAAACTCTTTGTAGCACTCTAAACTTCAGCTTGATAAAGTACTTTCCTACACTATATGCTTATCCCCTCAGTACTTTTTTTCCTGGTCTTGATAAAATGACAGGCTCTAAACTGACAGAGACAAGTCCACAGAGCACTGCTAAACACCAAAACCTGCTGTGAGACAAACTGTTACAAAATGGTATTTTTCCACTTTATACGATTACAAAGAGGTCATTCCTCTGGTGTGGAGGGGAGTCAAGAAGGAACAAAAAGGCTGTGGGCCATGACGGTCAGTCTCATGGTCTGAACACACCTCGCTCTTTCAAAGCATACAAGGGGCTATAATGTGTTTGGACCTTTCCACAGTTCCAATAATCTGAACCGTGGTGAATACTGCCTTTATAACTCAATGCAGTAACTTCTAAGCCAATACACATACATGTTTTACTTTAGTTATGATCTTATCCAACATCCATGATAGTAAGTAAAACAAAGAAACAAGTGGTTGATTAATCAAACCAGTTAAAATAACCACATCCAATTGTTAAAAGCTTTTCCCATGAAATAGATAAAAAAGTCTTTGTTTTTGTCTTTCAGTACCAGGGTCTACAATTTGTTGTAACAACCTTGTCTTTCTCGTCTTTCAAGTGTAATTGATTGTAGCGGAGTACCGTGCACATCTGAACTCTGGGATAATCAGCTTCACCATATCACAAACTGAAGACTGGAAACAGACACTTAAATGTTCCAACACAAAAAGATACAAGATAAGCATGATTATCACATTTATTTCAAGAAGACATATATTGTTAAATCAACTTTTAAGAGTTGACAACCAACTGTATTCCTTCATCATTCGTTTACTCAAAGTGGTATTTTCCTGTAATCCTGTATTTGAGGCTTGAGTGTTAAGAAAATATCTGTTTTCACCCACCCCCTATCTCCGTCCATTTCTCTGTACTTACTTGCAGTAATTTAAAAAATGCTCTTTGTCATACACATAGAGTTCAAAAATGTAATTATCCTTTTTTTTTATTTAAAAAAAAAAAATACTGAGAAAAAATAACTTTTTAAAAAAATGAAAAAATTAAAATCTGATGCAACGCTATACCAATATTGCTGTTAACAATAAAGAAAATGTAAAATTATTATCTACATACATTTAATATTAAACACCTGAAACACCTTTTACGGACAAAATCCTGTCTGGGAAAGTTGGTAGACACAAGAGAAAATTGTCAGCACTGTGAAGGTAGTGATAGAAAAACAAGGCTCAGATTGTGACGTCTTTGTGTCTCAGTGCGGACAAGACCATAATGCTTTTTTCCCATGCTCGCCAAGGCCCTGCCGTTTGTTTAGTGGTGTTGCAACTGAGTGTTAATGCCTCTTTAGTTATGTGACCAGGAGCTGTCAAGAAACTACACAAATATCTTTGTCTGTTCACAAAGAGAAATACTGGTATCTAACAGCACCAGGAAAAGCTCATGCTGTGGATGATAATAATAATAATAATAATAATAATAATAATAATAATAATAATAATAATAATAATAATAATAATAATAATAATAATAATAATAATAATAATAATATGGAAATACAAGAACAACTATTTTCAATTGAAAGAAATATTGACATCTATAAAGTTTTTATACATATTTTATGAAAAGTGACATTGCTTTGTGTATAAGTGTAATTTAGACCAAAGTCAGAGCATCGGTGATATTGGATTCTTCTTTATGATTTCAGGCCTTGTTTAGATTTCCTGGATGACCTTGTTGTCTTAACTTGAGTTGAGCAGATTTGCCAAGCTTTTGTTTAGTTTATTGACCGACCAGACACATTAGTTCAATTGGCTTAAGGGCTTTTTATTTTTTACTAGGCCCACACAAGACTTTTTGTTGAGCCTTTTCACAATTTAAGGTATTAAAATGTGTTTTATTACTGCATTAAAATCCATTAAACTAAACTAAATTGGGTCTGTTTCTAGGGATGTGAATCTTTCAGTGTCAGACAAAGCAGGGAAATTTTGTTCCAAACAGATTTTTGTGCCAAATTGTTTGATATTCTGATAATTTTCTTTACCTTGAAAGGATAAAAGAAGTTTAAATCTAAATTGTGTATATGCAATTCATTAAAATACAGTGTTGAACATTTTATTCAATTTAAACCAATTAAGTAAAACAACCACAACTGTAGCTAAGCGGCATGTCCAAAAGTGTATTTGCCCAACGACTGTTGGTCCCTCTCTTCCCTCCCAAACCCAGGTGCCCTGCTGTGCCCTGCTGTGCCCTGATGGACTAGACCCACAGACAGATTCATACATTTATCCTGCACTAGTATTTTATTGCCTGACAGAAAACCTCATCATAAATAACTCTATGAAAAATGAGGAGAAGGATGAGCACAATAACCTGCTGAACTTGAGAGCTTCTCATCGATTATGGAGATCTCTCTGTCAGTGACCCAGGGTTTTATGAGTTCTATATATTGATTAAAAACACAAAGAAAATACTTTGTCCCCTTAATTCAGACTTTTATTAAATTAGCTTCCTTTGTCATCTAAAATCAAATGCCATTTTAAAAGAATTTCATTTTTGTGCATAAGCTTTATTGTGGGGAAATTAAATTAAATTAGTGCATTGTTAATGCATATCATCTTTAGGCAGGCTAGAGACCTTTCACCCTTCACCCCAGAGAAGCGTCTGGTCAAAAGGGAAATAAGGGGGACACAGACCCCATGCACTTTAAGCCCCCTCGTTTCTGGCCACCTTGATTTGGCACATCAAATCAGTGGGCGTTCAGATCAATAGATTCTCTGAGGTTGACTTCATAAGTAGGCCATAAGAAGCTGTAGAGATATTAACACTGCGTAAATTGAGGCTGACTGGAGTTCAAGCTCCTGTTTCTGCTTTTAGAAGTAATCTGCACTAAAACAGGCCCACATGTTATCTGGACACTTCTGTCAATACACAATGGATGTAGACTGACAACATACCACATACTAAATCTACAGCAGGTGGGGTGGGCTACCATTAACTGCAGCCACTTTAATTTAAGTGATCACATTTTGCTTTCTGTCCAGTTTGTGTTTGTCATTTTGAAACACAAAAGTATGTTTGGTGTCACTGTTCTGCCTGTTTCTCTTTCTGTGTCGTTTTGCCTGGTTTTAAAGATAATTTATAAGCAACTTTTGGGGTTAAATAAAACACAAAGAATACTGAATGTTTAGCAGTATAGAGACTGAACTGTAACTTTTCTTCTTGTAAATATATTTTCTAATATCATTTGAATTAGGTATCTGAATTATTGTATTTATTTTAATTTAGCTACAATCCCCATAATGAACAGATGGCTTTGCCACAGTTTTCAAATAAGAGATGCACCCATAAACAAGGGCCCATTCTGAATTCCAGCATTGATTACATTCCATTTCAGCAATTTTCAAAGTGATGCTTTAATCCTTTGGTGCAGTATAATAACTAAACAGCTATAGGCACACTTAGCTTCACCTATAAAATGTCCTAAATGGCACTTCTTTAGACATAACACACAAGATATCACATTTCCTGAAGGGTGTAAGATGTACTTAATTTGTCATTAGTATGTGGTCTGTTTAATGGTGTTCCCAGTGAACAGTCACAGTGAAAGCCCAGAGCAGGTCCCATGTGTCATGCTGTCGCGGAGCAGAGCAGCCCCTCTCACACATTTGGATAATTCGACGGGCCCTCCATGTTTATCTGGTGATGCCTTCAGTAGCAGTGCACAGAAACCACATTGTGTGTATAATTTACCAGCCGCATTTGTCAGAAGAGGGATCTGTGGAGGCTAATGATCCACAAGAAATTAATAGGTTCATAAAATAGAAAAATCTACCGTTCACACAAGCATGGCAGGAGCCTATGACTTTGATAAACTGTTAAATGAGAGATAACCAGGAGGGAGGGGGCTCATCATCTCTCTAGGGTGTTTCTACTGCACCCCAGGCAGCAGGAAGCAAGATATCTGTGTTAACTCATTACACCTGGCACTGAAGGTGGCAGAACTGGACTAAACATGACTATAATATTTCCTTCCATCAAACCCTTTTTTAATATTTGACCAACTTAAGTTAGTTTGATGAAAACTATCCAGCCATGAACCCACAGTTTTTATACAGCAGAGTAACGACTAACTGCACCAATTTTCAAGTTCCGCTAACCACTAAGACACATTATAATACAACAGTGGTACATTTCAGTAACAAACACACTAGTTTCATACAATCCTTATGGACTATTGTGCCAAGAATCCATGCATAAACCCCAAAACATTTAATTTAATTATCTACCTATTCAATTTATTACCTTTATGTGAATTTATGTGTAAACTCCACTCTTTGAAAGCCATAGAGTCAGTTCTGGAAAAGCCACAGTGTCTAACTAAAGAGACAGAAAGTCCAAATGAATATATGATCAGGCTTTGATTTCTGTGGGCAGAGCGGGTCTGCTGCCGACAGCTTGAGACCATCTATTACTTTACTGCCATTTCTTAAGTGTTTGCACCCACTGTAACCCTGCCACTTTATCTGTTGGTTTTTATTTTCAGAGTGCATGATGTCCATATGTTACCACAATAGTTGCTATAATTCTTGTGCAGTGCTGGCATTTTAGGAGCCCTGAATAAAAGCCTAGAGAAGAATGGATGTTACTAAAATGCCTCTCTACAGCACAATATTGTGCTGACACTGAAGTATTTGCATAGCCAAATACATTTATTACAATATGAATAAATATGGCAATTTTATTATTGCTGCCATGTGATACATGTGCTAATTGGGTGATGAGGGTGGCTTGACCAGAGTCCAAAAGGTGCTCATTTTCACATGACTAAACTCTAGCTCATACAACAAGAACAATAATGTTGTCTATCATCTAATGACTACTCAAGCACGAGCGCAGAACTGTAGTTAAAATAACTCTCTTTCATTTTTCAGCAGCACAGTGGTTAACATAATCTCCAAATTGTAGGCCATGTTCTTTCCATGAGTAAAAATAAACTCAGTTTTTGCTCCCACTGTTACATGCAATTTTGTCCAAAATGTTTCTCTTACAAAGAAATGTTTATCATTAAACTGATTAGTTTATGTGGTCTATGCCATATGGCACTTCTCATTTTAAAATAAAATGAGAAGTGAAGGGAATCAAAGGAATCATGAAAGTCATGCACCACACATGATAATCTATATATAATACATATATAATGTTTACCTCTATCAGTTGACAAGACACCTGTTCATAAGATGCGAGTGGAGAAGCTCCTGTGACACACAGAGGTAAAACATCATTAAAAGAGATTATCTCATAATAAATACTTGAATGGGGTTACAACCTAGGCTGTGCCCAACACAGAGCTATGGGACCTGCAGATAACACGGCTCAAGATTATATCTCATGAAATCTCATCTGAGTCCGTTTCCTAAGTATGCACTCAAAGATCACGGACGCAAATGAGGCCTTCCTCTGAAAGAGCACCTGCACTAAAATCCCATACACTTAATTATTGGCATAGGCTGTCATTAACTTGCTCAAGCAGATGGAGCAATTAGCATTGACTTTCTTTCCCTGCCCTATTGGCCAGCATTCAGTGGACAGCGCAATAATGCCACTGGAATGAATTAAATTCTCAGATTTAGAACACTATGGATTCAAGGCAGTGGAGCTCAGACTGTTTTCACTCAACCATGAATATGTGCTAAAAGGGTAGATAGCAGTCCTTTAGCTCGAGTGAGGGGAGTGCTGCCACTGTGTGGCCCGTTAGCTTTTCATAATGGGGGATCCCAAGGCGCTCCTTATCAGAAGACTCAGAGCAGGGTTAGAGTGAGATAAGGCCACAGGCAAATGTGAGCCACAATTCATTGCTGTGGGAGCCACAGCCCCCGTGACACATGTCCTTGTGTGTAATCTCTTGTACTACATGGTCGACCGAGAGCCTGTCAATGAATGGACTCTTTTTAAAGATGGCCTAATGCTAACACATTAGTCACAGCAGCAAACAGGCCACAATTTAGAGGGAGTCAACAGGTTTTGCAGCAACAAGCTGTCCTACTGTGTGCCTCAAAAGTAGGCATCAACCAATAACCAACTTTGATGATAAACTTTTCAGTTGACCATTTTCTCCTGCTTGCATCATCTCAATCTGTCCTCTTACAAAACATTTGCATTTGGCAATTTAACAGTGTAATCACTTAACAACCTACTGATGTTTTAGGAAGAATCAGACTTCCTAATATAATACCTGCCTTATAACTAAAGACATGATTTTGTTGGATATCCAATAATGATACATTAGACAACTGCAAGAGCCAATAGATAATTTGGTAGGTTTTTGGCATTTTAATTTTGGATTTCATGTTATTGTCCTTCATATTGCTATTGACATTTATTTGCCACTGCTAAATGAATATGACACAATTTGTCCGTACCTGTTAAAGGTGAGCTGTGCTCCTGCCTGGACACTTCCTCACCCTGCAGCTGCAGACAAAAGATCAGGGAAGATCAGGAGTTTCACATAGAAAGTGACGGCGGGTTGGCAGCAAAAGGAGCTGAGATACCGAGCAGGATCTGCTTGGCAGAGCAAGTCAGACAACAGATGCTGCAGCCTGTCCCTGTGGGCTGGGGTCCATGTTCTACACCTGGAACACATAAAGCAATGTTCCTTCACACCTAGAATCAACACACAGCCTGTTAACTTCAACTGGAGATAAAATATATACAAACTTATTTAATCACAGCGGATTATCAAGTGCCTAATTATAGAGGTTTATGGCTATTTTGAGCTTTAACGTTCACTTGATTGCGCTGCGTCTGGAATACCTCAGTTGCTCTAATATAGCCATTGCTCCTCTGACTAATATTTTATAGTCACAGGATAAATTTTGAAAAGCCAAAGTGTAGCGGCTGCAGTTTTAATGATTTGCTCCACACAAGACTGACCCCGGAGACAAAAAGAAAGGTGCCACTTCACTGCTGATAACCACACTGTCCCCAGCAGCGCAGACGTGCGCAGCACCGGAGAGCCCAACAATCATTTATTTATTACTACATTCATAATGATTCATAACGATTCATAACGGCACATGGTGTGCTAATGAGCTTCAGAGCATTTAAGCCTTGGCTACGGAAAACTAAAGTGTAGGGAAAACTTTACCTTCCAGAAGGGCCTGAAGAGACAGCAGCAGGAACACATCCAGACCAGAACGAGCGCAGTTTGTATCCGTTTTTTTAAATAAAATATTTTGGTTAATACCTGTACATTAATAACAAATATAATAATACTTAAAAAATAATAATGTCCTTTGCGAAATTACATATCACATGTAATCGGAATACAAAATAAATATTAATAGACCTTTATGATTTGAGACATGGTAATTCTTCTAGTCTAAATAAAAATGTACCAGATTCAGATTGACTCATGTTTGTTGTTGCTTTTTTGTTAGTCTGTTTTTTGTTTGTTTTTTAAATAATGATTGGATTGAATTGTTTTCCCGGGGCACGCTGACATCCAGAGATCCACGTGCTAAATAAAATACGCCGAACCCGAACCTGAGCAGACTTTAGCTGACTTTGAGCTGAACTGTTAGTTATTTTAGAAAGGACAGGTCCATGTCTTACACTAAAGAAAAAGTCCTCTCAAGAACTGCAAGTGATGGATCGGCGTAAGAAGCGTTGTCATATATCTTATTGAAGAAGGCCTAAACAATAATATAAAATGAATACATCATCATGCATCTGTCATAAAGGCCTTAAATTGTTGTTTTGCTCAAAGCCAATGACAACAACGCCAGCAGCAATTTATTACTATTTTTTTTTAATTATTATAATTATTATTAAATAAAAGTGCATTACATTTATCTGTCAGAGCTGTGCAGTTCAGTCCTTGTTAACAAAGAAATTAGGTTAAAATCTGAGTCACGTGTGGCCATGGTGGAGAAACAAGGAGCGAATATCACAATGTTCATATTTTAGAGAACCACACGAAGTTATTCAAAAAAAAGAAAGGTTGTTTTGTCAGCTAGACAAACACCATAGTCCACTCTGTTTACCATGAAATTGCGTCTGAATATTTGATTAACTCAGAGCGCTTTGTACAAAACACAAAATTATGATCATTTTTATGGGCTACAACTCACGGTTATATTTACAAGTCTTCATTCCATCACTGCGTTTAAACGCTGTCCTAACATAAAAAGCTCTTATTTCTTCTTATGAAGTGAAAGGACAGGTTAAAGGACAGGTTAAAGGACAGGTTAAAGGACAGGCGTCTGTCACAGTGCAAAACTACAGCTTCAACTGTGCGTGGTCCGCGTGCGTTCACGAGTCTTTCGCCCAAAAGAGTCTCTTAGGAGCTGTCATTTTCAGACGTGTGAATCAACAGCGAGGAGCAGGGTTTGTGTTTTTTCAGCAGCTGCGTAATCTTCTCATCGTCTGAGTTCGGGTCCAGTGGTCTGTTGTAGTCATCGTCGTCGTCTTCGTTGTCCGAGGTCCCCTTCAGCCTCTCTGTCTCTGAGTCCTGCTTCTTTTTGGCTGTGGCCATCTCCGCAGCATGTTTTTTCCTCCATTTAGTCCTTCTGTTCTGAAACCAAACCTGCGACACAAAAAAAGAACAATGAAAAATCCGGTACAGAAAACAAGGCCTACGTCAAGTGTGTTTTCAACAACATGCAGTTTGTCTGGATTATTATGTAGGCCTAATATACAGGGAACTGGAAGATAGCAGTGCCAGGCAAACACTAAATATTGTGGAGTCACATAAGAGTTTGAAAATAGTCTATTTTGCCTTTTCTGTAGGCAGTCACTGTGAGTGTGTTGTTGTTTTTATTATTATTATTATTAGGCTATTATTATTGTAACATAGCCTGTGTGTAATTCAAATCTATTATCCAGCCCATATCTTACTATCTTCAAATGAAGTGACTTTACCTTGACTTGGCTCTCGGTCATTCCCAAAGAGTACGCGAGCCGCGCTCGCTCCGGCCCCGCGAGGTATTTGGTCTGTTCAAAAGTCTTTTCCAAAGCGAAAATCTGTTGTCCCGAAAACGTTGGCCTCGTATGTTTTCTTTTGCCATCTTTGTCCAGTAACACGGAATTCTGATCTGAAATGTGGAACAAAATACATTTTTAATCAATATGCTATAGGATTAAACACATGTTACAGGCCTCACGGTCATCTGGATTTATTTAAGCTGTTTTATCTATGATATTTTTATTTAGGCCTAAAAGGTCAATTCACTTCGTTAAAAAATAAAGTTGGCCGTATTTGTTCCACACTTACGGGGTGAACAGGCGAATCTGGCGTCCCTCCAGTGGGGGCTCTGCATGACTCCTGGCCAAAAGATAGGCGTCCTCCCCGGGAGGTCCGCCAGAGGTTTGGGGTACCGGGCCACGGCCACGGCGGCGGCGCTGGGGCTGAAGTATAGTCCAGGAGGAGGCGGCGGGCTTAAGCTGCTGAACCGGGGCAGTCCTGACAGAATGCCCGCTGTTGAGGAGCCCACGGCGGATGAGCCCGTGGAAGCAGACGTGGAGGGACGGTTTAGGATGTCGTTTATCCCGTGAGGGGTCGCCGACGAACACTGCTGCGGGGAGCTTAGTCCGGAGGACAGTCCGGTGGAGGATTTGATCCCGGGGGAGGATACGGCCATCCCTCCCGGGTTGGGAGAAGTGGTAGCCGGTGAAGTGGAGGAGTTGGGGCCACTGGAGGACAAGGGGTACGCCGGGTACAAGGGGGTCTTCATCTCGGTCATACTGTGCAGAGCGGCCAAAGGAGGGGTGCTCAGGAGAAAGGCGCTCTGTCGGGACCCGTCCATCGGACCCACGGCTAACATTACCAACTGTGAATGTAGACACGAACCTGTCAGAAAGATCCACTCTGCGCTTTTCTGTGGGAGACGGCCTGCGCACCGCGAAAATCAACACGAATATCGAGTCACATTAAATGTCCATCACAACGCGAATTCGCAAAAAATAAAATGAAATAAAAAGCGCGCGCACACTTGTGCAACATCTCTGAAGATACCGAAAAAATAACAAAAACCTTTTTTGCTGTATCCGTATATTCCACGCAGTTCTTGTCTTTTCTTCACCTCAGGTAGGTTTGCCCAATAGCGGACAATAAAAAGACACTTTCTCTGTTGTGCTCAAGGAGTTGTTTGAGATAATAAAATATTATCATCTATTTCTAGTGTGTATTAGCTGAAAAGTCAAAAGTTTGAGAGGGGAGAGCGGGGAGCTGGTGGATGTTTGTGTCCGGATTGGGTGACCCGCTTGTGACGTACAACGAGTGGATTTAGGGCCGCACCCTCATTGGCTCTACAGCTGGGCTCTTATTTGCTAGAGGTACAAGAAAACGATCCACCAGTGACTGCTATCCGTTTTACTCAAAATTAAATTGATAGGTAAACTATATTGCTGAGCATGAGCAATTTGACTTTAAGGCAAAGTAGGCCATGACATTTGGCTACATTTAAAGGAAACAATCAATGAGCCAACATCGCCATTTATATTTATTATGTTAGTGTTTGCCTAGTGTTTATATTATATTTATTCCTTTTGTATCTTTTAATATGTCTCAGCCAAACAACTCTGATGTAGGCTTCAGGACATTAGGCGACTTCTGTCAACACATCTAAATATTATCCACACAAGCATGTCACTAACAGACTGTATAAGGACATACTCGTTAGATTTAAATCTGGCCATCAAGAGTATATGGCATGGACCTACTGTAGGCATACAGCGTTTATGACTTTCAGACGAACTGTTCCAATAACTCCTCATACAAATCCAAGGCCTCAGATCGACATTCTACACCAACCACCAGTGACATCTAGTGGTCAACTGGGTGAAAGTGACGATGTGACATGGTTTGGGGGGGGGGGACTAAAAACACCAGATGTTTTTCCAATGTTTGTCACTTTTATCAAGTTAACTTATTAAATTGAAGTTTATACCCCACTTGTAAGATATCAATTTAAAATGATTTACCCACACTAATGTAGGCCTACATTAGTGTGGGTAAATCATCTTAACATCTTCAATCAAACAATATTTATAAGGCGCTTTTCATACAAAATTGTAACACAAAGCGCCTTACAGTGGTCAAGGATTAGAAGATTGACCTTTATTGATCTCGCACAGGAGAAGTTGTTTCTATATTTGACCCGGGGACCATCCCCATGATTTTGTTTTGTTATTTAGGCTTGGTCAGGCCCTAAGGTAAAATCCTCCAGATTTTACCTATGGCGCATGTTTAGGTTGGTGGGGGAAACCGGAGTGCCCGGAGGAAACCCACCCAGACACGGGGAGAACATGCAGTCTCCACACAGAAAGGCCCGGGCAACCCGAACCTTCTTGCTGTGAAGCATGAGTGCTAGCCACTCAGCCACCGTGCTGCCAGGGGAAAAAAAAAAAAGCAGACAAACAAGCAGACGAACAAACAACAAACAGATATACAAGCAAACAAACAAAAGAACAAACAAAAGACAAGCAAACAGACAATGGAAGTCAATCAAAGGCCAAGCTAAACAGGTGAGTCTTGAGCCCACTCTTAAAAACATGAACGTTCTCTGCAGCCCTGAGCTCCTCCGGCAGTTCCATAGACGAGGGCCATAGTACTGGAAAGACGCCTCTCCGTGAGGGTGTGTCCTGACCTTGGGAATGACCAGGAGCTGCCGGAGGAGCGCAGGGCCCGAGAAGGTTCATAAGGGGAAAGCAGTTCTGAAAGATAAGAAGGCCCAAGACCATTAGGACATTTAAAAACCAGTAAAAGAACTTTAAAATCTATCCTGAAACTCACAGGGAGCCAATGCAGAGATTTTAAGACCGGTGTAATGTGGTCCCGCCCTCTGGTCCTAGTCAGGACACGTGCTGCTGAATTTTGTAATAATTGCAAACCTGAAATACTCTTTTTGGGAAGACCAGAGAGCAGGGCGTTACAGTAGTCTATACGGCTGGTGACAAAAGCATGCATCAATGTCTCCGTATTGGCCTGAGAGAGAATAGGGCGAATTCTGGCTATGTTTTTAGGTGATAGAAACCTATTTTTGTGATGTTCTTAATGTGTGGGATAAAAGTCAGCTCAGAGTCAAAAATGACACCCAGGTTTTTCACTTGAGTTAAAGGACTGTGCTTTTAGTTTTGATAAAAGTGTCTCTCTCTGGGCCTCAGGACCGATGACTAGAACCTGTTTTGTCCTGGTTAAGCTGGAGAAATTTTCTTGCCATCCAGGATTTGATATCTAGAATGCAGTTAAAGAGCATCCATTGGCCTGGTGTCATGAGGAGACACGGAAATGTAAAGCTGCGTATCATCTGCATAGCTGTGGAAATTGATTCCATATCTCCTGATGAAGCTGCCAAGGGGGAGCATGTACAAGTTGAAAAGCACAGGGCCTAAAATGGAACCCTGGGGGACACCACATGTGATTTTATGGACCTTGGAAGTATGTGTCCATACTTACCCTAAATGTTCTGTGAGATAGGACGTCTTAACATGTACAAACGGCAAGCACCCTTTTGTGACACACAAGAAAAGTGCCAAGATGATTGCCTGGAAGAATCCATGACTCATCGCTGTACCAGCGAGTGAGTCTGGTAACGCTTGGTCCAAAATGCGCTGCGGTTGCGCGTAAACAGACAGCTAAGTGAACCAATCAGAGATTGCGCCATCTTGATTCAAAACTGAGGCGGAAGTTCCGCTGCCTAAGAGGGACTTTGCGGGCAAAGGCGGGTGCACTGACGTCACCATCTTTGAACGAATCAGAATCGCGGAGTCCGTTTTTAACCGGAGGAGCGAGAGTGGATGGAGGGTGTCCAGATGGTATCGCGCTGTATAGGAAATACAGAGATATCATTTGGCTGGCCAGGTAACCAAGATGAAGAATGCAACTGTAAAACAATTGAACTGCTGTTCTAAAAATGTTTTCAAATAGTACTTTTGTCCTAAGGCCACAAATGGGTAGGTACGTGGCCTAAGGCAGTTTCCCAACCTTTTGTCTTGTGTAGCCCCTGAGCCCTTTTGTCATACCTCAAGTACCCCCACTCATACGTGTTGATAATTCTCCAAAAGTAGAATGTGACAACGGATTTTTAAATGAATCATTTTATTTAATCTCCTTAATTTGAAAATTTAATACTCAGGCATTTTTTTCTTTTCTTTAACTCAAATTAAACAAATGTTTGACAATAATTTACCCAAATAAATACTAAATCAAAATAATCTTCCTTTGTTGTATAACTCTTGTGACAACTGATTAAATGAAAATTTTATTTCATGTCCTTAATTTGCCGCGTACCCCCTGCAGTGTGCTCACGTACCCCTAGGGGTACGAGTACCCCTGGTTGGGAAACACTGGCCTAAGGCTACAAATCTAAAAACCTCAAGTTAAATATGGAGAGTGTGTCAAGCTTGTACCAAAATAAACAGGCAAATGTGATCAGTGTTTGATTTTATTATTGAAATCTACTCCCGTGCCATCAGTTTCTGCTTCTTCAGCTTCTTCTGTGAGACCTGGGGAAAGGGAAGGGGGGAAGAAAGGAAAAAAAAAAAAACTTATTTCTTGGAATTAAACTTGACAGGTCTCCTTTTAGATACATCTAGTTGCTCAGCTTGGTGTTTTTTTTTTTCATGGTTCATCCAAAGGTGTCCTAAGAAGTCATCAAAGCAACTAGAGTTATCAAATTTCTTTATTAATACATTTACCTTTTTCTTTTGGGCCACCTCCTCTTCTGGTTTGGGGACAATCTGCTCCTTCTCAGTGAGGATCATCTCAATGTGGCAGGGAGAGCTCATGTAAGGGTTAATGCGACCATGGGCGCGGTAGGTACGTCTCCTCATCTTTGGGGCCTTGTTCACTTGAATGTGTTCAATGACCAAAGAATCCACATCCAGACCCTGCAGTAAAAGGGGTCACAATGCTAAATACAATTTCATTATGTTCATGAACATTAAAAGGTATGGAGTAAAGTTTATATTTTCCCCTTTAGTGTATATTGTAAAAGCAGCCACACCCTGCAGGGTAAAGTGCTAATAGTTTTATTTGGAAGCAAAAGCTAAAAGCATTGGCTACATTCACAGATCCAAGTATCCATTTCCTCCAGTGTGGAAAGCCGAAAAAGCTGGGTTAACATGTTCAAATGAAATATCCATTTTAATGTCATTTTTACTTAAACATTGTGCATCATGCAAGTTCAAGCCAAATGTTCCATCAGACTACTAGTTGCACCCTCTGAACTTAAGTAAACCTCCAAAATTTGTGTACATAGGACTGCTTGCCCATATATTGAGAAATAAAATGTCACTGCAATGAAGCCATTTAAAATAAAAAAGTGGTATTTGCCACTGAGCCAGTTGTGATTTGTAGTTTCCAAAATCACTGATAAGAGCTACCTTCATAATAAAAATTAGTCCGAAAAAGTGCATCTTGATTTATTAAATGTCTGAATGACTTAACAACCATCTGCCAATGCAGACAGTAATTTTAAACAGTCATTTTTCTGTTCCTCTGGTTCTTACACACTTGTAAGCAAACCAATACAAGTGTGCCTTTGTAAGAGGAGTCATCATTCCTTCTAGCAATTGGGTTGCATTGCAAATTGGCATTAACAAATTTAGTTTCTAGCTGCCAAGGTGATCCAGCTGGCAACATACGCAAGCAGAATCACTTGTCCATGCCAAAATTGAAACAAAAAAAAAGCAA
This sequence comes from Paratrypauchen microcephalus, assembly GCA_036785185.1. Lineage (NCBI taxonomy): Eukaryota > Metazoa > Chordata > Actinopteri > Gobiiformes > Gobiidae > Paratrypauchen > Paratrypauchen microcephalus. The sequence goes on along the minus strand of JAVJIX010000004.1, from coordinate 14,824,585 downwards.
ATGATAGCCAAAGGGGCATAAACTAAATGAGTTTACCCAATTCATGCATTTACTGACACCATAAAAACATACCTTGAGTTCAGCATTGCTCTCAGCATTTTTAAGCATGTGAAGGAGAAACTCTGCACTCTTTTTAGGCCAACGTCCCTGGGTCCAACCAAACTGCTTGGCCTATAAATATACATTTAAAAAAATTTAAGTTTTGCACAAATGTAAAAAAAAAAAAAAAAAAGTCTCAATAGCTGCTCAGCCAACAAAGTTTAGTTTCATCTTTAATCCAAAGGTGTCCTAAGAAGGTCATCACTGCAGAGTCCTAGTTTTTCCACTCAATTTACACAGACCTACCTGAGCACACCTTCCTACACCACCATTGTAGCGGCGGAATGGGACACACTGGTGCTTAACAACCACATCACGCAAATATTTGTTGGCCTTGCGGATGTGCATGCCCTTGATGGCCTGGGCGGTCTCGCGAGTGTTCTGGGGACAGAAATTACATTGTTAAGTTGATAAACCTGATAAGGCTAATGTAAAGCACAGGTTGAATAGATCAAGTTTCGATTCAACATTCTATATCCAATTATACGTTTTGTACATGGAATATATCTAATTTAGACTTAATTTGCAGTTGCAATTATCAAAGTTAACATTTTTAACAACCAGGAGCATTAACATTGAAGAGAGAATGAACTACATAACTTATACAAGTAGAAGCATTTCAGAACATGTTTAACAAGGTCTAAATTAAAAGTGTATGAGGCAGGATGTTTGAGAATTGGCAATTTCAATTCCAATGCATCTTACAGCTCTAGGTAAAAGGGACAGCAAGAGAGTAAACAACGCAATCATACCTTAAAATGAACCCGCAGATTGGAACCCCTCGCCTTGCAAGCTGAAATGGAAAGAAACTATGAAAAGCTGCCTTAAAACACAACATGTGTAGTTAGGGTGAGTAGAGCATCTCAGTCCATTTGTTATATTTTCATCAGAGTTTCAAAGGTGTCCTAAGTAGTCATCACAGATACAGAACATGATACTAAACGCATGTACATCTGTACTCACACTTTGTCGGGTTCTCGGGGTCAAGTGAGTAGCGGACCATTTTCAGATAAGTCTGTTGAGAGCAAAATTGGGAGACAGGTCATTTACACGCCAAGTCTAGCTAGGTTAGCATTTAGCATTTAGCCAGCAGTCATGAAAGCCCAAACGTCGTTTGTAAACGCCGATGCGGTGTCGTTTTAAGAGTCTAGTTTTTAGCATCACATCGAGTCTAAAGAAGTCAGCGAAGAAAGGAGGCCCACCACAACATATTTGTGTGCACATGCGAGTTTTAACGCAGGGAACATGGCCGAGCTGAGGCTTTTGCACTAACCGGCTTCTACAGTTACTTTCTAACAGTCCGCGCCTTCCCATATAACATTATTTAAATACATTTAAAGAATATTTAATTGTCTAATGGTACACAAACATTAATTTATGTAGGATGGCGACAGTTTTACAAAGATTCAGTTCATAATGGTTTCTAGTGATGTATATCGGCTCCATACCTCTGAGGCCGCAGAAGAAAGAGGAAGTTCAGCAGCAGCGCCACTGTTCTTCTGCTTCCTGTTGGAACTACTGCCCCCTGATGGAGAGGTGGACGCACCGCTAAAATAAAGGCGAAAAAGTGCAGTGTGTTACCGTGAACACTTGGTGGGAGTGTTTTTTATTGGTTAAGAGCCGGTAACACAAACGTGCCATATTAAAAACCTGTTCATGTTCCGAGGGGGCTGATATGGGCCCTTGTAATTTTCTTAATTAATTCATTTTTGTCCAGCTTCTGATAAATCTCATGGACATGTAAAAACACTTATTTTCGGTCAAATCAACAATTCTGAGAAAAATCTGGACCAGTTTCTACTCCATATCCACAGATAAACAAAATAAATAAATAAATACATACATACATAAAAATTATAGGAATTGTATATGAATTCCGCCTGGACTTTTTTGTCTGATTACAAGTCCCTAAATCCCATGTTTAGTGAAATAATATCTCACTAGACATGGGAATTGCCAAGACCAAACAAAAGCTCAATCTGTTGTCTCTCAGACCATCCCCAGGGCCATCAGCTTTACCTATTCCTAAAAATTCCTCAAAAATTCAAAATCTGACCTTCCTGTGTAGAACTTGCTCGCAATTCAAATTACAGTACAGTAAGAGGACAGCAGAGGCCAAAACTACAGAGCCTCGGCTTCACAAAGAGTCCAGCCATTTGTTTGTGCTCCAGAGGGTTCAGAAACAGATTCTGTTTGACTTGAGTCATCTTAGTAATTTTAAGAAAAAAAATATAGGCCTTCTGATAGTCTTTTGAAAGAAAATTGTAATTTAAAGGGCTCTCCCTTCTGTATTACTTAGTATGAGTTCTTGAGTAGAATATTCCTATCAGAACATTATTACATTATTGTCATTGTTTTATTGTTTTTGCTGTGGTGTCACCTGCCTAGGGACTACAGATGGAAATTAGCATTCTTGCTATAATCTGGCATATTTACACTGCAATGCTGCAAATGTTCATTAATATGCACTGTCCCTATTAAATAAAGAATTAAAAAAAAAAAAAAAAATTACCATGGTGAGGATTTCTCCAATTTTCTTTATACTTCATTATTTTGAATAGTCAAGTTGGTGGTTCTCAAAAAGTTGCCCAAAGCAGGAAGCCAAAATCTATGACTATAGCTTATTTGATTAGCTTATATACCTAATAAATATCAAAATAATAAAAATAATTATATTATATAAGAAATATCAAAATAAAAATACGGACAGTTTTATATTAAAGCCAGATATTTATTTTGGTATTATTCTATGAGCTGTTAAAATCAGCAAACAATCGCAGCACCCCGACATCCAGGTCATGCACACCATTGCACTGATAATCTGTCAAAACTAGGATGGTCACACCCTAGGCCAACATATGAAAATAAAAATATATTAATAGGAAGTTTAACTTCCCTCTCTGCAGATTTTTTCAGTGAGGGGATATACAAACCCTACAGTCTTTTCATTCCAGTGACACATTTAAGTAACTACTGTACAGAAAACATGATTATTATTCTGTAATTTGGTCAGGTTTGGTTTCAGTACAAATTCTACTGACCAATCCTTGGCAGTTAGCCTTTACTGCATAGTCTTTAGCGGTACACCATACAAAGATACAGTGAACAGAGTGGACACTATGTAGGTGTCTTGTAATGGTATGAATTTATGAAACAGAAGTAGCAAGTGAGTGAGTCAAACAGCCCTGGTAACACAATCTGCCTTTGAATTGTCTGGAAGTAACCAGTATATGTTTGTGCAGTTCCATAATCCTCTAATACAATGGATACAAGATATAGGACATCTTGAAAATTACAGCCAATATGACAACATGCAAAGTCTGCTGTTCACATACTTTATTATTGTATAAATAATCAAATATTTTAGAGATGTGAGCACTTTTATATGTCCAGCATCAATGGAAATTACAGGTAGACTCGGGAGTTTTGGAAAATCCATGGAGCCACTGGTAGAATACTGCTGTCATTTGGGACTGGGACTGATAGCTGCGGGAGTCGGAGGGTAGATCAGTGCTACATTCACACGCTCAGTGCCATTTGGACAGATGATCTCAGTGAGTCCCTCCGGCCGAGGCTGGTTAAGAAGTTCACCTGAAATACACACACAAGAAAAATAATTAGTGGGGTGCAGTTATCAAAAAGTGTTTAGTTTATAAACTATCTGGGCCTTTTGAAAGTAGACTTGTATGCAAGAACTATGTGTATGTGCACTATGTGCACATACTATGTGTAACTATGTGCACTAGAATTACTACTGTTGCACATTTATTTTATTTTATCTTAACTCCTATGCACATTCTACTGCACATGACCAAGTCACTGCTGTATCTTCCATTGCACATTTTTGATGCACACTGCACACTTTGGAAATCTGTATATAGTATAGTTTATTTATTATGTTGCACTGTTTTAAGATTTTAGATCGTAGACTTTAGTTTTAACTTAGATCTCTGTCTTAGATAGTTTTTTGTTGTGTTTTGTCTTCATATTGTATTTTGTACACTGTCTTTTTGCACTACCTGGCCAGAGAGAAACAAAATTTCGATTCACTGTATGTTGAACACATATGGCAGAATTGACAATAAAGCTGACTTTGAACTTTTGAACTTGAACTTTTTAAAATCATAAAATGGTTCATAATACTCCAACTTATATCGTAAAAATATTGTTAAACTTGATACATTTTTCAAATGAGCCGTTAACGCAATGAGCAAAGTGCAGTAGCAGGAAACAACAGCTGCTTTGTTGCCTTGAAACTAATTTGGTTCACAAGGTTCTCTGCATCTTTCGCTGTTTGTAAGCCCATAGTGACTTGGGCTTATTGGTTATATATAATGGCATAAAGACATCAGTGCAGTGATGCATACACATACTGGACATACAATATCTCCTCCACATTCTAGGACACTTCCTGTTCAGTGCACACAAATCTGTCACAGGCTTTTCCTGCAGCACAGAACAGTCTGACGGAAAGCGCAACCAGGAGCCTTTATGTTGAGGACTTAAAAATTTCTCCCTTTTTTTCTCCTGTGTAAAAAAAAATAAAAAATAAAAAATCCCATACAACATAAAATAAATGCCCTATCAAAAATAGAATTAATTAAAATAAAGACCACCCAATTATTTTTATATGTAGAATACTTAAGTTTTTGGCATTGCTGTAATATTTATTATGCCTCAAAATTAGCATTAAGACAAACATCTCGCTAAAGACAGAAGTGTTCTCCTTTTAAGTATTCATTTTATTTGTGTACTTTTTAACATGTCAGTGACATCCACCTGCAGCTCCCTGTTCACTGCCTTATCCTTATTTATTAATTTTAGCACCACACGGCAGAAACCACATAGAGATCAAATTGGACAGGAAATAGTGAGGCTAACATTGTGGTTGCGTTGATCTGGTTGCTGGGCACTATTGTGCAGAGCCTATTGCACTGAAGATTGCCTATATTAAATATAATAACTTGTGTATGCTTACAGAGTCCCTGGCTTTCATCAATACAACTGCATTTTCCAAAACCTGAATGGCCTCAGCCCTAAGAAATTAAGAGATTAATTAGATCAGTGTATTATAACAGTATTAACCACTGCCATAACTACTTTCCTAAAACTGTTTTATGCTATACAACCCCAGCCCATGTCAGTCTCCACTGATCTAGATTTATAATCTTCTTTAAAAATCAACTGACCTGTTTTTGTTTCCCAGATCGTTATCTGTTACAGTTTATATGCATGAGGGAGCAAGTTTCTGTGTGTGTGTGAGTGTGTGTGTTGTATTTTGTATTATAATGTGTTTGTGGACCCCCTAGAAATGAGAATATATATAAATAAATAAATAAATAAATAAATAAATAAATAAATAAATAAATAAATAAATAAATAAATAAACAAATAAACAAACAAACAAACATTCTATATGCTTTCCAATGCACAGCTTAGTGTGTGCATTATTATCTCTAATACAACAACACTATTTTACAGGAAAACTAGCCAAAAACTATGTGGAAAATTTGATAATTCTCCAATATAGAAGCACAGGTGCATTTTATCTCTTATAGTATGCCAGGCCTATATTCACTACAAGTAAATTAAAAACAGCACACATATCATTTTAGATATTTTACAATTGCTGTTGTCTTGGCACCTCTGCCGTTACAGCATTAGTAGCACTTAAACCATTAGGCGTATCGATTTTGTTCTACTCTTTCACTTTGAGGCTGTTTGGACACAGTCCAGACAAAGACTCAGACTCAGAGCAGCCCGCTTACTCAACAGCCCAAACAGTGTTTGGTTTTTGTCACAAGATTCAGTCATTTTCATTGGGAAAATAAGATTTTCATTCCTGGAAGAGGATGAGTAGTCATGCAGTCACTGAAATAGGTCAAAGCTAATAATTCCTCCTCCTGAACCCCGTGCCAAAAGAGTCACAAAAAACATAATCTGAGGGCACAGAAGGAGGAGGGGGAGACTGGTCCCTGACTTTTAAAAGCAGGAATGTGTAGCTCTCTTGTCAGCCCTCCATATTTAAACTTCAGCAGCAGGTACAAGAATCATTTACATTCCTCTGAGTTTGGCCTGTTTCCCTGGAAGCCTTTCTATTTCTGCCCTCAGTGCTATAAACAACAAAGTCGTTTGGTTTTCTATAAAGGAATGTGCATCCTCTTATTCAATAAAAATGCACTTTTCCTGTCTCCGAAAACTCCCTGCAGGGTGCAGGATGTTTGTTAAGAAATGTAGGAAAACTGAGCTGTTGAAAGTCCATTCAGACAGTGTTGGACGGTGATCTTATTTCCTCCACACTCAAGCAGGATCCGTGGAGGTACTAAAGTGTATAACACAACATGAAAGAACATTCGCAATGACAAATTGAAGATTGAAACTAGTCAAAATACTTCATAATCTTGGCGTTCACCCTATTAATGCCAACTTGTTTTAGGTGAGTGGTTATTAAACAAATAGTATATACGTAGTATATAGTCTATAGTCTACCTCCATTCCACAGATCCTTTATGATTCATATTGTTGTATTGCATCCATGCAGCCTCCACACAGAGTTTAAGTTCTGAAGAAGGAAAAATTAAATTCTAAATAAATTCTTTGCCGCAGATTTAAATGTTTTGTATTGCCATCTATCAAAGTAAATACAAGCCTATGTAAGTTGCTAATTAAATAATTTGTATTACCAATTTCATGTAGGTGTAAATAATAATAATAGTAATAATAATGTGAGACTGTAAACTGAAGCATTGTAATTACAGCTCAGCAAGATGTCAAAATAATTCATTACAATTTTATTTTTCCATATATTTAGAATTATATTTATTTATTCTAATGATAAATAAATGTCTTTCAATCTTTGCCATATATAACAATTTATAAATATTATGTTATTTGAATGGGAAAGTCTTCAAAATGTTTAATTTAACAAAGCTGAAACTACCGTAACACTACATAAAATATAGTGTTCCCTCTGGGGCTGGACTACCCCGGGCCAGTCAGAAATACTTCCTCATATTCCATACAAAGAAATACAGTCTGCTGTAGCGTCATAGAGCAGACCACATTCTATGTCATGCTACTGGATTAGCCAGTCAAAAAGAAGAAATACACTTGTCATATTACTCAAATGGGTGTGCCTGACAATCACCCCTCAAAATTACACAAAGCAGTAGTTGACTGAATTTCTCTGGGGACTACTTTGGAAAAGTCAGTCTGGTTGGCCAGGCTATGGTGAGATGCCACTATAAAGAGATTGTGAATATCAGCGTGGTACTCTCCTGACCAATAGCTATGCCTCTATGATGTCATTATATTGGCTTTTTTATTCTTAAAAACCCACAGGGCACTGCCCATCATATTGAAACACATAAACAATGAGGGACCATGCCCGTTCGAGCTATTGTGGCAGGATACATTGTTGTTGATATGTAATTATATACAGTATGATGGTTACAGTGCACAATTGATTTGTATATGCAACTTGAAATTCAGCTGTGCTGTGGTCAAATTTGGAAACACAACATTAATCACAAAGCCAAGAGCAAAGTTGTAGGGCTACTGTGCTAAAAAACAAAATACTTGGTCAGCACAATATGAGCTGCTGCAGAGTTCAGAGATGGACCAGAGTCACACACACACCAGGTGTAAACATGCACAGTCTCTATCACATGTTTGAGGTAATTCTGCAGCTTACCACCAGTGATGTAACAGGATTGCTATGGGATTACTGTCTGCACTATCAACATGGGCCAAGGTTTCACAGAGAAAGTAGAGGTGATAATAGTGAATTTAATATGTAAACTTTTAAATGTTTTTAAAGTAAACTATAAGAATGATCTGAAAAGGCGCACACTCCCAGGAAACAGCACATATGATATTTCCCATTGGTAGCCACAATATGGCCTTATCTCAAAAAAGATGTCTCAGTCCGAAATGTGAATGGAGTGAAAACATGACGTGGGCATCCGGGCATGTTGTAACAAGTTGTTCACTTGTAATACAGGCATGCATATAGAGGGGCTTTAAGTGCATTTCATCAAAATGCTCTCCTGCCAAAACTTTTACTTACATTTTAAAATACATTTCATAAAAAATAAAAATAAAAAAACTTTTGTAGCTGCTAATAGGTATGGATGATATTGACAAAAATGTATATCTCAATCTTTTTCTTGCATTTTGCAACATGCTGTTTAAATGTCTTGCTATTCCTTGACATATGGTATTTTATTTCATTTTGTTTAAAATACTGAATCTCATTTTGACAGTGTTGAGAATGAGATGAACAGCAGCATTTGGTTTGTGTTGAAATAAATGCAATCTTAATGTTGCTCACCTCAAAAATGCAATGCAGCTGCCAGCATGCCCTGAAATTAATTACAAACATGTGACTCTGCTATTAAGTTGCTGACATTACGACAGTGTCTCGGAGAAAAACACAAGGACCACAGACAAGTCAGCTGTTTAACGACTGCACACAATGCTCCAGTTTTCAGGAAAATTACAGCGTTTTACACGGCACAGCATTTAAAGGGGAAATATTCCCATAAACTCAAGATTGTCATGCCATATTCAGAAATTAAAATGGCTGTGGTATTTCTGTTGGTTGACTTGACCTGAGAAAATTAAACTAGAAACAAATAGATTAGTTCAAATATGATCCCCTTAACATCTTAAAATAATTTATAGTTGTCAGATAAGAAAAAAAAACATACTAGCAAAACAGGTCCTACTGGCACTGTGAGGTATTTTAGATTAAATGTATTACCAGTGGCAACATATTAACGCTGCCAAATCCTACGCATATCACAGATGAACAAAATATGTAATTGGAGAACGAAGGTAGTAGAAAACACTGGGCATATAAGATAAGATATGCCTTTATTAGTCCCACAGTGGAGAAATTCGAGTGTTGCAACGCACAGATCAAGAACAGCACGAAAAAGTAACATGCAACAGAACAATATAATAAATAAATAAATAATGGCCTAGGATAATTTAAAACTAGACCTAAAAATAGACTCTATGGATGGATATGTGGCAGTGAAAACGAGGGTTGATTATGTCTTGAAAATAAGTGATTAAAGATTGTTCAAACATGCACAAATCACTCCAAATTCAACTTTGGGTGAGTGGGGTGGGGTACACAACTATAACATGGTTGAAAGTTCTAAAAAATCTATTTTGCGTAATAGGTCTGTTTTAAAGTCACTGAGTTCAATAAAAAAAAAGGATACTATACTACAGGCATTCAACAACCGAGCCATCATCAATTTAAAAATAACATGATACAAAAGTTCAAACTGTAACAGTTGTCTCCATTCCATGCTTGACAAATGTGACAAACCCCTAAGATACAGACAAACAGCATCTAAAGAAGAGACTTAACACTTAAGTCACAGTATGATTTGGCCACTTGTTGCAAATTATTGTGCAAGTAATTGACAAAAAGGTTCTGCTGCCTTTGCCTGACACAGACTCTGATTTCCTAGTCATCCCTACTGTAAACAGGGTCTATGAGGGAACTTTTTGATGATCTTTTTGCCAAGGATACCTCATTTGTGTTCTAATCATGTTCCAAATCATGCTTTCCCAGTGTTTCTCTAGCCTAGGTAACAGGGATCACAAATAATAATAAAATATCTGTGTATGAGCTGACTGTATAGGACTTCTGAAAATGTGATTAAAATGAATAAAATTTGTTCAATTTATTTATAAAAGGACTGTGTATGTAGGTGCACATATGCTCTATTGTCTCAAATATTCATTTTAGTTGACTACCTACCTTCGTGCGTTACAATTGATAATGGTTTATGAGCTCATAGTCACCAATAAAGGCTTGTGTTGCATGCAACAACCAGCTCTTGAAGATACATACGGTAAATCAAACATATCTCTGTAAAGTTGGTATTAAAAACAAATACATTCTTAAGTCTTTTTCCTGATCCAGCTACAGTGTGTTTAGTCTGTAGCCTAAACTCTGCATCAGCCCTGAGCAGCTAAACATTTCATGTCCATAAAAGGCCTGGCACTGGAGAAAATGTGTTCTGGTTAACAACCATAAAAAAGCAAAGGAAGGGGTCCTAGTACAGAGAAATACATCATATAGTGTAGCCTGTCTTAATGGTCTGAAAGCCCAGAATAGTGTTATTAGTTGAGCACTGGTACAGATGAGTCAGGCCCTTAAACACCTCCATTTGGAGTAAACACTATTCTCCTGTTTAAATCTCCATCTATTAAATAATTACTTGATTTTCACTTCTCTATATTTCAACTAACAAACACAAAAACATAAGGACCGTTGAGCTGTTTCACTTGGTCCACTCACACAGTTTTTATAGCTCCCAAGACATTCTGCAATGCACTTCCTGCTTTGGTTCAATGGCCAAATAGAAAGTGAACTTTTCATAGGATTCTTTGTGGTAATCAGCCCAGAAAAAAACTACCTATAAACATTCATAGGGAGTAGAAACCACCACCGCTACTTTAGACCCTTATCCTGTATATAATATTTCAATTCCATATTATCACCAGTTTGCACTTATACAATTTAGTGGTGTGACACATATATGAGGAAAGTGTTGGTCTTCCTATCAGTACAATTAGTAATTTTTCAACAACCATTTTGTGGTCAGTTATATAACTATGAAAAGGCCATAACAACCTGCTGAACACAAGCTCTATTCTAGAACAATGAACAGACTAATCAGGGCATGCTTCACTTAATGGCCTTATGAAAGACTACCAACACTGCCAGATGCCTCGGGTGCTATAATTGTGCATTCAGAGAGTAAAATAATTAGTTGTATACTGTTGAATCTTAAGAGACGTAAAGCTAAATCAAATATACATTTGTGACTGTGCATGTTATGCTATGGGTAGTCTGACAGAAACACGTACTATTGCTATGGCATAATAATATATCACTGCTGATGTTTGACTCCATCAACCTGTGTTTTGGGGCATTGAATTGATATGGTCATAACTGTGGTAAATATGTAGGCTTACCTCTACAAGCATAATACATTCAACAAAAAGAATTACAGTAGTGTGTAGTACTGAATTTAAATACTCAAATACTAAAACTTATTACCTGGAAAGGCATGTGGGTTGGATGACCCTCTCTTGAGGCACTTTGAACAGAGGATATGCACAGAGTAGTGGAGTGCAGGCCACTCTTGAAGCAGAATGTTCAGCTCTTCCACCAGTGGCATGATGGCTTGCCATGCAGTCCAAATGTTAGGAAGGGAAGCATGGCTGACAATGGACAATGCCTCTGTCATTTTTCCTTTTGGTGGATGGTGGCTTATTAACACAGGGACTTTACCACGATAAGCACAGATTTGATGCTTTCCATCTGACCTTTGGACGACATGGCTATTTATCTGCACACTGAATCGATCAAAGAGTCCCGGAGGAAAGAAAACAGGGAAGCAGTACTGAATGTTCAGCTGCTCCACTGAGAAGAACTGGCAGAATGGGCCTCCACTAGCCGAGCCCTCTGTGCTGCTGGGAGAGTCACTGTTGACATAGCTGGGAAACCTGTACCACACAGTGGCTCCATTCAGAGACTTGCTCCGAGTTTTGTTGATGCAGTAGCAGATTCCCATCTTCTCCAGGAGCTGCATGATGAGGTGAAGGTCCTGCTGGGTCTGAATGAGTGGTCTGAGAAGCAGGCGGATTACGTTAGAGGGCAGAAGGCCGTTTTGAAGAAAGCCCTCCACAAAATGCTGCAGATGTGTAACCCTGAGACTCGCTCCTTTCTCATCCTCAATGACCAGGCTAACCCTCCCTTTGTCCCCCTTCTCACCCTCAGACAGAAGTCTGTCCAAGAGAGTGGATTCCTCTCTTTGGAAAAACACATTTAAAATTGCTATAAATCTTGGAAGATTATGAAAAACATATTCTTTGAGAGTAGGACTGTCCTCAAAATACAACATTTTCCCACTCTCATGTAGGTAGGACAAAGCGCTCTGTAGGCGGTCCTCTGTTAGTCCTGCCTGGAGGCCCATACGTGCAGAGTCCCACCAGGAAAGCCACAGATCTTTGGGTTTAAAGTGCAGTTCCTCTAGCATCTGCCAGGACTTGGGCAGCACGCGGTGGAGATTGGGGAAAATATCTCTGTGGTCAGCGACAGACATGAGCTTGTCCCTTAGCCTCTGGATGTTGGTCTGTGCACAGGTACAGCTAACAGTCAGAACAGGGGAGAGGACCTGCAGTCTGTGGTTCAGCATGTACTGTAGTTGAGATTTCCTGCGCTGCAGGTTCCGATCTGACACACCATAAAAAGGGATATGTGAGCTAAAAGAGCGGGCATTAAAGCCTAGTTCCAAAGCCAGGTCCACTTGCTGAATGAGGCCTCTCAGAGACTCTATGTCTGCCTGCTCCTGGAGGCCAATCTGTCTGTGAATGTCCAGGCTTTTCTCCTCCACTTCTCTTCGTCCACACACGTCTGTGTGTGTGCCCACTACACAGACCACGGCATGAGGAACTTTGGCACAGAGGAGGTGAAGAAAATACCCAACATGGGCATAAAAGTTCTTGGGCGTATACATTTTAAGATTTACTACAAGGACATACAAAGCACCAGGTGACAGAAAAAAGGGCTTTATGAGGTCATAATTTTGCTTCCCTGACAAATCATACACTAAAAATGTAAGACACCTGTCTATATCTGCTACCCAGTTTGTGACTTCAATTCCTTTGTTTCCATGGAAATGTGTCACATTTTGTGATTTGCTAACTAAACTCTGCCTGAGTAAAGTTTTACCAGAGTTCTTCATCCCCATTAAAACCAGTTTAAGTCTTGGCTTCACAGCAAGCTGGGATTGTGCAAGTTCTTTTTGATAAGCAGCTATGTATGGTATTCCTTTCATGCACACCTCATAAGGAGGCTGAATAAGAGGGTTATCCTTGACTTTCCAAATGTTCACTTGGGATAGCTTTCCAAAATCATCTGGGAGTATGGCTATTTGATTACCTTGTATAACAAGCTCTTCCAATTTTGACAGTTCTACAATGGAGTCTGGCAGGTATGTTATGCTGTTATTGTCCAACCACAGATTGGCCAAATTCACAAGTTGCCCTAAATCTTCTGGAATGCAAGTCAGTTTATTTCTGCTCAAGTAAAGTTCCTCTAATCCTCTGATACTTAAAATCACCTCAGGAAAGTTTTCAAAGTGGTTTGAGGAGAGATTAAGCATTTTCAGTCTTTGCAAACTGGTGAAGGCAGGAGGCAGCACTCGTAGGTGGTTACTGTCCAGCATTAAGCTCTCAATCTTGTGCAGTTGGCAGAAAGTGTCTGGTAATGTGTTGATACGAAGGCAACTGAGCCATAAGATTTTTGTGGACTTTAGTTTCACAAGATCTGTTGGTAATTTCTCAAATTTATTCCCTGACAGGTCTAGCTCCTCTAACTCCCAGAGACCAAGGATCTCAGTAGGGAACTGGTTTAGCTTGTTGTGATCTGCATCCAGTGTTCTCAGCTTAGTGAGGTTAGAGAAGGATTTGGGGAGATCCCGTAGCTCATTAAAGCTGATATCGAGTTCCTCCAAAAACTTGAGCATACCTATTTGAGAGGATAAAAACTGTATTTTGTTATGACTGACACTGAGCCTTTTCAGTCCCTTTAACTTCCCTAGATCCTCTGAGAGACATTTTAGGCAGTTGTGGCTCATGTCCAGTTCAAGTAACTGCCCTAGCTCAAAGATGACGCCGGGAATAACCGTGAACCTATTTCTCCTGAGAATAAGAACACGGAGATTGTTCAGACTGGATCCCAGGCCCTCGGGCAGTTCCTGTAGGAAATTATTACCGATATTGAGCACCTCTATCTCGGCAATATCATCTGGTAGTATAATCTCCTGGTTGTTTTTGGAGCACAAGGTGAGCTGGCGCAGGTTATTCCGCAGTTTCCTGGATCTGAGGGCTGCATCCCTCCATATCCTGGCCGTCTTTAGGTTATTCTCCTTATCCTCCATGGCGTTGCAGCCAGGCGTCTCCTCCTTGTTTTCATTTACGGTCCTCATCGATATTGCGCGGGCAGCATGATGGTCCAGCAGCAACAGTCTTTACGGCACGTCAAAACGACAGTGCTGGCCAGCAGATAGTCAGACATTTTCAATGATAATAACGCTGGCCTTGGCCACAGCGTTGCTCCGTGCATCCTCCGCTCCTGCGCCATTCACCACACAATGAAAACAAACCACCCGTAATTATAGCGCACGCCGTAATCCCCGACGACTGGAGTGGAGCACTGGACCCGCTGTCCGCTTCATAATGGCCCCGCTGACCTTCTCCAGTTCATCTCTCTCGGTCACTGCGGGTATGGCTTTTGTCTAAGCGGTGTCTCGGTTCTGTGTTTTCTGCATCTGGAAGTGAAGTGAGGCGTTGGAGTAGGAGCAGCGACACCCTCCCTGCACACTGCGTCAGTTGGGCCCACCTTCCAGGCTTCCTTCTCCTTCCTGCTCAGTCACCAGGGCCACCACAGGGGGCAAGGGAAAGTGACCGCATAGTTCCATGGCTGTTTAAACTGCGTAACTAAAATATGATATAATGTCACAGGGAAAATGATTTTATTTGTAAATAATGTTAAATAAAGGTCTTATGTTTGACTCTATCCTAAAATCTAATAATCACAATTGCACAGAAGCCGCTACAGGGTTTTAGAATTAACATTTATGTGACTCGTTGTGAGTCTTGGGTCTGTATAATCCAAATCTGTATAATCCAAATATTGGATTCTATGATATCCGAAAAGAGGACTTTTGCGCCATCTTAAGGGCGCTCGTGTATACGGAAAATTTCAATAGAATGGAAATTGGGCTGTCTTGCATTTTATTTGTCCATTACTGAGATAAAACTCTAAAGAATTTATCACAATTTGATTAAATTTTCAATTAAAAACGATTAAATAGAATTTATATTTATATTTCTGATATCAACACTGTGATATCTCTGTGACCAAAAATTGTACGTCCCCATTTCAAAAATACAAGCCATATTGATAAAAGGAGAAGTTCAATTTGTCAACTGGACAAAGTTTGTTTGGTTGAAAACGTTTTGCCGCTCATCCGAGAGGCTTCGTCAGCTCTGGTGAACGTTTTCAACCAAACAAACTTTGTCCAGTTGACAAATTGAACTTCTCCTTTTATCATGGATTATACCTGGACGACTGAGG
Organism: Paratrypauchen microcephalus; assembly: GCA_036785185.1. NCBI lineage: Eukaryota > Metazoa > Chordata > Actinopteri > Gobiiformes > Gobiidae > Paratrypauchen > Paratrypauchen microcephalus. The sequence continues at coordinate 14,809,311 of JAVJIX010000004.1, read as the reverse complement.
GACTTTTCACGCACAAGCCATATTCTATATAACTAATTTAGACTGTAGCTTTTTCAAATACCATGAGCCTATTTCACCAGTTACATGTCTCTTCTATTTAAACAAACATGTTTGAGTATTTGACCTTAAAATACTGCACTGCATAAGTATCCCAGACAGCAAACAAAACTGGGAGATGAGTGAAGGACAAGGTCAAAATCTTAGTGAAGCATGCTTACAAAAGGTTTGCATTAAAATGTCTTTTACAAGTCTGAACTGAGTAACATGGCATCTTTTCATGTCTGTGAGACTCTTCGGACACTGAACTATTGCTTCACAAACAATTCATTTTTCTTTGCAACTGATTACATTTATTCTTAAATTACAGGTCAGTCTAACTTACCAGTGAAATAAATCAAATTTCCCAACACAGTGCAATGCATAAAATGCAACATGTAAATTCAATTTAAGTAATACATTTCCCATATTGCTCTCCAGTGCGAATGTGAAACACTGTTAAAACACACTTTATTTAAACTGATAATTCACTTATTTTTTCTGAAATAAAAGGTGAAAACTGTACATTTAGTAAATCTTTAGTTCTCACAAATGTGATATACAGCACATGGCTGCTTTTAGATAAACCCCAATTAAAATCATTCAATAACTAGAATAAAAATTACATCATGACACGGAATAATGTGAAAATATCCAATGTGCATCTATATTACATGTGCCTTTATGGAAGGTGTATCCCCAAAGCTTTCCCTTGCATTGTATAGTAGCAGCACATAATAAAAAGGTATTGCACATTAACACAAGGAACTGTGTGCAAACAACAATCTGTATCTTTCGACAGTCATTTTAACAAGGTATTTTTTCCATTTTCAAAAAAGTGAAACATGGTAATGCTTCACAGGGAAAAAATAAAATTTAAATGTCTCTATCAAAAGGTTCATCTCATTGTAAAAAAAAAAAAAGTATTTAGTAGTATGGGCCAATGTTTTCATAACTTGCATAACTTGGCCAATCAGGAAAAATTCCATGGGAGCAAGTAGGGCTCCCATAGCGGTCAAAATGAATCCCAAACCCTAAAGATTCATTATGGCAACTGTCCTCATTTCGTTTCTTCATTGAAGACCAAAGGATGCGATAGTTCTTCCCTTCATTACTGTCCCAATACTTACAGCCTGCTACTTCATAGCTGATGGCAAATTCGATGCGTTCATGCAGCCTCAAATTTTCAGGGATAGAAACCTCAAAAGAGAAAGTGTCACTGTAGGAACTTGGATAGGTGTCTTTTATGTACTTGCATCCAATATCTATGTGGCTTTTCCATGTGTCAAATGTCACCCTCACATTCACAGACTTCTCAAAAGACACATTTTTCACTTTAATCGTTCCAGCCAGAACCTTTTCTTTCAACACACAATGCTCCAGACACACATAGTTTTTTTCCAGACATTGGCGAAAGTGCAAGTAATCTGATGATGGCTGTGGAAAATCCAGCACCAACTTGTCCTCTTCTGTAGCTTGTGTGATGGCAGCATTCAACATCTCTTGCACACTTGCAGGAATGTCAATCTGATCATTAAACTCAGAGAAGATTTTCACCTTGGTTAAGGAGAGTCCTTTGTGATCTGCAAAGGTCACCTGCTTTTTGGTTTTTCTTGTGGTTTCATTGTTTGAACGGTCATTGGCTTCAATCTGATCAATGCAGTGCGGGTGTTCAAACCTCAAGCAGGAGTTTTGAGCTGGCTGGTAGTTTTTGGAGGTTGTCCTGTAGCCAAACTCCTCTTGGGACAGGTAAAGGGGCAATGCCATGTCAATTGACATTGTCAGCTTCGGAGGAAACATGCACAGGAAACTGAAAGAGAAAATACAAACTTAAGTTTAAAACAAAATAGGCATACTTATAGGGCCAGTCGTTCATTTAGGATTTAGAACATTTTGTAGCATGTTAGGAAGAAACTCATATAGCAAGTTCCAAAAACGTACACCATTCAAATTTTAGGTGTGCGGCTGTTAACTCTCTACTAACTGCATCCATTTGCAGCACTTCGTGGCCCAGCGTTAAAATAAGTTTGGACACTCCTTTTATCAATTTGAACGCGGAAGCACTAATGCGCAAGCGTCCAAGAATAATCCAAAATTTGATAAATTAACTGAACTACATTATAGCAAGCTAGCGAGCTAGAAATATGTTCGATTTGTTGGTTCAACGATATGCGGATTACGTTACCTTGATCGGTTCCGGTTAACAAAGGTTAGCTTTGCCTTTTGATGAATGGTTTGCAGGTTAGCTTGTAATCATTTTATCTGAAAGTTGCATGTAATTCCTCTTTGTTTGGGATTCATAAGCACCCTTAAGCCGTCTGTACACCGCCAACTCTAAACGAGAACAGTCTTTGCAAGCACTTGTACTGTGTTTTTTTTTTTTTTTTTTTTTTGGCTGCTTGAAGCTCCACACCGGGTTCACGTGGACACTCGTGCGCAGCCAATCAGAGCGAGGCCTGATGGAGTGATCAATGCGCTCCTAAAGTGCTCTCCTGAACCAGGACGTGCACCTTTACTGCACCTTTGGCAAAGAGGTGATTGGCACCAGAGGTGGGCAAAGTACTGCGTGTCATTACTTGAGTAAAACCTACAGATACACCTGGTTAAATATTACTCAAATACAGGGATGTCCAAACAATGTCCAGTTGTATTGTTACTTTTGCTGAACTGGTGCAATTGAGATTAGGCAATAATTTGAACACCAGATGTAAGCAATTCTACCACTATAACCTCAATAACATCACATGGCATTGTGATACAGACCTAATATTGATTCCACTGCGTTGATATCCTGTCCTCTTCGAATGTTTCAAGATTTGGCCCTCGGTGAAAAATGTTTGGTCATCCCTGTTCTAATACAAGTAGAAGTTGCTCTGTCATATTATCACTTAAGTTAAAGTGGGCCTACTGAAGTAACCCAAGTAATGAAACCTTTAACGAGTCATTTTAGTGTTGTGTAAACATAGTTGAATATCTAAGCTAATACAATTACTTTTATGTTTTATATGAAAACTATAGTGAGAGGTTACAATGGTTTAGACTTTTCTTCGTCTATTAGATAGATTTGAATATTACGTGTTTGTTTTGACATGAGTCTCAGTTGTGAGCACAGCCCTTGTTATTTATTCTAGCAGTTAGAACTTTGGAGATTAAAAAAATACTTTAAAGAGCATACAGTCAGGTTAGACTACTAACATTTTAACATGGTTACATTTAAGATTTTGCAAAATGCTTACTTGTTTTTTTTTTGTTTGTTTTTTTCTTGTTTTGTGATTTGGTGGACTTCTTACTTGGACAGAACAAGTCATCAGCAACTTTCAAGTGCGCTGCGGTGCAACCTATGGGGGAACTCTTGGGCCTGATGAGAGACTTTATGGCGGGCCAGCAGAAGAGAGAGGAGGGATTGCTCAAGGAGATGCGCAACCTCCGTGTAACGCTGCGCTCACCTTCTCCTGCCAGGTCTGGGGATCAGGAGATCTACAGCCAGGGCAGCCCCAGCCCACGGTTTGCGCTGCCAACCCCTGCACCTTCTAGGCGACCTCAGGAGGAGTCGACGACGTTGCACCGGCCTCCAGAAGACCCTAGTGGACTGGATTTAGCGCGTTCACTGGAGTGGAGATCTTACAGTGTGGAGCCGAAGATTCCTCCATACCAGAGTGGGGAGGATATTGAAAATTACTTGTTGCGGTTTGAGAGGATCGCAAAGACGTGGAAATGGCCAGAGACTTGCGGTTTGAGAGGATCGCAAAGACGTGGAAATGGCCAGAAACTGAGTGGGCGTGCCGCCTTGTGCCACTCCTGTCAGGGAAAGCGTTGGAAGCCTACACGGCCATGGACGAGGATGAAGCCCACTGCTATAGGGATTTAAAAGCAGCTTTATTGGAAAAATTCGACATTTCCCCGGAAACCTACAGGCAACAGTTCCGTTGTCCCACTGTCCCATTAGGAGAGACCCCCACTGAAACATACCATCGCCTCAAAAGCCTGTACCGGAGGTGGGTTCGTCCGGAGCAACTCACCAAAGAGCAAATTGGAGAACTAATCATCTTGGAGCAACTTCTTCGTGTTCTGCCAGCTGATGTCCGCACCTGGGTCCGGGAGCATGAACCTGAGGACGGCCTGACTGCAGCAAAGTTGGCATTGCAGCACCAGAATGCTCGTCGAGGGGGACCTCCACGCTTCACCACCTCAACACCAAGGTCATCGCGACATCCACCACCACCTCAGCAGACCAGAGAAGGTAGCCATGATTATCGAGGTACTCCTAGCTCCGCCACCACCCAACCAGCAACCGGTAAGCCATTCATATGCTATTACTGTCAGCAGCAGGGTCACAAAGCGTCTGTGTGTCCAGTACGCAAAGACAAACTCACTGGTGCCTGCTATGCGCCCCGTGAGGAGGGGGAACTGTTTGGCAGTCATGGCCTGAAGGAGCGTACTTTAAAAACAGTGACTTTAAATGGCCAGCCGGTGACGGCACTGTTGGATAGTGGCAGTTTCACTTCTTTAGTGAAGGAGAGCTATGTGCCTTTGAACTTGGTGGATTATGGGCTAAAAACTGACATTGTGTGTGTCCACGGTGATAGCCGTGCATACCCGAAAGCGGAAGTAACGGTGATGATAGATGACCAACCATATTTAATGACTGTAGCGGTGGTAAAGAACTTACCTGTTGAACTTGTCCTTGGAACTGACTTACCTGTACTGCTGGATCTTTTACAGGGGAAAGAATGTAATGTTTTGTGTGATTCAAAGGTGACTAATGTGTCGGGTAATATTACATGTCCAGTGGTGACTAGGTCCCAGGCCAAAACTGGTGTTGAACCCTTGCCTGACCTAGACGATGGTCTGTGTGAAGGGGGAACAAAGGGGGCTAGAAAGTCTAGACGCCAGAGGCGTTATGAAAAACAGCTTATGCCAAATAGTCAAGATCGGAATTTGGATGTGGATGAACTATGGAAGGTGCCAGGGAATATTGCAGAACTACAAAGGCAGGATACGACCCTGAAAACCTGTTTTGATAAACTCAATGCCAATGCTAATTGTAATGCTAAGGTAACGGGAAAAGAACAGTTCTGTCAGGTTGATGGGGTATTGTATGTCTATGACAATGCTCAGAAACGCCTTGTTGTCCCTGCACCTTGTAGACAGTTGGTCATGCGCGTCGCACACACACTTCCATGGGCTGGGCATTTTGGCCGCCATAAGACATACTTGCGCATTAGTGCTCGGTTTTATTGGCCCGGCATGTATCAGGACATTCAGGCATACTGCACCACCTGCCTTATTTGCCAAAAGACCGCCCCAACCCGAAAGTCTGAGCGAGCCCTTCTCCAACCACTACCAATCATCTCCACACCCTTCCGTAGGATAGCCATGGACATTGTTGGCCCATTAGTCAAAAGTGCCCGAGGTCACCAGTATATTCTTGTAATTTGTGACTATGCCACCAGATACCCCGAAGCCTTTCCACTCCGCACAATCACTGCCCCAGCTGTCCTCCGTGCATTGGTTCAGTTGTTCTCCAGAGTTGGGATCCCGGACGAAATCCTGACCGATCAAGGGACTAATTTCACATCTCGTCTTTTGCAGTTGTTTCACAAGCAGCTAGGGATCACAGCCCTGCGAACCACACCATATCATCCCCAAACTGATGGCCTTGTTGAAAGGTTCAACCAGACTCTGAAGAGGATGCTTCAGAAGTTTGTGAGTGACACTGGAAAGGACTGGGACAGATGGTTGCCATTCGTCCTTTTTGCCTACCGGGAGGTACCCCAGGCCTCAACTGGATTTTCACCCTTCGAGCTCCTATACGGGTGGGACGTTCAAGGACCCTTGGACCTGTTGGGTAAAGCATGGACCGCCACAGAAGCCAGGTCCAGTGAGCAGGGGATTGTCCAGTATGTGCTCCAGATGAGGGACCGTCTGTCCAGGTACCAGGATGAGGCTGAAGAGAACCTGAGGGAGGCCCAGAAGAAGCAGAAAACCTGGTATGACCAACAGGCCAGACAGAGAGACTTCCAGCCAGGCCAAAAAGTTCTTCTTTTGCTCCCTTCCTCCAACAGCAAGTTGTTAGCAAAGTGGCAAGGCCCGTACACGGTCACAAGGAAGATGGGTCCGGTCACATATGAAATACATCACCCTGACAAAAAGAAATCCCGGCAAATCTATCATATAAATCTGTTGAAGGCATGGAAGGAACCATCCACTGTGGCTCGTGAGGCAGCACTGCTGGTGAGACAGGTGGACGTAGAAGAGGAGGAGGATCCCGGTGTTCCCATAGTCCGCCAAGCCTCCGAACCTCGCACAGCGCACCTTTCTGCAGACCAAGCTGCCGATCTTCTAAAGATTTTCAGAGACATGCCTGTGTTGTTTGCTGCAAAACCCGGCAAGACTACTCTGATGGAACATGTGATTCGGCTGAAGGACCAGAGGCCCATTCGTCAACGTCCCTACCGTGTCCCTCAGCAGTTGGTGGCACAGTTGCGTCAAGAGATCGAGTCGATGCTGGAGCTTGGAGTTATTGAGCCCTCAACATCAGAATGGTGCAGTCCAGTTGTCATCGTGTTTAAAAAGGATGGGTCCTTGCGCATTTGCATAGATTTCCGCAAACTCAACTCCATCTCAGAGTTTGACGCTTACCCTATGCCAAGGATTGATGACCTCCTGGATCGAATTGGATCTGCTGCATACATCACCACACTGGACCTGTGCAAAGGCTACTGGCAGGTACCCCTGGAAGCATCCAGCCGACCCTACACGGCCTTCAGAACACCAGCAGGACTATTCCAATTTACTGTTATGCCTTTTGGCTTGCATGGTGCCCCAGCAACCTTCCAGCGACTCATGGACAGGGTGCTACAGGACTGTGAGGAGTTCAGTGCCGCTTACCTGGATGATGTGGTGATCTTTAGTGAGACTTGGGAGCAGCACGTCCAGCACCTAAAAGCAGTCCTGGGGAAGATTCAAGCCGCTGGGCTCACATTGAATGTGGCCAAGTGTGAGTGGGCCCACCACGAAACCCGGTATCTGGGCTACCAGCTAGGGAGAGGAGAGGTGCGACCGCAGATGGATAAGGTGGAAGCTATCCAGAAGTGCCCTCGTCCGCAAACCGATCGTACTTCCGTTTTATTTCGTCATGCGCGGGATAATGGCATCTTACGTCACAGTGACATCATGAGAAATATAAGAAATTTATCAATGTTACTATTACTGGTGCTGATACAGGTGCAGGGACATGGCCATGTTGCACACTGTATTTCAATGTATTTTCTATATTTTTGTTATTATTGTTAAATGGGTTTTAATGGGGAAAACCTAGTATTTTTGTATTAATTGGCTGGGGGGAGGAGCCTTGGTGGATAAAAGGGGGCCACTCTCCCTACCTCAGTCAGTCTGGACTTGGAGCTGTACAGAGAAGGTAACAGCAGAGCTTATAATTTATGGAGCAGATCTCTGCGGTTGTGTGTGTATATATTGTAAATATCTTTTTTTTATTTCACTGTCTTGTGTATATAGCACTCGTCAAACTGTCTTTTGGGAACTTCCTTAATTAAATAATCAAAACATCCTTCTGACTACGCCATCGTAATTACAGTAAAATAGACCCTGCGTCACAGTCTATTAGATAGATTTGAATATTACGTGTTTGTTTTGACATGAGTCTCAGTTGTGAGCACAGCCCTTGTTATTTATTCTAGCAGTTAGAACTTTTGAGATTAAAAAATACTTTAAAGAGCATACAGTCAGGTTAGACTACTAACATAGTTAACATGGTTACATTTAAGATTTTGCTAAATTCTTACTTGTTTTTTTTTTTTTTTTTCTTGTTTTGTGATTTGGTGGACTTCTTACTTGGACAGAGCAAGTCATCAGCAACTTTCAAGTGCCATGCAAATAGATGTTAAGCCTGTAGACGTTGAAAGTAAGGAATACTACAACTTTGGTCCCTGGGCCAGGTGTTGGGTGTCCCCCAAAAATAAATACAGAAATAAAACTTTCACCCAAACTTAGTTATAAACATGGTTTAAACTTCTGAATGAGGGGTCGCTGGAATATGTTTATACCGATAAGGCCTAAAAAAGTTTGAGAACCCTTAGTTTAAGGTTTAATAGCTTAATATCATTGGACATAAAGCTATCTCAGTATATTGAAGAAGAAGAACAACCAGATTAGTTAGGCTACAGTCGGTGCTTTGGACTAATCAGTATATTTTTTGTTGTAATTTGAAGTTGTATCATTCTATAACGGCCTACAGTAGGCTTATTTTGTATTATTTGAAGAAAATAGGTGGAGATTACAATTAGAAAGTCACCTTCTCTTCATTATTGATCACGTTTGTTTTAGACCAGCTATCTCACAGCAACTGGTTGTGCACCTATACAGGGCTACGCAATACACACAGCTAAGTTGTGCCTGCAAAGTTTGAATATTCAGTGTTTTGCCCTCATTTTATCAACAAGTTACAGTCAGTTCAAATTTAAAGCACTTTTCTGACTCTGTTATGGCTTGGTTGATTTGGGGTTAAAGCTGCATAGACTGCAGTGAAGAAGTCCAAGAGGACTAGGTTAATTACACATTTCCTGATAAGATCTGCCCCTGGGACTATATATACTCAAAACAAACTGGGTCGTGTTAAATGTTACAGCAAGACTGAGTAAAACATTAATAACAAAAATCAATCTGGCGTGCACATTTTGTCATGTTTTGGGGGGCAAAGCTTCTTTTTGAACATTTTGAAATAGGCAATAGGTCTCTGTGGAACAAATATTATTAACAGGATGCTTAGTATGTGACGTATTATAATAATAATAATAATTAATCAACAATAATAATATAATTTCTTTACATAGCCTAGTTGATCATTTGGTGTGGCTTTAATGTTACAAATTTTTATTTAGATAATTGTTTTAAAGAGGCATGACCTGGACCTGGACCTGGGTATAAGATAAGATAAGATAAGATAAGCCTTTATTGATCTCACACAGGAGAAATTTACTCGCCACAGTAGCTCCAGGACATTTGGACAAGAGGGAAAAGGTGCATGCAGGCAGGGAGGGGATAAAGTAAGTAATAAATAATACAAATAGTAATACGTAATAATAATAATAATGGAAAATAGTAATAATGATAATAGTAACAACAAGCATCAACATGAAAAAGGAGGATATTGCACGTCTGGCCTATATGTTAGAATTATACAGTCTGATGGCGGTGGGGATGAAGGATCTGCGGTAGCGCTCCTTCTTGCACTTCTCAGACTGGATTTAGTCGGCTGCTAAAGGAGCTGCTCAGCTCCTCAATAGTCCGGTGCAGAGGGTGAGAGGTGTCGTCCTTAATGGACATGAATTTGGCCAGTACCCTCCTCTCAGCCACCTCCTCTACAAAGTCCAGAGGACAGCCCAGGACAGAGCTGGCCCTCTTAACCAGCTTATTCAGTCTTTTTCTGTCCCGTTCTGTGCTGCTCGGGGCCCAGCAGACGACAGCGTAGAGGAGAGCAGAGGCCACCACAGAGTCATAAAAAGTCTTGAGCAGAGGCCTGCACACTATAATAATAATATAGTGCAGGCCAATAAGGGCCTGTGTGGGCCATTTCTTTACATATAATAGCCTATACAAATCATCGTCCTTTGGCTAATGTGTAAAGAATAAAGAGATGATTGCTCCACCGTTTGATGAGCGTCCTTGCCCAGGTATCTGTATAATATAATATATATATATATAATATAATATATATATAATATATATATAATATAATGTAATAATATATAATATATTATCTGCTGCCGAACATTGAATTTTTTTCTAGATTTTCAATAAGGTATTCCTCTATCTAAAAATTTCTCTATGAAGTTTTTGATCATGTGTGTTGATTTCATAATACCAAAGCTGATACAGTGGTACCTCACCTTACGAATGACCCAACATACGAAAATTTCAAGTTACGAAACGCCTTCACTGTAAATTTTGGTCTCTAGATACGAAAGAAAATTCAAGTTACGAAACGCGGAATCTCAAAAATTCAAATAATGCGCGCTCAGCCACGCACATTATACACTTTTCTCAGACTGGATTTAAACTTTTCTCACATTTGTCTCTTGTTTAAACACTCAAACTTTCATAGATGTTCAATAAAATTATTAATAGTGAAGTGTGGGGGGAAGGAGGAGGGGGGAGGAAACTGCGCTCTGACACGTGTGATAGCGCAGCATGACCCGGCGCGGGGCTGCCAGCAGGTCTAGACCTGGACTAAACCAGGACTAAACCTGGACTAGACCAGGACTAGACCAGGTGGATTAAAGGTCTATTACCTGGTTTCGTTTCGAGTCACAGCTGAGGCGAGCAGCGGCTGGAGGACCGCACGCAGTCTGAGCGCATGAACGAGACCCACGAACGCATGCAAGGTCTAGACCAGGTCTAGAGTAGGTCTAGAGCAGGTCTCCCCCTTCCCCCCACACTTCACTGTTAATACATTTTGTTGAAAATCTATGAAAGTTTGAGTGTTTAAACGAGAGACAAATGTGAGAAAAGTTTAAATCCAGTCTGAGAAACCAATCAGGACGCAGAACACAATGTTACACTATAAAAAAAAGTTACACTATAAAAAAAAAAAAAAACTTGGATCGGGGCCTTGGAACAAATCAGGCTTTTCCAATTGAAATAGCTACTCAACTTACGATTTTTTCACGTTATGAAACCACTTCTGGAACGAATTAATTTCGTAAGGTGAGGTACCACTGTACACTGTATATCTTCTCATCCACAATCACTTCAATTGTGGTCCAAAATTCTTACTGCGCATGCGCCAGATCCTTAGCAGTGACGTTTGCGTCAGCGGAGGGTAAACCAGGATGTGCCGTTGCTGTTAGCGACGCAGTCGAAGCAGACTTCAGTTCATGTAGTTAAAAACATAAATAATAATAAGACTGATATAGTTCTATCATAATATAAGGAACTGACCTGTCAGACTCTCACTCCAAAGCGACTCAAGGTGAGTAGGTAAACAAAATGTAAGAAACTCAACCTATAACATGTAAGCTAAGAGCTAGCTTGTGTTATTGTAATGATAATGCTGCTGTAACTGTATAACAGCTACGTGGATTTATCCTAACGCCCCCATCTGTGCTATGTCCCCCTTCCCCAATAAACCAACTGTATTCATTTGTGTTTTAAAGGGACATGGGTGTGGGTGAGATGTTTACGTTATGGTTTACTGATGCAACAGTCTTTATTCCATGTCGCAGTCCATACAGCTTCAATCTTAGCTTGGTTAATTTTGTTTTTATGAGCAATAAAACATCGATTTTGGGATCTGTCTCTACTATTACTTGAAACCGCTCGTCTCATCCCCCACGTCTGTACAGGTCCATCCTCTTTGACAGCAGAAAACAAATGTGACAGGAACCACTGAAATCTCAAACTGATGATATGTCATTGTCAATTATTAATTCATTTCTATTGTAGGTCACAAGAAGGCATCTAATTATCAAAAAGATGAGTGGAGCAGCCCTGGGCTTTGAAATTGTGGTGGTGTTTTTTCTGGCATTGTTTCTGCTGCATCGGTATGGGGACTTCCGTAAGCAACAGCCTATGGTATTATTTGGCACACTTCTTGCCTGGTACCTGTGTTTCCTAATTGTCTTCATCTTACCTTTGGACGTTAGCACGGTTAGTGTAAAATTGAGATACAACAGAGTATATTTGTATTCATAGTGTTATTCATCCTTTTATATTTTTTACAGACAATCTACAAACAATGCATTATTGACCATGATCAGATTGCCTCTGGTCCCACTGTTGGTCAATTCCCATTTACTAACACAACAAGAAACACATCTGTCACATCTACTAAGAGGTGTGTGCCATGTACAATAAAGGATCAAAATTATGCTCCCCATCTTGCAGTCAAACTATATGCAATGCAATGCTTACTCGAGGCCACTCCAGACAAAAACAAATTCAGCAGTTCAAAACATCTCTGTGGCCTAGAGTGACCTTTACGTCCTACCACTTGTTTTGTTTGCTTTGCTTATAATTAACATTAAAATATAGTATGATGTTGCTACCCTTCATCTGTTATAGTCTAAAACCATGCTACAAGCCGTGGAGTTATATTCCTAATGGGATTATGCCTGTGTTCTGGAGAGTGGTGTACTGGACATCACAGTGTCTGACATGGTCAGTCAATGTAACCTGCTGATTATTACTTAATTTGAATGTTGTATCTAATATTCTTTGTATTTGCTTGTACATCTAGGTTGCTCCTGCCTTTCATGCAGTCATATGCTCGATCTGGAGGCTTTTCCATCACTGGAAAAATTAAAACTGCACTGATAGAAAATGCAATCTATTATGGGACATATTTGCTGATATTTGGCTCTCTGCTTATATATGTGGCTGTTCACCCAGAGTGGCATCTCTCCTGGTGAATATCTTATGTTATTTCTAGAGATTTTGGTTAAAACACAATTTAAAACCTTTATATCTCTGTGATTTCCAGGTATCAACTACAGACCATTGGTATCACAGCAGCTAACACATGGGGCTTGTTTCTTCTGGTGTTGTTGCTTGGATATGGATTGGTAGAAATTCCTCGCTCTTACTGGAATGCATCCAGACATGGACACATGCTCATCAAAACATATTTTAAGGCGTCAAAACTAATGACAGAAAAAGCTGATGCAGAGGAAAACCTTGAAGATGTTATGGAGGTGCACGACAAACGTTGCTGTGGGTGTTATATTTGCTGTAAACTTAAAATTTCATCTTTATGTTGATTTCAGGAGGTGAGAAAAGTGAGTGAATCTCTTAAGTACAACCATCCACTGAGAAAATGTGTTGACACAATACTCAGGAAAGTAAGTACCTTTAACAATCTCCTGACCTGCTAACAGTTTTAGTCTGATGACCGTAATGTCTGACACAGTGCCCAGTTGACTATCAGGAGAAAATGGGGAGAAACATGGATGACTATGAAGATTTTGATGACAAACAAAACACGTACCCCAGTGAGAAGAGTCTTGTAAAACTTCATAAACAGGTAAAAAAAAAAAAAACTGTGATAGATTTAAATAATGTGATATTTCATTTTGAGTTTTCATTTTTATATATTTGTTTGTCTAGGTGATTTATGCTGTGCAAAGGCACAACAGAACACGTGTGCAGTGGCAGATCCTACTGAAGCAAGCCATTCATTTGGAAGATGTTGCCAAGAATGAAACTAGTTCTACCCATCAGTTTGTTCACAGTTTTCCATCTTCAGAGCCAATTGGATGGTTTAGCCGATACATTTACACACCGACTGTCGGTAAGTTTTGTCATAGGATGTGTGAAGAATCCCTCAGTCGTCCAGGTAGAATCCATGGTAAAAGGAGAAATTCAATTTGTCAACTGGTCAAAGTTTATTTGGTCGAAAACGTTTCGCAGCTCATCCGAGTTGCTTCGTCAGTTCTGGTTGGAGTGCTGATGGAGACTGCTTATATCTAGCTGCAGGGAATAGAATAATTCTGAATAATTTCAGTGTAGTTAGCTCCTCCCTGCAGCTAGATGTAAGCAGTGTCCATCAGCACTCTAACAGAACTGATGAAGCAACTTGGATGAGCTGCTGCTGTTTTCGACCAAATAAACTTTGTCCAGTTGACAGATTGAATTTCTCTTTTTACCACTTTTGTCATGGGACTTCACATTTTTCCATAATCAATTATTATTACAAATTACTTGTAATTGTTTCTTTTTCTTTTTTTCTCAGAATGGTACTGGGAGTGTTTTCTGAAGCGCTGGTTTTATAGGTTGCTGTCTGTCATCTTGACTATGTTCAGTGTAGCTGTGGTTTGGTCTGAGTGCACTTTCTTCAGCACCCGCCCTGTCCTTTCACTCTTTGCTGTGTTCATCCAGCTGGCCGAAAGAGACTACAATTATCTGTACATTGAGGTATTTATTAATATAAACTAGCTTTCTTTTGCCATGCATCCTTTTAAATTCTTAAACTAAAATGTACTTTCTTGTCCACTAGATGGCGTGTTTCCTCACAATTTTCTTCCTCTGCGTTTGTGTTTATTCCACTGTGTTCCGTATTCGAGTTTTTAATTATTACTACCTGGCCCCCCATCATCAGACTGATGCCTACAGTCTTCAGTTTAGTGGGATGTAAGTGTCATTGTTAAAGTGTTAATACAAACTGTATGTTCATCTAAAACACAACTACCTTTAATTGTATCATCACAGGTTGTTCTGCCGTTTAACTCCTCCTCTCTGTCTTAATTTCCTTGGATTGATTCACATGGATTCAGCAATTTCGCATCAGCAGAAAGAACAGACTGCATACACCTCAGTAAGACACCGCAATATGTGCCATACAGTGATTAAACTACAGAGTTTTGTCCCTTAGCTGTGTATGTTTACTTTTGTCTTTATAGATTATGGGATCCATGCATGTTCTCTATTTTATTGCAAATGGCTTCTATATCTATTATCCCATGTTGATTTTGATCCTGTGTATTGCAACATACTTCAGGTAAACTGCCTATACAATTTACAATACAATTACTACGAGCATGACTGAAATTTCACTCTCTCTTTTAGTCTGGGAACTCGCTGTCTAAACCTTTTGGGCTTCCAGCAGTTCATGGGTGACTGTGAAATGACGTCTGACTTGATTGATGAGGGTAAAGAGCTTATTAGGAGAGGTAAGGCATACAGGAGTTCTAGTGTTTTAAGAAAAGTGTTCTTTTAAACTGTTACTTTTTCCTGCAGAGAAAAGAAAACGACAAAGAATTGAAGATGGGGAGAACAGACGAAGAGTAAGTTCAAGTAATTACCAAAAAAAAAACATGCATGTTTAGCCATTGTGTAACCAATATTGGCTAATCAAAACAATATTTATGTTGTTGTTTTTTCTTGCAGGAATGGAAGGAGCGCTATGGCAATCCAAGAGAAGAGTATACTGCAAAAAACACGGGCAGCCATGAAATGAAGGAAACCAACTATTCAGACACTGTCAACCCCAACACAAACAGACGTAAGTAAGACAAAATAAATAGATAATATAAAATATCTCACCTTAGTCATGTGAGTCCAGCTAAACCTACTTTTGTTAATAGAAGCCAAGTATTCCCGGGGTGCCAGTCGGGCAGAGAAGGATCGTGTTGAACTGCTTCAGGATGCAGAGCCTTTAGATTTTAATGCAGATTCTTTAACAGATGACCCACTTGATACCGACACTGGAAGGTAAACTTTATTTAATGTACTCAAATTCTCATTAACAGCCAATATTATTCATTATGTTTAATTATGTGTATGTTTTTATTGTAATTAGGCACTTGGGTGGAAGGTATCTGTCCATGTGTTCATCTCGTAACAGGATCTTTGATGATGTCTAAATGGAGGTGAATCATAAATTATTGTAAACATCTGCCTTGCTGGACAGAGGAGAAATTCGAGTGAATGTATTACAGTGCCCCATCTCAGGTTACATAATATAGGTGTTCACTTGCATCAAATGACTGCTTTACACTCCAGATCAGTTACTGGGATACAGCTAAAGTGTAGTTTTGAGTAACTGACTAATTAAAATATGCATGATTATGATGTTCAAGAGCACAGTCATCTACTGTTCTATACCAGTTTGAACACCATAAAGTGCATGCAAGATTTATTAATTTGATACATGCAACCCGTGGCCATATGGGAATAAGCAACAGTGAAAGAGGTATTATTTATTTATTTATAGTTGGCTTATTGTATTGAACATATGTTACAGATCTAGAAAATAAAAGGAGAGATTTGTTTCACACTGCTGTTTTTGTCACTGTTGGAAAGAGTAACTCAAAAAGTGCCATTAAAACAGACTTTAACCTTACAATTTAGTACACTAATCCCATGTTGTAGAGGGTATGTAAATGTTGAAAACATCACATCGTCACTTGTATTCTGTATCTTAAAATCATGGACATGTTTTGGTTCATAATCTGATTTGTATATATTTAAGGTGCAGAGTGGTCCCATAACTAAAATCTTTGTAAATGGACTCTCCAAGTTGTATATAGCTGTGTTAATGTACAATTTATCTTTTGTATATGACATGAATCAATGATTATTTTACATGTTTTTGTTTAGTTATGGCTCTGAAATTGTTAATTTGAATCTTAATTACTGTTTTGTAGACTAGGTCACTTTTTCAAAACATCTTTGCACTATACACCGTCACCTCTTTCTTGTGTAACTGGATTGTCTGATCATGTAATGGTGAAAATGAAGTGTTCAAAAAGGAAATATGATGAATTATTATTTATTGTTAATATAAAATATTCTGTAAAGGACAAATAACGTGTGGTCTAGTGTCTGATGTCTGCTGTTGCCACTGTTGTGTCATTTAATTAATAAAAGAGCATACAATGCAAACAGACTTTGCAAGACTGGACAAATAAAATGATATATTTAAAACAAAGGAAAGCTGAAGGCAGACAACAAATATTCAATAACACCAAAGATTTAGTAAATTTAGTGTACACACACACTATATATATGTATATATATATATATATATATACATATATATATGCGCATATATATGTATATATATATATACATATATATGTATATATATATATATACATATATATATATGCGCATATATATGTATATATATATATATATATACATATATATGTATATATATATATATATATATATATGCGCATATATATGTATATATATATATATACATATATATGCGCATATATATGCTGTCTGCCATTTTTGTTTCCTAAAAATATAATCTAGGCTTGAAGTAAACCCCAGACTTGTAGGTATAAGGACCTGCTGTTTATGACCCGCGAGGACAGAGTAAACACTGCGTCTCCATGGTAACCGCGTGGGGTTAGGCCAGAAAAACAACACCGAAACGTACGCCGTATATCTGGATTCAGAGGATTGATCTCGCTCACGATCTGACAAACTGGTATGTTTTGATGCAGCTATAAATGCATACGTATGTTAGCTTTGAGAGAGAGAAAAAAGAAGAAAACATTGCGCTAACATTAGTTGCCCACTACAGCTTTTCCTTGGTCTATTTTCTACTTCATTTTATTGAAAAAAAATCTCCCTTAATCAAGAGCATAGTTACCTCATTAGATGCTATTCAATTGATATTTAGGTAAGTTGCTTAACTACTTTATCCCCCCACATCTAAAGATAGCCCTGCTTGAAATAGGCTATTTTGTGATGGGGAATGGCACGCTACAGTAACTACAGGAGCTACAGTATGTCTATGTATGATAACTTATTTATCCATATCCAGATCCAATTTATTTAGTTAGACGACATGACCTGTAAGCTAATACTAACTTTAATTGAATCTATTAAATAAATAGCAATAGCAGTACGGCTATAAATCATGAATGTGTTTGACATTGTGTGTTGTATCTATCATTCTCATATTTGTAATTCATTTACAGAGATTATAACCTGGCTTGAATATGGCAGGGACCTCCAGACATGATCATGAGATGGGTATAAATGCCAAAAAGCAGCTGGCTGTGTGCTCAGACCCTGTGGAGCGACTAAGGCTACAGTGTCTCACAAGGGGCTCCTCTGGCATCAAAGGTTTAGGCAGGTAAGGATTTACATAATGATTACATTTCTCTCTGTATATTGGGCTGTTGTGCACATATTCAATCAATCAATCAAACATTATTTAGAAAGCACTTTTCATACCAAAAAAATATATCACAAAGCCTTACAATGATTAAAAACAATCCCACATTTCCTTCCACCCACCCAAGCAGCCCCACAGCTGCCCAACACCACACAACCAAGCAACACAAACAGTAACACACACACACACGCTAAAATACTAAGATACTGTACATGCTACTACCACCACCACTACTACAGCTATCCCTGAATTTAGTTTAATACTATCACTGCATCGCAAGTATGACTGCTATATACTGCTATGTGCTAATACTGCTAACAAGTAGTATAATTTCTACCTTACCACCACTAATAATGATAATTACTACCACACTAGAACTGCATACTATTGATTAGGTATTAGGTAATACACCTAAAATCGATCAATCAATCAATCAATCAAAACTTTATTTATAAAGCACTAATCATACAAACGTGATTTACAGTGATTAAAAACAACCCACATTTCCTTCCACCCATCTATACAACCAACAGGGATGTTTTTTTCATCCCTGTTGATTGTATAGATCTTAGACAGAATAAGAATTGTTCTCAAAGACTCAATTATGATGAAATATTTTAGCTAAACTGGTTGAGGATTAAATCAGATGTAAAATGACACAAATCCCAGACAAACCAGGCCTAGGCAGGAGCTGGGCAATACACTATACACAGCGACACGTGTCAAAGCGCCATGTTTGGCTACTACCATTCACTCACACACTCACACGAATACATTTATTTAAGCTCTGTGGGTAAACTGCAACATTCACTGTCAGTATAGGGACATCTTGGTTGACTAAACTGGACTTCTTGTATGCACCAGAACCTTCAAAATAATGGATGACGACAACAACCGCAGCCTGGACTTCAAAGAGTTTGTGAAAGGCTTGAATGACTACGGGGTCTTGATGGAAAAAGAGGAAGCCACAGCTCTTTTTCAGCAGTTTGACAGAGATGGCAGTGGGACCATAGACTTTGATGAATTTCTTATTGCTCTCAGGGTAAATAGACATACATACATAGTAAAACTTAATGGCCTCAGAAATCATATGCAATAGTTTGTCATTATTTTTCCAACAGCCACCAATGTCAAAGGCCAGAAAGGAAGTGGTTATGGAAGCGTTTCGGAAGCTTGATAAGACCGGAGATGGAGTGATCACAGTAGAAGACCTCAGAGGTGTTTACAATGCTAAGTACCACCCCAAATATCAGAACGGGGAATGGACTGAGGATCAGGTTTTCCGGAAGTTTTTGGACAGCTTTGACTCCCCTTATGAGAAGGATGGAAAGGTGCGAGATTTGATTATTAACATCCAAAGGCAACAATAACCACATCATGACAGTTTATATGTAGTCAGGGTAGTCAAATATGTGGTTTTCTGTTGGATTTGAAATATTTAAGCTTTGTCATTCGAACACTGTTAAAATGTTAAATGTCTGTCACTGCTATAACTTTGTATTTGTCATGAAGGTAACCCAGGAAGAGTTTATGAATTATTATGCTGGTGTGAGTGCCTCCATTGATACAGATGTCTACTTTATTGTGATGATGAAAAATGCCTGGAAAATTTGACTTAGCAACACAGCACGGTAAACAAACTTGACTCAGTAGGAAGTAGCTTGAGGGGGCAGATTTGAGCAGAATCAGTCAGATGGCTTGGGACTTGGACCTCTTTCTTTTTCTTATGGTACAAAATGCTATATATATTTCCTTTAGTAATAGATTGTTGTCTCTTACCACTGAAACATTGGTGACGGGTGTTGATCTGATAACACTGCAGCCTCTTCAAAAATGATCATCAAAATTCATCTCTTGACTGAATTCTTATTTATTTTTATTTTTTGTAAAATAGATCAAATTATTTTAAACTGATTTGTTTTGATGCAGGTGACCAAAGATGAGTTCATCAATTATTACTCTGGGGTGAGTGCTTCCATTGACCGTGACGTCTACTTCATCCTCATGATGAAAAATGCCTGGAGACTTTGAATTCATGTCAAGAAACATGTCAACCCAAAATTTAATCTACAGCCAATGTCTGTTCAAAGGAGATATTCATCTGTAAATAGATAGTATTTAGTTAAGTTCATGAAACGTATTTTACATAGCTTAGTTTATCTGTAGTTTACCACATTTTTAAAAAGCTAGTTTAAGGGTTACACAGAGCATTTACCAAATGTACATGGGATTAAAGAATACTTTATTACATTTGTGTCTGATTTGTAGACCAAGATCATTGAGTCTGTGGAATTAAACAAAAATAAGTGTACGTTTTCAGTTAGGGTCTCAGTGTGGTTTACCAAAGTGTCTTAGATATGTATATCCCCATTAAGTCAGCCATCAAATAATATGATAGCATTTACTATGACGTCCTATGCTCAATGATCCGCACAATGTGAGACAAATATGCAATTATGATGTATTAGAAACTCTTGTGTTGAGACTTTTAAGTTTGGAGCAGTTGGTGTTTTGGATTTTTTTTTTTTTAACCTTTATTTAACCAGGTTAACAGGAAAATATTTCCTGAACATTGGCCACAAGGTCATTTTAGGTAGAAAGTTGTTCATGTACTTTATTATTAAATAATGTATTTTATTTAAATTCTTACAATTATAGTTTTAAATCATCATATTAAAACCATTGTCATCACTGTGTATAATAACAATCAAAACCTTGCATATAAATACAAAATATAAGTAAATAACGCATGTGCTACAAACTATATTGCATGTTTCTCATTATTAGCAGTTCCGAGGTGGTGGTTGTGTGAGTTAAAGCAGCTTGGTGAAGCATTCATTTTCCTTCTTCAGCCACAGACAGTGATGTGGTGTTAGATCAACAATAGATTTTTACTAAACAAATGCAAGTACAGAAGTGCATATGTGGAGCAGCTCAGTACGATTGAATGTTTAGGATCATTACGTTTGTACTTTAATTTTACAGAAAATTATGTTTCCATCGACTGAGGAAGCAGCATTGAGTGTGTTCTACTGTACATGAAAACGGGGATGTAACAATGCACCATTGGTCTAAAAAAGATTTCTATTGTGATGCCAATTTAGTTTAAACCTCCCCCAAGATAAGATTTTTATTTTTTATTATTATTATTATATTATTATTATTGCTGTTTAAATCACCCTCATTTAAGTGTGCTTAATTACGTTTAAAAAATGTAATCTTGAAATTGTAGTTAAAAAAATGAAATAAAAAAACATCCCAAACAAAGATCAAGTTGCGCTTCGGTTTGTGACGAATGTCTTGTTATCTGTCCCCACTGTTTTGTTCTGGTAGAAGCTGGACATGGTGACATAGGAATCGTCTCTTTCATGTTGTATGTTATTGTGCAGGACTGGGGGAGTCTCTGGGGCCTCTACATGTTGGACAGTGTTCTGAATGAGGAGAGATTCTGTTGGGATATCGGGCTCCCCCTCTGAGCTGACCTGGCTCAGCAGCTCCAGCTCCTCTGTGCGGACGCTGTTGCTGCTCAGAGATGCGTCTGTGCTCGGGGTGGAACAGGATGAGCTCTCCTCTGTCCCCGCTGTAGACAGCAGACGCTTACCACAGTCCAGTCCTGTGGAGAGGCTCATGCTGGAGTGGACATTTAGGGAGCTGAATTCCTCTGGGTTGTAGATCAGTAAAAGGCCCTGTATAAAACAGCATATCATGTTATTGTTATTGCTGAACAGTATCACCTTTATAATGTAATTTGTGAGTTGTGTGTAAAATACGCACGTTATGTGGCCCACATATTTGCATAAGAGTTGTTTTTGGATGTGGTATGCTTGGCCACATGTAGGTCAGTATTCTGTAGAAGAAAAGAAAAAAAAAGGAGTCCACAGTTAATCAAATTTTAATTGTCAAAGATCAGCTTGGGGCTTTTTAAGTAACACTCTCAGTAACACTCAAAGTAATAAGACAAAATAAAATCATGATGCAAATGTGGGGGAAAAAATCAGTTAAATACAAGGATTTAACTGGTCATCTGTGGGAACAATATTACCAAGTACTACTTTACATTTTGAAGAACCGATATTGATTTTGAGTGAAAATGATCATAAAACTTACTTATTTTTCCATATGAACACCATGCTCACTACCACTATAGCAGCAGGTATAATGCTCCACAAATGGACATAGCGGTTTTGTGAAGTACTGCCGTTTCTAGTCTCCACAGTGGGCGTTGTGAAGGTGACGGCATGGCTCCATTCGCTCCATCTGCCCCGGTAGTATCCCCATGGTACAGCCCGCACTTTTACATGATACTGAGTGCCACTGCGCAGATGGTCCAAGCCGATGCTCATTGAGGCCGATGACATGTTCTGTGTCTGAGAAGTACCAAAACAGTTTTTAAAATACTGTAATGTTTTGGGATTGATAAGAGGAAACTTTTACCAGGTTAGTCTTTTCACTCCAGAGC
The DNA here is from genome assembly GCA_036785185.1 of Paratrypauchen microcephalus. Classification (NCBI taxonomy): domain Eukaryota; kingdom Metazoa; phylum Chordata; class Actinopteri; order Gobiiformes; family Gobiidae; genus Paratrypauchen; species Paratrypauchen microcephalus. The sequence goes on along the minus strand of JAVJIX010000004.1, from coordinate 14,787,163 downwards.
TGAATCTGAAAGCGCAGGTCGCCCACTGTCAGGTAGTCGCTCTGATATGGGATTTGGACTTGAACAAGAGCCTCGTCCTGGTTCAGGGTCAAGTTATAAATATATGGACTTTTTGGTTTAACTTCAAGAAAGCAGAGAAAATATCAGTGACAAAGTATATAAAATACAGTGTTAAATAAAGTACTGAAATGGAAAATGACACACTTATTTTTGTGAGGTCAAGTTCTGTCTCAATGCGGAGGCCTCTTTTCAACAGAACCGTCAGATTGATGCGTAAAGCAGGATTCAGGTCTTTGGAGCTCACAGTGTCTCCAAATTCCTCCACACAGTTTTTTGTCTTCTCCCCCAACTTACAGCTAGGATAAGAAAATAAATGTGAGATGAGACAAAACAAACAAACACACAATACATATTATAGGGACAGTATAATAGTACAATAATTCATAATTTACAGATACCATGATATGGCAATATATGTTAATTTTCAAAGTGCACATGAGTGAAATACACTTATCATAATAATAAAATAAATACTATCACCCAGAGGGTTAACAAATACAAATTATATTTTCTTTTTGCATTTGTCTGTACCATTACAGTGTTGTGATATTATGTTTTGAATAGTTTATACCAAGCAGTTATACTCTGAATCTCTTCATAGTCATAGTCTTCATCTTCATCATCCTCCAAATTGAAGCCGCTAGAGACAAGCTGACAGGTTATATTAGTCCCTTCAAACAGACTGATGTGGGACCAGCAGTCCACTGTGGGCACTAAACACAAACAACAGGTTTAAAACAACTCTAAATTTGTGCATGCTGTTCACAGGTTAAATATATTACATTATGTTATACCTAGACAAGGATAAGACTCACGATACACTTAACTCATTTTGTTGATGATTCAATAGACTGTGTTCTCACCCATGCCGGAGTCTGGCTCTCCGCTCTGGGCCCTGGTCCTGGCAGACAGCATCACAGTCCACAGCAGCAGCATGTTTCTGTCTTTGCTTTACCTGTGCTCAGTCTGCCCCTCAGAGCTCTCAGCTTTTGAACCATTCACAAGAAAGATGGGTGGAGCCAAGATTCACATTCACATACACAGGAAGCCAGATATTCACAGGATGTTCAGAGTATATGTGGTAGCGCTGTTTTGAATTGTTTTGTTTTGACAAGAAGAGGGGTGCATGGGGTACAGACTTTGCATTCCTGATAATTTGCCCTAAATACATGAGGTGGTCAGTTGGCCAGATGGTCAGATGCAGTAAGGCTCATGCTGTTCATGTGCTAGGCATGGGTATTCCCCCTTTGTTGATCTGTGGAGTTTTATACAGGTCTCTAATTGTTGAAAGAAAAATGTGTAGTTTATACCTTTATATTTTCATATATTCTCTTTCATATATACTCTACATTTTTTAATTGAGAGTTCTTCATATGCCAGAGGAGGAAAAGCCTACAGTTTTACAAAGCAGACAAGAAATGACTCATCAGCTATATTAGGCCCTAACAGCTGAGGTGTTGACCATACATTATCTCTTGGTATACAGTTTGTTGGCAGTACAGTGGTACCTCGCCTTACGAAAGACCCAACAAACGAAAATTCCAAGTTACGAAACGCCTTCACGTTAAATTTTGGTCTCTAGACACAAAAGAAAATTCAAGTTACGAAACGTGAAAGCTCAAAAATTCAAATAATGCGCGCTCAGATGCACGTCCCGAAACGTAAATACACTTTATCAACACACACGGGTTAGGTTCCAGAAATAACCCGCAACAAGAGAAATCCCCGAAGTAGGACAACTTTATATTTTACAATTATTCTACATGTTTTAAGGCTCTAAATGCCTCACCACACACATTATACACTTTTCTCAGACTGAAACTTTTCTCACTTTTCTCTCTCGTTTAAACACTCAAACTTTCATAGATTTTCAACAAAATGTATTAAACAGTGAAGCGTGGGGGGAGATACGGCTCCAGAAGCCCCGTGCCGCGCGAGGAGCACCGCTAGTCCTGGTCTGCACGACCGGCACCAAGTCTGCGAGCACGAGATAGAACCGCGGCGCCCGGACCGCGTCCTCTGGAGCCCGAGTCACAAACCAGCCGCACGAAACCAGCAAAGAGTGGCACGTGGTGGTTTAATCCTGGTTTAGTCCAGGTCCAGTCCAGGTTTAGACCAGGTTTAGTTCTGGTCTAGACCTGGTTTAGTTCTGGTCTAGACCTGGTTTATTCCACGTTTAGTCCTGGTCTAGTCTCTTAGCCAATCAGGACGCAGAACACAAAGTTACACTATAAAAAAAACGTTACACTATAAAAACTTGGAACGAATCAGGCCTTTTCCATTGAAACAGCTACTCAACTTACGAAAAATTCACGTTACAAAACCACTTCTGGAACGAATTAATTTCGTAAGGTGAGGTACCACTGTACTTTGGTAGTATGTTTGACAACTTTGTGACAATGGCTAAGCTGTGAAGTGAACTCTGGTTCAGAACAGATCAACAGATCAGCCACATTCATTATACTAGAAATTGAGGAAAGTTCATTATAGTTGTATTGTAAAACATTTATAAATTATCTTCTATTCCTGCTACAATAATAGAAACTCTAGCAAGACTGCTGCTGTAGACAAGTCTCCCTCTCAACAACAATAACATCACAGTACCTAAACCAGTGCCTCCAAACCACTTCCCGTATTGAGTGATCTACTTTGCTTTGGGGCCAGAATGTTTACCATGAGTACACTGAACTATGCGCGGGGACAGAGACCATGACTGTCACACCTTTGCATACAACTTCCCTCCAGCATAAATAAACTTTAATAAAGAGGAAATCACAATGTCCACACTTACTATATTATGTCTGCATTTCTTATGCACAACACAACAAACTGCCTTGTTCAATCATTCCACTATGTTTTACAATATCCAACCACGACCCACAGCTGTGTCCTTCAGTTGCTCTTGAGTAGTTATTAATAAAAAATGTCTTCCCTCAGGCAATTGTTGTTGGAAACAAATGTATATTTATCTTCAATTCTACCAGTATCTGTTTTGTAAGTTACATTCCTGTAAAACCTATAATGGGCTGAAATACTGTGAGTAAAACAATTTCAACAATTGTATAAAACGTTCAAAGATAAAACATTTCAACTGTTCTGTTGCTGCTTCAAAGAGTTAGGGTTCAAGTCTTTGGTTTCCCCTGTCTAAATTCTTTCATTATATAATAAAGATTGCTAGGCCTATAATAAAATGCATTTTATTTTATTTCACAAATTGACATTTTCAAGAATTGTGGTTTATTGGTATTAGTTCGTTACTCCTTTAACGAAAGCATGCACCTGTTTGCTGTTTTGGACAGTATCCTTATGTGCTATAGTTAGAGGTGCAGCAGAGAGGCACCCGTGGGTGGGAGCAGGGCTCTGTGGGAATGAGGGGTGTTGTAGCACTCGAATCCGTGTGTGGGTGACACTTGTGGTTCACTTGCAAACAGAAAATTTAGTTTCGCGGGATTATGTATGTTGCATTAGTGCCTATAATTACATGTGACTGTGCCTAATACATACACAGTAATTACATAAACATATTCTATAATATAGCTTATATTGTATTGTTTTGTCACTTTATTAGACTGGCATCAACCTTTCAAATTATCAAGGCACAATGAATATATTAGTATAACACAGAATGCTTTTGCTCTAGAGATGAATGGAATGTTCTCTGTATCACCTTGTGTTTCTGTTGGCCCATAATTTAATATATTTGCATTTTACATCTGATTTGAAGAATGTTGTTTTGAAGATACACTGTGACTGCTTTAGACCGCATAGCTGAGGTTGTATCTCTGCACACATCTCATAACACTTTCTGTGGTTCAAATTGGTATGGTTGACTCCTGCTGAAGCAGAGATGGGAATTCATACCAGCTGTTAGTAGAGTAAGTTCACTCAGAGTTATAGTGTGTCTTGTGCATTAAGTCCTATGTAAATGCAGACTCAGGATGTCCTTACTATACTGATAAGTATACATATCTGCCTGGAGCATCTATTTATGTCAGATGTCTTGACACCTACGCCCGAACCATGAAACCACAGCGTAAAATCTTGTAGTGATGAATGCAAGCAAAGCCACACCAAATGAATGCACCTTTAAAGCTGCCACATGAATGTTTTTCCTCTCTGTCTTCTGAAAGTGTGCATGGAGGGTCTGTACTCAGCTCGTTTCAGCCCAGTACAATCTACATCTTCAAAACACTACACAGCGTCTTAACAGTACTAAGCTTTGCAGATGCATTTTCATTTCTATAGAAAGGTGTTGCAGGTTTTGCAAATGCTTCAGAAATGACTTGTCACCACATCCTCTTCCTTGAGTCATATTATTTATCGTCATCCTTTAAAATCACCTAAAACTCCACATCAGCTTCATTTTAACATCTGGTCCTATTAGGTTATAAAATTTTAGCTAAATTAACCCTTTGCTTGGGCCATGTGTATGGAGCTATTGGCCTTAGAGTAGGTATAGTTAAACTCAGGTGCAGATGGCACAGAGGGAAAGCAATAGTTTCCGTTTGTGGCCTTATGGAAGTGTCCTAAAACGGCTGCCACCTGAACAAACCACGGCCTGCCTTACAAACGGCTTTGTCTCACTCACCCTGGGAAGTACCCTCCAAACCTGCTCACACTACATACTATAATGGGAAATACTACTGGGCTTCAGATGACATCACTCCATTCTACAGGCCAATATTATTTAATACAGATGAGGGGCAGCTAAAATTAATATTGTTCAACTGCAGATTTTTGGGTCTTGGGTCTAGGAATGATCAGGTTTGATATTTGGGAATTTACCTTTCCAATAATTCATGGCGTATAATTAATAGGAAAACTGGCCCTTGTTCCCCATCTGGAAGTATGACATCCTCATGTGCATGAATCTGAAAACCACTCAAATTTATTCTTACATTTTGATTTTCAAGTACCTTAAAAAAGCAATTCTATTTTTATTTTAAAGGTGCACTATGTAACTTTTCTGGTGAAAGGACCTGCTTATTTCTATGGAAATGTTATAGCTTCATCTGGAATTTACAACACTATGGCATTTAGCATGTCTACAGCCATAAAGTCAAGCAGGTGATGCCACAAGGCCAAGTTACATGTAAGATACGTGGAGAGATGATCCTACTCCCAGTAAGAACATGATATTCAGTTGTTGTTTTTCCTCAAAAAACACTTGTATTAATAAAGGCTATATGTCATATATAGGCTATATGACTCCAAGTAGAAGTCTTCAGGAAGCCCATATACACGGACCAATACCTGCTTTTTGATTCACACCACCCACTGCAGCACAAACTGGGTGTTATTCGGACATTACAACACAGGGCCCAAGTGGTTCCCACAAGCACAGAGGGTAAGGAGAAAGAAGAACAACATGTGCAGGAAGCCCTCTCGGTTTGTGGATATCCTAAATGGGCTTTCAACAAAATCAAGAGAGACGAGGACAAGAAACAAGACAACAGAGAATCAGAACCCAGGAGGAAAGGTGTAGCGATTCCTTACCTGGCCGGCGTTTCTGAAAAATTACAGAGGATTTTCAGACAACATGAAATCCCTGTTTATTTCAAACCCACAAACACTTTAAGACAAAAACGTCCACCCAAAGGACAAAACACCAAGCCACAAACAAAGCAATGTGGTCTACTCCATTCAGTGTAGTGAAGACTGCAGTGAGCGCTATATTGGAGAAACAAAACAGCCACTTCACAAGAGGATGTACCAACACAGACGGGCATGCCAGAGTGGACCATCATCTGCCGTACATCTCCACCTAGAAGCCACGGGCCATTCATTTGAGGACAGTGAGGTTCAGATCTTGGCCAGGGAAAAGAACTGGTTTGAGAGGGGAGTTAAAGAGGCTATTTTTGTCAAACAAGAGAATCCTTCTTTATACAGGAATGGGGGAGTCAGACATAATTTGTCTCTCATCTATAATTCCATTCTCAAACCTAAATCAAAACAAACAAAGGAAACAATAGGGCTAGCCAGGTCAGGTCCAGAGATGTGAAAACAGCCATTAGGGTTTTGAATGGGTATGCTAAACTAGACACCAGAGAGAAACTGGAAAACAAAATACAAAAAGCTGAAAACAAAGAGGGGATAGTTTCAGAATAATTTCAGTGTAGTTAGCTCCTCCCTGCAGCTAGATATAAGCAGTGTCCTTCAGCACTCTAACCAGAACTGACGAAGCAACTCGGATGAGGTGCGAAACGTTTTCAACCAAATAAACTTTGTCCAGTTGACAAATTGAATTTCTCCTTTTACCATTCCAGACTAAACATCAACATCTCCATGGGCAAAAGCAGGTGTCAGCCCCTCCACCAGAAAAGTTCTGTAGTGCGCCTTAAAATATAAATAATAATAAACCAATCATGGCTAATTTATACATGGAACAATTTGAACAGAGTGCCTTAGCTTCATATCCAGGCACTCCTCCCACACACTGGTTTCGGTATGTTGATGATAATTTTTCTAAAATCAAAATTCAAGATTTGAAACCTTTTACTGCACATATCAATTCTGTAGATCCGAACATCAAATTCACCCGTGAAGATGCCAATGATAACACATTGGCGTTCTTAGATTGTGCAGTAACGATAGGAGGAGAGCGGTGACTCCAAGTAGAAGTCTTCAGGAAGCCCACACACACAGACCAATACCTGCTTTTTGATTCACACCACCCACTGCAGCACAAACTGGGTGTTATATGGACATTACAACACAGGGCCCAAGTGTTTCCCACAAGCACAGAGGGTAAGGAGAAAGAAGAACAACATGTGCAGGAAGCCCTCTCTGTTTGTGGTTATCCTAAATGGGCTGTCAACAAAACCAAAAGAGACAAGGGCAAGAAACAAGACAACAGAAAATCCCAACCCAGGAGGAAAGGGGTAGCAATTCCGTACCTGGCTGGTGTTTCGGAAAAACTACAGATGATTTTCAGACAATATGAAATTCCAGTTTATTTCAAACCCACAAACACTTTAAGACAAAAACTTGTCCACCTAAAGGACAAAACACCGACCCACAAACAAAGCAATGTGGTCTACTCCATTCAGTGTAGTGAAGACTGCAGTGAGCGCTATATCGGGGAAACCAAGCAGCCACTTCACAAGAGGATGTACCAACACAGACGGGCGTGCCAGAGTGGGCCGTCATCTGCTGTACATCTTCACCTAGAAGCCGCGGGCCATTCTTTTGAGGACAGTGAGGTTCAGATCTTAGCCAGGGAAAAGAACTGGTTTGAGAGGGGAGTTAAAGAGGCTATTTTTGTCAAAAAAGACAATCCGTCGTTAAACAGAAATGGGGGAGTTAGACACAACTTGTCTCCCATCTATAATTCGATTCTCAAACCAAGTCAAAAACAGACAAAGAAACATTAGGACAGACAAGCCATTGCAGAGGGGTGGAGAGGGTCGTTTGGTCTTGAATAGGGAGACGAAAATGGACGCCAGAGAAATTTGAAATACAAAGAGACAGATTAGTTGATAGTTTCAGAGCTATTTCAGTGTAGTGAGCGCCTCCTAGGGCTTATAGATATGCTAATACTAGACGCCAGAGGAATTCGTAAAACAAAAGAGACAGAGGAGCTGGGATAGTTTTCAGAGCTTTTTTTCAGTGTAGGTAGCTCCTCCCTGCAGCTAGATATAAACAGGGTCTAACCAGCATGAGAACCAGAGCTGACGAAGCCTCTCGGATGAGCGGCGAAACGTTTTTGACCAAACAAACTTTGTCCAGTTGACAAATTGAATATCTCCTTTTATCAATAAACCAATAAAGTAGAGGCTGTACTCATCCCATTTATTTTCATAATTTTAAGGCAGCTGTAAAGATTCCTTTTGCCTGAACAAAAGGTACAGAGATGCCAGCATGACACAAGTAATTATTTTAAAAGCATTTCTTAGAGTATGACATTTTTCAAATATACAGGTACTTCATTTAATCACATTATTATTAAGATTACACTGATTGCCTCTGATGAAATGCAAACATTTGCAACATCATTGCAAAAACTGTTTGAAAATCTGTGTTAAATTACAGAAACTACATTAGTGATGGATGTAGACATGCATTTTATAAAGTAATTTAAATATTTATATAAAAGACATTTGTACAGCAACACTATTCCACACACATCTAGGTCTGTTAATTTACTGAAAATAAAGTTATTCGAGTAACATGTACATGTGCATGTCCTCATAGACCTGAATGTCTGAGGTGGAAATCCTTAGGACTGGGCAGCAGTTCTAAAACATGCCAGCAGAGGGCACTTTATCATAGAGGCAGTCAAACTGATTTGTATCGTGCCATCAAGCAAAAGTCACAAATGTATGTGATTAGCATTTAAAAGAGATTATAACTATTCTTGGATAAGGCAAGATAACAAAGAAAATTGAGAAATTTGTAGATTTCGCATATAAATGGCAACAATGCATCTCCAAATATACTACATCATACACCTCCCTTAATCAAACATACAGCTTTCATTCATTATTTTACCTCCTATATGTTTTTTTGTAGTAAAAAAAAAACTTTCCATGCATTTCACTTGCCCTCGCTTTCAGGTGTAGCGTTCAACTGTTTGTTTAGGCGACTTTGTGCCTTCTACATTGGAGACTCAACAGCATTGAACATACCTAGTGATGTAAACTTGTTAGTCCACTCCACAGGAGCATATAACACACTTTCTCTCTGTATCTGTGGTTGTGTCCACTTCAGTTTATCCTTGGTCAGACTCGGTTGATGAAGTCCAGACCAAGGGATGCAGGGAAGTGCAGACTGTCCAGGCTGAGAGCGGAGGGCGTGTATGGAAAGAGAACTGGGAAAATGTGTTTGGTGTCCACCAGGAGCTGTTGAGGGTCGTTCCTCTCCTGTAGACGACTCTGCACATAGGTGTTCATCACATGTTAAAAGTGTAACTCGTTGTCCTACTTTGTGTAACACTGTCCTACTTTGTGTAACACCATCCTACACTGTGTAACACTGTCCTACTTTATGTAACATCGTCCTACACTGTGTAACACTGTCCTACACTGTGTAACACTGTCCTACTTTGTGTAACACTGTCCTACTTTGTGTAACACCGTCCTACACTGTGTAACACTCTCCTACTTTATGTAACACTGTCCTACAATGTGTAATACTGTCCTACACTGTGTAACACTGTCCTACTTTATGTAACATCGTCCTACACTGTGTAACACTGTCCTACTTTGTGTAACACTGTCCTACACCGTGTAACACTGTCCTACACTGTGTAACACTGTCCTACTTTATGTAATATTGTCCTACACTGTGTAACACTGTCCTACTTTGTGTAACACTGTCCTACACTGTGTAACACTGTCATGCAAACTTTAAGACAGGCTTTTACCTGGATGTCACGGATGAATGACACAGTGACTCTTTCTTCGAACTCATTCAGTGGTGTGTACAGGTTCAAGATTTTTACAATCTGTGAAAATGAGAACATGTTAGTATACTAAAAACTTAGTTTTAATCAAATCTTTTAAATGGTTTATCATTATGAACCTGTTGTGTGGTGAGGGCAGTGCAGAGAGAACAGATAGCCTCTGCATCCTGGGACGTCTTCTTCTTGACCTGCAGTAACTGAGCAGCCTGAATGATGGGCTCCAGCGTGGCAGCAGCTTTACTCTGGTACAAGTTATTTGCTCTGAGCCACTCCTCCATCTGACTGGTGTTATACCTACACATCAAAACATGAGCACTATGCCTCTCTATGGGAACGTTAAGTGAGTAAGTCATCCCTTTCCGTCCAGATCTAGCCCCACTCACTAATGACATATTGGCAGATTTTAACAGCACGCGTTGCTGTCTGAAGCTTTGTTGCTCAAGTTGTTTTAAACTGATTTATGCAGTTAAACAACTCTCTGTTAAATAATATTGAAGATACAAGCTAGTAGTCGCTAACATTTTTCTATTTTTTTCTTTTTTTGTTGAACATATCAAAAAGGGACCATGAATACATTCATTGATCACAGGTTCCTGAAAATGTATGGTTTAGAACCCTTTTTTTTCAGATTATCTAAACACTGGTTTCATAATGCATGCATTGAGTCATTACAATAGCAATTGTGAAATGCCCCCTTCCCCCCAAAGTGATGGCCCCATGATGTCATACTCAAGAGCTCCATACAGTGTTTTCAAGTACCTGAGCTGCATGCCCGTACTCCAGGAGCACACGTCTTTGCGGAGCAGCAGGTTGTTGAGTGTGACAGCATTGATACAGTGGAATAGCTGTCGGACCACCTGCCCAACAATCTCCGGGTCCAGGCCATGATCCCCCATGATGCTGTGGAACTGGCCCAGCTGCCGGATCAGGGCGTCCAGAGTGTAGCTACAGGGTCCAGTCCCATCATTGTCCATACTTGAGGAGCGGTTCCTGTATCCAGTGGGCTTCACAGCAGCCAGGCTCGGAATGCTTTCACTTTCCAACATGGCCGATACTGAATAGAAAAATGACAGTAATGACACCAGTAAAAAAAAAATCCATTTAAAAATCAATTAAACCATATGCAATAACAATCAAAGCCACAAATTAAATTAATAAATCAATCAATAAAAAGAAAATACAACCATAAAATACCAAAAAATGTATTACTAAACAATTACAAACAAACTATTACTTAACCATTCATATTTTATTATTTTATACAGTTAGCAGTAAAACATGGGTATAATAAACCTACCGATCATAGGCTGAATGATGCCCTCAGCCACTTTGACAAGCTGCTGGTAGATCTGAATTGAGAGGTCGCTCAGCACCTGTCTATACTCTGCCAGGTCAAAGTTTTTCAAACAGTGCTCATTTTGTTTTGGAGAATTCTGGGTCATGAAAGCCTGGATAACAACAGACAAATTAATATAAGTGTGACTGACACCTCATTATTAGTTCCAGTTTAACTTTCTTAAGGTTACCTCATCACCACTGTACTGCTTCAGACAATGGAGAAGGCGACTTGTGTTGGCCAGCCAGAAGGATGTCATTTCAAAATCATCATTGTTTTTCTGCAATATACACATTGGTTAAATTCTATAATGCATTATGATAATAAATAAACTCAGGCCATGAGTGTCGTTTTTCTTTACTTTAAGGACTTTCTTGATTGCATTAATAGTTGAGGTGAGCAGAGACTCCACTTTCTGGTCATCATTAATGTAATCTGCATGTCGAATGCACATGAAGAGGATGTATGCTGGCAAACAAGGAACTGTGGCCGACACAATGCTTGGTCTGATATCTGAAAATATGCAACCAGAGTTGAAGCAGTTTACAAAATGGTACAAATATTAACAGCGTTACTCACCAGTGATGAGAGACTTGATTAGAAGAGCCTCGTCATCTTTGCTGTACTCCAGCATCCCCTCAAAGTCTTTTTCTTTACGCTGCACTGTCACCTGTCGACTCAGCTGAGGTTTAGCTCTGCCAGCCTGAGCTGCCGCCTGCAATGCTGTACAACAACAGAGACATGCAGCGTGAACTTTTGTCCAAAATCACATTTTCACATTCTCACTCGTACCTTCGAGCTCCTGCACTTTCTTCATGTAGATCCTCAGTTGCTTTTTCAGCTTCTTTTCGTTCTTTTCCAACTTTTCAACGAGCTCTTTGAGATCCTACAACAACAAGAGAGACCACACAATGAAAGGTGTGTCTTACAGTCTATTCAGTGCGGAGTGTCCTGGGACAGGGCAATGACCTCACCAGGTTGTCATTGGTGAGACGAGTGATTTCTTGTTGGACGCTGTACTCCACCTGTGCCTCAGGGGACAGAGACATGGTGTAGTTCAGCATTTCCTGTTTCTTCTCAATGTCGTCCTTTAGCAACTCGATCTGAGTGTGTAGCGCCTCCAACTCATCTTTATACTGCCTGGACTGAGACTGGAGCTGAGCCTCCAGAAGTCTGATGGAGAACATAAGACAAGGCAAGTGTACCAAACTTTTTCCACACAATTGAAATATAACATGCAGGGTAAAAGTACTAGTTTCTGCATATAACTGATATTTTGTGCAATAGGAACTGAAAAAATGAAAAAGTACAAAGAAGACAATACACAGCAAGCAAACAGCAGAGACCTTGCTACTTGCTTTAGGCCCTGGTAAGCCAAGCCGAGCTCCCCGTCTTCATTCAAATAACACCAGTCTTGTGCTTTACTGAAGTCCCAGCAGAGAAGCAGGAATAACAGCAGCAGCAGATAAAATGAATTAAGCATGATTCATGAGTGTGTAATCACAAGGAAGCAGAGACATCAAGAAGCTCTCAGAATTACTATGACTACAAAGTACTATCACGACTGCATTTTAGTTTGTGCACTTACTTTTTAGACTCACACAATCCCTGATAAGCTTTAATTGCCTCCTCTTTGTCAATGGGCTCTTTACTGTTGTTCAGTTCAGGCATTTCAGTGCACTCCTGTAAAATATATATATTTTTTGTTGAGTAAATTTACCCCCACTGTGCACCTTTGGTAACATTACAACTCCAAACGTACTATATGCCCGTTCTTCTCCAGCTGCTGGGCATTGCTGACAATCTGTGTGCGGAGAATGATCACCTCCTCCTTTCGTGCGTCCAGTTCCTCGTTGGCGGCCTTTAACTGACTGAGCAGTATGTTGTATCCGTCCTGCACCTCATTGGATGAGTTGTTTTGCGAGGCCTTCTCTGCTATGGCCTTCCTCAGCTCATTCAGGTCATTCTTCAGTTGTTTGTTCTCAGACTCCAACTCTTGCCTCTGCCACAGCAAAAAGAAAAACAAAGATGAGCAAAAATATTATTGATGTGTTATTTTAACGAGGACAAAGCTGAAAAAATGATACTGGACCATACCTTCAGATTGTTATAAGCTAGATCAGCATTTTCCTGCTCAGTCGTTTGGCTTCTTGGCTCCGGGCCCTTTTGACAGAAATAAAAAACTCGACAATATAACCATTACATACAATATGAGAACAAAAGTGAACAGTAAATAAATATAAAATGGTGGCTCTTTAGTATTCTGTGTTTTCACCTTGCGTTTGTTAAGTTCCTCCATCTTGTCAATATTAGTTTGGAGTCTCTTCCTCTCCAGCTCCAGCTCTCGCACTCGTTTCTGCAGCTTCATAAAGAGGCTGATGTCCATTGCAGCTTTTTCTATTCCCATGTCCTGCACAGAGACACAAGGTCAGCCTCTGCCTTATCTGTCACCATGATAATTATCTAATTACTAAAAGCCTACCTCCATTTGTTGGATGGCATCCTCCGTGTCCCCAACCTCTGAGGTGGAAATAGATGGGTAATTACTGTCTGACTCTAAGCTGCTCTGATTGGACGGATTCCTTCGGTGGCCTGGGTGAAACTGAAACAAAAGCAAAGATTTAGCAGTAGAAATAATTATGTTATAGAGGTGCACAGGTCAAATGCTAAAATGGCTGCTAATAAACCTTAGACAATGACATCTCCTCTTTGAGGTTATCATATCTCTGCTCCAGTCTTGAATATTCCTTCACAAGGTTCTGGTATCGCTGTCTTTCAGCATCAAGCTCAGACTGCAGCACAATTTCTCTGGTATTTTGACCCTCTGGACAGAAAAGAGTATCAAAGAGTATCAGAAAAGAGAAAAGTGAATAAATAAATAAGTGAATAAGTAAATAATCTTTTCACCATACAAAAAAAAAAAATACTTGAATTTGATACCAAGGAAATGCTCATTATCCAATGAGTGTATGTGTGAGAGATATAGAGATGGAGAGAGATATTTAGTTCTTTAAAACAGAGGACCTTTTATACCTTTTATACAGGGGGACAAAAAGATATATATTCACTGTACAAGACTAACCAGCTACTCACCTTCAGAGCTCTTTGAGTACAGCAAAATTCTCTGGTTCATATCTTCCTTTTCACATTTTAACATTGCATTTTCCTTCTCCAGCTCCGCAACTCTCTGAAGTCAGACAAAACACTGGGTTACAGGGCCAGTCAAAATCAGACAAGAATAATCAGATAACCCAATAATTAGATGTGACTATTGCGATGTGTTTTAATGCCCAAGAAAAAAACATCTGATGACATCTGACAGCTAATTAGTAGATTTTTAAGAGTAACTGTAACTAGAAGACACAATGAATTTTAAAATGACTACTCTCAATTTTTCTCATGTTTAGGCATGTCACCATGAATGCTATATCGACTGAACATTAAATATATGAAAGCTAGAACTATATTTTGGGGGGTCAATATTTATCATGTGCACAATTCCTTTGCACTACTGGCTAATTGTAAACTTCTTGGGTTCTTTTTAAAGACAATACCGTAGGAGGTGTATTTACCTCTTTAAAAAGAACCCAAGAAGTTAGTGTACATAAGAAGACAGAAGAAGACATGCATAAGAAGAACATTTTTTGGAAAACGTTTTTGGATTGGCCAATTTGTGGTTATTTTTCAGCTATACAATAATATTTAAGCCGTAAAAGGCTGAATTAATCCATGATCTTCTATGACTCATTAGTACTTAGTTTGCATAGTTTGCATTGCACTACAGTGTTTCATCCTGCTGTTTATTTATTGCAGCTCATGATTTTTTTTAACAATATTGCACATTTAGAATAGGTATTGTGATATAAATCTACTCTTGAGTTATTGTGTCAGTAGCAAAAATTAGTTTCAGTATTTTGGCTAAGAGCGGTTCAGAAGCCCTTATGATGAGTTTCCAATCAAGGTCAGATACGTCGCCCGGACTAGCGTCACCGGGGCCCCACCCTGGAGCCAGACCTGGGGTGGGTACTCGCCAGCGAGCGTCTGGTGGCCGGGCCTTTCCCCACGGGGCCCGGCCGGGCAAAGCCCAAAGAAGCGACGTGGGGCCATCCTCCTGTGGACCCACCACCCATAGGAGGATCCATAAGGGCCGGGTGCAGAGAGATCTGGGCGGCAGTCGAAGGCGGGAGCCTCGACGGCCGGATCTCCGGACATGGAGACTAGCTCTGGGGACATGGAATGTCACCTCGCTGGGGGAGAAGGAGCATGAGCTCTTGCGGGAGGTTGAGCGTTACCGATTAGATATAGTCGGCCTCACCTCCACTCACAGCTTGAGCTCTGGAACCAAACTCCTTGAGGGGGGCTGGACCCTCCATTTCTCTGGCGTTGCCTGCGGGGAACGGTGGTGGGCTGGTGTGGGCCTGCCCATTGCCCCACAGCTCAGCCGCCGAGTGTTGGAATTCACCCCGGTGAACGAGAGGGTTGCGTCCCTGCGCCTTCGCGTCGGGGACAGGTCTCTCACTGTTGTGTCGGCCTATGGGCCGAACAGCAGTGCAGAGTACCCGGCCTTCTTGCAGTGCCTGGAGGGGTACTGGATAGTGCATCGACCGGGGACGTCGTTCTACTGGGGGACTTCAACGCCCACGTGGGCAATGACAGTGACACCTGGAGAGAGGTGATTGGGAGGAACGGCCTCCCTGATCTGAACCCGAGCGGTGTTCTGTTATTGGACTTCTGTGCTAGACACAGTTTGTCCATAACGAACACCATGTTCGAGCACAAGGGTGTCCATCAGTGCACGTGGCACCAGGACACCCTAGGACGGAGGTCGATGATCGACTTTGTTGTCGTGTCATCTGACCTCCGGCCACGTGTCTTGGACACTCGGGTGAAGAGCAGGGCAGAGCTGTCAACCGATCACCAGCTGGTTGGGAGTTGGGTCCGCTGGCGGGGGAGGAAGCCGGAAAGACCTGGCAGGCCCAAGCGCGTAGTGAAGGTCTGTTGGGAACGTCTGGCAGAGCCCTCTGTCAGGGGCACCTTCAGCTCACACCTCCGGGAGAGCTTCTCCCGGATTCCGGGGGAGGCTGGGGACATAGTGTCCGAATGGGCTCTGTTCTCGGCCTCTATTGTCGATGCGGCCGCCCGTCGCTGTGGTCGTAAGGTCTGTGGTGCCTGTCGCGGCGGCAATCCCCGAACCCGGTGGTGGAAACCGGAAGTAAGGGATGCTGTCAGGCTGAAGAAGGAGTCCTATCGGGCCATGTTGGCTCATGGGACTCCTGAGGCAGCTGACGGGTACCGGCGGGCCAAGCGTGCTGCAGCCCGGGTGGTCGCAGAGGCAAAAACTCGGGTTTGGGAGGAGTTCGGAGAGGCAATAGAGGAGGACTATCGGACGGCCTCAAAGAAATTCTGGCAAACCGTTCGGCGCCTCAGGAGGGGAAAGCAGTGCTTCACCAACACTGTTTACAGTGCGGGTGGGGAGCTGTTGACCTCGACTGGGGACGTTATCGGACGGTGGAAGGAATACTTTGAGGATCTCCTCAATCCCGCCGTCACGTCTTTCACGAGGAAGCAGAGGCTGGAGACTCGGAGGCGGACTCGTTCATCACCCTGGCTGAAGTCACTGAGGTGGTTGGAAAGCTCCTCGGTGGCAAGGCTCTGGGGGTGGATGAGATCCGTCCTGAGTATCTTAAGTCTCTGGATGTTGTGGGGCTGTCTTGGCTGACACATCTCTGCAACATTGCGTGGCGGTCGGGGACAGTACCTCTGGACTGGCAGACTGGGGTGGTGGTTCATCTGTTTAAGAAGGGGGACCGGAGGGTGTGTTCCAATTATCGGGGAATCACACTCCTCAGCCTTCGCGGTAAGGTCTATTCCAGGGTGCTGGAGAGGAGAATCTGACAGATAGTCGAACCTGGGATTCAGGAGGAGCAGTGTGGTTTTCGTCCCGGCCGGGGAACACTGGACCAGCTCTACACTCTCCATCGGGTGCATGGGAGTTTGCCCAACCAGTCCACATGTGCTTTGTGGATCTGGAGAAGGCATTTGACCGTGTCCCTCGTGGGGTTCTGTGGAGAGTGCTCTGGGAGTACGGGGTTCAGGGCCCTTTGCTAAGGGCTGTTCGGTCCCTATATGATCGGAGCAGGAGCTGTGTTCGCATTGCCGGTAGTAAGTCGGACCCGTTTCCGGTGCATGTTGGACTCCGCCAGGGCTGCCCTTTGTCACCGATTCTGTTCATTATATTTATGGACAGAATTTCTAGGCGCAGTCAGGGGCTGGAGGGGATCCAGTTTGAGAACCACAGGATCTCATCTCTGCTGTTTGCAGATGATGTTGTCCTGATGGCTTCATCGAACCGGGACCTCCAATGTGCACTAGGGCGGTTTGCAGCCGAATGTGAAGCGGCTGGGATGAGGATCAGCTCCTCCAAATCCGAGGCAATGGTTCTCGACTGGAAAAAGGTGGCTTGCCCTCTCCGGGTGGGTGGGGAGTACTTGCCTCAGGTGGAGGAGTTCAAGTATCTCGGGGTCTTGTTCACGAGTGAAGATGGAGCATGAGATTGACAGGCAGATCGGTGCAGCGTCGGCAGTGATGCAGTCGCTGTATCAGACCGTTGTGGTGAAGAGGGAGCTGAGCCGAAAGGCGAAGCTCTCAATTTACCAGTCAATCTACGTTCCTACCCTCACCTATGATCATGAGCTCTGGGTAATGACCGAAAGGACAAGATCGCGGATACAAGCGGCTGAAATGAGTTTCTTCCGCAGATTGGCTGGGCGCACCCTTAGAGATAGGGTGAGGAGTTCAGTCACACAGGAGGAGCTCGGAGTAGAGCCGCTGCTTCTTCACATCGAGAGGAGCCAGCTGAGGTGGCTCGGGCATCTGTTTCGGATGCCTCCTGGACGCCTCCCTCGGGAGGTGTTCCGGGCATGTCCCACCGGGAGGAGGCCCCGGGGAAGACCCAGGACGCGCTGGAGGGACTATGTGTCCCGGCTGGCCTGGGAACGCCTTGGGGTCCCCTCGGAGGAGCTGGAGGAAGTGTCCGGGGTGAAGGAGGTCTGGGCGTCCCTGCTTAGACGGTTGCCCCCGCGACCCACCCCCGGATAAGCGGAAGAAAATGGATGGATGGATGGATGGATGGATTTTGGCTTATAATCTATATTTTCTGCAGCAATATATCAAAATTATATCAATTTGACATGTGCATCAATAATCTGAGTTGTCAAGAGTTGTTAAAGTGACAAATCTAAATTTGATGTAGGTGTTATCAAATATCAGAGGTGATGTACACACTCACCAATAATCAGATCACTGGGCACTGATTACAGTCAGAGTAAGGTGAAAACATTCAAATCAGATTCCCCCTCACCTGCTCCCACACCATCTTTTCTATGCTGTGTTCCTCCTCCAACATCTTCCTCTGGGCATAGGCTTCCTGCAGAGCAGCCCTCAGTCGCTCCAGTTCGTCTTGTAGCAAGGTCACCTGACCGCTGTCACTCTTTTGACTCCTGATCTGCTCCAGCTCCTTCTGTAGCTTGGTAACTTTTGTGCCCAAAGATGCATTGACCGTAACAAGCTGCTCATTCTGCTGTTTGTGGTCTTTAGTCTAAAATATAAGAAAAGACAAAATTACTTTAATGAACTGTTCCTGTCTCATTTTTAGACCTGTTTTACCTGTTCATCCATTTTTCTCTGTAGTTGAACAATTTTATTTTCCATTCCTGTGTTGAGCTTCTTCAGATGCTGAGCGGACTTCGCGTCGACCTTGAGTTGCTTAAGTTGTCGTTTAGCGCGTAAGCGCCTGAAAGCACACTGTATGATGATGGCAGCATTGCGTGCACGTTGGAATTTCTTTCTCTGCAGCCAGCCACGGACATGTTTCTGGATAATCATTGCCTTGTGATGCAACATGAACTGAAAAGGAGTTCAAGCTGTCAGTGCTAAGCAAGTAATATTTAAGAAAATCTCAACATATGGCTCAACGTTAGGAGCCATTAAAGCTTTTTACACACCTCCCTGAAGATATGTCGCGTGTACATGCCTCTTGTGTATGCCTGAATGGTGACCACGGCCCTCCTCACTCTCAAAAACGCCTGTCGCTCTCTGACCATACGATACTGTTTCTGGCAGATGATGGCAGCACGCGTAAGGCGCAGGTACTCTGCATACCTAAACAACACAAGAGTGTGTTAAGAGTGGAATTATAGAAGTACTTTTATGAAGTATTTTGTCTTTGGACTTACCGTCGAGCCAAGTATCCTCGCCCATATCTCTGAAGGAGGATGGCAGATTTGCGGATCTTTCTGTACCGCACTCGCGCGAGCCACCCGCGCACCGTCTTCTGGATCTTGATACATGCCGCACGAAATTTGTCTGCTCTAAGTTTCTCCAAATAAGCCACTTGCCCCGCACGAAAGAATATTTTACTCTTACCAAACTGAAACATGTCAGGGTCCTGGCAAAAGAAAATTGACATGTTAACAGTTCTTGAAATAAGTTAATTAATAATGAATTAATTCTTGGAAAACATTTCTATGAAACAGCTTAAAAAATACTGTATAGGGTCATGATATTCACAGGCATGTACATTTTACCTTTTTTGTTTTACTTGCGTTTTACTTGCGTTTTTGTGTGTGTGTGTGTGTGTGTGTGTGTGTAGGTGTGTGTGTGTGTGTGTGTGTGTGTGTAGGTGTGTGTGTGTAGGTGTGTGTGTGTGTGTGTGTGTGTGTCAGTAATTTACCTTTATCAAAGTCTCAAGGAGGTTTTTGCATGACACCTTTTTGTCTGCTACGGACAAGTCTGACTTTTTCATCAGAACTCTGTATCTGCTGAAGAAATCTGGGTATGTCCATCTTTGAATATAGAGAATGCTGCATTATATAACTGCAAACATTGTGTCAAATGAATATTTCATTACATCTTTTTAAAGCATCTAAACTTTTTAACTGTTCTATGACTGTCAACAGCAAATGAAAAGTAATGCTTTCGTGTCCCTTTATCTAATACAAATTTAATAACTTGTGAGACTGATACATGAGACTGGCGCTGTTAAACTAATGTAGAAAGCTTAAAAAATAGTTCAAAATAGTTAAGCTTTCTCAAATAAGATATTATAAATAACTAAGTATACAACAGTAAATATCAAAAGATATTGAAATACATAGAGATCATGAATGGGGCTGTCAGGCGACCCACCGTGAGGGATATCCAGCAGCACTAATGCGAATCGTCTCCAAAACTCCACACGCCCTGAGCTGCTGCACAGCCCGGTGTGAGTCAAACCTGGACAAAAACGTAACGGTTTTAAAACCAGTCTTAAAACAAACCAAAAAACGGCAGTGAGTGTGGACACATACCTTATCTTTTTCCTTGGCATTGCGCACACAACACACTCAACACATTCAGCTAGTAATGTTTAGAGCGACTGGCTGTGACCTCAGAAAACATGTGACTCTGACCAATCACTTAACTTGACCATCTTCAGACTGGCCTTTGTATAAAATGTCTCTTCAGAGTTCAGTATTACACACTCATCACAAGTCTACTTTCTTACAGACAGATGCAGTTTTGACGTCCAATATTATAATGAAATAAGAGGCCATATTACGTAAAATAGCACAAACATTTATGAGCTTTCAACTATGGTATAACAAGGTTCTCTCATCATTCACTTACTCATTACATGCATTGCCCTGCATTTGAATGCTCAAAAAATATTAATTTTCTCCTACCCCCATCTCCACCTACTGCTCTGTACTTGTGATTATTCCAAAAAAGTCAGCCTAAGGGTAATTGCTAATTTTGTTGATATATTATTCCTCAGTCAGGTTAAGATTAAGATGAGAGTTAAGTTTAGGAACAGGTATTTTGGTTAGAATAAGGGCTTTAATGGGGACGGGTTTAGGAACTGCCATTCACAAATGTTAACATTTTTTACATATAAAAAATAAAAGAGGTTTAAGTAAAGAGGTTTAAGGTGAACTAAATGCAAAATAATGATCTATGTGTGTTATGCAATACTGTACTAAATATTAACAAAACTAACAACTGTCTCATGTGCCACTAGTGCTGAAATGCCATATGTGTTTGACATAAACGGAAAATAACTTACGAGAATGCCTCTTTCATGTCATTGGGTTTGATGCAGCGCACATAATGAGGGGTGGTGGCGTTGAGTGTGTCCATCAGGAGGTGCAGTGAGCTACGAAACTAAACAAACAAAAAACAAATATATCAGTACAACAGCAAGGAGCAGAGACACGTGTGGCTTAGCCTGGTACGGGGCCAACCTGGTGTCCAACTGTCTTCTTGTGTTCCTTGTTGGGGGCTTTTGGGGCGGTCTTTGCTGCTCGCACATTCACTCTGGAGGGCTTCGAGATAGGAGCGTTGTCTTTGTCATGGAATAAATCTGCCACAAGCTGAAGCTAAATAATAATAATTTAAAAAACAACAAAATTTTAGCTATTTTTAGATCAGATCAAAGCACTACTTTTCTTCAGGCAAACCTAATTTTGAGCAATAATAAATGAGCAATGAGATGTGAGAGTGTGATTGCAGCCTCTGGTTGATCTGTGTGTAATGCTGAAAAACTTATCTTAAAAAACTTAAGCTCATTGACAGTTAAGCATACAAGTAAAATATTTAGTAAAGAAAAATACAAATATCACTGTTATTTTGTGTTGACATTTGGTCTTACCTCACTAGCTTTAAGGATGTTTATCTGCTCCTCATAGACAGTGTCTCTGTTTTTTTCCAGAAATCCCTCACACTGATATTCGACCTAGAAACCAATAAAACATAACTGAAAACAATGCATTTATTACATTTTTATCTGTAAAGTGAAATGGATTAAATCATTATAAAAGAGTGGAAATACAGACTAATACAGACTTTACAGATTAAATCTAAATAATCTGTCATAGATCAAAGTACAGTGCTGTCTGGTACAGTTAAGTGTTGTGAGTCTATAATACAATACACAATGACACGAAACCCATTTAAGGAGCAGAGGTTTTGTATTTAACCAGGACACACTCCTTTACACAGAAAAATGCATGAAACCCCGAGGCCATGAGAGCTGAACTAAAACTGTGTTGAATGAGTTAATACAATGATGTAAGAACAGTGTCAGTCTGCCTCTGTCAGTCAAATAGTGTGATGGATATGTGTGGATCTAGTCTAAATAAATTATACTGAAAGTAATTAAAGAAATATTAACGTTTCTTACCATCTGAACCTTATTTCGGTAATAAAACAAGTTGATTTACTCACCCATAGTACTTTGGTGTCATTTGGAGCAGTTTCGTAGATTTTGTAGTTTAGTGATATCCGTTAATGTGAGTGCCCGGGGCAGGCAATTGTAGTCACCAAATAACACAAACTTTATCACTTTTCAAATTACAGAAGATCAATGTCTTAGTATACACTTTCATTTGAGTCAAAAGTGGCTTATAATCCGAGATTTAGCCATAGGTTCGAGTAGATGACGAGGACAGTGCGCATTCACAGCTGTGATAAATTCACACAAGTGATAAAGTTTGTGTTATTTGGTGACTGCAATCGCCTGCCCCGGGCACTCACGTTAACGGATATCGCTAAACTACAATATCTACGGAACTGCTCCAAATGACACCAAAGTACTATGGGTGAGTAAATCAACTTGTTTTATGACCGAAATAGGGTTCAGATTGTAAAAAATGTTAATATTCATTTAAAAGGATGTATGAGTTTCAGAATGATGAGAAATTAGAGGACTGCTGCCATAGCAATTACCAATTTAAAACAAAACAACAAAATATGTATTTAACAACATTAAGGAATTATATACAGTGGAACCTCACCTTACGAAATTAATTCGTTCCAGAAGTGGTTTCGTAACGTGAATTTTTCGTAAGTTGAGTAGCTATTTCAATGGAAAAGGCCTGATTCGTTCCAAGGCCCCGTTCGTTCTGTTCAATATCACTCAACCGCATGCCACTTTCATTATTTTTGAATGCTTATTTTTTTATCATCTCCTATTTTACTTCTATTGATAACAGAGCCCGCTTCTTCTTTTCACTCGCACTGGGAATCACTTTCTTGCGCTGTTTGACGAAAGTGCTTATGAAATTGGCTAGCACACGTAATTGGCTAACACACGGTGCTAGCCACACACATCGGCCTGCCGGTGTGTGCTAGCTCCGTGTGTTAGCTAGCTCAGTGTGCTCCTACCCGCACGGTGCCGCAGACGCCGGGACAGCGCAGTGGTAGGCGGGTGAAGCTGAAGGCTTGGCTGGCACTTTCTGCACGGACATCTCCTGGGATATTCTTGGATTATTACCGCTCCTTTCCGTGGCGTTCTTTGGACCCGATCCATATGGTGCCTTTGGTTGGCATCGGCGATGGCCTTCGCTCGCAGTGTGAGTAGTTGATATTTATCATGCTGTTTTTGATGTTACTGTGTCTCATGTTTTGTGTTTTAACCTGTGTACAGCACTTTGGTCGACGGTGTTGTTTTTAAAGTGCTTTATAAATAAAGTTGGATTGGATTGGAATAACGAAGAATAAAGTTGCAATGAGCACACTCGAAAAACTCACGAAACAACAGTAACTCTGTCCTTTACGCGTGTTAGAACTCCGTGACGAACGAGGGTCGAAGGCACACAAAAAGCATCATGGTATCATGGGATGAACAAAATACAGAATGCTACAAGTGTATTTACGTTTCGGGGGATTCGGGCTGCTCCTCCCAGTTGCGCGCTCGGCTTCTCAACTGAGCGCGCATTAGGTATTTGAATTTTTGAGATTTCACGTTTTGTAACTTGAAATTTCTTTCGTATCTAGAGACCAAAATTTAACGTGAAGGCGTTTCGTTTGTAGGGTCTTTCGTAAGGTGAGGTACCACTGTATATCCATCCATCCATTTTCTTCCGCTTATCCGGGGCCGGGTCGCGGGGGCAACAGTCTAAGCAGGGACGCCCAGACCTCCTTCACCCCGGACACTTCCTCCAGCTCCTCCGGGGGGACCCCAAGGCGTTCCCAGGCCAGCCGGGACACATAGTCCCGCCAGCGCGTCCTGGGTCTTCCCCGGGGCCTCCTCCCGGTGGGACATGCCCGGAACACCTCCCGAGGGAGGCGTCCAGGAGGCATCCGAAACAGATGCCCGAGCCACCTCAGCTGGCTCCTCTCGACGTGGAGAAGCAGCGGCTCTACTCCAAGCTCCTCCCGCGTGACTGAGCTCCTAACCCCATCTCTAAGGGAGCGCCCAGCCACTCTACGGAGGAAACTCATTTTGGCCGCTTGTATCCGTGATCTCGTCCTTTCGGTCATTACCCAAAGCTCATGACCATAGGTGAGAGTAGGAACGTAGATTGACCGGTAAATTGAGAGCACAAGGGAAATTGTGGTCCCAAACCACTTTAAGAGAGCTTTTCTCACCTTGTCAGCAAAGTGTATGACAATGAAGGCGATGTTGGACATGCGTGGTTTCTGAAAATGAGCTCTGTTGTTGTGTTGTTTATACAATTTCTGAGCCCAGTTTTGGTCTGTTCCCTTCGGTACCTGAAAGAAAACATGAAGAGCAAAATGTCTTGTTTTTATTCAGGTTAAGACCATTGAGAAATGCAAATACGAGCCCCAAAGATTATTGCTAGTGACTTCAAAGAGGATGGAAGATGTGAAAATAAATCTACCAACTAAACAATCATGATGTATGGCAGTAAAAAACTCAGTGTTGATTATCTAAAACTATACAATAAAGTTATATGTATTATATATGTTATTTCTCTTACTTTGCATTCTTCATCCAGCAGATCCAAGATACCCAGTTTTGCTTCGATCAGATCAATGCAAGGCTGGTTATCATAAAAATCTATCAACGTCCAAGGGATCAGCTCCTTCATGTACTCCTCCTGCTCCAATTTGAACACGTGCTGAAGGGACACAAAATTATAAAGTACACTTTATTTATCAACTCATTTAAAACGCATTCCTGACTTAAATTTTATACTTACTGAGTTGAATTGTTGTTGGAGTTTTTCATTGGCGTAATTGATGCAGAACTGCTCGAAACTATTGACTTCAAATGTTTCAAAGCTGTCAGGGTATAGAAAGGAAAAGTCAAAAGCTTCACGTGATCACAAATAGGTCCATAAAACACTTTTGTACACACCCATAAATGTCCAGGACACCGATGAAGGAGTGTTGTTTAGAGGATGTGTGCAGGGATTTGTTGATATGCTCCACGATCCAGTCGAATATGCACGCATAGATGTGTTTGGACAGGGCGTCCCGGGCATTGACAGCCTGTTTCATGGACATGGTCTTCACGTACGTCTCTGACGCTGTGGCCAACTTCCTGTGACAGAGCCAGTGCTCCATCTGCTGCTGCTCCACCCCGAGAAGTCTGCAGAAATGTTTCAGATGCGGGTCATCTTTCTGGAAAAGAAACACCATTAACACAATCGATTTTACTTAAAGGGGCATTGTCTATGTTTTATGGCAGAGGCTATGCCACCTGCTTGGAGTGACTGTTGGGCCTAGAATGTTTCATAGTATTGGGGTAAGCTAATATATCCATGAAGACAAGCAGGCATCGCCAACAGCACAAGCTACATGTCAAATCTGTGGAGAAGCACCCCACTCAAAATAAGGATGCATGTATTTCGAGGTATTTTTGTACAATAATAAATTCTGCTATGATATATTTAATGTCATACTGGTTGAATATTCTAAGTAAAGCGACGACATCTCCATGGAGACAAGCAGGTGGCAGACCCCCCACCAGAAAAGCTCCATAGTGCAGCTATAAATTCAAAATATACCAAGATGTGACAGGAGTCACCGTCCCTCTCTGAGCAGATCTCTATGTTCCCGAGATGCAGGATTGATGCCATAATTTTGAAAATACCACTTTGAGAGCTCTCTTTTATACCTGTGAATAAACAAGGTCAGTGTGTGTTTAATACAAGCAACTGTATTAACCATATAAAATTAACAATAAGAAGGATTGTTAATTGTACCCAATAGTGTAAAAGCTTCTCTTGTCTTTTCCAAATCTTCTGCATCATTAACTCCGTCAATAAAAATATTTTCCCCTAATGAAGTGTAGGTGAAGTCTTCTGCACTACCTGAAGAACATACATCATTTTAGTGAATAATTTAGAACAGAAAAAACATGGGTAAAATAGTACTATATAATATAATAATATAATAATATAAACTGCAAACTCACCAAGTTGTAAATCTTTGAATTCGGGTAAACTGGAGGAGGCACACAGCTGGTAGAAAATGTGGTAATTTCTCTCATCTTCTGCCTACAACATAAAACATAATGAAATCTAAATCACAGAACTGGTCTGTCACATATTTTAGCTTGTTTTACCATCATGATGATATACCTGAAAGACCACTCGAGACTTCTCAAGCAGATATGTTCGCATGTTAGCCCCAATTATATGGTAATGTTTGCTGAAACCAATCTGAATGTATTTTCCAAAACGACTGCTGTTGTCATTTCGAGTCGTTTTTGCATTTCCAATAGCCTGAATTCCAAAAAACAAACAAACAATGAGCTACTTCTTATAACACATTTATGTATTATTTATTTAGAAATGTTAATTCTCACCTCCATGATTGGACTGGAGGCCAACACTTTCTCCTCAACATTTGTGTCACTGGCTGACCCCCCAACAGTGGCAAAGTACCTCATAGCGTACTTAGCAGAGACAGTCTTTCCAGCTCCAGACTCACCACTCACTATAATGGACTGATTCCTCTCGTCTCTGTAAATGTACACAAGAGGTCAAATCACATAATAATACTTCATGTTCAAATGTGCATGTTATGTTTTGTGCATGGTTTTCGACACGTTCTATATAGGCCTACTACATCTGATGATAACTGTATAAAGCTGGTATTGTACATCTTACTTGATATTTTATTTTATATTTGACTACTACTTTTCTATTTAAATCTGATTTGTACTATTTTTTTTTTAAGTTTTGTACATATATATTTATTATCTTTATTTTTATGTATATAATTATGCCTCATCCGACACTGGTATATTGCTCTTTGGTTGCTATTCCATCTATTTCTTCATTTCCATCTATATATATTTTATTTGTTGAGTGAACTACTGTACGCAAAACAATTTCCCTTGTGGATCAATAAAGTTTGTCTAAGTCTAATCCTATGAGAGATTGACTGTTAACTGTTTTTGAAAGAAATATCCACATTCATTTATTATTGCTAGTATTTATTTTATTTTTTTTCCTTTCTATTCTCCTTTTATTAATTCATTATTTATTGGGGGGGGTCCTTTGTATTGTTAACACTGTGGTGTCCAATATCATGCACCCTGTTTCTTTAGTAATGTAAAAAAAATGATAATAATAAAGCAAACAAAGAAATATCCACAGCCTTCCACAATGTTCTGATCTCATGTGAACAAAAACAATGACTCTAAGCTGAGTTCTGATGCGTAGGCTGCTCTGTAATTAGAGTTTGGCTGATTAACTGTTTCCAGCTGTTATAAAGAGAAGAGGGACGTGCTTGTGTCATGGTGCGGACATGTGCATGGCAATTATCAACCTACATCCCAAATAACAGTCACTTTCAAAAGTAGTTAGTATCATTAAACCAAGTGAATCATTTTCAACATAATTTGGCCAATACTTTACATAAATTTAGAGCAATCATTACATCATAATAGTTTACAAATCTGCTGTTTCTACCTGGCCATTTGCTTGTATGCCTCTTCAGCTACTGCAAATATATGTGGGTCCATGTCGCCCATGTTTTGGCCACTATAGGCATTGATGACCTCCTCTCCATAAATATGAAGCTGCTCATACGGGTTTATAGCAACAAGCACAATTCCTGTAAACAATAAAATGGTTTAGGATTTATTTTGGGTAATAAAGGACAGTTTGTAATTACAGAGACTTACCACAGTACGTGTAGATGTGGTTGGACTCAAGGAAGCGCACTCGCAGGTTGTGCAAAACCGCCGGCTCGTGTAGGTAGCTGAGAGCCGTGAGGTCATTCTCTCCGACCAGGATGTCTGGGTTACGCAGGAACGGAAGAGGGGTTTTCGGGGGATTTACAACATACTCCAGTGGCTAAGAAAGACAGAGCAATGAGAATGTCAGCATGAAATGATAACCTACACAGTAAATATTGTGGACATACCGTTTCATCCTCTAGTTTGAGGTGCAGAATGGCATCTCCTTCTTTGAAGTCTTTGGTGATTTCTGCAGCCTTCCACACCTCGTCTGGGTCTGGGATCCATACCCGAGTATACTGCAGCAAGCAAATATCAAATATAATAAGGAACTGAAAAACATCACCCTCAGGTAATGATGGCACAGAGGTGTTAATTGCTATGTTATGTGAACACTCCTCAAACTGATTTTATTTTATTTTTTTACAATTTTACAATTCCAGTCTCCAATCTCTGAGATAAATGTAAAAGTACTGATGTAATGCCAGTGCCTTGTGTAGAATTCATGCAAATTGGCTTCATTGGACCTCAGCTGATTTGCACAGTAGTCATAGCACGCATACTCACTGTTCACCTAAGATGGGAAATACCGGAAGTCACATGACACGAATGTGGACAACCTAAGACATGCTAAATTTGCATTTATGTCTGTACTTGCGTAACAAAGTTCTAATTCAAATATTAATGAGAACAATATTATTGTAAGTTGGTCAAAAATGTAAACAGTATTTCTACCCCACCTGCAAAACACATGTTTGAATTGGGTGAGCTAAACTGCATCTCTGGAATGAATTGATAATGAATTGTACTGAGTGCCGCTCCAGTGAAGCCCGAACACACAGGAGGATGAATAAATGAGAGAATAAATACACTGGACACATGGACAGTGATGTGGTTTAGCTGTGACGCACAAAGAGAGACCTGATGTAATGCAGAAACTGGACTTTGTCTGAAAGGGTTGGGCAGAGGCCTGTTGTGTTCATTGGACTGAGGTTACAGCAGAGCACTAAATTCTACTTAATATCACCATGGACGCTTTTGTACATAAAAATACCAGGCATTTCTGCCAATTAATGGCGTCAATGGGGGTCCCCACAGCTCTTGTGTGTTTATCTGGGACACTGCTATGAGCGGTTCAATGGCTGCATATAGCTCAATATAGAGCATCTCATGAAACACAATCAGGCTGAAAATGGGACAAACCGAAAGACCATCACCACAGAGTGCGCTCAAATCACTTTAGTGAGTTTGAAGTTTGATGTTGTGTGTTTTTAAAGGAAAACAAATTGTGACAAGGCCAAATGCTATAAACAGCTCAAATTTGACCTAAATTCATGAAAAAATGTTTATTACATCTACACTGTGCATCTACAAACATTACACCAATTTGAATTGACTGTTTTATTGCCCACAGTTGTCTTAATGGCAGTGAAACAAACTCCAGATCAGCAGGAACCTGTCTAGTCCAGATCGGGGAGCACAACGGGTACAACAGGTTTAGTTTGAAACCGGTGCTGATGAATTGGTGCTGCTGAGAAACCATGAATCTCTCTCAAATAACAGCTTGTTTCATGTATTAAATGTTCATTTGTGGATCAGGTCTGTTGTTTTGTAGTAATACTACAGGCAGTTGTTAAAACACAAGGAGAGATTTGTAAGATTTGTCTTTTCAGCTAGTCTGCCACTTACAAGGAGAAACTGTATCATGGGTCTCGAGTTTCCTCTTTGCTCCTCACTAAAAACACAGTGAGCTGCACTGGTCAGGTGTTGAGTTCACCTCACAACAAGGCCCCGCTCCCTCATGTGTGTGTACAATGGGTTCTGCCACAGGGCAAAACTGGGTGTGTCAACAAACAGGAAGTACAGCCTCTCCAGGAACTTTGATCTGTCTCACTGTTTCACACTAGCTCCGTCAGAGAAACCCTTGAATGCAAAGAGGCAGACTGCTCTTCTGACCACTGAACATAATACATCTGTTATGTTTTTTTTAAGTGATGTGGAGTCAAAAACATGCTTTCAAATACAGTCAGACAGACCTACTCTTAAATCCAATATTCAAATGAGTAATCACTTTCCCACAGCCTATAGCCAGTGTGCATGCTCGGTGTGATGTGTCCTCTGAGACAGATCCTATGGGTCCTACGTGAACACAGCAGCAGCACCTCCCAACAACAGACAGATTGTGTTTGTAGCAGCTCAGATTACATCCACACTATCACACAAAACATTTTATTTGATATTTGAAATTTACAATGAGAATAATTGTGACATTGTGTAAATGTAACATGGTTAGATTAGAGTCTTATCTTTAGAGTACAAAGTGAAAACTTATGGCTGGATATTGGATAGTGTTTAATCATTAAAATCAGGTTCGCTCAATGTTTACTATAGACTGCTAAATACTAAATACTGTACTGAACTTTTTTGTATCATAATCACAAGGCTGTATATTTTTGCACAAACATATGAACCACAAATAATCCATATTTATCCAATAATGAATAAAACAAAGAACTGACAGCCTTGACGAGCACAGAGAGGCTCCGGCTAATCCTAAACCCAAAGTCTGTCTTAGTCTAGTGTCAGTTCAAAACATGATGTCATTATAACTTCATGATCAACGGCAAAGAAATCACAACACAGACAAAAGTGCATCTCTAACACATGACAACACCTTGGACCAAGCAGGCTCAGACTAACTCTATATATAAGCAGATGGAGATGCAGGGGATTATTTGGTGGTAGCAGGCAGCAGGTGGCCCTACTTACTGCACCCAAGTCCACTTTTGTGTCTTCTGGATTATAGGAGGCTTCAACTGTAAACATGCAGTGACATAATCATATTGTTGTTGAATTACTGCTCACTATTCCTTTCCTGAACAATACAGTTTTAATCTCAACACTAAACATTCAAAATTCTCTCTCTTCCCTAAGCCCTAACTCTCCAAACCACAAACCTTTCTGACAGACTGGCTGTAGATCTCTTAATTAAAAAGCTGAGCATTAACGATAAGAACTGATTGAAGGTTGATTCAAATTTGATTAATTGCTTGGCCATATGTGAATTTTTATATTAGCAAATAAATGACAATGTATTACAGTTCCACATATAATCAAGCAAACTTGGTAAAAGAAGAAATTCAATTTGTCAACTGGACAAAGTTTGTTTGGTCGAAAACATTTCGCCGCTCATCCCAGAGGCTTCGTCAGTTCTGGTTAGAGTGCTGGTAAGACACTGCTTATATCTCGCTGCAGGGAGGAGCCAACTATACTGCAGTTTTTCCGAAACTATCTCGCCTATTTGTTTCTGTCTTTCGTTTCTCTGACGTCTAGTTTAGCATACCTATTCATCCCTACACGACTGTTTTTCACACCTCTGGCCCTGACCTGGCTAGCCCTATTGTTTCTTTTGTTTGTTTTGATTTAGGTTTAAGAATGGAATTATAGATGGGAGACAAATTACATCTAACTCCACCATTTCTGTTTAAAGAAAGAGTCTCTTTTTTGACAAAAAAATTGCCTCTTTAACTCCCCTCTCAAACCATTTTTTTTCCCTGGCCAAGATCTGAACCTCACTGTCCTCAAAAGAATGGCCCCTGGCTTCTAGGTGAAGATGTACGGCAGATGACGGTCCACTCTGGCACGCCCGTCTGTGTTGGTACATCCTCTTGTGAAGTGGCTGTTTTGTTTCTCCAATGTAGCGCTCACTGCAGTCTTCACTACACTGAATGGAGTAGACCACATTGCTTTGTTTGTGGCTCGGTGTTTTGTCCTTTGGGTGGACGAGTTTTTGTCTTAAAGTGTTTGTGGGTTTGAAATAAACTGGGATTTCATATTGTCTGAAAATCCTCTGTAGTTTTTCCGACACGCCTGCCAGGTAAGGAATCGCTACCCCTTTCCTCCTGGGTTCTGATTCTCTGTTGTCTTGTTTTTTGCCCTTGTCTCTCTTGGTTTTGTTGACAGCCCATTTAGGATATCCACAAACAGAGAGGGCTTCCTGCACATGTTGTTCTTCTTTCTCCTTACCCTCTGTGCTTGTTGGAACCACTTGGGCCCTGTGTTGTAATGTCCGAATAACACCCAGTTTGTGCTGCAGTGGGTGGTGTGAATCAAAAAGCAGGTATTGGTCTGTGTGTGTGGGCTTCCTGAAGACTTCTACTTGGAGTCACCGGTCTCCTCCTATCGTTACTGCACAATCTAAGAACGCCAATGTGTTATCCTTGGCATCTTCACGGGTGAATTTGATATTCGGATCTACAGAATTGATATGTGCATTAAAAGGTTCCAAATCTTGAATTTTGATTTTTGAAAAATTATCATCAACATAACAATACCAGTGTGTGGGCGGAGTGCCTGGATATGAAGCTAAGGCACTTAAAAAAAAAAAATCCGATTTCCGATTTTAATCGATTTTTCTCTGCCCTACTCAAAAACAAATAACAGACAAATGGCTCAAAACAATGCAACGTTCTTTTATAAAACAAATACATTACACCTAGCATCAATTAAGCTGTTATTGTTTTTAAAATATATATAATTTCATTTTCATTTATTTCATTCATTAAAACAAAACAAAAATAACAGATGCAACACAATTGCATCTATACAATTATAACTTAAATATGAATGAAAAGGGAACAGAAAGAAGCATAAACTTATGATATCTGCCCATTATCAACTCAAAATTATATTACAACAAAATATATATAACAATAATAACACAGTTATATACATATCTTTTATTTTATAAAGAAGCATTTTATGGAGCTAAATTATTCCCTGATTGTGGGAACGATGGACTGGAGTGGGTAGTGTTGTGTTTTAGTTTTTCCTCGAGTGATGCCGAAAAGCCACTGTCTGTGTTCATGTATGTTAGCTTGTGCAGTCTGTATACAGCTGTGGCAACACAAGAAAAATATTGGTCGCACATACTTCGGGTCCAAAACTTTCACCATATTATATGGGCTCCATGTCTTACAACATACATCATGTTTTGGGTAAAACATACAACAGCGTGTGTGATTGTCTTCCGTCGTGGGTCATGCTTATCATACTGCAAACAGTTCGAAAATGTCTTAGGGACTGGACGGTGGTTATTTTCATTCCGTTCGGACCTGCACTTCTCCCACTCCGCTGCGTGCAACAGCTTTCGGCGCTAGGATATATTTTTTTCGTGCTGCAACAGCTTTTGAACAGACCTTACAGTGAGCACTCGTTTGTTCTAAGTCCGACACAAGAAAACCGAACCAGTTCCATATAACAGATGTAAACACCTTTGTTTGGTACAAGCTCCGGCTTTAGCTCACTCACTAGCCGCGCTAGCTCGTACAATGTTTGGGAACGCCCCGCTAACTTACCCGTGTAAAACGTAGCTGCGCAATTAGTTCCGCTCGTGTGTAAAAAAATAACTAAAAAAATCGATTTTCATAAAAACACATCGCCCTGAACTGTAAAGTCAAATTAATCGATTTAATCGATTTAATCGATTAATCGCGCAGGTCTAGCCTCTTGTTACAAATTTGCACAGGTTTGTGAAAAACCTTGGTGTTTTTATGGACTTTCTTTTAAACTGAGAAACAAATCTCAAATGTTGTTAAAACTAGCTTTTTTCAGCCAAGACAAATCGCTAAATTAAAACTAATCCTATCACGCAATAACTTTGAAGCAATCATACACGCTTTTGTAACTAATAGACTGAACTTCTGTAACTCGCTATATTCAGGCCTCCCACAATCCTCCCTCAATAGTTTAAAGGTCCAAAATGCTCACCAGGTCCAAAAAGAGAGACCATAATTACACCCATCCTAGCCCATCTCCACTGGTGACCTGTTAAATACAGAACTGATTTTAAAATTGTATTTGTTTTTAATTAACTCAACTCGCATCACTGTTTTTTCAACATGTTTAACATGCCCATGAGCTCTACTCTGAAGCTGTCAACTTTAGACTTTTATCTTTATGTATTAATACACTCTTTCATGTAATAATTTATATATTTTATATTTGTTTCATAGTTTTGTTATGTTGTGTTTCATGCTGTAAAGCACTTTGGTGCAACTTGTTACAGTTGTTTTAAATGTGCTATATAATAAAATGACATGACTTGGTTTGGCATTTAAACTATACGCTACTTCCTCAATATGACCTGGCTAATAGGCATGTAAGGCTTCAAATGATTTTTTTTTGCTCACAGGTGATTAAGCCTAAGGTTTGGTGTATACTTTTCCTTTGCCTGTGGTTACAAATTAAATATTGGAAGATCACAAATAGTGTAGCAGATTTAAGTTTGTTAATTTTTGTCACATTTTGGAAAAAAAAATTTGATTGTAAAACAGACAAAGAAGCAATTCTACCACCATTTGGCTCGTGGCAATAAAAACTTTGCCAAGTTCTATAAATACCTATTGACAACAACATTATTAAGGCTGAATTCAAGAGACAATGGCCCTTCAAACACACATGAAGTAAATCTGACTCAAGGGTTTTATCACCAGAAAAGAGTGAACTGTAAAAGCTGGCTTAGATATTCAAAAATTAAATATTAGCCGATTCTGACCTGGTCATAAAGAAAAATAAATCTGATTCAAAGCGTACGTAGATTAACTGGTGCCAGATTTATAGCGAGACAAACCTCAGTAATCAACAGCACGCTCCTTACTTGATTAAATATTTATATTTACTGAAGTTTAAAATGCTGAGAGATCTCTTGTTACAGTCTGGCAGAGAAAGGCTACGTCACCTGGCTAGTAGGGAACAGGTGAATCACTCTGAAGTGCCACTGAAGGATCAATGGTGATATGCTCCAAATAAACTCAAATACACACATATGAGTCTGATTCATATTGACTGATTTATAAGACTGAAAACATATCCCAGCCTGACTATTGAACAAAACAAACTCAAGGATTAGATTAGAATTATCAGCGACCAACAGCCCCTCTCTCTCCCTCTCTCTATGAAATTCATGGACAATTCAAGCAAAATTATTATTTTGGGTTAAAGGAAAATTCATCCAAAGTGTAGGCACAGGTGTGGGTCTCTACTCACCTTTGTGTACAACTCGTTGACAGACATGTCCAGGTAGGATATGTCCCTCTTTAATAAAAAAAATAAAAGCTACAGGACTGTGGCAGACCCCGTCATATTTTCATTGTGACCCCATCATATTTCCATGCCTTTTACATGGTGTATAATAAGTGTCCACCACAGGAGCAGGTGTCCGTCCGGAGGAGTTTGTCAGTTCTCTCTCTGTGCCCCTTTTCCTGGTCGCGGCAGGTGTTTTTCCGATAATCAGGAGACGTCGTTGTTATTTTTGTACGCACGTAAGCCCAAAGCAAAGGAAAAGTTGAAAAAAAAGTGCCTTATATCTCAGGAATGTGTTTCCAAACGTGTAATATAATGAAAAGTATCCCACTTCCTGACAGGGCTATTATCCAGAGCCCGGTGAAGTGTGGCTTCCTGGGGCACGGCCAGGTTTGTCCTGCACACACGCGCCCCCACTGGCCTGAGACAAAACTGCAGCGAGCCCAGCCAGGAGACAGGCTCCACAACAAACATCCAAACATTAATTAAAAAGGCCAGAAATAAAAAATAAACAAATATAAAGGTGAAATGATACAAGCAAATAAAAAATACAAGTCTTGTTTCTATTATTCCATTCCATTCTATTCTATTAGATACTGTAAATGGGTCATTCCAGAATTGGAGGACATTTTACGTCCCACCCATCAAATATTAAACAGTTCACATACAAAATACTAAAACATACAGTTTCTGAGTTAATTTTTGTATAAATATATATATATATATATATATATGAAAAAAGAGTGCGTGAAAATAGTTTTTAAAATACCAAATAAGTCTGGAGTACCCCCCAAAATGCCATTTTCCTCTAATGGTTAAAATTAAATTTAAATTACTTTTTTTGTATTATTTGTTTCATTGCCATCTCTTGTAACTGTGGGAACATTTGTTTTAATAGAGATAATATTTCAAATAATAATTATTATTCATGGAACATGTGTCCCACAACATGCACACATTTTAGCAAGGTAGAAGAAGAAGAAAGTGAACCACATGATACCCTGGACTTGACATTAGGGATGGGCGATACCAGTTATTTTTGTTTCGATACGATACCAAGTAATACCAGGGTTAGAATCGCGATATCGATACCAATACTTTCATACATTTTTTAATACTACAGAAAAACACTAACCTGGCTCTAACTAGATACCTTGGCTTCGCAAAGCTCCACCAGGGGGCTTAGCTCCACACATTCTAACACCAGATATCTGAGAAAAAATCTTTGATGAAATGAAAATGGCAATGCCGACATCAAATGTGACCACTAGACTTTTGTCTGAGCTGCTTGTATTGCACGTTGTATTTTTATGTATTTGCCTGTCTAGGGACTGCGGATGAAAACTAGCTTTGTAGCTAAAATTCGGCATATTTACATTTGTTTTATACTTATGTTCATTAATGTGCATTGTCCCTATCAAATAAATAAATAAAATAAAACTATTGTAAGTTGGACACTGGCAGCCTATGAAAAAAGACAACAAATGAAGTATCACTATTCTCACTCTCACATACATACATTCTCCTCTCACATACACTACTCTTTGTCTTCTACATGCTTGATGGTTCCCTGGATTCTCCCTCTCTCAAACGCCTCGGCAGCTGACCTCTGTCGTACTGCTGTTGCTGCTGTGCTGGAGGGAGCTGCCTGACACGCCTCCTGACGTCGTTTGGTCAGTAGCATTTCGTCATGCTGAGGTTTATGATTTATGATCAAGAGTTTATTTAAAATTTGTGGTATTGCCACAATATCGGATCATTTTTTGGCACACACTGCACTTCGCAACATTATCGTCCACGGTGTGGAAGTAACTCCACACCACACTCCACTCCACACCACGTCTCCCATGGCTCCCGCGCCGCTTTGACTGAAATCTCACAGCAGTGAGTCTATCGCGGGATGACGTACTACCCCACGTTTGGTGAGAACGCGGAAGGAAAAGTAGTGCCTGACAAGTGGCAATGGTTGAATAATGAACAAAACACATGAATTTGAACTAAATAAACTGAAAGTTAAGTCAGTAAGAAAACATGACTTGGTATCGATATTTTAATACCAGGATCGATGCATATTCAATACTCCATCAGGATCGATATATCGATACTTTGGTATCGATCCGCCCATCACTACTTGACATCATCAAACAGTTTTCCAAAATAATAGGTAGAGCAAAGGTTTGTCTTCTCTTCTATTTTTCATATTTTTAGAATATAGTTAGCTTTGATTGGATGTCTCACTCTACCTCATGCAACCCTGTTATGGATATTATCAGAATAAGACATTTTTTTCCTTTACTTATTTGAATAAATACGTTTTTCCTCTTGATTAGCAGTAACAGCTAGCTAAACAGCTAGCGTCTACTCCTGAGATAAAGCTAACATTAGTGCGGATTTGTAACCCTGTTACCTGCAACCCTGTTACAGTGATTAGAGTAAATAAATAAACCAAATAAATCATGTAATAAAAATTGTACCATTTATCCATAAGCTGAGCTAATCAAGCATTTGAGTTTATTACCTGTTATTGATGAATATGTAGCAGAAAATCTGAAAAGTGAAGGTTTATTTTTCAAGAATTTTAAAGCCCAAATGTCCTCCAATTCTGGAATGGCCTAAATGCTATTTGTTGTTACTCATCACAGACACCTGTCAATCTTTTTGTATTAAGTCATAATTAAAGTTTTGGTACCACAGTGCCTAAATAAGTGATTGCCTCACCCATAATTCATCACCTGACCAATCAAATCAGTTGAAACTGCTCATATGGCCACAGTTTTGCCTTATTTTGAACACCTATTATTGACACAAGTGTGATACCCCTTCAATATGAGGCCCATTTCACCTTATTTCACCACATGAAGATGGGGAATGCATCTAAAGTAGGGCATGCTATTACTGGCCTGGTTTTATGTTTACATTTAATATTAAATTAGTTATTACTCTTATGAATCCACCTATTATTAAATATTGTCATGTAGTAGACAGTAGCTATGGATATAACATTTTAATGCCATCACAAGGAGACATAGCCCCATACGCTGAAGCCATTTTTGACACAAATACCCAAAATGTCTTGTTCCCAATGACACAACCACAATAAATGCATGAACAATTTTGAACTGCCAACTATTATTTGTTGGAGAATA
This sequence comes from Paratrypauchen microcephalus, assembly GCA_036785185.1. Classification (NCBI taxonomy): domain Eukaryota; kingdom Metazoa; phylum Chordata; class Actinopteri; order Gobiiformes; family Gobiidae; genus Paratrypauchen; species Paratrypauchen microcephalus. The sequence continues at coordinate 14,749,160 of JAVJIX010000004.1, read as the reverse complement.
CCTCACTCATTGGCACTCACTCACTAAGCCATAGTCACCCCACTTTACTTAACACTGTAACTGTAGAGCCTCACGTACACTTGAATAGTGATCCACTTATAATTTTGCTTTATTTTGTTGAATTTATGGTACGGATAACTGTTGGCCTACAACTTAACAATTTAACCAACAACATAACTCAATACTCAATAGTACATGATTTACAAAAAGCCTTTACCTTTGAATACGGGCAGTAGGTCGTTGCCATCTTTATGTATAAGTGGACCCTTTATATAGTTTATCCAAGATAAGTCCAGAGCATGTTTTAGTCTTATGCCCTATTCAGTTTGGTGTGGAGTGTGTTAACAAACTTGTCTGAGCTAAAACAATTATTCTTACATCAGCGACTGGGTCCACTCCCAAACCACTCCTTGAGTCGGTATTAGTTAACCTCCCTGTGAAACTGATGTTGATCCACCCATGATAGACATCAGTCTTTGTTACAACTAAATAGGTTTAAAAATACTTAACCTTAGTGACACTAAACAGCATCTTTAATTAGACTGTTCAGTTTTCCCTTTTGAATGTTGGTGTGATGTAATGCTTTCAGCTCCCATTATAGCACATATTGGGCAACATTTCCTCAGTCTCTCAGAGCACCACAAAAACTGTTGCTGCATCATCTAGTAATCACTTACGTTATCAGTATATCACACTATGAATCAGAGGCTTTTGTGAATTTTTACCTTCAACTATTAGAATTGTGTGTTTCTCCATTATCATATTTATTGATATTTATTGGCAATCAACATTATATATATTTTTGCATAACATTTATTAAACAGACATGTCCTTGTTATTCTCTCGCTGCAATGATGGAGCAGACTTGGTACCATCAGTGTGTCTAAATGGGTGAGCCACAGTGGTGTGAGAGGCCGGTCTTGACAGGATCTTCTCCTTCATCCTGGTGTACTCCTGCTGCATGGCCAGACCGTACTGAACCTCCCTCTCCTCCAGAGCTTTCTCATTTTGCCTCAGCTGCTGATTGTGCTGCATCTGGGCCTGAAGGTCGGCCTGGTAGGCTCGGCATAACTCCTTATGTCTGCAGGCAAGAAAATAATACACTAACATATTTTTACTATACTATTACTAAAAATGCCTCTTGTCTTGTAAACAAAGTAGCATAATTTGAACTATTTCCACACATACCGTCTTTTCTCCTCCTGATCTAATCGTTTTTTTTCTTCTGTCATTTGGGCGAGTTCTTCCTTTTCTCTGATCAGTTGATCCTGTTTCTGCTTGTTCAGTTCCACTGAAACACAAAAGAAATGTGTGTGTCTCTCTCTCTCTCTCTCTCTCTCTCTCTCTCTCTCTCTCTCTCTCTCTCTCTCTCTCTCTCTCTCTCTCTCTCTCTCTCTCTCTCTCTCTCTCTCTCTCTCTCTCTCTATATATATATATATATATATATATATATATATATATATATATATACACTCAACAAAAATAATATAAACGCAACACTTATGTTTTTGCTCCCATTTTTCCTGAGATGGACCCAAAGATCCAAAATTCACTCCAGATACACAACACTACCATTTCTCTCAAACATTGTTCACAAATCTGTCCAAATGTGTGACAGCGAGCACCTCTGCCCCGCCGAGACAATCCACCCCACCTCACAGGTGCGCCACATCAAGATGCCGATCCGACATCATGACCAGTGCACAGGTGCGCCCCAGACTGCCCACAATAAAAGGCCACCCCGAAATGTGCTTCTTTTTTTTTTTTGCTTTATTGGGGGTCTGGGGACTCAGAATCAGTCAGTATCTGGTGTGACCACCATTTGCCTCATGCAGTGCAACACATCTTCTTTTTATCAGATTGTCAATTGTGGCCTGTGGAATGTTGGTCCACTCCTCTTCAAAGGCTGTTATGGACGAAGAACACAGGTGCATTTTATTGATGGCATTTTGAATGCACAGAGATACCGTGATGAGATCCTGAGGCCCATTGTTGTGCCATACATCCATGAACATCACCTCATGTTTCAGCAAGATAATGCACGGCCCCATGTTGCAAGGATCTGTACACAATTCTTGGAAGCTGAAAATGTTCCAGTTCTTGCATGGCCAGCATACTCACCGGACATGTCACCCATTGAGCATGTTTGGGATGTGCTTGACCGGCGTATACGACAGCGTGTACCAGCTCCCACTAATATCCAGCAACTTCGCACAGCCATTGAAGAGGAGTGGACCAACATTCCAGAGGCCACAATTGACAATCTGATAAACTCTATGCGAAGAAGATGTGTTGCACTGCATGAGGCAAATGGTGGTCACACCAGATACTGACTGGTTCTGAGTCCCCAGACCCCCAATAAAGAAAAAAAAAAAAAAAATGCACATTTCGGGGTGGCCTTTTATTGTGGGCAGTCTGGGGCGCACCTGTGCACTGGTCATGATGTCGGATCGGCATCTTGATGTGGCACACCTGTGAAGTGGGGTGGATTGTCTCGGCGGGGCAGAGGTGCTCGCTGTCACACATTTGGACAGATTTGTGAACAATGTTTGAGAGAAATGGTAATATTGTGTATCTGGAGTGAATTTTGGATCTTTGGGTCCATCTCAGGAAAAATGGGAGCAAAAACAAAAGTGTTGCGTTTATATTTTTGTTGAGTATATATATATATATATATATATATATATATATATATATATATATTGCAGGACCTAAACAATTTCTTGTCTTACGTTTGTGCTGTATTTGCAGACTGCGGGCCTCTAGTACATCTTTCATGAGTCTGTTCCTGGCATCTCTCTCCATTTGACTTTGTTTCTCACGTTTGGCCCAAGTTTCTCTCAGTTTTTCTTCAATGAGCCTCTCTGTCTCCTTCTCCAGTTGCTTCTGCTTCTCCAGCTCATCAGCCAAGAACTGTCTGTACCTCTGTTGCTCTTCATGCAAATCCATCTATAGAAAATACAATAATTAATATAGCTGCAAGCAGCAATGTGGGGCCAAGCACCGAAGGTGCATGTAGGCCTCAGCATGGGTTTAACAGGGTCTAACAGGGTTTAACAGGGTCTAACAGGGTTTGTTAGCCAGGCTTCCCAGGCTCCCAGGCTTCCTATGAAGGGTTCCCAAGATATGAGCTCACTTCGGCTAGATCAAAGACACGTAAAAGACAGATCAAAGGTACATTTCTGCGTTGTCTAGCAACGCAGAAAATTCCTGAAAATTCCTGCAACTTTGACCTGCTGGTGGCACTAGACGGTTGGGGGTGGGGGCCTATAAATTGCTGTGGGTAATGAGGAGATTGCCTGGAATGTGCATGCAAAATTTCACAACTTTTTACCAGACGGTTCTAGGGGTTGCCATAGACTCCCATAGGTTGAAGAATAATGTATAATAATAATAAGAATCAGTAGAAACACTATGCGCCCCAACAATTAATCATTATTAATACAAGCTTGTTTTCACAATTAGTCAAATCTAACTCGCTAAAGCCACCTAGTGTTTTAAACTCAATACTGCTACTGGTTTCCCAATCAAGTCAAAAGAAACTTGCCAGCTGAGTTTTTCAACCAGGTGTAATTCATTCATTAATGTACAATGAAGAATGACAGATTAGATTATTTCCTTTTAAGAATCATAATTGATATATTGAAAATCTATACTTTGAAAATCTATAAATACACCATCTTTTCAATGGTAAAAGTCCTCAAAATGTCACCCATAAGAGGAAAGTGAAATTAATATGTTGCTAATTATATTAGCATCTGATACAAACATTTCTGTCTTACCTTTTTTTGGATAGCCTCCTGTTTATCATCACTCTCCTGGCTGAGAACCTGTTGGAGGATGGTCATATCCAGAGCTAGCTCCTCCTGCTGCTCCTTTGCAAGACGCTTCATCTTCATCCTATAAGTCTGGTCGAGCTGCCTCCTCCACGTCTGTTGAGCTTTGAGCCTCTGGTGCTTCTCTCGCTGTTCTTGGAGCATCAGCATTTCTTTGTGTTCACACTGACAGGTCAACACAATAATTTAGAATTCACATATGTATAAATGTAGATAAAATTATGTGATGGATTAAATAGATAATTAAACCACCAGTAGCCGTGCCTCCTCCTCCTCGAGCTCTTTAGCCTGTTGTTTTTGTTGTTTTGCAGCATCTATCTGAGCTCTCAGGTGAGTCTGGTGCTCATTGTTTTTCTGCTGTTGTCTTTCAATGCGATTGCTCTCTTTCTGCTCCTCTCTTTGGCGAATGGTTTCCCGCATCTCTGCAAACTGTCTTTCTTTCATCTGCTGCTCTTGCTGCTGCTCCTGCTTTGACTGCACCTGAGCCACACAGTCCAGACGGGCCTCCTCTTCTCCACGCTTGGTCATCACAGTTCGGAGTTCCTCACACTGATTTCTGTGAACAAAACAAGGATCACTCAGTCTTCAAATGCGCCATATATAAATGTTATTACTTCATGAATTTGGACACTTACATAAAAAGCTGTTCCATTTTTTCAGAAACCATTTGCTGTCTTTTGGTCTCTCTTATATCCCTCATGACTTTAGCTCTCTCTCGCATCTTGGCTTGTTTTTCCAAAGCAGTCTCCATTCTCTCCTCTGTCTCTTTGAGGAGCTGTTGTTCTTCAGTCTCCAACATAATACGCAGCCTTAAAATGGTAAACATAAATATTAGGAATTCTAGTCTGACACATAAATGTGGATCTATAATATAGCAGTCAGACCTCTCTCTCCTCTCTTCGATGCTCAGTTCATACTGATTAATAGCAGCCTTAACTTGTCTCTCTGTGGTGCTTCTAACATAGTTCCGATCTGAACTCTTGAACCATGAGTTTTTAATATCCCATGACCGCTGATACTTTGCAAACTCTGCAAAGTTTTCTCTCTCAGCTTCCTGTTTCCTTCTCTCCAGAGTCAGGTAATCTGGGTGCTTCAAGGAGGGGAATTTTGCCCTCTTTGACAAAAGAGAAAACAAAACATTTAACATTTAAGTACAGTTATTTAATGAAGAGTTATTTACCAGCTGAGAAGGGTACATACTCCACCTGCTTTTTTCCATGAAAAGGGTTAATGCTTGTTTCACAGTATTAGGGTTTTTATTGTTCAAAAATACCTTAAAAACAATGCATTCTTACTGTGAGCAGGAATGCTTTTTCACAGATCCGACCTATAACTTAGCTTGCTTGTCTCCATGGAGAGACTATCTTAATGCTATACTGTGGAACATTCCAGGCATCTCCATGAAGACAAACAGGTGGAGTACACTCAAAGTTACATAGAACACCACAGGATAGAAGTAAAAGAAACACTAATTGGCAATCGCAACGGGCCTATTAAGTCTATCTATTTTTAAAAACTTCTATAATAGTTTCTCTGAACAAACACAGCCATACACAACCATAGTTTGGGCTATAGTTTATAGTTTAATTTTTCCAACAACCTCGTGTGGGATATTTATTGTATAAGCAAACAACTTTAACATTAACTAACAATATACGGGGCGTGTTATACAGGCCTACTAAAGTACCTATTTAACTTCACATGATCAACACAAAATCCCTGAAGGAAAGACACGTCTTACCACAGCCACTGAATGCGGAGTTGGGCCTCTGAATTCCCGGCATCTGTTTTTATGAGTAACAATCATTTTGATGAGAAATATTAAAATGGCTCTGGAGTGTCTTTGTGGTCACCAAATACTGTCCCTGAGTTACTATGGCAGCGGTAAACACACGTGGAGGACGGAAGAGGAGCGTGTCATCATCACGACACCCTAACTATTTGTGGTTTGGTCATAAAACTATGAGAAATACGGTGAAGACAAAAAATAAGTTATATTTCCCTACACTAAACGGTGTTGTTTTTGTTCACAGTTTGTCTATAGCCTACAGTAAAACAGCGTCATCTACTGGTGGTCTACTGGTAACGTGACTTAGACTTAGACATAGATCAAAATCAAAGATCAAAGAACGAAGTCAAAGATCAAGTTCAGTCAGCTTTATTGTCAATTCTGCCATATGTGTTCAACATACAGTGAATCGAAATTTCGTTTCTCTCTGGCCAAGTAGTGCAAAAAGACAAAATACAGTATAGACAAAACAAAACAAAAACTATCTAAGACGAAAATCTAAAACCTAAAATCTAGAATCTAACATCTAAAATCTGAAAGCAGTGCAACAGAATAAATAAATACCTATTTACAGATGTCCAAAACGTGCAGTGTGCATCAAAAATGTGCAATGGAAGATACAGCAGTGAAATGGTAATGTGGAATAGAATGTGCATTGAAAGTAAAGATAAAAATGAATGTGCAACAGTAGTAATTCCAGTGCAATAACAGTAGTAAACAATAGTACAACAGTAGTAAAATATAGCTGCAAGCAGCAATGTGGGGCCAAGCACCAAAGGTTCGTGTAGGCCTCAGCATGTAGGCCGCATGCAGGGTCTGACAGGGTCTAACAGAGTCTGACAGGGTCTAACAGGGTCTAACAGGGTCTAACAAGGTCTGACAGGATCTAACAGTCTGACAGGGTCAGGGTCTAACCCTGTCAGAACAGACACATCAAAGACAGATCAAAGGTTGCTAGGTGCGTTGCTAGGCAATTGACAAATTCCTGCAACTTTGACCTGCTGGTGCCACTAGATGGTTGGGGCTGGGGACCTATAAATTGCTGTGGGGAATGAGGAGACTGGCTGGAATGTGCATGCCAAATTTCACAACTTTTTACCAGATGGTTCTAGGGGTTGCCATAGACTCCCATGGTGAAAGGAATAAGGAATAATAAGAATCAGGAGACCAGAACATCAAAGGAAAGATCAAAGGGCTACTAGGCACCTTCGGTGCTTGGCCCCCTAAAAATATAGCTGCAAGCAGCAATGTGGGGACAAGCACCAAAGGTGCATGTAGGCGTCAGCATGTAGGCCGCATGCAAGGTCTGACAGGGTCTAACAGAGTCTGACAGGGTCTAACAGGGTAGTTAGACCCTCTCAGGCTCAGAAACAGGGTTTAACAGGGTCTAACAAGGTTTAACAGGGTCTGACAGGGTCTAACAGAGTCTGACAGGGTCTAACAAGGTCTGACGGTCTAACAGGGTCTAACAGGGTCTGACAGGGTCTAACAGAGTCGGACAGGGTCTAACAGGGTCTAACAGAATCTGACAGGGTCTAATAGGGTCTGTCAGGGTCTAACAGAGTCTGACAGGGTCTAACAGGGTAGTTAGACCCTGTCAGACTCAGAAACAGGGTTTAACAGGGTCTAACAAGGTTTGACAGGGTCTGACAGAGTCTGACAGGATCTAACAGAGTCTGACAGGGTCTAACAGGGTCTGACAGAGGGTCTAACAGAATCTGACCCTGACAGGGTCTAACAGGGTTTAACAGATCAAAGACACATCAAAGACAAATCGGTTGCTAGGTGCGTTGCTAGGCAATTCCTGAAAATTCCTGCAAATTTGACCTGCTGGTGGCAATAGACGGTTGGGGCTGGGGGCCTATAAATTGCTGTGGGTAATGAGGAGACTGGCTGGAATGTGCATGCAAAATTTCACAACTTTTTACCAGACGGTTCTAGGGGTTGCCATAGACTCCCATGTTTAGAGGAATATTTTATAATAATAAGAATCAGTAGACAAGACACATCAAAGACAAGATCAAAAGGTTGCTAGGCAACGTTGCTAGGCAACGCAGTAGAAACACTTTTTTTAAAAAAATCTTTTAATATTATAAGATACACAATAAAACACACTTCAGGTACCTGGGCTGTCCTCTGGACCGTGTAGAGGAGGTGGCTGAGAGGAGGGTACTGGCCAAATTCATGTCCATTAAGGACGACACCTCTCACCCTCTGCACCGGACTATTGAGGAGCTGAGCAGCTCCTTTAGCAGCCGACTGAGGCACCCCCAGTGCAAGAAGGAGCGCTACCGCAGATCCTTCATCCCCACCGCCATCAGACTGTATAATTCTAACATATAGACCAGACGTGCAATATCCTCCTTTTCATGTTGATGCTTGTTGTTACTATTATCATTATTACTATTTTCCATTATTATTATTATTACGTATTACTATTTGTACTATTTATTACTTACTTTATCCCCTCCCTGCCTGCATGCTCTTTTTTTTCCCCCCTCTTGTCCAAATGTCCTGGAGCTACTGTGGCGAGTAAATTTCTCCTGTGTGAGATCAATAAAGGCTTATCTTATCTTATCTTATCTTAATAGTACATATTCTATCACCACAATAACATTCACAAAGCACTCAGAAGACACATCGGGGGATGCGGGTACGGGAATAAACACCACTGGGCACAAGGGCCAAGAGAAACAGGGGGAATGTAGAGGACCAAAGGGATTGCCCCAGGTGAAGAAAGGGGCCTGGGGGAGAGCAAAGGTGATGCAGTGCAAACACAATGGTGCCTAGCACCTTCGGTGCTTTTCCCCAATAATAATAAGAATCAGTAGAAAAGAAACATCAAAGAAAGATCAAAAGGTTGCTAGGCAACACAGTAGAAACACTTTTTTTTATCTTTTAATATTACAAGGTACACAATAATACACACTTCAGGCACATAATAGTACATATTTCACCACCACAATAACATTTACAAACACTATGGAACACTATGGTGCCTAGCACCTTCGTTGCTTGGCCCCAACAACAGTACAACAGTACAACATAGACAAACTTTATTGATCCACAAGGGAAATTGTTTTGGGTACGGTAGCTCACTCATCAAATATAATACCAGCTGTATACAGTTCCACAGTTCCACAACTCCAGAGACAGCATTTATCCACATTATCTGTCCAGATCCCATTATGTGCACATTATCATAATAAAAGAGGAAGTGTGTTAATTCAGAATAAGATGAGAAATGCATTAGCTATTTCGTAACATTGCTAAGTGACTGTATTATCAGAAATATGCGTTTAATTTACATCCGACTGTGGGTTTCACAATTTGCTCTCAAGTACACTTAGACAGTTCATTCTCATCATTAAGAAATCACTATATGACAACATGAATCTTTATTACAAACAATAGAGGGTTACTGTAAAGGTAAAATAATATATTTTAATCAAATAATGCATAGTTTTAGGGTGAACATGGTAAAACAATATAGGTTGAGACACATGACATCCTGTCTGCATCTGTATTATTTTCAGTAAAGTCTTCAGGCTGATAATTGTTTGAGACCTCTTCTTCAAAATCCTGAAATTTTGTTTCCAACTCAGTTTGGGAATTGTTTCCCAGAAATACCAAATTGTATACTGGGTTAGTTAAGATATTTACTTTTGAACATATGATGCTAGAAGCTGGGGGTAAAATAACTTCACAGGGTATGTGTTTTTTAAGAGTTTGATTTTGTGCTAAAGTTGTGGTGTAAGTAGTGCACTTGTCCTTCTGGCCGATGTAATCATCCTTTGATGATGGACATTTACAGCGAAGCTTTGGGACGGCCACGATGAGCTCTTCACTAGGAAAATATGGTGCCACACACTAATGACAAAATGAGCCCACACAGAAAACAATAGTCAAGCAACGATACTGGCAGTTTGGTGGACAAAAGTCTCACAATAATATAATTAAAGGTACACTTTGTAACTTGTCTGGTAGGGGTTCTGCTACTTGCTTGTCTCCATGGAGATGTTTAATGCTCTACTGTGAAACAGAAGTGGAGGAGTTCAAGTATCTCGGGGTCTGGTTCATGAGTGAAGGGAGGATGGAGCGTGAGATTGGCAGGCGGATCGGTGCAGCGTCGGCAGTGATGCAGTCGCTGTACCGGACTGTTGTGGAGAAGAGGGAGCCAAAAGGTGAAGCTCTTGATTCACCGGTCAATCTACGTTCCTACTCTCACCTATGGTCATGAGCGCTGGGTAATGACCGAAAGGACAAGAACGCGGATACAAGCGGCCGAAATGAGTTTCCTCTGCAGAGTGGCAGGACGCACCCTTAGAGATAGTGTGAGGAGCTCAGGCACACGGGTGGAGCTCGGAGTAGAGCCGCTACTTCTCCACGTGGAGAGGAGCAGCTGAGGTGGCTCGGGCATCTGTTCCGGATGCCTCCTGGACGCCTTCCTCGGGAGGTGTTCCGGTCCTGTCCCACCGGGAGGAGGCCCCGGGGAAGACCCAGGACACGCTGAAGGGACTATGTCTTTGTAGACAAAGAAATAACATCTCCATGGAGACTTGTGGGTAGTGGATGCACCATCGGAAAAGTTACACCTAAAAATGAATGAACTTTTACCAATTCAAGTATTACGCTCCTGAACTTAAATGCATATATTCTATTTTATTTTGCAAGAGTTGTATAAAAAAAGTAGATTGAGCTACACTGACATCATTATATACTTACAGTTCACTCAATTAATTGTCAAAATATTTAATGACATAATCATTTAAAGGTGCCCTATGTAACTTGTGTAACATTCCAGGCAACTACTCCATAAAGACAAGCGAACCTTCCACCTGAAAAGTTACACAATGCACCTTTAAAGTGTGACCATGATTAATAATAATATAATTCAATGCTTGTTTGGGCATTGTTGAAATTAATTTCAAGCATGAGATTCGCAACATTTGTTCAAATATAACATACCCACCTGAGAAGGTAACCACTTTCCCAACAGCACGGGTTCAGGGATGGGGGGGTATACTTTCTGTTTGATGCTGTAAAAATATAACATTAGATATTACATTTAGCTCGCTGCTTCATGTTCCAACTGACCTGAAGAAAAAAACATACCAAGCCCAGTGCCTGCAGCAAACCACAGTGATGACCAAAAGTAAAGTGAACCCAGTAAAAAGAGAAATCAGGAGAGCACTGACCAAACTATCGGCTGAAAAACATTAATGCTGCTTAGTTTAAAGGTCCTATATTACGCTAAATTGACTCTTGTGAGCATTAAGTCATGTTAGAACATTGTTATCTCATCAAAACATACCTGGAATTGTGTTTTGTTTCATTCACACATGAGTAATCTTGTATCATTATTCTGTCTACATCTTCAAAGGTCAAAATGCTCTGTTCCACCCTGTGACGTCATCTAGTGGTAGTTAAGTTAACAGCTACCTTCTACCTTTTGTTCAGAAGAGACTACAGGTCTGAAATTCTCCAAATTATTCTAGTGAAGCTGTATGGACAGTGGAGCACTTCCTTTATTACCATATGACATGACAAGGTGAAACCAAGTGTTTGTTTGAGAGGAAAAACTCATCCTTAATATGCAGGGTTTGTGTGTTAATCATGTGTAAATGAAACAAAACACAACTCCAGGTATACTGTATTTGTGATGAGGACTCAATATTATAACATAGATGAGAAAATAGTGTAATATAGGTCCTTTAATATAATGTAATATTATAGTGCATGATACGTACAATGCGAATTTAAGGTTGCGTGTAAAGTTGTCAAACCACATTCTCCAACTGCAGTCAGCACATAGACAGAAAATGCATATGTACCGATCCTGAGATTTCTTGCAGTCAGACTAGAGGCCTCAGGATCATCTGTACAGAAGTATTTTGCACATGTTTCAAAGTTTGCTGAAATGTTGTTTGATAAAATTTGGATTTGTTAATACCTGTGCGGATCTTAATGACTGTACTTTCGTTTGTGCAATGCATGGCATAGCCTTCAATAAAAGCACTCTGTTCTTTTAAGTTGATTTTGTCCCATGATATTTTCACGTCTGATGCATGCTGTTCCCACCTCAAGTTTTTAAACAGACCATCTGGTATTCCTGATAAAATATGACATAGGTTAGAGACACAAATTAAAATAATAAACAATAAACCTCAGCATACTTTGTTCCCGCACATATCCGTCTCTTATGTCCAGCAGCACCGGACCATCTACTGTGCAGATGAATATTGATAGTTTGTATCTAACACCAGCTTTTAAGTTCTCTGTAATGATAAAAAAAAATATGGTGGCTATTTGTATGCATGTATAATAAAATATAGTACATAACAGGAGTGTCCAAACAGTAGCCAGGCTCTGGCTTTTTGGTGAATTGAACCAAATTTTGATTAAAAGTTTAAATTATAATCTCAGTATGAAACATTTTCGTGGGATACAGGTAGTTCACAATTTGACAGCCCATATCAAAATTAGACATCCCCGATAGACCCTTTTATAGAAGCATACTTGAGTATATGGTGGCACTGGTTTTACTCGGTGGCACTTTGAGCCAGTCCAGATTACAGTCTCCTGACATGGGACACCAATCCAAAATGTATCCACAGCTTGCATTGGGACTGACTGCCCATGACAACCTAAAGCCACCTTCAATGCCACTAATCCGTGTAGTGTTGCATTTTGGTGTAGCTATAAACGACACAAAACACCATTCATTATCAAGTTACAACGCCAAACAGAAAAAAATACACTAAATATATACCTTGAGATTGACTGGGAATAATAATGTGTGAGGGGGCAGAGCTTCCATGTGCATTTCTGACAGTCACGCTGACATTGTACTTTTTAAATGAGTTGAGGTTTAGTGCAACGCTGTAATTGGGATGAACAACGCGCCGTGTATTCATTTGTTCTTTCGCCTCTGAGTCTGTCCACATCACTTCATAGTCTGTGACGTGACCATGGCTTTGGTGGTCTTCAAGCAGCTACAAATGTGAGCACACATTAGACAAGATTATTCTTTAAAAATCTCAATGTAAAATATAGCTGTTTTTTAACTTACTTTCCATACGATAAGAGTTTGGTTTCCTTCTTTGTACATCCACACATCTAGAGCATCAGGAACTGTGGGAAAATTTAACTGATATTTTACCCCAACAACCACATATTATCATGCACCCAGTAATGTCTGGGATGTATTAAGACGGGAGTGGGTGCCTTGTTGTAAGTTAGAAGTTGAATTGATAAAACATGGGCTACTGATAATTAAAAAAAACATAATATATTTAAGTGTCATAAAGACATACATGAATGCTGTGTTTACAAAACATAAAATTAGCAAATAGCATCCATGCTTACCATCCCCCTTTGTGGTAAATGAAGTTTGTTGGCTCCATTCGCTCCATTTCCAAAAATCTGCCATTGTTGCACATCGCACCATTACAGTGTAAGTCCAATTAGGAATCAGGTCATTTAACACAACCAACATAAGACCAGTGCCATTCTTTTCAATCTGTAACAAATAAAGAGATGTAAAAATGTGTAGAATACTGATTTTTTTCAATGTAAAAAATGTAGAAACGTACTTGGATTTTGGTTTCTCTATTAGCAACATTTATTTGACAAGTCAGATTCAATAGTTTGTACCTCTGGACAGTCCAAAACCATCTTAGACTTGCATTTCTTGCATAGAGAGGGGATATCGTCACATTCTGTGGTGGATACATGTACACTGAAAGGTAATTGTATTTATGTCTTTAATTAAGTTTAAAACAATGAATACTCTGAATATAAAACTTTTGAGAGACAATACCTCTCTTTGTTAGATCAGCTTCATAATTAAGTTCAATGGTGCCAAGAACATTACTTGCAATTAATGTCCAGTTCCTCTCTCCACAGTCTACTTCAACTTTCTGTGAACATGTGCCATTATTCGGACATGATCTGAAAAGTAAATACCAAGAAATGTTGAGGAAACTTCAGGTAAAATATAATATTAAACAAAATGCTAACTAACTAGACACATAACTGTTCAAGCAGCCTGTAGTTAGTATTCAGACTTTTGAAGACTTGTGGGCCAACTCTCCAAAAACATTCAACGGACAGGAAGTCTCGAGTTTCACATGTAAGGTTACTGTCAAATGGTCGGTCTAAAATAAAGTTTAAAAATGTGTTTAGATTTTATTTCTTTTTCTTTAACTCAAATTTATGGCAATATACTCACAGCCAATGACTGCAGACGCTCCAGTCTCACCCCTTTGTGTTTTACATATGACATCAGCATCCGAGTTGTGAGTGGGACACAGTAGGTCCATGGTCAGGGCGTATGTGTGATAGTTCAGCATGGAGGTGTTGAAAGGCGCTTCATAGTTACCTAGAGACATTTGACTGAACATTTCCCCCACTGGGATAATACAACAGAAAGTGGCTCTGCTTCCCACCTCAAATACATGGTCCTGAGGAAACACTTGTATTTCATCTGAGGGCTCCAGACCTGAACAGGAAATGGGCAGACAGTGGTTAAGGTGACTTCTGCCTTAGTGACTTCTTCTCCTGATGGTTCAAACTGCTGTAGTATTATCCAAAGGCAGGGCACCCTCCTTGAGTATGAGGTGGAGATGTTGACCTCAACTCACTATCACCAGATATTGCAACATGCAGGGGATTACCACTGACTGTGACTAAATGGGATGATTCCACTACCACAGCAAAAATGTAATCTTAATAAAGCTACATTAAAGGAAAAGTAACGTTATTTTACAATCTGAGCCTTCTTTCGGTAATAAAACAAGTCGTTTGACTCACCCATAGCACGTTCGTGTCATTTGGAGCTGTTTGGTGAAAGTTATGTTGTAGCGTATCCGTTAACATGAGTATTCGGGGCATTACTTTGCGGTCTCCAAATAACACAAACTTTAGCACTTTTCAAATCATAGAAGCCCGATGTCTTAATGTAAGATTTCGTTTGAAGCAAAAGTGGCCTGTAATCCGAGATTTATCCATAGTTTCGAGTAGATGAGGACGCCAGTGCGCATGCGCGGACTGTGCTATCAGCTCCCGGGACCCAAACATGAAACGCAAAGCTGTAAACTATGGATAAATCTCGGATTACAGGCCACTTTTGCTTCAAACGAAATCTTACATTAAGACATCGGGCTTCTATGTGCTAAGGTTTGTGTTATTTGGAGACCGCAAAGTAATGCCCCGAATACTCATGTTAACGGATACGCTACAACATAACTTTCACCAAACAGCTCCAAATGACACGAACGTGCTATGGGTGAGTCAAACGACTTGTTTTATTACCGAAAGAAGGCTCAGATTGTAAAATAACGTTACTTTTCCTTTAATAGCCACTGCCCTTGCTACTGTGCTAGCTGAACTACTTCCATACAAGAAATACTCTTTACCTGGCAGAGTCTCAGTTGTCCACAGACTTGTTTGATTTTTGCATCTGGATCTAATCTTGACAGAATGAGACGCACACTCAAGTGGTAAGAAGGACCTCCAGCTCCACCAATGACTAGAACCCATGTGGTCATCCATCACTGCAACCTCTTCCTAAACATTTAACCAACCGCATTTTAGTACTGTATTTCTTTGGGTTCCTTTTATAAGAAAATTCATTGTGGATCTTACATGGTGCACTTGTTTGTCTTCGACCAGCACTACCAGCTCATAGATCAGTTTTTCCACACACAAACATGAGGGGTGGCTTTCCCATGAGAGCTGAAGTTCCTGACTCACATTTGAAAGCTGCACATTCTGTGGTTCACAGTATAGTGTGCCTGCATTAGGGCAAATCAAAACAGTATAGTGGCATTTTTGTTTTAGTTTTAAGTTTTAATCCATCCATCCATTTTCTTCCGTTTATCCGGGGCCGGGTCGCGGGGGCAACAGTCTAAGCAGGGACACCCAGACCTCCTTCACCCCGGACAAGTCCTCCAGCTCCTCCGGGGGGACCACAAGGCGTTCCCAGGCCAGCCGAAAGACACAGTCCCTCCAGCGTGTCCTGGGTCTTCCCTGCGGCCTCCTCCCGGTGGGACATGCCGCGGGGAAGACCCAGGACACGCTGGAGGGACTGTGTCCCTAAATTGGAAATGCATTTTAAAACCATAAACACTGCTGCACTCACCATATTTGTCTCCTGTCCCAGCTTTGGCAAACACTAGAAAAACAAGTATTATCCCTCTAAGAAGTCCCGTCATTGTATCTAGGGGAAAATTCTCAGCCACGTTATCTGTTGAAATAAAGTTTTGTCCACAAGCACTGCATACACTTCATGAATAATGAAAACAGGTCCTTACATACAAGACTGAAGCGTGATGTGAGGAGTAGACCTAGAAGCAGTTCCTTAGAAGAGATTAGCTCTCTGTGTAGGCAATAAATAACGGCTCAGAAATCCATTAGCCACAAAACTTTGAAATCCATGTTTGGATTAAGCAGGAAGTGTGTGAGTGTTTCTGGTAAGAGTGACTCACAGCTGAGCTCTTCCAGACAAGTGAGTCTGACTGTTTTAATGTGCACAGCCTGTAAAAATAATATTCATTGCATATCATTAAAGGCTGTGCTGTGCAGTTGTTTGTTTGTTTGTTTGTATATTTGTTTGGTTTAAGTCTCTATCTTATCACAGTGGTTTGTTGCATTATACTAAACTGAAACAGAAAAAGAAAGAAAATATCAGATAAAATTGTGTCTGCCAGGAAAGGTCAGAAGTTCAGGGGTGTCTGCTTTTTACATGCAAGCAAAATGTATCCAGCATTAACATGGAGAGTGTGACAACCGCAAGGCCTCTGGTTTATCTTTCTTTTCACTGCTCTGGGGTAGACAGACAGAAGCGAGGCTGCAAGTATACGCAATTGGCCCCATTAATCACCAATAATCAATCACCCACCCTAAATTCTAAAAATATTTTTATTAGCAACATATTCAGTCAGTTCACTGATGTTGAAAATATAGATTTATCAAAAGTCTATAAAATAAACATCTGTTGCAACAGCTTAGAAAAGTAGTGAAGTGTAAAACACCAGTAAATGCCCTGAATGTTAGCAAAGGAAGAGGCATAACATGATAAATTTACTTACAATCTGTCATAATAAATTGCCTGTTGTTTCTTGACATTTCCATACAGTATCAGTAGTTGTACATTGTTTCAGTGAATATTTGTTTGATCATATGAAGCTTGTGTTTTAAATATTGTAAATGTATTCAAAGTATTAAATGAAAAAAGCTAAAAGTTAAAGCCTCATTTCACAACATTTCAGTCAATTTATTAATTACATTTCATTAGGGATGTTTTTAATTCTCATAGGTACCTTCATAAACATCCACAGAGCTGACTTGTAACTTGGCCTGCTTGTCCCCATGGAGATGTTGTTGCTTTGCCAAGAAGGTTTCAATCAATATCAATGAAGAAAACCAGGTAGTAGGCCCACCAAAAAATGTTTTTTATGTAATGTTGTGTTATCTGCTAAATTAAGGCACAGAACATTTCAAAATCAATTGGAAGGCTGAGTTTAATATGGAGATCATCTGCTTCTCTATTATTACTTATATTTAACTTAAAATTGCTTTGTAAAAGGTCTTCATGTTTTGGACATGTGTTGTGCGACGTGGACTCAAGAATAAGTTAAATTATTATTCAGAACATGGGCTTTATGTCCTTTGCTGTGACGTGGACAGGACACTCTCAGCAGCTGCATACATCTGACAAAGAGGGCAAAATGGTGTAACTTTTTAAAGTGAAAAATAATAAATGAATCACTTAAAAATATCAGATTGTGTTCTCACAGGCACAAATGGCACATCTTGAAAGAGCTCCTGTATGAAACGGCGAGATGGCAGTCGGAAAGTGCAGTGAGCGAGCAGGTGTGACACCTCTGAGTACAGACAGATGTCATCAAAGGCACATGGGAACTTCTCCTTTATCCTACCAAGACACATCAACAACATTCAGAAGATGACAGGGCTGAATAAAAAATAATGATAATAGGATGCCTATTGTACGTTAAGAGGTTGGACTCGTGGTTTTTGGTTCCCACAGATGAGCTGAGATTTATAATTAGACGCAGAACCTCTTTCCTGTGGAGGACCCTACTGGCTGGAGTGTCTGTGGACATAGATTTTCCTCCATCTTAAGATCAACAAGTCCAAGTTAAATATTTAGTCTAGAATACATACAAGTTTGTTTGGAAAGAAGAATGCTAAGCTAAGCACTTATACCTAAAACAAGTTCTGTGCTGTGTCCACTGCCATTGGATCCATGGGAGATCCCATCAATGCAAACCAACTCTTCTGTCTGGTTGGATGCAGTCAAGGTATCTACGTGGTTTGCTGGAGGTGGAGTGGCCCTCTCTGCATCAGAAGCCTTTTCAGATAGCTCTGAAGAATACACTGAAGGTTACACTTAAAATTCAAACATTAATTTCAAATTCATAGAGTGTGTCCCACCTGGGCAGCTGCTATCAGAGTTAGAGCCAAGCTTGCAGAGGGCAGCACAGTACAGACAATTGTTATCATTGTGTTCCTGGAGACCAGTGTCCTCTGAACTCAGCATCTTAAGTGGGTCTGATAGACTCATTGCCACCAGCTCAGCAAAGTGGGGCCTCACTGGCTGAAGACCATTGGTGAAGCCTGAGAAAGCACGGAGAATAAACAGTGAGCTACTGAGGCACTTCTGTGGGCACTGCTCATGTCCACCCTGGCTCTCACCAATGTCACCATAGGAATGTTTGGCAGAGCAAGCTTCAGAAGAAGGGCTTGACATTTTTTGGAAGTATGGGGTTTCTCTGACCTGAGCCGAAGAAAACAGTTTTAGAGACTAATACTGTATATTTTATTCAAATGATAAAAGGAGAAGTTCAATTTATTCAAATATAATGGCAGTCATGGTTACCTGGAACATACAGTTTATATCAACAGGTAAGGCAAGACCAATGTAATCTTCGGAGGAGGTGGACACTAAAGAACGAACAGAGGAGGAACGCTGCAGTGTGCTCTGGTTAATTGGACTTAGTAGTTTCTCCTTGTCATGAGATGCAAAACTCATAGCTTTTAAGAATCTGAAAACATAAAACAACTAAAACATCAAATTATGCACCAGGAAATATGTATTACAAACATATTTGTAGACTAAAACTATATTCATCATGTTCACTTTATCTTACTTAAATCTGGGTCATACCTCTTTGAGGTGAGCTTGGAGTCCAGGCTGCCTGTGTTCATGGTGATGGCGTCAGCGTATAGTATGTCTTTGGCCGGGGACACCAGTGCCTCACTATGGGATAAAGAAGGCTGGATGCGCTGGTGTTGCAGCCTCCTGAGGGTGGCATAACCTAGAGCGTCCCGAGGACTTGTGTAGGCATAGTGAGCACTGCGGAATCGAAGGCTACAGCTGCTCAGAGGGGTAACAGAAGGGGACCTGAGAGACTGGGCCCTGCGTGGCAGAGTATGGGATGCTCCAGAAGGGACTGGATAAATGGAGCAGGACTTGAGAAGGGTCAGAGGCTGTGGGTGTAAGATAGTCTGGTTGTTTGTCATGCTGTTTGGGCAGAGACAGTCAGTGCTAGACCCCAAGGTTTCTCTTGATTCACTGAAGGATCTAACGTGTCTGGTGGCAGCACGTATATTCAGACTCTGACTGCGTATGTTCAAACGATCAATATTTGAAACATCCTTACTCTGCTCAAATGAGTGTACTTCTGTCTCTCCACTACAATGAGTGCGTTCATTTGATACATCGATCTCATCAGTTGAGCTATCTTGAGATTCATTCCCATTTCTGTACAAAAGAAGAGGGTGGTCTCCAAAAGAGTGGTGGTGACTCAATGTCTGGTGATTGTCTGAAGTTGGGTCCACCAGTCTGTACAAGGCTTTTTCAAGAAACTCTCCACTTTCCGCTTTCTCTCCATTAAGTGCAATTTCTGAAAGTCATTACATTAGTTCCATATCTTTTATACTTTTGAAATAGTTCATTCCTACCTGGATGCCCAGCCTCTGTACCATTATGCACAGAGCTGGTGTGGTGTAGAGTGATGGGTTTGAGATGTGCCTCAAACTCCTCTGGGACCACTGGCCACAGAGTGCTGCGACTGTGACGCACCGAGTCCCAGCCCTCCTGCTTCAGCGCCTCACAGCCGTGTTTAGTTTTACTCATCAACCCCAGCACATACACACATGTCCTACAGAGAGGAATGAAGGGGCTCTCACTGATGTTATTATAATATGATGAAATATAACTGAGGAGCTTTACCCTCTGATGGAGAGGACCTCACAGTGATAGGCCAGGGCTACAATGTCAGGAATCACACTCTCCTCCAATAGCAGGTTCAGACCCCAGTTTGTGGAGCCAATATTGCCCTGTTGGTCAATTAATAATACATTTTAAGTTGTTTTCAAAATAATTAATTTGAATGATTATTATTTTTAAATGTTTCTCACCAAAGCCCAGAGGGCGGCCTTCAGTTGTTTGATTCCCTCCCAGTGATCGAAGTTGGGAGATCGAACATGGCAGCTTAGCTCATACACAACATTCTGCAGCAAATACAGTAAAATAAATTAGTAAATAGTGTAATAAAATAAAAAGGATCTTGACATAAAAGCTAAAGATCTGGAGGTTGGTCTCTGAGTGCTGCGCTGCAGACTGCCTCAGCAGCAAAAGTGTAATACAGAAAACAATTTTGCACATGGCAATATCTTACACGACCTGTAAAATAAAAATTACATTTAGAATACCTGAGATTCCAGAAGTTGGCAGCCAGATTTACTGTGAACAAGCTGTCCGTACAAATGCACAGGGAGGTAGACATGAGGCTTAGGTTTCCTGACAGACATAAATAATAAAAATCCCAAAACATGAATGATTCAATGTTCTAAAAGTCATAATGTTCCAGGAATCTGCAATTAATATTACAACACGTAGCAGGAATATGTATTTACCTTTGACTACTGCGCCGAACATAGTTATCCCCATTTACAGGCTTTCGATAAGTGGTCAAAGCCTCATTGAGTTGTTCCTCAATAATATCTACATACCTTAGGTTATAGGACTGTGGCAAAGCACAAGGAAATGCATAAAACAATATGCACAATGTATAAGATATTAAACATTTACTCTCTTCACCTTTTGCCACTTTTCCATCTGATATGTAACAAATTCTTTGTCACTGAGATATGCAAAACCCTTAGGAATTGACAAAAATCTGATGGAGAGAAAGAGCTGTAAAACAACTGTAACCTTCAATAGACATTTGAGTTAAGTGTACCTCAGCAACAGCAGAAGACCTTTGTCCCCCAGATGAGTGAGTGCAGGTTTCATCTCAATCAGAGCATGGAGGTTAGCCTGGAAAAGCACAGTAAACCCACACAATACTTAAGCCAGTCTCGTGGTTATAGATACACACACATCACTCAGTCAATCTTTATGTATAGAGCCCTTTCCCGCTCAAGTGCTTTACATTAAAACCAACACAACATAATGACATAACATGAAGATTATATTTCCTGCCACCTTGTCTCCACAGGCTTCGTCCAATATGTCCAAGGCTTCCACTGAAACAGCCCTACTGCGATCATGAAGTTGGGTGACCAGCAGCTCAATGCCCCAGCTACTGAAGAACTCCACATTTGCTCTCAGTAGCACACGCAGATGTTTAGTGGCGTATAACCTACAGGACTATATAATGACACACATGAAAATAAAGGAGCAAATAAAGGTCCAAATAAAGATTTTTAGGCATATTAATTTTTAATATTCATCATCCTACATCTGCAGCAGCTGTGAGTATTTTGGACAGAATAACACGTGAAAGTCCGTCCCGACTGTAGTTCAAAGAGGTGACTGTCAGCTTCAGGAGGTGCTCTTGGTCCTTCACAGTACATAGATTTAGCAAACTAAGGGAAAAGACATCATATTTAAAAAAAAAACTACATATTTTGAGTTTTAAATGCTACATTAGATATTAACCATTGAAAGACACTGCATTTTTCAAGCATTTTGACCCCACGTGGATAAGATGACAAGGTGCCCAAGAAGAGGAGGTAGTACTGACTGAGTGTAGTTAAAAGACTACTGCTCTGCGTGCATTGATCAGATCTAGGGCCGAGGTAGGAGACCAACCACTGGACAATGTCTCTCACCAAATCTTCCAGAAAGCCCTGGCCCTCCTTGTAATTGAAAATGTTTTTTAGTAAATTCGATAAATTAAGACGGTGAATGCATCTGTTACTATACCTCTTCAGATTGCATGAGGAACTCAATGAACTGGCAGCCAACAATAGTAATCTGTCTCGCCTTAGGATTGTCCAGCTCAAGACTGCAGAAAATATTGCTACTGGGCTTGTAGAAAAATAGCAGTCGACGAACAAATCTGACAAAACAAACAATTTCAAGAAAACTCAGCGGCAAAGCAGCTCTTATTTTTTAATTACTGCTAAATCTACTTACATGTGCATCTGTTCACCTTTATTGCTTCGAAGACTGACATTTGGCCACTGTAAATTAGAGAAAAGGGGTCAACAAACTTTTCATGACACAATTTAAAATCAAAAGTTAAGAGAAACATTCTGAACCTTTAAAATAGTTCCAATCAGGCTCCAATCCCAGTCAAGGCTCTCCTTATGGCTAAGGATATGGCTTTCCTTTAGTGTGGTCATCAAAGCATCCTCAGTGTCCTACAGCAAACAAACAAAACAAAGATACACAGAAAACAATAAATTTTGTACTTATAATTTAGGTAGCGTATATGTGATTGTAATGTGTTCATTTTGTGATTTTGTCTCAATAGCTTATTCCACAACAACAATATAATAGGAATTACAATAAGCCTTTTTTTCAGCGGCATTTAGAAAACTTTGTCAGAAGAGACCCAGTTTTTTTCAACCTGAACAGTAACCGTGTTATTGGTGGTAGAAGGGGTAAGATTACAAATACCATAGGATCAAATTCACTAGAGAAGAATAATGCCTTTGATTTGTCTGCTGGCTCCACTTAGTTATTGTCATGGTCAGCTAGGCATCTATGACAAAGCAAAAACCATTTTATATCATTTAAACTAATAATCTCACAACAGAACACACTATTTGTGGAACAACATCATAACAACTCAAAACAAAAACAGTTCAATTTCA
This sequence comes from Paratrypauchen microcephalus, assembly GCA_036785185.1. Classification (NCBI taxonomy): domain Eukaryota; kingdom Metazoa; phylum Chordata; class Actinopteri; order Gobiiformes; family Gobiidae; genus Paratrypauchen; species Paratrypauchen microcephalus. Next base: position 14,726,399 of record JAVJIX010000004.1, on the reverse strand, counting down.
AATGAATGCTACCTTGATGATAAAAATGTCTTTCTGAAGTCTGCAGTGCTGGTCACGAGTGTAGTGTGATGCGCCTGATGTACGCAGGATGTGGTCCAAATACAGACTACAGGGTTTAGGTTGGACTTTCTTCTTTTCATGGAAGCATTTCATATTATTGACTGCGGCACTTGCTCGCCTAAAGTTGAAAAGCTGTATTTTAACATTGTGTAAATGACTATACGGGTTATAAAGGTTAAAATATTTCACTTACAAGCGCTTGTCATGCGGGATATCAAACGAGGCAGCCACATTGACAAGGGTGGGTAAGCAGTGCAGATGGAGACTTTGGCTATGTGGAAGAATACGGTTGGCCTAATTCAGGGAAAATTCACACATTTTAAAATACATATTTTTGTAATAAGATTACCTAGTATGGTTCTTACCATATTAAGCAGCTCTTTCAATAAAATGGTAGCCCGTATAGATATAATGTCATCACTGCTTGCAATCACTTCCACCAAACCCTGGACACAATACATTTTATATAATAAATCAAAACATGTATGTGTCTACTACCTATTATGTACTATAATATTTAATCTTAATTAGGTTGGTTACTATTCACACCTCTAACAAACCACTCTTGATGAAAGCCGAAAGTACAAAAGCCAGGTAGTTATGCATCAGGTCTGGCCTAAAAATATATTTTGGAGCAAATTATGTTGTTTTCTTTTAAAGAACAAATAAATATATTTCATTTAGTAATGTAGTTTACCTTGAGCAGGATCTGTGTGGAAGGAGCGCTGTTGCTTCAGAGGCCACAAACCCATCAGACAACCTCCAGCTGTCCTGAAATCTGCTCGGGTCTTACAAAAAACAAACAATAATTAATTTTACCTTAGGACAGGACATGTTATGGTTTTGTTAGTGTACTGACCTACACTACTAAGAGCTTCCATAAAGTTCATGCTGGGGATAGGTATCGTTAAATGAAAAATGTCATATAAAACTTCTAACAAAGCTTTCTGAAAAACAAACAGTATAGTTTTAATACATGACAGATGACAGAGTAACAATGAAAATCAACAATACATACCCGCACTTCCATGTTTGGTATACACAGGAGGCCAATCAGGGACTGAATCCCAGTGCTGCCTGACTTACAGAGGTTAATGATACCTAGAAGGACAAAACGAAAGGAGAAGTTAACTCAATGACAGACAATCAATGACTGATTTGAACTAATGTAACTCATGTAATTTACCTGACCAGGAACGAAATGAAGCCACTATAGACATTTTGCTGGCCGTAAATCGAGTCTCCCTGTCTTCCCTGCCCAAAAAAAGAATTAATTGCTGTAAATGTTTTTTCACATTAAAATTCACACTCACTCACTCACTCACTTTGACTGCCCCTCCTCTACATCTGAGTTGTGTTTGTAGTGAAAATCTGTATATGGAGCCAGGATTTGCTAAAATGGCCAAAAACAAAAGTGTGAAGTTAAAATACACAAAAAGTAGCTGATCCACTTAAAAGACCCATTATTATATTGTTTTCTGTTCTATGTTATAATGTTGTTTCCTCATCACAAACATACCCGGAGTTGTGTTTTGTTTCATTCACACATGTTTAACAAACAAACCTTGCATATTGAGTTCTTCTCTCAAACAGAAAACACTATGGCCCACCTTCTGATGCCATGTGGTAATACAGGAAGTGATCCACTGTGTTTTTAAACTCCATGCACCTTCACTAGAATCATTTGGATTTCAGCCATGGAACTACCAATCTCTACTGAAATTAAGGTAAAGGGTAGCTGTTAACTTGAAAACTACCGCTTCATGACATCACAAGGTGGAACAGGGCATTTTGAACTTTTGAGACGTAAACAGACTAATAATAAAGGATTACTCAAACAGGTGTGAATGAAAGAAAACACAACCCTGGGTAAGTTTTTGATGAGGTAACAACAATCCAAAATGGCTAAAAACTCTCAAGAGTCAATTTTGCATAATATAGGACCTTTAAATACCTCAAACTCTACGTCAGAGCGCACAAACTGGCGTGTGTGTGGGTGGTTGAGGAGGTGGAGGATGGTAGTGATCAGAGCCTCATTGATGCGACTCAGCTGACAGTCAGTCACGCTCTTCAGGATGGTGCTGAGGCCACCCGCCTGCGCGACCACAACAGGGTTTTTCAGTGCTGCACAAAAAAAGGCCCACACAATATTTACCACAACTGCCCCTCTGATGGACGCCAATGTTTATGTCATTCACAATCACCCAGTTCACAAATGATCGCCACACAGGCACGGGACAGACGGTCACGCTCATTGTGTCCATCATTGCCTACGGCGATTAGTGAGTTGGTGATAGATGAAGGAAACAGAAGTGCATTTACAGTGATCATCTGTGAGGCAGGAGGAAAAGGGTTTTGATCAGTCATAGGTTTTGATCATAGGAAAAGAACTGCACTTTATTTAGGCCAGTCTCACCTTTCGAACCAGTCTGAGGGCCTGTGTCCTTTCTCCTTCATTATTTTGCTGAATGTCGATGCACCTTCATAAAATATTCCATAAAATGTAAGTTCAAGTGCAGAATATTCAAAAGGTTAGTGAACAAATGGCCAATAGCATTTTACCCTTTACCTTGCTATGAGATAATCGACCTTGAGATGTAGAACCTTCTCAAGTGTGCTGCTGTCAGTGATGAAGTAGCGTAGGGCTCGCAGCCCTGCAGCCCGCACTTCTTTAGCTTCATGCAGGAAAACTAGGCGCAAACTTACAGAGGAACAAAGACATGGCAAAGTATACTCAAAATATTTTTGTTTATATAATATTCAAACTCACCAAATAATTATCTGCTCCTGTGTGAAGCCAAGTTTCTCTTCAGAAAGACCAACACTGCAAAGAAGCTGAAACAACATATCAAGAACGATCTTGTATGTAAAAATGTTGCTTTTTACTTCTAAGACATTACCTTCACAAAGTTGTTTAAGTGGGCAAGCTTACACATGGGAGAAACTCCTTTCTGCTTTGTAACATTTTTAAGAATTTCAAGAATATTGTCTGCTGGGTCTGAAACAATAAAATAAAACATTATCATTCCTGGTCGATAGTTCATTATGGATTGCATGGCTGGTTTCACTTCATGTCTTCATGTTGAATGCTTGTTGTCCTCTTTGACCCATGAGGTTCATTTACATAAACTAGTGACCACAAAGTCTAGTGTCAAACAGAAACAAAGTCACATTGTGGGGTAAATAATAGCACCATCACAGAAATATCAAAGCTGAAGGTACTACAAACTATTTAGTACCACGCAGCATAAACTAGCCTAAATGCAGTAAAATATAAATTTGAATTATTAGATTTATCTAAAATAAAATAATTGACTCAATAAGACTAGGCTGTGAAAATGTCAAGTTAAAAACATGCTCATAAAGCAAAATGAGTGAAATCTTGTAAATTTCCACTCTAATATGTAGACACTGTTCTCCAAGTAAGTTTGTTTTTAGTGCTATGGGCTCATTAGGTAAATGAGTGATAGTCTCCAATTGATCACTGACCACACACAAGCAGATTACTCCAAATGACTTTACACTGCAGGAAATAAAAATAAAAAAAATGCAATAGGACATCGCGTCCAGATTAAACGTTGGCCATTTTATGATATGGAGTTTGACGTCCCATATCGGCAGCAAAGATGGCAATATTACATCCTGGACGTACCTTTGCAAAGATCCAATGTGACGTTTTCCTCGCCGCCGTCATCGCGACCTGTCAGCAAAAAAACAGCCATGAATGAAGTCTATTCAGTATCTCGGAAAGGGTAAACAACAAACTTGGGAAAACTTAAATGTGTCTCTCACATCTCATCCGAGCGCTCCGCGGCGTGCGGCTGCGGATGCTGCTCACCGCCATCTGTGCCGCGGACACCGGTGAAGTGCTCAAAGTGCAAAGCTCGAAGGTGCACTGACTGTCGCACAACATCCCAGACTGGACACATACTATCGCGAGAACCTGGCTTGGATCGTAATTTAACAGACTGCTAAATTGTAACGTGATCAAACCACCAAACCCAGGCTATGAAAACTTTATATACGACTTAAAGGTGCACTGTGTAACTTTTCTAGTGGAGGGTCCCTCACCTGTGTATTTCCTTTGAAATGTCATTACATTGCCTGCGTGAAAAGTCCCTCAGTCGTCCAGGTAGAATCCATGATCAAAGGAGAAGTTCAATTTGTCAACTGGACAAAGTTTGTTTGGTTGAAAACGTTTCGCCGCTCATCCGAGAGGCTTCGTCAGCTCTTGCCTGGCATGTTCAACAGTATGGCATTGAATGTATATTCCTGGGGGACAAGCATGGCACCACCAGGGAAACTTCCAGGTCAGATCTGTGGAGAGGCGAATTTAAATGCAATATCTGATTATTTGTAGCAGTGCCCCCCCGCTTCTTTGCTGATCTCCATTCTGTCCCTGAGTCTATTTGTTCTGGCCGATATGGACCTGTAGAGCCTGCCAGAGGGCAATAGGTTGAAGAAATCAAAGGTTGTGATTAATGATATCAAAGGTTGCTTATCTCTGTTTAATTGTGTTATTGTATCAAACCATTTGGGATCATGCTCTGTAGAGGCACTGTTTATTTTTTCACCAAATAGTTTTAAATGTTAACCTACTAAGAGGTCGATGTGAGTTGTAAAATGTATCAATGCATTTCATCTCTTAATACAGAATGTAGGCTAAAAACAACACAGTCGACCAAAGTGCTGTACACAGGTTAAAACACAAAACATGAGACACAGTAACATCAAAAACAGCATGATAAATGTCCACTACTCACACTGAGTTAAAAGCCAATCTTTAAAAAAATGAGTTTTAAGAAGAGATTTAAAAATAGGAAGTGAGTCTGCTTTTCTAACATTCAGTGGAAGTGCATTCCAGAGTCTTGGAGCAGCCACTGAAAAAGCCTGATCACCCCTAAGTTTCCTTTTTTGTCTTAGGGACCACAAGGAGAACCTGACCTGCAGACCTGAGAGAGCGGGAGGGCGTGTAGGGCACCAGCAGGTCAGACAGATACTGTGGGGCCAGGCCATGGAGACAATTATACTCAACAAAAATATAAACGCAACACTTTTATTTTTGCTCCAATTTTTCCTGAGATGGACCCAAAGATCCAAAATTCACTCCAGATACACAACACTACCATTTCTCTCAAACATTGTTCACAAATCTGTCCAAATGTGTGACAGCGAGCACCTCTGTCCCGCCGAGACAATCCACCCCACCTCACAGGTGCGCCACATCAAGATGCCGATCCAACACCATGGCCAGTGCCCAGGTGCGCCCCAGACTGCCCACAATAAAAGGCCACCCCGAAATGTGCTTTTTTTTTTTTTTTTTTTTTTTGCTTTATTGGGGGTCTGGGGACTCAGAACCAGTCAGTATCTGGTGTGACCACCATTTGCCTCATGCAGTGCAACACATCTTCTTCGCATAGAGTTTATCAGATTGTCAATTGTGGCCTGTGGAATGTTGGTCCACTCCTCTTCAAAGGCTGTTATGGACGAAGAACACAGGTGCATTTTATTGATGGCATTTTGAATGCACAGAGATACCGTGATGAGATCCTGAGGCCCATTGTTGTGCCATACATCCATGAACATCACCTCATGTTTCAGCAAGATAATGCACGGCCCCATGTTGCAAGGATCTGTACACAATTCTTGGAAGCTGAAAATGTCCCAGTTCTTGCATGGCCAGCATACTCACCGGACATGTCACCCATTGAGCATGTTTGGGATGTGCTTGACCGGCGTATACGACAGCGTGTACCAGCTCCCACTAATATCCAGCAACTTCGCACAGCCATTGAAGAGGAGTGGACCAACATTCCACAGGCCACAAATGACAATCTGATAAACTCTATGCGAAGAAGATGTGTTGCACTGCATGAGGCAAATGGTGGTCACACCAGATACTGACTGGTTCTGAGTCCCCAGACCCCCAATAAAGCAAAAAAAAAAGGGCACATTTCGGGGTGGCCTTTTATTGTGGGCAGTCTGGGGCGCACCTGTGCACTGGTCATGATGTCGGATCGGCATCTTGATGTGGCACACCTGTGAGGTGGGGTGGATTGTCTCGGCGGGGCAGAGGTGCTCGCTGTCACACATTTGGACAGATTTGTGAACAATGTTTGAGAGAAATGAATTGTGTATCTGGAGTGAATTTTGGATCTTTGGGTCCATCTCAGGAAAAATGGGAGCAAAAACAAAAGTGTTGCGTTTATATTTTTGTTGAGTGTAAAAACAGATAAAATAATCTTAAAATCAATGCAAAACTAAGCAGGTAGCCAATGGAGAGACTGAAGAATGGGAGTTATGTGTTCAAATTTCCGAGAACCAGTTAAAAGACGAGCAGCAGCGTTTTGGACTAGCTGAAGACAGGAAAGTAAGGTTTTGTTGAGACCTGAGTATAAGGCGTTGCAATAATCTAAACTATGATTAAAGGCATTCAAGATACAAAATACTACTCCTGTTATTTGGTGAGAGATATTTGGAGAGTTAATAAGCATATGACCAAAAAGCAGTGACCGTGTTTAAACTGTATTTAGTGACTACTGAACTCTCAATAATACTGCACTAAACTACTTTTCATTATGCATAATATGTTTACTGCTGCTGCTCTATATGAATGTATCATGTTTGTCACTACCTCACTGTAAACTACTGTTACCTGTACAATAATCTGTGCGATAACCCACGAGCAATACTTATACTACACTATATTATGTACAATCTGTGAAATACTTTACTTACACCTTATTTACCTGTACCTTTAAAGGTATTTTATTAGATTTTATTAGATTTTTAAAAACATTTTTTTTTACCTTTTCCTCTGCACTTTTTTGCAACACTTTTTTACCATGTACTATTATTGCATGTGATTAGTACTTCTTGACTATCTTAGTGAGTCAAGGGTTCTTCTGATCCTAAGCATTTCATTGCATTGTTGACCTTGTGTTGATCCTGCATATGACAAATAAACAATCTTGAATCTTGAATCTTGCTGCAGGGGCCCTGGAGCATGTTGTAGGCATTTCAAGGCCCGGGGGCCAATTATGGCCCGCGAGCCGACTCTGACCGGACCACGAAAGGTTGCTTGGAATCAAGAAAATAAAACCTACTTTCAAAATTGTAAATAATGCATTTGTACTGATGCAATTGTACTGATGATCATCTGTCGGATGTGCTTCACATCTCCACCTCAAACATGCAACCTGACTTTGATGCACTTGTTAAAGCTCAACAGAGGCTAGATTTCTCTCACTGATCAAGAAAAAAAACACTAAAACATGCTAACTGACTTTTTTTTGACACAGTTTGGCAGTTGGACAAAAAAAAATGTTGTGACAATATTTTGTATTATATTATTTGGCATACAAAGACATTGTGATGTCTTAATACAGAGTTAAGAAAGTTAAACTCAGAAAGCATTGTGGGGTTAATGTGACTGAAAAAGAGTTACAAATGTTTCACGTTTACCATTGTTTTGAATTATTTTACTGAATAAACTCAGTTTTTGTAAAACCTCACTCTCTCATTAAGTTAAGTAACTTAGACTTAGACTTAGACAAACTTTATTGATCCACAAGGGAAATTGCTTTCCCTTGTGGATAACTTAAGATTTGTGAAGAATCCCTCAGTCGTCCAGGTAGAATCCATGGTAAAAGGAGAAATTCAATTTGTCCAGTTAACAACTTGAATTCCTCCCTTTACCAACACATAGCTTACCAAAGATCATAGATCAAAGTCAGCTTTATTGTCAATTCTGCCATAGGTGTTCAACATACAGTGAATTGAAATTCCGTTTCTCTCTGGCCAAGACAGTGTACAAAATACAATATAAAAATCTAAAATCTGAAAGCAGTGCAACAGAATAATTAAATACCTATTTACAGATGTCCAGCTTCTGTAAACAATGCCATTTACTGATTTCAACGTAGAAATAAAATTAATAACCAGCGTAGACTTCAAACTTTTGGCCCGGCCCTCCACAATATTTTCTGCTTCTCATTTGGCCCCTGGGGGAAAATAATTGCCCATCCCTGTTGTGGAGCGTTTGCACGAGACCAGATCAGATCTGCCCCTGACCACGCCCCCTAAATGCCTCTCTGAAATGACGTGTCACCAAAGTCCGGAAGTGCTCGCTGTTTCAGTCCAAAATGGCTTACCAAACCCTACAGCAGGAATATTTACAGATTCCTGTTGTGACTAGGGCTTATACCACGGCCTGTGTCCTCACTACTGCAGCGGTGGTAAGATAATTTTGTGTTTGTACAAGATTTTTGATACAGCTGTCTATTAGTGTTGAATCTTATTGGAGAGAGGGTTTATTTTGAGGATAGCTAGGAAGGTTAGCCACAGCAACAGAGGGGTAATGTTACGTGTCCAAAAAATGGTCAAAAATCTCTTGTCAAACCTGGATGTCAGAAATAGAGAGCGCTTTCAGAACATTATTAAAGGTAATGAAAATGAGCGAAAAGTGAAAGTTTCTGTTGTGAAATGACACCCATCAGCTGTGTGTGTTATCATAACTCGTAGAAATCATGGTGATAACTTAGCTTGCATCAATAATTCTATGTTACACGAGAGTTTAATGTATTTTTATTGCTGTACAATTCAGTGAGGTGGGTCCAAGTTAATTTTAGTGGCGTTTGAATAAAGTTTGGTTATCTAGAATCACATTGTTATCTTTAAACAGGCGATCCTGTGTGTAACTCTAAAAGTTTTGTTTTTGTGACTCACATTCATTATATTTAAGATGTCTTTTATCACAAAACAGCGCTGGTAGTTTGATGTACAGATAATTTTGCATCAGTGACAGGTGCTGTGAATCCATTGGCTGGTTTGCAGTTTCATTTCCAGTGGCGTGCGCTGAGTGGTTCTCCATTTGGCTAACGCCCATTTGTAATACTTTGGTTTAATTGTTATTTTATACTTGAACAAACTGTTATTTTCCTTTTATATATTGTTAGAAATATTTTACCATGACCTGTCTTTCAATTTAGTGTGAACTGGGGTGATAATGTTTTTTTGTTTGTTTGCAGCAATTAGAGATCATTACACCCTTTCAGTTATACTTCAATCCAGATTTGATTTTAAGGAATTATCAAGTAAGTAACTGCTATGTATTACTTACTATAACATTCAGTCTAGCACATTGTATAAATGAATTCTTTGTTTTCACAGGTATGGCGACTAATAACCAACTTCCTCTTTTTCGGTCCTGTTGGCTTCAATTTTCTATTCAACATGATATTTTTGTATCCTTTTGTAATTTAATACATTTAGTATTTATGGCAATTTAACCTTTATGTAAGCAGTTGAATATGAGCATTGTTTGGAGTATTTTATCTTAACATGTTTTTAGATACAGATATTGTCGAATGCTCGAAGAAGGATCTTTCAGGGGGCGGACGGCTGACTTCGTCTTTATGTTCCTTTTTGGTGGCCTACTGATGACTGTATCCTTTTCAGTAAAATATCTTTTTTTTTTTTTTTTTTTTTCTAACCAGTAGATGACAAATGTGAAGCTTATCCCCCCCACCCTCATCTGGCCTTTGTTCAGGTTCACCTGTGCCCTCTGGTCTTCTTCTGTCACACCAAAGCTGGCACGTTGTCAGGCAGAAGGCAGCTTCAGGTGGTATTATGTAAAAATACAGCAGGGACCACATTGTCCAATCTAATTACAAATGGTAGCTTTACCCATAATTATAAAAAAAATAATACATATATTGTTTTTTTGTAAAGCCCCTTTCAAAGAACTCAAAAACAATCATTGTTGACATGCATGTTGTGGTACCTATGTCACACACAAAAGTATGTAGCAGCTGTTCAGTAGCATTGTTCCTTAACAAAACGTTAGATCTTTGGCATATTTGTGAGCCTGGTTTTCCTGGGTCAAGCCTTTACTATTATGCTGGTTTATGTGTGGAGCAGAAGAAACCCTAATGTTCGCATGAATTTCTTTGGCCTGCTGAATTTCCAGGCTCCTTTTCTGCCCTGGGTTTTGATGGGATTCTCACTTCTACTGGGGAACTCAATTATTGTGGATCTTTTAGGTACGCACAATTGCCAACAGTGTTTGTATTTCAATAGTGCTTGTATTTCAGATGTTCTATATTCTAGGTATTGCTGTTGGACATGTGTACTTTTTCCTGGAAGATGTTTTTCCAAACCAGCCTGGAGGTGGACGTTGGCTTAAGACACCATCCATCATGTGAGCCTCAAAAACAACAAAACTTACAACAAAATACAAAAACAAAACAATTTAAGACAGACACGTTATTTATTTTACAGAAAGATGCTTTTTGACACTCCTGAGGAAGATGCCAACTATAATCCTCTGCCAGAAGAGCGCCCTGGAGGATTTGCCTGGGGAGAAGGACAGCGACTTGGAGGCTAACTGGCCTCTGTGCCATCCCTAATTTTGGGAGCACTACGGACATTCCCTCAAGACGAAGGGATGAACATGGTCTTATGACATGTTTGTGAAGTTCTGGACTATGAATGCCAAACTAACCAGAACTTATTTGGGAGTAACCGTCTGTTGTTTTTGTAAATGGGCCCAAAATCATCCCGAGAAACTCTTCTTGAAGCCAGATTGATGCTCCATAAATATTAGAAAGAATTCAAGCTTCTCTGAACTGTGAATGGTGACTCTTTGGCTTGGTGATGTTTGGTCTTCATCTAGCATCTAGTGATGCTGAAAAAACAGGATGGCAGCAGCTAAAATAATTCAGGATTACCTGTTCTGTTCATATGGCAAAGTGCATTTTTCCATTTCACTTTTATAAATAATAAATCAAGTGTGGCAAGTGAAGGTCTCGCTTTATTTTGACAGTGTGTGGTTTATGAATGGGGGTCGCAAAATGGAATAAAGTAGTAGATAAAGAAAAAAATAATTTATATTTTGATTAAATTCCAACTGCTACGTTCATGATGCATAATAACCTCGCTATATCAAGTATGTGGACTTTTGTAGTGCATTTGCGCATGTCAGCAGTAGGGGGCACGCATGAGCTCTGTTGCACGTTCGACCACCGCGCGAGCGCACGGATGCATTTAAAACAATTGGATAAACGGAGTGTTCAGTTATCTTCAACTATCTCTTATTTAGCCTTTTAAACAATATTTTGGCGTACGAGTTATTTAGACACAAAATTAATTCATAGCTTATTTTTTTTAGAGGCTAAACGTAATAAAATGGTCGGTGTGTGTTCTATAGTAAATGGAAATCAAACATAGCACCGTAATTTCCCATTTTATTCTGGACAAAACACAACAGAAAGGAAACGGGTTACTGCTCTCGGTTAATTCGTTAGCGCGATCAAAATGATGCCATTAGCTCTCAGTAAAACATTTGGGCAAAAGCCAGTCAAATTTCAACTTGAAGAAGATGGAGATTTTTACATGGTTGGCTCTGAAGTAAGTGTGCTTCAATCTATGTTTCTGTTTTGCCTTGCGTATGCTAACTAGCTAGCCACACGGCTTCCCATTGATATAACTGCCCATTGATAAACAAAGAAATGTCCAGTCCAACAGACACATACCTGGGGGAAAAAGTACTGTTTGGAAGTTTCTTTGTTTGTGGGTTTTTTACAGAAAAGAGAAGCTTTATTCGCTATACAGACCATTTTGATTTATTTATTTGCCTGCAAGCTGACACGGTTATCATAAAATGCAATGCATTTTTGCATACAGTGTTTTAACATTTGGACCTGTTCTGTGGTGTTCTTCAGGTTGGGAACTATCTGCGTATGTTTAGAGGCTCCCTGTATAAGAGATATCCATCTTTGTGGAGAAGACTTGCTTCAGTAGAGGAGAGGAAAAAGATAGTAGCATCTTCACATGGCAAGTAACACATAAAAAAAAACTACAAAAAATCTGCCTGACAAACTGATTAATTTGTATTTATTATATTGATAGCCACCAGCGTAACTCTTCTGAAAGCATCGGAGTGTGAAGAGATCTTTGAAGGAAATGATGAGAAGTATAAAGCCGTGTCTATCAGTACTGAGCCCCCAGCCTATCTCAGGTTAATACAAGGTCTTTGTAGCTTTAACTTTCACTTAACATAATTGTTTAATATATTCTTACATGCTTTCATAGGGAACAAAAGGCAAAGCGTAGCAGCCAATGGGTGCCTACATTACCCAACAGTTCCCACCACCTTGATGCGGTGCCTTGCTCCACCACAATTAACCGCAACCGAATTGGTAAAGACAAGAAAAGGACATTCCCTTTGTGGTATGTTTACGCAAAGCTTGGAAAAGCAAATTATGTGTTGGGGTACTTACTAACAACACTTAAATGAAATGTAGCTTTGATGACCATGATCCAGCAGTGATTCACGAGAATGCAGCTCAAACTGAGATGCTGGTTCCCATTCGTCTGGACATGGAGATTGACGGTCAGAAGCTGAGAGATACCTTCACATGGAATATGAATGGTACAGATCTGTATTCTTACACTTGTACATGAGATGAACTTTCATGTAATGACCAGTGGTGTTTGTCCATCTCCTACAGAAAAACTTATGACGCCAGAGATGTTTGCAGAGATCTTATGTGATGATCTTGATCTAAATCCATTGGCGTTTGTTCCTGCAATTGCATCAGCCATTCGTCAGCAGATAGAGTCTTATCCTACTGACAGTATACTGGAAGAACAGGCAGACCAGAGAGTCATTATAAAGGTGAGGGACTTTAATATAAACACTCCTTCTAAAATACAAAACACAAAAGGCAGTCTTCTAATGACAAAATACAAGTTACTGAGATTTGACAAGCCTTTGTACATAAACATATTGTTTATTTTACAGCTGAACATTCACGTAGGGAACATTTCTTTGGTGGACCAGTTTGAGTGGGACATGTCTGAAAAAGAGAACTCTCCAGAATCTTTTGCTTTAAAGCTGTGTTCTGAGCTTGGCCTGGGCGGTGAGTTTGTAACCACTATTGCATACAGCATCCGTGGTCAGCTCAGTTGGCACCAGAGGACCTATGCCTTCAGGTATCCACAAACTACTACCTTAGAATCATTTTTTGAGATCGATTTTTTTTTTGTAAAACTTTACATTTCTGTTTTTCTCCAGTGAAAATCCACTTCCCACAGTGGAAATTGCTATTCGAAATACAGGGGATGCAGACCAGTGGTGTCCTCTGCTGGAAACACTCACAGATGCAGAAATGGAAAAGAAAATCCGAGACCAAGATCGCAATACGAGGTGAGTGTAGTTCATCAAAAGGACAGTGGAGAAAAAAAAATTATATATATATATATATATATATATATATGTAACCTTATTACAAAATAATTTACCTTACAATGCTTTGCAGACGGATGAGGCGATTGGCCAACACTGCTCCTTCGTGGTAGATGGTGTATTGAATTTTACCTGGAGCCTGCTGTTACTGTACCACTATATGCCCATAGTGTTGGTGAAGCACAGTTGATTAACTTGAACCTATTTTTGGACATTAACATCACTTGCATCATCCTTCATGGAAAACACATTCATTCTTATGACACAGATTCCAACCAGCCAGAGCATGCTGATCCTCTTGTCCAGGTACTTCGGCTTAATGTCAAACATGTTACCTTGTATTTACTGAGAATGTAAGTTTTGTAAAATAACATCAAGTAGGAACTATAAATTAGGACATAGTGAATTTGTTTTCTACTTTGTTGCAAACATTTAAAGGCAGTGTGTTTTAACTTTAAATGTCTGAAGACAAAATTAGCTGCCCTATTCTCTGTATCACTAATATAAGTAAAAAATGTCTGTAAATGTTCCTGGCAAATGAACAAAGATTTAATCTAGATAATAGTTAATTACCGTTACAACAGCCAATAATGTAGTTTATTAAAAAATGTACTAGTCGAGGACTACATAATCCACTTCATTTATTTTGTTTGGCGGGCTTGTACTTTGTTCAAGGGGGTCTCAAAATAGTATTAATCTACTTAATTTGAGTTCACAGGCCCCTAAATTATTTGAGCTAAATAGTCAGATATTTCAGTTTGAATTTGAAGTTGTGCCTCATATTATATTATTGTTAATGATCATGGGTAGATTTCACTTCACTGCTGAACTGTAGCTGGCTGTACAATACCGAAAGACTCCTCTGTTTTACCATGTAAGGCAATTGAAGCAATGGATCAATGTGTATTATTAAGTTCTCTTTGTATGCTTGTGTATTAGTGGGGTCTTTTATACATAAATGAAATAAAAGAATACAAAAAGGTCATCTATTTTGGACAAGGCCACAAAACGTTTTGTTATGCAGTTTTGGATGTTGCTGAATGTTAGGGGCAGATATAATTACTAAAATTTTAGTCTGAATAAATGAGTAAAGCGACACAAAATTACTTTATTTTCTTGAAAGAGAGGTATACTTAGAAAAAAATATATAAAGTTATCAATGCGACACTCGATATCACAGTGTTATTGACAAACGTATTCAGTGTCCTGCACTGGGATTTTACAGTAGCACTCTGTACACAATAATATTGAGAATATTTAACATGTTTCTTATAAAAATGTCCGATTGTATGGCAGAAAGACAAATGACTGTTTCAACCATGCAGCCTTAAAAATACTAAAACATTTAAAACTGACAAAAATCTGGAGTAAGAAAAAAGGCACCAAATGTAATCACTGAGAACTTGAGTGTAAACTGACAAAAATCTGGAGTAAGAAAAAAGGCACCAAATGTAATCACTGAGAACTTGAGTGTTAACTGACACATGATACTGTTAGAGGTATAGGAGAGGTATTTGCTAGTGAAGTAACCAAAATCTTCAAGTAACCAAACCTTCATTCAAACTTATTCTGTTTGCCTGTTATTAGTTAACAATTTGTAACCGCCATTTTGTTGCCCACATTAGACCTATTCTTTAATAGTGTGTGAGTGCCACAATAGGCTCAATGTACTCGAATGCTGGCTCAGAAGCAAATTGATTCTTTCTGAAAAGTATTTTGGACATCTAACAAAACAAACAAAAAAAAACGATTATGAACATTGTCTGGCATACTGATATACAAAGCCACTGTATTTATATTAATATACATAATGTATGATTAATAGAAGACTTTGGACCAGAATTAATAAATGTCAGTATATATGTTTTACACTCATATTTATGATTAACTGGAGCAGCCAAAGAAATCAATGCCAATATATCGAGGGTAGCCATCTAACACTTTCAGTGCTACAGGGTCAAACTTCCAATACTGTATCCCACTCAGGAAATTGACATACCCTGTGAAAAGAGAAACATTTTATATTTTTTAAGCAGGTAATAAATTAACTGAATCATGTGACTCCTGTCCTTACCATATCTGTCTTGAAATGCTGCATCTATATATTTGGGTATGCCACTCCATTCAGGCATGGTCTGTGGGTGGACACTGTCGACTCGGTTCTCCTGAGGACTGAAGGACCAGTAAGACAAGGACTTGAAGAAGAAGACTTTCTGTATGTTTCCCACTTCCCATTTTAAAGCAGCTTGGATATCTGATACAGGCAGACCCAAGCTCCACACTGAATCTGGCCCAGTTATCTTCCTCTCAGCATCAAACACCCAGTAACTCTCGCCTATCAAAAAGACAACATTAATAAACCGATCAGCATTGTTGGGAAGACATGAACTTTGTTATAAAATACTGTTATACTGTTCTAGAATACCGAATATGTATTCCGTTACAGGTTGCGATCCGTACCATATCCTGATTTGAATTTATTAATTTGATCAGGGACAATCCCCAAAAGACAGTAACCTTATACAGTGATCCCCAACCACCGGGCCATGAGCCGTTTGGTACCGGGTCACAGCGGCTCATTCCCCCACTCATTTTGAGTGGCCCGTCCATGTTCCGACAAGAGCACGTCGACTTCCATGTGCGCACGAGGCTTGTCTTATTATTGTCTTATGTATTAACATCGTTTTCACTCAGCCCTCCGTTTTCGTCTGGACGCAATTATTTACTGACCAGGAGACCTACTTAAAATATGGATTTATGGTGATTCCCACACACCAAGCCAGCTCTGCATAACATGCGGCGACCAGCTCTCCAATGAGGCGGCCTTAAAAGTATGTTCAAGACATAAACTCTGCCGGTATTCTGGATAAAAGTTATTGAGTATACTGGACATAAGCAACATACTCCCATTACGCTGAGATGCGACCATCTCGTAGCAGAGAAACAAGCTCAGGGCTCTCATTGATTCAGCGTTATGGTGAGCTGTATTTTTCATGTACCTTATATTTGTGTTGAGGTCTATCTTATTTTGAAGGCATGTTTAACCATAGTGACCAGAGAGCGTCGGGGCAGAGAGGATGTTGTGACTCTTGTTATGTTGTTGGCGCATGTCATGAGGACGCTGTTATTAAAGTTACATACAAGTACACAGTGGATTCACGTTTATTATTATATTTACAACATACCACAGTTCTTGTGTTGTTTGTATAATTTTATTTTGTGGTATTTATCCACCGATATCCACGCGCCCCGCCCCCCTCCACCTCCCACCGGTCCATGAAAATTTTGGGTGACATTTGGGACCACTGCCTTATAAAACAAAAATATGTCTTGTTCCAGGTTTTGGCAGAAATGCTAGTTTCCACATGTAGTCCCTGAACAGGTTGATGTCACAATTGCAATACATATATATATATTAAACAGTTCATCAGCATTTCATCACATTTAAAACATTTCCACTATCAAGCCATTCATTCTGCAGAAAATCGTGATTTTTTTCAGTCACTTGTGATCATGTGTGTCCCTAATCAACCTGTTAATCGTGCCCACCAGAAAACAGGGAGTGAGTGACCAGACTCATATTTTCATAAAGTATTGATGAAGTCTTTATTCTGGATCCCAAGCAAGTATACTGCATGTAAAGTGTATCTGTAGTGAAGAGATTTGATGTACAAACCTTGGAAGAACCAGATGTTACCAGAGTTGTCCTCATAGACCGCATCAATGTAGTCAGGGATACCTCTCCAGTGACGGGAGGCCAAAGCCGGGTAACCAGCCTCAAGTCGCCCATCCCGAATGCGCCAAACGTACTGGGACTTAAAAAAGAAGAGCTCTCCTCTGATCACAGACACAGCATCATAGTTGGTTCGGCAGGTGTCAGGCTAAGATAGGCATAATTGAATGTCAGTTTTACAATAAACAGTGATACAGTTGGTCATGCATTACAGCCCTTACCATTCCTATGTCAAGCTCATTGGTCTCTGCAAGGTCTGGTGTTGTGGGCCTGGGGGGACCATACAAATACTGAATTCCTCTCTTGTCGTCTTCACTGAGCTGCAGAGGGTATGAATCACTGTAGAACGGGCACATAACAGCATCTGGTTCAAGGGAGTGTTGGAGTCCAAGTGCATGGCCAAATTCATGTGCTGCCACTTGAAGGAGATCTGTGCCTATGAAGAGCACAACATTTGTCTGCACATGAGTAATCCATCTGCAGCAATCACATGCAATACTGTATTAAATGTGACTCAAAACCAGTGCAATGTTCTGTTCTTGGACTGCTCTAGTTCATCAGTTCAATTTAAGGGCTATTTTATCTTGCATACATTTAATACTTTTTATTCTACTGCTGTTCCTGCACTTCCAGAGTGGGAGAAGAAGTTCTCTGCCATCTGCGACTCTTGTCCCTCTCCTCAAAGTTTACAGAGCTGCATGTGCTGATCTCAGAGCAGACACTTGTCTGTACTTATAGAGCAGTCCAAATAGCCTGTGTTTTCAGCCACAGTGGTGCATCTAAATTCAACAAATTCCAACAATGACAGGGGGTCTAGTGCAGCGGAGTGGAGGCGGTGTGTACAAGCTGATAGAAAATCATGGAGGCGCCTTTTTTGCAGTGCATCAAAGCACCCCAGTGTGTGTTTCCATGAAGAAATATAAGTTAAATGCTTTACTGTGCAACATTTTTGGCAAAGCAATGACATTTCTTTGGAGATAAGCAGGTGGCAAACCCTCCACCGGAACATAGTACAGCATTAAATATATACATAAGATAAGATAAGACTTTATTGATTTCACACAAGAGAAATTCACTTGCCACATTAGCTCTAGGCAGTTTAGTGCAAAAGAAAGTTTGAACAGAAAGTGCATGCAGACAAATAGTAATAATAATAAAAAATAAGTAAGAGTATAGAAAATATTGCACATCTGGACTATACAGTGGAGTTATACAGTCTGATAACGGATAAAGGATGAAGGATGTATATACTTACCAACATCATTACCCACAGTCCAGTGCTCATCATAATCAAAGTGGACCTCTCCTTGTCTGTGTGTTCGTGGGAAAAAGGCATGGGCAAGGATTCCCCCAGGACCATCAAAGGGTAAACTGTCTCCATGCCAGTATCTGGGGTAAAACACATGATTCAGTGTGCCATAATACTATTGCCCACAGAACATTATAGGTTCCATTCAGTGTGTGATGTGATCATTTCAAATGGAGGGATCGAGGGAGTCATAAATGATAAATGTAATCTGGCAAGTTTGTGGACCCAGTCTGTAAATAATATGGTTCAACATTTTATGAGGTTCATGAGGAAACTGATTGCCACAGGGTTATGAGTGAAAACTCAAGATAGGAAATTGTTAGTTACAACGAAGTCAATTTTTTGGTAGTTACATCATTGGATGGTATATAGATAGTTTATAATGTCATGTGAAAATCTCTCAATATTTTTGAGTATCCCACTAATAATATTCAGATGATAGTATGTTAATCCAACAAAAAATGTAAAATATAATTATACATAAATTTAGTTATATATAAATATATAAGTTAGTTATATATAAATGATTGGGCCTATCGACATAAAACAAACCTCTCACCTGTTGAAATCAATAACAATGTCTGCTTTCTCTGACATGACTTCAGTGAAAGTCAAAGGTGTCACTTCGCCCCAGACTCTGAAGGCCTGGTCCAAAACATGACGCACTTTAGCCTCACTCATCTGCCAGGGAAAACGCACAATCCTACACAAAAATGTAGAGTCAAAACACATTATAACACATGTTTATTTCCCAGAGAAGTTTGGAAAAGCTTGTTGAATTTAGAGGTACTTAACTTGGTTAATGGTTAACATAAACTACACATTAATGGGTTAGTGCTGACATGCGTGAGTTTGCTAATGTTCTCCTGAATCTTATGAATGAAAGATAGGCCAACTGCAGATCCTACAGCTGTTTACTCAAGTTGTAAACACATTTAATGGTATGCAACTGCCAGCCTCTTTTCTCTGTTAACAATAAGACAGTTTGTTTGGTGCAATTATGTCATTCTTATTCCTAAATATTTTGTGTGAAATTGTGATTTATGGTAATTTTTTTTTTACCTGTATGTGAGATCTGTCTTTTCCCAACGCCCTCCAAAAAGTGCAAACCGTTTCTTGCGCTGCTGCTGGCTCTGTCCTTCCTTCTTTTTTTTCTTCATGTTGTAGTACGACACGTCTACTTTCAACAACGTGTGATAATCTGGTACTCCACAGCGAGGCCTTTCCCACTTTGTGTTATTACTGGGGAACACTAATGACATAAAATTATGTTTGTCATTTAGTGCTGGCTGTTCATGCCTTTCCCTCTTTTTCTGACCCACATTTTTGTGGCTGTGAGGCCCTCCCTGCAAAACATCAAAGCATTTGATAAACAATAAGAAGTCAAGTGTAGGCATAATCCTTGTTTAAATTACGCCTTAATACACACAAGATATTTGTCATTTAAATGCCATTTTGTACAAAACAGTGCAATGACCTGAGGTAATTCTGAGTCAGAGCTGCATTTTTGGGCTAGTAAGGGACTGAAACAAAATCTGGATCAAATTTCTCTAAACACATTGAATGTATACCACAGCGACTCCATAGCGGTCACATAGTACTGTTGGGTGCAACCTATTTTGCTGAGATGACAGCAACATGACAGTAACGTGGTCAGCTGTGCCTCTTGTAGCCTATGATTGTTGTTAGTTATGCTTACATCCAAAGCCGCTGAGTGGACTGTTTTAATTCTTGCACAGGCAACATTATGGGATGCAAATAATTGAAATTTAACCATTGTAAGCCTGAAATGCTTCAAATGACTGGCAATACAATCATAGCACAACTGATAGTGGTGAACTTGTTTTTCATCTAGTCTTCTTTAGTATCTGTTTTAAGGTTATTTGTTCTGAGACCACCAACAGTTTATTTTCAGTTTTACTGACTTTTGCTGGCTCTGCATAATGTACACAGTGTGGACCCTGCAAACAACCAACAAACAATGGCACATGCCTTGAATGAACTCCTTTAAGTGAATATAGCCAACAAGTAATGTAGATATATTTCCTTGGCTCAGCAAAACGTTTTTCCTCAGGCTATGCTGATTTAACAAACTAAATTTAAGGTGAGTGACAGTCCAAGTCAGTAACCATTTTTCATATCTGCTGAAACAAAGCTTTGTGTTTGATGGGAATTCTGAACATGTTACAACAGGTCTCTCTGACTTCCATCCAAACACTTCTGCCCAAGCATCAGCAAGGTGGTCCACAAAGCACACCATTGTTATATCTTTTAAAATGGATTTGCAGGTCAGGCACTATGTTTTTATGTCTGCCAACTTTTTAAACTCAAGTATTAACATGCAGGCTGGGGTAGTCTAATAACAAACATTCATATCTTTTCTTAGTTCTTCGTAAAAAATGGTAGACAGGGTGAGCCAATGTCTGGAAATTCCCTGTTTGAGCATGACATCACAATGTCTGCAACTATAACCTGTGGATGCTGGGGTGACAGTAGGTGGCTAATTAGTGAGTGTACATCAATGACTACAGTCACTAAAGGTAATATAAGCAAGACCCATGCACAAAATAAGGAGGGGTTAAAATTAAATTTGCTAAACATTTTTTCAATTGTGGCAGCATATGGTGCCATAACAGTTCAAGCATCTCCTTAACAATAACAGGAAGAAAACAACCATAAATCATTTGCTTTTGTTCATAAAGTTGATCTGTTTTCCATTTCCATTGGGTGGCCTTATACCCACAATAACATATTTACAGTTAGGGCTTGACTGTATGCATTGGAGATTAAGCTGTCAACATTTGATGGACTTTTTTAAACATTAAGAACACCATTATCTGGGATTATAATATTAAGAGTTGTCCCATTTGGCAGGACTCAGTGTTTTTTCATCAAAACATTGTTGAGCATTGTTGTGTGCCTGCTCCATGCCTTACTCAACTTCAGTTTTCCTTAATCAGCAAAGTTTCTATACTGCTCCAGATGCCAGATGACTTGTTTTTGCCTGTAAAAACATATTCACTGCAGTTGTTGACAGCAACATTGGTAACACACCTGGCTTCCTTCAAGAACCTAAATGCCCTGTTCTAAATATAGACTGCATTATTTATGTCCTTTCATCCATTGCTACAAAACCAAAGCATCCATTTTTGAAAGACATCAAATAGGGAAAAGGCTTAAGATAAAGAAATCAGGCTACTAGGACATGGTTTTGGTATAACCTATATTAATGAAGATAAACACCATTCTAATTTGACGAGCACACAATATAGCCTCAAGTGTAACCTTGTGACATTTGCTTAGCCTACTTCCAATGTATTACACCACTCATTATAAAAGCAGTTGATCTGTTTTTCATATTTGGATTGCACTCACCTGTTGCTCGGACTTGGGCTCGTATAGCGGCAAAGAGTGAATAAAAACAATAAGTTGCAGTGGCAAGATGCTACAGCACAACAAAAATGTCTGCATCTCGCTCGTTTTCTCGCGCGGTAAATGAAGTTAACGGGGCAACACACTCTGGTGATCTAAAGCGCACACTGCTTAAAGCAGCATCCACCACCTGCAGTGAAATGAATGAACTCGCGACTCACTCCCTCCTTAAATGCTGTCACCCAGCATGTGCAACGCCACGGTTACTTAACCCTTTCTAATCCATTAAATCTATGTAAAAACAATATGCCCATGCAAATAAAGTTTATGTTTTATATAGGCTAGACCAGCCTATGCTTCAAACTTGCAGTAACCCTACACACTGTTATTTTCATTTTTGGAACATATTTGAATGCATTTTTAAAGTTCAAAGTCAGCTTTATTGTCAAAAACAATATGTACAGGTTGCACACACAGGATTTGAAATTGCAGCGCTCCCTAATCCCACAGTGAACATTAAACATCTGATAAACAGGGCAATAAACACCCTGACTAAAACATCACATTATACCCCTAGCAGAAGTACAAGACAAACACAATGCCTAAAACATCACCATAAACATCATCATATACCTGTAGTAAAAGTACAGTAAATTTGTATATAATACAAATTTGTAAAGCACACAATGGCGTAATAAAGCTCAAATGGTGGCATTTAAGCAGTACAGGCTAGATAGTTTAGTGCAACCGTAGGCTGTTATTTGCAGTGGTCCCTCGCTCTATTGCGGTTCACTGTTCACGGCCTCGCTGTTTCGCAGATTTTTTTTTTTTTAATAGTGTAACTTTTTTTTTATAGTGTAATAGTGTTCTGCGTCCTGATTGGCTAAGAGACTGTAGACCTTTGCCGATTGATAGATGGGGGACGCGGGGACCGGGACTAGACCAGGACTAAACGTGGACTAAACGTGGACTAAACCAGGTCTAGACCAGAACTAAACCAGGTCTAAACTTGGACTGGTCCTGGACTAAACCAGGACTGGACCAGGTCTAGACCTGGACTAAACCGGGACTAGACCAGGTCTAACCCAGGATTAAATCACCCCGTGCAGCTCTTTGCTGGTTTCGTGTGGCTCTTGCGTTCGTGTTCGGTTTGTGGCTCGGGCTGCGAGGACCCAGTGTACGCGCGGCCTCGCGTCGGTCACGCTGCTCTGTCACGGATTTGACCACGTGCACTTCTCCAAGGGGTTGGTGCGCGTTGCGTCCCGGGAAGTGGCAGTGGTCCGGTGGATCCAGTGACTCATGTCCCCGCCCCTCGCGCGTCCGGTGCTTCACTATTAATACATTTTGCTGAAAATCTACGAACGTTTGAGTGTTTAAACAAGAGAGAAATGTGAGAAATCGTTAACTCCAGTGTTTTAAGGCGTTTACAGCTTTAAAACATGTATAATTATTGTAAAATACAAGTTGTCCTACTTCGCGGATTTCACTCATTACGGGTTATTTCTGGAACCTAGCCCCCGCGATAAACGCATCAGTGTCCCTTTACAGTAAGTGTTGTTAACTATAATAAGGACGTTAATTGCATTATATGGCCTGTGACCTAAAGTGCTTTTGGTGTGGTTCTTGAAAGTGTAAGGAAATGAATAATAGGTTATCTGCATTAAATGACTGATATGGAAATCTCCATAGGCCTAGGCTAGGCTAGATAGTTTAGTGCAATCCTAGGCTGTTATTTGCAGAAGTACAACACAGCTTGCCTGGAAGGATATCTCTCTGTATTTGTTATACAGATACAGATCAGCTGCTGGTACAGCGATGAGTCTGGATTTTTCCAGGCAACAACACAGCTAAAATTGTTGATCTATTCTCTTTTCTCACTGAAACAGAGATGCAAAAATCTGAAGGGGCGCAGAAGGAATAAGACTATTCAAATCTCACTTGTTCTTAGTCGCCTGGCACATCCAGAATGATATCTCTCTAAGTATTGAAGAAGTGTAGAAGAGTTATTTTGTCTTTTCTTGTGTGTCTGTGATGTAGCCTCTATAAAATAAATAAATAAATAAATAAATAAATAAATAAATAAATAAATAAATAAATAAATAAATAAATAAATAAATAAATAAATAAATAAATAAATAAATAAATAAATATTAGCTCTCAACATAAATAAATATGATGAGAGCCAGGAACGCTGCCTTCAGAGCCGGGGATGTCACACATCTGAAGGCAGCGAGAACCTGTCCCGTGGCATCAGGAAAGCAAAACACAATTACACACAGAAAATAACTGGACACTTTAAATACAGCAGGGACACACGGAGTCTGTGGCAGGGCATCCAGAATATCACGGACTACAAACCCTCGCCACAGACCTGTGACAACACCACCCTGCTGAACGACCTCAACAGCTTCTTTGCAGGGTTTGAGGCAGGAAACAACACCCGGCCACAGAAAACTCCACCACTTCCCCACGGCCAGCCCCTGTGTGTGTCTGCAGCCAGTGTGAAGAGAACACTCTCCAGGATTAACACCCGCAAGGCTGCAGGCCTAGCTCCTTTTCAAGATGGGCATACGCCCACTACTTTCACTTCATTCAAAATAAGGACTCCAAGAACATTTTAGTTAAATGCACACTGTGTGTGAATCCCAAACCTCTTTCCACGTCGAAATGAAGTACAAGCAATTTGACGAAGCACTTGCAGAGGTGCCATAGCACCACGAAATTAGTCAGGAAAGGAGGGGATGAGACAGGGAACGATACAACCCCAACAAAGCAGCCGAAACATGTTGACCCAACCGAAGAAGCAATTACTGAACATGTTGGTTTTCAGTCTGCAGGCTCCCAAAACCTCCTGGATGGCAGGTGAAAGTCATGACACATGAGAGATTTGCACTGTAGATTGCCTAATCCTTATTTCCAGTCATTCTGGCGAGAGTAACTAAAGTAATGCAAAAGTAGTGTAATGCCTTACTTTTTATTTAGAGTAATATTGTAATGTAATGTGTCATTACTTTAAAATGACAGTAACAAGTAATAAGTAGTGCATTACAGTTTTTGAGTAACTTGCCCAACACTGGTCATGGCACACATTAAATCCATCCTCTTCCCCACCATGGACCCATTCGAGTTTGCATACCAGGCCAACCGCTCCACCAAGGATGCAATCTGCCCTGCTCTTCACCTAGCCCTCACACACCTGGACAATAAGGACTCATATGTGAGAATGCTGTTCATAGATTTCAGTTCAGCATTCAACACCATAATCCCACAGCAGCTCATTACCAAACTGGACCACCTGGGGCTTCAGACCTCACTGTGTAATTGGCTGCTGGACTTCCTGAGTGAGAGGCCACAGGCAGTGCGGATCGGCAGGAACACTTCGAGCTGCATTAGACACAGGAGCCCCCCAGGGCAGTGTGCTCAGTCTGATGCTCTTCACTCTGCTGACCCACGACTGCGCACCAGCCTTCAGCACCAATCACATTGTGAAGTTTGTGGATGATACGACTGTGGTGGGTTTCATTTCTAACAACGATGAGTAAAAGGAGAAATTCAATTTGTCAACTGGACAAAGTTTATTTGGTCGAAACCGTTTCACAGCTCATCCGAGTTGCTTCGTCAGTTCTGGTTAGAGTGCTGATGGGCACTGCTTATATTTAGCTGCAGGGAGGAGCTAACTACACTGAAAATATTCTGAAACTATCCCACCTCTTTGTTTTCAGCTTTCTGTCTTTTTTTTTTTTTTTAACAAGGAAAAACAAAAGACAGAAAGCTGAAAACAAATAGGTGGGATAGTTTCAGAATATTTTGCAGTGTATTGTATTCTGTACACTGTCTTTTTTTGCACTACCTGGCCAGAAAGAAACGAAATTTCGATTCACTGTGTGTTGAACACGTATGGCAGAATTGACAATAAAGCTGACTTTGATCTTTGATCTTTGAAATAAATAAATAAATAAATAAATAAATAAATAAATAAATAAATAAATAAATAAATAAATAAATAAATAAATAAATAAATAAACTAATCCTCCGTTTTGGCTCTCAGGAAAATGTCAGTTATTTTTATTATTTTTATTGCTATAATGTTTTTGTTCACAATAAAGTTAACGTAGGTGAACATCGATCATATGTAATACTCAATAAAGTCATATTTTATTCTTTAGGTTAACACAGGATGTTTAAATGGTGATTTTACTTGACTTTGTCCATAGTGAAACTGAAGTAATGGTAGAGGAAGAAGAGAGGCGCTCGTGAGCAAGCTCCTAGCCGCATTAGCATTAGCCTATATTGTAGCCTTTCCATAATGGCGCCTCTGGACCTAGATAAGTATGTCGAAATAGCAAGACACTGCAAATACCTACCAGAAAATGATCTCAAGGTGGGTTTATAGTTTATTAATGCACACTATGACTGGTACTGTTACATTTCTCAATCCCACTTCTGTCTAGGATAGTGCGTTTTTAGTTAGCCTAAGTAGCATGACCGACAACAAGCTAGCAAAAGTGGAAGAACGGTGTATTATTTTGGCTTTCTTTAATCAAACAATTTTGACGTAATTTGTTTAAACTACTGACTTTTCTTATTTTAGGATTTGGTGCAATATGATAATATGATATATAAATCGTCCTTTATGTCACGTTTGTTGCCAATTTGCGTCAGATTAGAAAAAAAAAATCACTGGACAAACATTAGAAAACAGTAAGTTAGGAAAGCCTTATAAAACCATGTGTTAAATAACTGGCATATCTTTTGCAGAGATTATGTGATTATGTGTGTGATCTACTTTTGGAAGAATCCAATGTGCAGCCAGTTTCTACACCGGTCACAGTGTGTGGAGACATCCATGGACAGGTAATATTTACATTTACGGAAACCAAATTATACATAATGTGCAAATAATTATGATGTATTTTTTTCTTTTAGTTTTATGACCTGTGTGAGCTCTTCAGAACTGGGGGGCAGGTTCCAGATACAAACTACATTTTTATGGTAATTTATTATTTCATTTGCAGTTAGTTTTCTACAGCATATTTTTTTCCAAAAATTTGCTCTGATCATAATTATCTTTTGTGGGGGGATATATTTACATATATGCATAAAACATTGTTTTTGCAGTATCCTATCAATCGGAAGGTATTTTAGCAATCTAATAGAAATGTGCTAAAATTGGTATTAGGAAGGGTATGTCAGAATGAGAAGAAACTGTAGTTATAATTAAGTTATTGCCACGTTTTGCAGCATTTTGATTTGTAATTTATTTTTATTATTATACTCAATATAAATGATAGTCAAACTTTGCATATCTTCAAAACTTCTTTCATTGTAATATTGCCCACCTCTAATTAAATAAATGCAGTTTTGTTTTGTTTTAGGGGGATTTTGTAGACCGAGGATATTACAGTTTGGAGACATTTACACATCTTCTTGCTTTAAAAGCAAAGTGGCCTGATCGCATCACTTTACTTCGAGGAAATCATGAAAGCAGACAAATAACACAAGTGTATGGGTTTTATGGTAAGATATGGTTTTAATGTAACCGTTGTACTATATGGTTTCATTAACATTTAATTGGATTTTTGTCATGACTTTTCAGATGAGTGTCAAACAAAATATGGCAATGCCAATGCCTGGCGATATTGTACCAAAGTTTTTGACATGCTAACTGTTGCAGCTGTAAGTATTTTTCTTTCATTTAAGTGACGTGTGTAATACTGAGATGCAATATGAGTTAATGGTATTTAAAGAGCCATTAAACACCCTCACAAAGCTTTACTCTGAAGTAAAATCTGACAAATCCTCTAGAATGGGCGGTGCCCGTCAGGTTAAGGGGAGCGGGTGGGGGCAGCCACAACAATCCAACATGGCGCGGGCCGGTGCGCTCCAGACTTTGAAACAGAGCGGACATTTGTGCTCGGATCACACTGTTTCCCTTTTCTCCAAACACGGTGGGACATGGCAGTGCCTACCGGTGCCAGGTAGAGGTGGGGCTGAGAGGGGCTCTTCACGTACCACCCGTAGACTGCCAGGGGCTGTGCTTGTCATGTAATAACCCTGCATCTAACTCATTGGCAGCCGTTAGTCCAACCTGGAAATTCAAATGCAGTGGCCGTAGTTGATTCTAAAGAAGCCAGTACAGACATGGCTTTTGACCCAAAAGGGTCAGATTTTTAACAAATATGCACTAAATTGCCAAAATAAGGCCAGGGACAGGTATACACTTCTATTTTAGACCCATTTACACAGCTAATCAATAGAACAAAAGTGATTTTGGTGTTTAGTGGCCCTTTGACATTGAGGCCCAGTCTACGGTGATGTAAAGAATGCTGTTTACATGATGTTCAGTATTCCAGTTTGTATTAAGATGTAAAACAAGGGACACTGACATGACTTGTATTTAAATGTAGAATTTCTGAAGTGCTTTCTGAAGTGCTAATCTCTGATTTATTTTGCATGAGGCAGCCGAGCATGTTTTAATCATCTTTTTGTTTTGTTTAGTTGATAGATGAGCAGGTCCTGTGTGTTCATGGTGGGCTTTCACCTGACATTAAAACTTTGGACCAGATTCGTACAATAGAACGCAACCAAGAGATTCCACACAAGGGTGCCTTTTGTGATCTTGTCTGGTCAGATCCTGAAGATGTAGACACCTGGGCTATCAGTCCACGAGGTGCAGGGTGGCTATTTGGCTCCAAAGTCACAAATGAGGTATTTTTTAAAATGTTATTTTTATCCCATGTTGGCTGTAGGTCAAATTGTCAAACCACCTGGCTATCAGTTACTGACCAAAAGCTTTTTTTTTCTTAGTTTGTGCACATCAACAACTTGAAGCTCATCTGCCGGGCACATCAGCTGGTTCATGAAGGGTACAAGTTCATGTTCGATGAAAAACTGGTAACGGTGTGGTCAGCACCAAACTACTGCTACCGCTGTGGAAACATTGCTTCGATTATGGTTTTTAAAGATGTAAATAGACGAGAGCCGAAGCTGTTCCGGGCTGTCCCTGACTCTGAGAGGGTTATACCGCCTCGAACCACTACACCTTACTTCCTTTAATTAACACATCCTCTGTTGTCCTGAAAATTTATTTATATGCAACAGATTTTACTAAATATAACTGTTTTCAGGTTAAAGTATCTTGATGGCTGTTTTTGCTCCTTACATTCATTTTAATTCAAATATTATGTCAAATTATGTCACACATTTTAACATTTTGATCCAAATTATCTCTTTAAATAAAATCTTTATATATTTCTAGCTTAGTGTGGTGTATATTGGACACAGTTTTGTTGCTGACCACAATTTAGAGAGAAAGTTCTCCAGGTATCTGCCTTTTCTGGAGGTCAAATATACATTGAGAAGACTTTAAATGAATGGTAAACTAAAAGTACTGGAAATTATGTGCATTTCATTTATTTCTGCTTCTATAGTTACTTGGCTTAATGCAGAAGTTCAGAAATGTGCATTTAGAAAAGTATTCTAAACATGGTGACAGAAATTGTTGCAGCTCAGTGTGTCTAATTTTAATGCAATACCCTTACACTGAACAGTGCCGGTAAATGCCTGCATACCTCATTTCTTTTATGTGTATTTTTTTCTGTTTTGTAATCTTAATAAACACATTCATGGTGAAGGTCGTCGTATTTTAAAATCATAGTAGCAAATTATACACTATTCAGGGCCTTATTGTGAAATCTCTGACCCGGAAATAGCTAGCTTGCGTGGAACTGAGCCAGCTGTCTCCTGGTCTCACCTCAGCCTCCTTGATTGCCACAGACTGTCATCCCGTCCTACCAAGCTACGGTCTTGTGCATACAGCAGTGGTTCTGTGCAGGCTGCTGAACGATGTGCGCTGTACGCTGGTCCAGGGTCAAACGCTCTCTCTGAGATGCCCGCAAAGCCGCCTTTCACCGAAAGAAAGCGAGCCTGTGGTGGCTTTTGCTCTGATCTGTGAGCATCTCCGAGGTACTCATCCTTTTACATTTTGGATTTTCTGCTGCTGAGGTAAGACATGTGACAGACTCAAGCTGACAATATTTCTGCTTTAGCCAAACTCTATGATCTTTTTTCGAGTAAACTATAGAAAGGGAGCAATATGAGTGAAGGTTACAGTTTAGTCACTGAGGAAATCTGTGGTTGCCGTCTTATCAGGCACAGGGCACAATCTGTATAGTTGTCGTTATTGAGTGGTTCTCTGTTTAAGAAATTATGATATGTGGCAGTAATGGAAGGAATTATTTTTCTTGGAAAAC
Source organism: Paratrypauchen microcephalus (assembly GCA_036785185.1). Classification (NCBI taxonomy): domain Eukaryota; kingdom Metazoa; phylum Chordata; class Actinopteri; order Gobiiformes; family Gobiidae; genus Paratrypauchen; species Paratrypauchen microcephalus. Next base: position 14,696,424 of record JAVJIX010000004.1, on the reverse strand, counting down.
TGAAGGTTTAATGATTTTATAAGATATATGCATGCATATGTCATATTTCATACCAAGCAGTTGTATGTGTAGTTGACACAATGTATTTATTGTGATGTGCCTTTTTACAGATTCACAGTATTTCCAGTATATTTTATGTCTTTTAATGCAATCATTGTATAAGTGTGACCTGATGTGTATAGCTCCGGCCTGATTGCACATCCACGAGCTCTGGTTGCAGTCTTTGCGAACATGAATCTGGGACATCCCAGGTCACCCTAAAAAGATGGCCATGTGATGCTTTTTCTCCATAGTTTCGCACGTCTGTTCACATTAAAGTAGGGCAATTGTAATACAGCAATCAGTGGCTGTTAACCCGTTCTTTACCTATTTAAAATGTGCTCTGGGGTTGAAACCAGCACTGTACAATACCGTGTGTGTGTGTGTGTGTATATATATAAGCTTTTTTAATTTTTAGATCCTTTGAAGAATTGTTTCAGATTAAGCTCAATCAAAAATATATCTATAACAATAAAAATAAAAATGATTAATAAATAATTTAGTTTTTTCTTAATAAATACTGCTACATTGTTATAACATAGTATATGTTATATTGTCTGTAGTTTGTTGCACGTCCAGCCTGAATGGATACATCAAATGGATAATCAAATCACATACAAATGTGTATCCTTTTTGTATCTATTATACTATAAATATTTTTTACAATCAATGTATTTATTTGAACCAGGTTAAGAAGACTGTCATGACTGGAGCTGAGACTGATGATGATATTCCCTTAGGGGAACGAAAAACTGTCACTGATTTCTGCTATCTCCTGGACAAATCCAAACAACTCTTCAATGGCTTGAGGTCAGATTTTTATGTATTTCTGGCTCTTTTTTCTTGTGCATCACTGACCCCTTTATACTGATGGGCTTTTTGTACTTGGCTTTTTATAAATTAGTTTAATATTTTCCATTAATAGCATCAGCTTAAATGGTTTATTACTGTAGTAGCTCTAAAACATTTACATACTTTCAATAAATTATATAAATAAATAAAGAAATAATATTTTACAACAATATCTGTAGATTATATGATTCACAAAGCCCATTTATTTGTAAGAAGTTCATCCTTCAAGTAAATGTGGAAAAGGATGAAAGACAGTCCAAGTAAAGCACAAATAACTTGACCATTATGTTCAATGTTTTTGTAATTAAGAATAAGATAAGATATGCCTTTATTAGTCCCACAATGGGGAAATTCCAGTGTTGCAACGCACAGATCAAGAACAGTAGGAAAATGTAGCATGCAATAAAACAAGATAATAAATAATGGCTTAAAATAAGTTAAAAATAGACTCTAGAATATATCCAGTATTACAGTGGTTACCAGTAAGAGCTGTATTTAAGTTGGACATGTTTACCCTGTATCTGAGGACACAGCTGTTTATGATTTTAAAATAAAAAATGAATTTAAAATCTAAATCTTACATACTGTATCTTAAAGTAAACTCCGTCTTGTGCAGAGATCTTCCTCAGTATGGACACAAGCAGTGGCAGTCGTACTTTGGTCGGACCTTTGATGTCTATACAAAGTTGTGGAAATTTCAGCAGCAACATAGGTATTCATATAATATATAAATAAAATAAATATTATATATATATATTTTATATTATATATAAAATGTTATTTATTTTGACTTTTAGGAATGTCTAAATGTTGACTTTTTGTTGTTCGCATCCTCTAATATTATGCATTGTATATGACAGACAGGTTTTGGACACGCGTTATGGGTTAAAGAGATGGCAAATTGGAGAAGTCGCATCTAAAATAGGGCAGCTGTACTATCACTATTAGTAAGTCATATTAATGATACTTAATTTCAGTACATTTTCATAATACCAAAAGTGTTGCATTTGTTTCCTTGACAGCCTTCGTACCTCAGAAACAAGTTACCTGAATGAGGCCTTTTCATTTTACTCAGCCATACGACAACGGTCCTACTATTATCAAGTAAACAAAGAGGGCAGGTATGCTGCATCCTTTCTTGTTTGGAACTCATGAACTCAAGTTTTCAACACATTCTCTTTTTTTTCAGGCCAGAATTGGTAGTGAAAAAGTTGCGTTACTACGCGCGTTACATTGTTGTCTGTTTACTGCTGAACAAGATGGACCTAGTGAAAATTTTGGTGAAGGTATGGAGCACCTGCATAAACCCTTTAAATGTATTAAATAATAGTATCACATAATAACATACATATCACATAAAGTCCATTCAATTTTGCATCTTAAAATCCATATAACAGGTTAGCTCATTTCACTAAAACATAGTCGGCATAATTATTTTAAACTTTATACTAAAATTTTACTTAAGGTTGGGCGATTTTGCCTGAAAATAAAATTGTTGATTTTTTTGGGGGGCAAATCTCTTTTGAATGAGATAAAACAAACTATTGCATTAAATATGCACCCCCAACATTTAATTTGACTTCACTGATTAAATCAGTAATTTTACATTGTTGGTGGACACAGGCAGCAATTTGCTGAGGAATCCTTAGGACCTTAAACATTTCCCATGACTATTCACATAAGTCAGAGAGTTGTCACCTGCTTTGTGGAGATGGCAGCATCAGCCCATTTGGTAATTTATCTGTAACATATGAGATATTAAACTAAATGCTACTACTTTTGGGGGTTATTGAAAGCTGTCTAAATCAAAAGAGAAACAGATTTGCAAGAGAAAGCACAGACAACTGTTCATTAACCATGAAAGAGTTCATGTTAAATTTTATTTGATATTTTCCCCAAACTTTTTTTTTTTTTGGCTTAAATGCTTTCTCATTAATGTACACACAGGACTCCATATTGACAGAAAAACACAGATTTTTTTTGACGTTTTTGCAGATTTGTTAAAAAAAACTGAAATATCACATGGTCATAAGTAGACCCTTTGCTCAGTGTTTAGTAGAAGCACCTTTTGAGCTAATACAGCCATGAGTCTTTTTGGGAATGATGCAACAACCTGGATTTGGGGATCCTCTGTCATTCCTCCTTGGAGATCCTCTCCAGTTCTGTCAGGCTGGATGGTGAACGTTGGTGCACAGCCATTTTCAGGTCTCTCCAGAGATGCTCAACTGGGTTTAAGTCAGGGCTCTGGCTGGGCCATTCAAGAACAGTCACGGAGTTGTTGTGAAGCCACTCGTTTGTTATTTTAGCTGTGTGCTTGGGGGTCATTGTCTTGTTGGAAGGTGAACCTTTGGCCCAGTCTGAGGTTCTGAAGGTTTTCGTCCACGATATCCCTGTACTTGGCCGCATTCATCTTTCCTTCAATTGCAACCAGTCCCCGTGTCCCTGCTGAAAAACACCCCCACAGCATGATACTGCCACCACCATGCTTCACTGTTGGGACTGTATTGGACAGGTGATGAGCAGTGCCTGGTTTTCTCGAAACATACTGCTTAGAATTGAGGCCAGAAAGTTCTATCTTGGTCTCATCAGACCACAAAATCTTATTTCTCACCATCTTGGAGTCCTTCAGGTGTTTTTTAGCAAACGCAGGCTTTCATGTGTCGCACTGAGGAGAGGCTTCCGTCGGGCCACAAAGCCCCGACTGGTGGAGAGCTGCAGTGATGTTTGACTTTCTACAACTTTCTCCCATCTCCCGACCGTATCTCTGGAGCTCAGCCACAGTGATCTTTGGGTTCTGCTTTACCTCTCTCACCAAGGCTCTTCTCCCCTGATTGCTCAGTTTGGCCGGATGGCCAGCTCTCGGAAGGGTGACTGCCCCTAGAAATTCTGTCCATAAATGCCGGCTGGCTAGCTCAACCGGTAAGTCCATTGACTTTCACCCGGTGGAGCTGGGGTCAAATCCCCCCCGGCAATGAGCAAGCCAGTGTGGGTCCTTGGGCAAGACCCTTCACTGTACTGCCCCCTGGGCGCCGGAAAGACAAGCTGCCCTCTGCAGCCCACTTGGGTCAAATGCAGAAGTGAATTTCTCCTGTGTGTCACTGTGAGATCAATAAAGTCTTAATCTTATCTTAACTTAACTTAACTTATCTTAAATACAATGAACAAAACCGGTGACTCCAGCCCTGGTTGAGTCCAACATGCACCGGAAACAGGTCCGACTTACTACCGGCAATGCATACACAGCTCCTGCTCCGGTCATACAGGGACTGGACAGCCCTTAGCAAAGAGCCTCGAACCCCATATTCCCAGAGCACTCCCCACAGGACCCCCCGAGGGACCCAGTCGAATGCCTTCTCCAGATCCACAAAAGCACACGTGGACTGGTTTGGCAAACCCCCATGCACCCTCGAGCACCCAATGAAGAGTATAGAGCTGGCCCAGTGTTCCGCGGCCAGGACCAAAACCCCACTGCTCCTCCTGGATCTGAGGTTCGACCATCTGTTGGATTCTCCTCTCCAGTACTGTGGAATAGACCTTACCGGGGAGGCCGAGGAGTTTGATTCCCCTATAGTTGAAACACACCCTCCGATCCCCCTTCTTAAACAGAGGGACCACTACCCCGGTCTGCCAGTCCAGAGGTACTGTCCCCGACCGCCACGCGATGTTGCAGAGACATGTCAGCCAAGACAGCCCACAACATCCAGAGCCTTAAGATACTCAGGACGGATCTCATCCACCCCTGGAGCCTTGCCACCGAGGAGCTTGCCAACCACCTCAGTGACTTCAGCCGAGTCCGCCACCGAGTCCCCAACCTCTGCTTTCTCCTCAGAAGACGTGACGTGGGATTGAGGAGGTACTCAAAGTATTCCTTCCACCGTCCGACAACATCCCTAGTCGAGGTCAACAGTTGTCCGCCTACACTGTAAACAGTGTTGGTGAAGCACTGCTTTCCCCTCCTGAGGCGCCAGACGGTTTGCCGTCCGATAGTCCGCCTCCATGGGTTTTCCAAACTCCTCCCAACCACGAGTTTTTGCCTCTGCAACCGCCCGGGCTCCACCACGCTTGGCCCCCCGGTACCCGTTAGATGCCTCAGAAGTCCCATGAGCCAACGAGGCCCGATAAGACTCCTTCTTCAGCCTGACAGCATCCCTTACTTCCGGTGTCCACCACCGGGTTCGGGGATTTCCGCCGTGACAGGCACTACAGACCTTACAACCACAGCTACGAGCGGCCGCATCGACAATAGAGGCTGAGAACAAAGCCCACTCAGATTCCATGTCCACAGCCTCCCCTAGAATTTGGGAGAAGCTCTCCCGGAGGTGCAGTTTGAAGGTGCCCCTGACAGAGGGATCTGCCAGACGTTCCCAACAGACCTTCACTATACACTTGGGTCAGCCAGGTCTTTCCGGCTTCCTCCTCCGCCAGCAGACCCAACTCACAACCAGGTGGTGATCAGTTGACAGCTCTGCCCCTTTCTTCACCCGAGTGTCCAAGACACAAGGCCAGAGGTCAGATGCAAGCAAAGTCGATCATCGACTTCTGGCCTAGGGTGTCCTGGTGACACCCTTGTGCTCGAACATGGTGTTTGTTATAGACAAACTGTGGCTGGCACAGAAGTCCAGTAACAGAACACCGCTCGGGTTCAGATCAGGGAGGCCGTTCCTCCCAATCACCCCTCCCTAGGTGTCACTGTCATTACCCACTTGATCGTTGAAGTCCCCTAGTAGAACAACGGAGTCCCTGGTCGGTGCACTGTCCAGTATCCCTCCCAGTGACTCCCAGTGAGTCCGGGTAATCGGCATTGCACTTTGGCCCGTAGGCCAACAAAACAGTGAGAGATCTGTCCTCGACCCGAAGGCGCAGGGACGTGACCCTCTCGTTCACTGGGGTGAACCCCAATACACAGCGGCTGAGCTGTGGGGCAATGAGCAGGCCCACACCAGCCCGCTGCTGCTTCCCGCGGGTAACGCCAGAGAAATGGAGAGTCCAGCCCCCTTCATGGAGTTGGGTTCCAGAGTCCAAGCTGTGCGTGGGGGTGAGGCCGACTATATTTAGTCGGTAACGCTCCACCTCCCGCACAAGCTCAGGCTCCTTCCGAAGAGACAGTCCGTGTCCCCAGAGCTAGTCTCCATGTCCGGAGATCCAGTCGTCGAGGCCCCTGCCTCCAACTGCATAACAGATCTTCTTGCACTGGCCCATGGATTCTCCATGGGTGGTACGTCCACGGGAGGACGGCCCCCAAGTCGCTCCCTCTGGCTGTTCCCAGCCGGGCCCCATGGGGGAAGGCCTGGCCACCAGACGCTTGCCGTTGAGCACCACCCCAGGCCTGGCTCCAGGGTGGGGCCCTGGTAACACCAGTCCGGCCTCGTTGTAAATCATAGGGGCTTCTGTCACAGCAAAGGGTCTGAATACTTATGACCATGTGATATTTCAGTTTTTCTTTTTTAATAAATCTGCAAAAATGTCAGTGTTCTGTCAATATGGGGTGCTGTGTGTACATTAATGAGAAAAAAAATAACTTCAATGAATTTAGCAAATGGCTGCAATATAACAAAGAGTGAAAAAATTTGAGGGGTCTGAATACTTTCCGTACCCACTGTATATCATCACATCAATATGTGTTACAACTCAGCTCTGTTTCCAGCAATTTTCTTTACATGCTGCCACTTAACTTGTGTAAAACTATATAAATAGTATAATGATGACATCATTCTCAGCCACATTCTTGTAACACAAAAGAGGCTTGACTGGGCAAACTACTGGATTAATGAGTGGGTCTGTTGATCACCTGAAGGAGCTATCTGATGAAATTGAGGATTACACGCAACGGTTCAACACAGAGGATCAGCTCGAGTGGAACTTGGTGCTACAAGAAGTTGCCGCTTTTATAGAGGTATATGATGTAGAGTTTCCTGAAAAGAAATTTGAAACAAAGATCCAACATGTGGTGAATCCTATCATGTTTTTCTCTCACTATAGGCTGACCCAGTTGTGATACTGAATGACAACAATTCTGTTATTGTCACCAGCAATCGACTGCAAGAAGGAGGGGTGCCGCCCCTAGAACAAGGCATGGTGGTTGGGCAGCTCGTCCTAGCCGATGCACTGATCATCGGCAACTGTAACAATCAGGTTTTAACACACTAATAGCATTTCAGTAATTAACAACCTAAGATCAGTGGCTCTTATTTGTGATTTAAGCCAATTATTCGTTGTTTCACAGCATGTAGTGCATGACTGATCTGCTTATTACTTATTGCTTATTGCCTTAGCTTGGCTTGCTAGCCTTCTTTACTTTTGAGAAAGCAGGAGCATTCAGCTCAAAGTGAGTTCTTGCTGTAGTTTGAGATAGAGATGCACTGATCCAGCTTGTTTGTGTTATATTTATATAGTGAAATCAATATCAGTTTACTGAATGTGGATTTGGTGGTACCATAAAAGCATTTTCTGTTCATTTGGACTGTGCTACTGTACTATGGGCTTAATGTCTCTGTATATTGTTCCTTCCAATAAAGACTAAACTAAACTAAAGTATCAGAGCTAGGTCTTTCCTGTTTCTGTTTATATAAATTGCTCCTATTTGTCTGTTTTAGGTCAAATTTAGTGAGTTAACCATTGATATGTTCCGGATGCTTCAAGCTTTGGAAAGGGAGCCTGTAAATTTGGCTACGCAAACCTCCAAACAGGGAGCACTGGTAAGTGAAGAAATGAAAGCAATGATCACATTTTAAAAATAAACAAAAATGATTAAAATAATATGACATTTTAGATTTGTTAAGGGACTAAAATGACTTTTCATTACTTTTACATTTCAAAGGAACCGATTGAAAAACCTGCAAAAAGAGAGAACCCTCACAAATATCTTCTTTACAAACCAACATTTAGCCAGCTGTTTACTTTCCTGTCTGCTTCTTTTAAGGTATGTTTCATTTGTGTATGCATACTTGTATATAATCCTCAACATCCATTTAAAAAGTAGTTATTTTTTCCTCAAGGAATTGCCTGCAAACAGTGTTCTACTGATTTATCTTTCTGCCACTGGAGTCTTCCCTGCAGGTCATTCAGTTTATGAAGGTAAAGCACTGAAATCCCATGTTGTTATTATTACTACTTTTTTGGTTATAATAACATACCCTATTGCCATTAGGACCATTTGATTTTGGAGGAGTTCTCACAAATACGAATCGAGATGTTGTCAACGGTGAGACAATGCAAAAAAGAAATCAAGCCCAAAAAGAAATGCACTGGTGGGTAAAACTATATTCATTTGTGCTACACATTTTAATAACATATTAGAGAAAGGTAATTCATTATTTAATTATTGGCTATATGTGTATCTCCAGTCTTCATCCGGGAGACTTGTTTCCTTTTACTCGTAAGCCTCTTTTTGTCATTGTCGATTCTTCCAACAGTACAGCCTACAAGGTATGCAAATCATGATAGTGTAATAATTTTGCCAGCCATAAACATGTGTAAAATAACAATTATTTTAATTTTTTTTACTTCATAAGAATTTCACAAATATGTTTGGTCAACCATTGGTGTGCCTGTTGTCACCTACTGTGTATCCTAGTAGTGTCCAAGGTAAGAATAGTTTGATAATTATGTGCGCATGTCTGTATGATTTTTAATCCTCTGATTGTCTCTAGATCAGTCTCAGCGTGGGAGTCTGTTCACACTGTTCCTCTACAGCCCACTTCTGGCCTTCTCCTCGGTGTGTGGCCTAAACAGTGTGCGCCAAGGGTTGTGGGAGCGGGCGCAAGAATTCCTCTGTAAGGTCTATCGTGACATTGGACAGCTGATTACCCGGTCAAGATCAATAGGTACTACCCCTCTCTCTTTACCCTTTCTGTAAGCTTGTCCTATTCTTTAAAAGTTCTATATTATGCTAAATTGATTCTTGTGAGCTTTAAGCCTTGTTGGATGTTGGACACTACCTCATCAAAAACATTCCCAGAGTTGTGTTTTGTTTTACTCACCCATGTCAGTAATCCTTTATTAATAGTTTGACTACATCTCCCAAGTGGTAGTTTTAACAGTTACCCTTTACGTTTGCTTCAGTAGAGATTGGCAATTCCAGGGCTGAAATCATTCAAATTATTCTAGTGAAGCTGCATGGAGTTTAAAAACACAGTAGAGCGCTTCCTGTGGTTCTACATGACATCACAAGGTGGAATATTGTGTTTTCTGTTTGAGCTCAAGCCTAAATATGCTAGGATTGTATGTTAAACATGTGTGTATGAAACAAAACACAACTCCAGGTGTGTTTATGATGAAGAAACAACATTACAGCATGGATCAGAAAATAACATAATAATATCCTTTATATATTTTCTGGAAAATTATACAAAGAGGTTCATTTGGAAATACCTTAAAGCATTCACAATAAATGTAGTTATCATGTCCATTCTCTTACACAAACGATACAAATTATAGTAGCCTTTTTTTTTATATTTACATTTTACAGATCAAGCCTTTTTGCAGTTCTTTGGTGATGAGTTCCTTCGACTGCTTCTCATCCGCTTTGTGTTTTGCTCAGCTGCATTGAGACTACATAAACTCTTCCGGGTAAGAATGAGCCTATATTGTCTACTTACCTTGCCAGCCACAACCACGTCCTTTGACAAAACTTTACAAAGACGAGTAGATCTGGAGCCGTATCTGTCTCCCTGATTTCATAGGGCATTATTGACAGGCAGATCAACAAATCAGAGAGATTATTACCCATTCTCATCAAAAACAAGCATGGCTTCTTACATGTAAAAATAGCATAAATGACTTAAAAACAGCATGGATTTTCTCAGAATTATACTTATCTCAAGTAAAATAAGTTAGATTTTGTGTTATATTTTGAGTGACACATGCTGCAAATTAGGAGCTGTGGTTGGATTGTTTGAAGTTTGGATCGAGATTTTTCATGCTCTATGGTCTGATTCCAGACCCTTCTGGATTTGAACAGAATGTAGAAGGGGCTGGCTGGTCAGGCAAGTTGTCCTTAGTAAATACAAGACCCAATAGCCCTTGTATTTTTGAGCAGTTTTGTGTTCCCCTCACCCTAAACTGCTTTAGTAATGATAATTTTCCATACTTTTGTGTCATTTTTTGCAGGAGTGTAGGAGCTTCCCAGAATCGTACCCAGAGCTGCCTAGACAGGAGACGGTGGAGAGCAGCCTACTACAAAAGCATATAATAGAGCTGGCTACAATGCTGGATGTGCAAAGCTTATTTTGGGATGATGGGTTGGAAACCTACTAATGTTGGGCTGTCATATTAAATATTGGCACACACAGATTCAGAGCCCAGGTGTGCTATACATCATTCCACTTTGTCTTTAAAGTAAGTACTGTGCCACGTCCAACCCATAGATGAGCCAGAACCTTCAGTGTAAATGTTGCTTTAGCATTACAGGCTAAATAAAAGGTCCAATATTGTTCAAATGAAGGATAACAGCAGCTTGTCATTGGATTTATGTTTGATGGAAAATTCAATTATATTTAATGTTTTCTGAGATATAAAGATGATGAGCTTTTCACATTAGTGCAAAGGCAAGTTTTTGTGGTGCTATCATAACTAAAATCACATAAGGTTAACACTTACCTATTTTTAACAGGTAAAAAAACAAAAAAACATATGTTTGCATCTGCCGAACAGTGCTTGCTGTAAAACAGCTTAAATGTAGCAAACTAAGATGCATGAGGTTTAACCTATGTGGTATGTTGCTTGTTGCTGCTCATCTCATTGATGTGTTCATTTCACAATGTCAGTTATTACTTCTACTTGAAAAAAATTTTAAATAGTTTTTATGTCACTGTGGTGTATATTTGCATGCTAAATTTATTTGTTAATAACATTCTTGTAGGGCCCAAAAGGCACAAGGATAATGTCTTGTTAAAAGAAACACACACAAGAAAAGCACATACTATTTGAGGGGTAGCATGAACTTACATTAAACTGACTAATTAGGACAACCTATAATATTTTGACATAAATTATTTACTCCATTGGTACGTTTTTCTTATGTCACCTGACGGCTGCAGACTAGAGGGGCTGCCCTGTTTTGGGATCTTCTTCTAATCGTGCTTTCTCTCAACTGACAGTGTAGTCTAAACATGGCTGAGGCATTATTGTAATCAGTGATGCAGTATATTAGGGATGTTATGTTTCCTCTGACAGCCTTCTGTTACACAATGTCAAGCTGCTGAAAACAAGTCGTGGGAAGTACAGTTGCTGTCAACTGAGTATAAATGCATTTTAGCTGTATCAGGAGCAAATTACAAGTCATTATCACACTTTTATGATAACGTGGGACATGGGACATTTATTTATATTTACATGGGAGTAGAATACTAACATTGTTAGTTTTCTAAAGGTAAGACAAAGCACAATTTTTCCATTCACTACTTGGGTTTTCTCTGGATATGAAAAGCGGTCCAGCATCTCCCAAAATGCTTTACTGTTATTTTACAATTTTGCAGACCTAAGTGTTTAAATGTATGATTTCTTTCGACTCGATGGAAGAGACACTTTATGAGAACAGCAGGTCATACACTCCCCTCCAAAAGTATTAGAACAGCAAGGCAAATTTCCTTATTTTTGTTGTTCACTGAAGACATTTGGGCTGAAGATCAAAAGAAGAGTATAAGACAAGAGTTCAGAATATCAGCTTTAATTTCCTGGTATTTACATTTAGATGTGTTAAACAACTTGGGATATATCACCGTTTGTATTACACCACAGCATTTTTAGATTAGCAAAAGTAAAGGAACAAAAAATCTTTAAGTAAAATTTAATATTTGGTGGCAAAACCCTTGCTTGCAATAACTGCCTCAAGCCTGCGACTCATCAACATCAAACTGTTGCACTCTTCATTTGTGAGGCTATTCCAGGCTTTTACCGTGGCTTTCTTCAGTTCTTGTTTGTTTCGGGGGGCTTCTCCCTTCAGTCTTCTCTTCAGGAGGTGAAATGCATATTCTATTGGGTTAAGGTCTGGTGACTGACTTGGCCAATCTAAAACCTTCCACTTTTTATCCCCTGATGAAGTCCTTGGTTTTGTTGACAGTGTGCTTAGGGTCCTGCTGCATTATAAAATTCCTCGCAATTAGTTTGGATGCATTTCTCTGTACATTGGCAGGCAAAATATTTCTGTACACTTCTGAATTAATTCTGCTGCTACAATCATCAGTTACATCATCAATAAAAATTAATGAGCCTGTTCCAGAAGCCATGCCCGCCCAAGCCATGACATTACCTCCACCATGTTTCACAGATGAGCTTGTATGCTTAGGATCATGGGCATTTCCTTTCTTCCACCACACTTTGGCCTTTCCATCACTTCGGTAGAGATTAATCTTGATCTCATCAGTCCATAGGATTGTGTTCCAGAACTTCTGCAGCTCATCTCTGTTATTCTTTGCAAATTCCAGTCTGGCCTTCTGATTCTTACTGCTGATGAGTGGTTTGCATCTTGTGGTATGGCCTCTATACTTCTGCTCTCGGAGTCTTCTTTGAAAAGTGGATTGTCATACCTACACCCCTGCACTGTGGAGGTAATTGGTAATTTGACTTTCTGTTGTTGTGGGGTTTTTCCTTCACAGCTCTCACAATATTTCTGTCATCAACTACTGTCGTTTTTCTTGGCCGGTCTGTTTGACCTCTGTTACTCAGAACACCAGTAGTTTCAGCGGTGACTAGCGCTCATGCTTCACAGCAAGAAGGTTCCGGGTTCGATCCCTGGGTCGCCCAGGCCTTTCTGTGTGTGTTCTGTGTGGAGTTTGCATGCATGGTCTGGGTTCGATCCCTGGGTCGCCAGAGCCTTTCTGTGTGGAGTTTGCATGTTCTCCCCGTGTCTGGATGGGTTTCCTCCGGGCACTCCGGTTTCCCCCATCAACCCAAAACATGCTCCAGCTTAGGTCCTGACCAAGCTGAGCAATAAGATCATGGAGATGGGTCCCAGGGCGCCTGAAAGACAAGCTGCCAACTGCTCCTGAAGGATGGGTCAAATGCAGAGAAATAATTTCCCTACGGGGATGAATAACGTGTGTCGTTGTCTTCTTCTTCTTTCTGTTTTTGCAGGACATTCCAAATTGTCCAATGTTTGTCCAATGGCTCTGATTGATTTTCCTCTTTTTCTCAGTTTCAAAATGGCTTGCTTTTCTCCCATAGACAGCCCTCTGGTCTTCATTTTGGTTTATGCTCTTTAACAAGAAATGCAGTCAAGAAGTAGACTAGTCATGCAGAGCCATTTAATGCTTGAACAACCAACCTTTAAGGCAACACCTGGTCAATGAGAAACACCGGTCAGTTACATGTTCCAATAGTTTTGCTCACTTGAAAAATGGATGGGTTTAAACAAAAGTTGGTATGTCCTGAGTTGTTTAAGATTAGAGATAAAGATTTAACACCTCTAGATGTAAATACCAGGGAATAAAAGTTGACATTCTTGACTTGACCACTTGTCTCATACTCATCTTTTGATCTTGAACCCAAATGTCTTCAGTGAACAACAAAAATAAAAGAATTTGCCTCGCTGTTCCAATACTTTTGGAGGGGACTGTATATTCAACCATGTGTTTAAATCATTGGTAGTCAGTGGGTAAACAATGTGCTGCTTACCAAATGTTTAAAATAGAATAAATGAAATGAAGCCCAAAACAATTACACAAAATTAATATTACGCTATAGTTATAATATTAATAGCTTGGCTAGTCTCAATTGCTTTCCTTGTGTTAACTCAACAGATGGTAGTGAGACCAAATTGTTTGCTATAGTATTATGTTTCTTATGTTGGAAAGATCCATTGGGACAGCCTTTTGGGGGGTTGGCATTGGCTGACACTGTAATGCTGAACCAGCTGATCATTAACTGCCCTTGACCAAACCAATGCAGTTTGAGGATGTAGCAAAGTCTCAAGGACCTGAGAATTGAACACTGTTATGGTGTATACAATATGAATTGATTGATTTGATTATATGTGCACATGATGTTAAGTGATGTAATGACAGGGATATTGTTTGTCTTGTATTCAGTGTTAGGAAAAAAATGAATGAGCAACCCAACTAATTGTGGCCAGTTTGTTGCTGGCCTTTTAAAAATGTTACATTCCAGCTCTTCAAGGACTTAAAGAGAGATAGTAGAATGTATCTACTGTTTTCTTGCTTTTCTCCATTTTCTGTCAGGAACACTGAGCCTTTTTTCTATTTTACTGTAAATATCAGTGTTCATTGTTTGTTTGCTAGCAAGTTGGATTATGATACCACAGCCTTGCACTTTAAAATATGACATTTTGTTTTTGTTGTGTTCGTACTGCCTGGGTAAAACCGTGAAAAAAAAAAAACAGATTGTGTATTGGCATACTTTACACCACATACTTGTTTCATTCATTATGTTTGCCTCCTCAACTGCGTAAATTCTAAAACCAACTGTAGCAATAACATGTATTGTGAATTTGTTTTTAAGCATTTATTGATAAGTAAACATGGATTTACTTTTTATACAGGAGGTGTAAATATTAAGAAAAAATATTGAAAATATTGAAAAAGTATACAGTTCTGTACTGTATACAGTTTTAATCTGATACATTATACAAGTGCAATCAGTTACTAAAGACCATGCTTTCCACATCTGTCCTTTCTGTATGTGAAAATATTTAAAAAAAATTAATGTTCTACATTTTGCATCTACTAAATATGAGTTGTTTAATGTATAAATGTGTATTTTTTTATTCCATGAAGCATTTTAAAAAGCAGGCTCATTTGTGAGTTTATTTGGCAGTATCACATTATACAACAAAGAATTAATTTGAACCCTAACATACTTTGTTTTATGGTAATGATTAGTAACAGTCAACACCTTACATTCTTAACCTCATTCACAGATTTGTATCTTGTAATTTTAAACTGAGATGTATGGTTTATCTAAAAAAATAATATGTAATTTACATATGAAACACAAATTCTTGTATCATTCTGGCTAGTTTTCCTTAAAATCAAAAAGGTTATATAAAATATGTGGCTAAAAATTCCCCTGTGTTAAAACTGTTTCTGAACCAATTGGAGTATAATCAGATTTAATCCTGTCTAGTTGCTGGTGAGATTTTAAACAGACAGCTGACCCCAAACGGTTGATATTTTGCAGCTGACGTCATCAACATTCCCAGTGATGAACAGTAGGCTCTGCTCTCTCTGAGGCTTTAGACTTAGACAAACTTTATTGATCCACAAGGGAAATTATTTTGGTACAGTAGCTCACATTTAGACATCACTTTGTGCTTTATTTTAACACAATCTGACCTTAGCTGGAACTACAACAGGTGAGCTGATTTGTGATGATAAACAAGTCTATAATGTCATAAATATTAGCCAGCAGTTTTTCAGTTACCATCAAACTCCTTAACACCTCGAACCTTACCTTGAACGCTCGTATTGATCACAAACTCCTGAAAAAGAGTTTTCAGACAATCTCATAACTTCTCTGACAGGGTTTTGCTAATGTGAGTATTGTGTCACTATGGTAACTCCTAAACAGTCCACCATTAGAGATACTGTACATGTGAAACACCCTCAGCATGATGTCACTGCAAATTATCATTAAGACATAAAGTCTAATTTTTTTATTTAAGGGTCTAGTATACAAATTGATCATGATTTTTCACAGAATGAATTTGACAAGATATTGGCCAGTAATATTTAATACAGATGGGGGTCAGCTAAAATTAATATTGCTAAAATGCAGATTTTTGTTGTAAGACAGTGAATCTTTTTGTGTTGTTACTACTATAAATGATCAGGTTCAACATTTGTGAATGTACCTTTTGGATATGTCATGGAAAATAAAATGTTATTTGGTAGTATGACACCAATCTGAAACCACCAATAGATTTCCAGTGATGTTTTACATGCCCCTTTTTGTCATATCATTGATAAAAGAAAATAAACAAGGTTCAAAAATGTAAAAAATTATAATTAGAGACAGCGACAGTGATGCGTGTAAGTGAGAACGTGTGTATATATTATATATATATTGAGCTATTTTATTAATTTAAATGTTTTCAGTAGCATAGTATAGTATACAGTAATACAGTAAATACATTAGCATAGTAGCATAGCAATATAGCCCAGACTGTATAGCCAATGTTGTCACGGGACGTTGCTAAGTAACGTAGATTTATGGGGACTGGCCAATCACGTTTGAAAATATTACGGGGTGGTTTAAAACTGGCCTATGAAGAGCATTTTAACTAAGCCAAATTAGAACAGTCTTCGATAGAAGCAACAGATTCTTCGTGATACTTTGAGTTGCGTTGTTTGTGGAGTATATTTTATGGGGTAAGTAATAACTACGTGCTGAAGTGTGATGTATATCACACTTAAACAAAATAGTGCACCTACTGCTAGCCGTACTACAGATGTTTTTTACTTTAAACAACAGTTAGACAGTCTGTTAGACTGTCTAACTTCTGTTACATGTAGAAGAACTATGTAGTTAGCGTTCTTTTTTAAGGTGTTATTGCCCACACAAAGACTCAATATTTTGTACTGCTGTTTTATTACTTCACAGATTGACGCAAACATGAAGAACCGATCAAATTCTCCTCCGATTCATGTACATGTCGGAGAGAGCACTCCAGTCCACCTGCACGTGAAGAGTCCGAAAAGTCCAACAAAAACACCTCAGGTAAGGCATACTGCAAAACTAACAACACTTCTGATTTGAACAAAAAAGATTACTTTTCGCTACTGTGTATTTGAGGAATCTGTCAACACAGTTGTAAGTTGTGCATTTGTTTTAAAGGGGAAAATAAAGGAAGAAAAAGGAATTCTTCGGTCCACAGCAAAAGTCAAAACCAGAGTGCCTCCCAGAAAGACTACTCTCTTAAAATTTGAGGTCAGGAATACAATATTTGTACCTGAGATTACATGTTTTTGTGGTGCTTAATATTGTATTTGTGAAAAAGGGGCCTACACACTGCCTTGAAATAATTCCACAAAGCACACAAGAACCTGAAGAAATCCAGTCTGCTTTATGTTTGGCGGACTTGACATCAGCTGATGAGGATGAAATTCATGGACGAATCAACCGTTATGAACGGAAAATTGACAATTTAATGACAGAAGTCAGCTCTCTAAAGAATGAGGTTAGTTTATTTTTACTTAGCTTGCAATTATGAATTCATATTCTTTTTATGTCATAATATGAACCCTTCATCAATGTTGATCTGCCTTTTTTACTGCGTGACTGGAATACTTTGTAAGTTTTCTGACGATAATATTTTTCATTGTTACATAGGTTGAACTGAAAAAGAAAGAGCAGCAGTTGGAACGTCAGTCAGAACAGCTAAGTCTCTCCCAGCGAGTTGTTGCTGAGCAGGAGGAAGAACTGGCTGTAGTGACCAAGAAACTACAGCAAACAGAGCAAGAAAACACACTTTTACGGTGCTCAATAGAAAAGATGTCAGTGGGAACTGTCAGACAAAAAGACCCTCACTTGTAGTGCAAATGTTCTTTGTACTTTATTGTCTGATCTAATAGACCGGTCCTGTTTTCTTGCAGTGAGGGGGATTATCTCCCCAAAAAAGATGCTTTGCTCACAAAGCTCATTGAAGCTGAAGTGGATGGCAGAGCAGCTTCCAAACAAGTGTCGACCCTCAGTGAACGTGTGAAAATGAGCAAAATGGGTGCAACTAGTGGTGGCGTATGTACACAGTTTTTCTACACCAGGAGAGCCCACTCCTGCCTGATAAAACTATGTTGCCAGGATTCAAATACATTTGTGTTACTGTTTAATGAGCTTGAGCTGACAGTTTTCATGATTTTCATGTTGATGCAATTAATCAAATATGTTCTATCATATTCAATTTTGTGTGCTTTTGTTTCAGAGGTTGTCTGGTTATGAGTCCTCACATCTGGCTCATCATAAAGAGCTGCTGCTGCAGAAACTGGAGACGTTTGAAGCCACAAATAGAGTACTGCGACAGCTTCTCAGAGAACATCAAAAGTCCCATGTACTTAAAATAATTTTTTACTTACCACAATTATTAAATTGTTTGGAATAGCAACAAAAGAGATGTTTATATGTTTGTGAAATATTAGAATACACAGTATCAGAGGTATATCATTTTAATCTAGAGTAACTAACTCATTTTAATCTATTTAAATAGATGGACTCAGCACAAGTATCAGCACAAAAAGAAACATTGCTTAAGAAGCTTTCCCATATAGAAGCAGAAAATGCAGTAAGTCATATCTGAAGAAACTTTTTCTCCCTTCATATTTAGAAGCAGATTTTTTTTTCCATTTACAGAATCTGGTGGTAAAGCTTCAAGATAAACAAAATCAAATTTATGGCCTATGTAAAGATTTGGATAATGAGAAAGTATGTGAATTTATTTTTTCATTTACATTATGTTTTGGTTAACTCTTGGTTAAATGATCATATATTAACAAAATTTTAGGTAAATGCCAAGAGTGTATCTGAGTTTTCTAAAAGTTTAGAGTCCACAAGAGCTCATTTACAAGGTCAGCTGCGCAGCAAAGAAGCAGAAAACAATCGACTTGCTGTCCAAATAAAGGTGTGTCATCAAACTGAAGCACAATAACAATTATACAAGATAATTTCACCACAACAATATGAATGTGTGCATAGTGCCTTCCAATAATTAACTATGTTTATTAAAAGAACTTGGAGTGTTTAATAAATGAACAAAAGGCAGAGATGGAGCATTTGACCCTACAGCTGATGAGGCTAAAACAACAGATGGTTACAGACAAGGAGACACTGAAACAAGTCGCCAAGGCCCAGAAACAGAGAGCTGAACGCTTTGAAGATACCACAGCCCAGCTACAGGTTCAGCTGCTGGAAATGGTAAGGATTTTATTGCATCTTTATGTGGTTATACCTTTATTTTCTCAAGTTGATAATGCATCACAGGAAAATCAAGTCACTGAAGCACTTACAGCCTCTGAAACTTGGAAAAAATGTCATAAAGAAGATGTCAAAGACAAAACTAAGTTGGAGCTAGAAATTTCATCATTAAACAGGTAAACACATATATACAATGCCATAATATGCATTTGATGTGAAATTACTGTTTGTAAGTGGTTATTGTGATCACATCTTATGCCTTTCAGCCGTATCATGGAGCTGTCAGAACAGCTCAAAGGTGTTGAGGATAAAGGGCGAGCAGACAGAGATTCTCTGGTAGCACATCTGCATGGACTAACTTCAGAAGGCACAGCTGCAAAACTGGAGAATCAGTCTCTCAAGGTGTGACACCAAAGCTTCCCTAGACCAAACTTTGGTCAGTTATATAGAGTATATAGCTCCAGACCAAACCAATTTTCTGTCGGGGAAAGTGAGTCATCTTGATAGTAGGAGACGTGGTGGAACAGAGCACTTTGTCTTTGATATTTGGCAATTTCTGATTTGGTTTAGACTGGGCTAAGAAAGGTTTTATTTGCCACTTACATCTTCTTCAATACGCAGTGTCCTTTTATTCCATGTTGCATCATGTCTTTTTAAATATTGACTGAACATGACTGTGATTCCAGGCTACAGTATCCACTCTAGAGGAGAAGCTGTCCTTGTCTCAGACAGAGCTACAGCACGTCAAATCCACCATAAAGCAATATGAAAGTTTGATTGACAGTTACAAGATACAGGTGAGCTTATCAAAAAAACACATTACTCTAGTCTACATTATTCCCAATCATAGTCAAAGCAACCCCTTTCCTGTACAGGTTGGTAAAACCCGGGCTGAGGCGGATGAGTATTGTGCTCGCCTAGCTAAAGCTGAGCAGGATGCTTTAACTGTACGAGAAGAACTGGACCAGGAGGTACAGCAGGTGCGTGGTGACCTGCTGAGGAAACTGGCAGAACTCGAACCACTTCCTGAAGCTTTACATCACATTGAGCTGAAGCTCCAGGAGGCTCAGGAACGAGAGCGCCACCAGGAAACGTGCAAAAAGGACCTTGAGACAACAATAAATGAACTTCACTTAAAGGTCAGACTATTTGCAGCTGCTATTAAAATAAAGCATATACCAGGGTCAGTGAGAATTATGATGCTAAATTATTTCTGTATAAAATTGGGACATCTGGGTTTGGCCCTACCGTCCATATAAGTTACATCGTCAGTGAAACAGTTTCACTCTCTTTACATACAAAATTGATTGTTAAAGGATTTTTATTTTTGTGACTCAAATTATAGTCCATAAATAATTTCATCATTTATGTCTGGAAAGCTGAAAAAATAATTGGACCTGGAAGTGGACAAAGTACAGTTATGACATAAACACAGACCAGAAGGTAAATCTCCACTGCAGTCCCTTAATTTCAAAGAACTGTGGTCTGGCACATTGAAACAGTTCGTATATAAAAACAATTCATGCCACTGATTAAAGGAGACCATATATTGTAAGTATCAAGATGAAGTAGTATTAGTTAAAAGAGGTCCATATACTCCTTCCTTTTAGTGCTTGTTCAAAAGTCTTATTGAAGTCATTTCAGAAGAGGACATGGCTAGCTTGGTTCGAGAGAGAGGCGGATGTCCTGCCAGATGGGCGCAGTCTTCACAGTGCCCTTTTTAATGCCAAAGTTTTGAAGTTGGCTCCAAGATGATCTTATTCAGGGGATACTTAGTCAAAATGTAAACATGGATTTCTTTTTTCCTCTTCTTCATTTTACAGGTTGAGAGTGAGGGTAACCAAGCAGAACTTCTAAAGCAGGAAAATAAGATACTTCTTGAGGAGAACAGGAAGCTCCAGCACAATGTGGAGATCATGGAAAGGTCAGATTTACAGTATGCTCAACTGATGTAGACAGCTAACTATATTTTGTCTTTGTGTGAAACTTATTTAGTAGTTTGGGTTAGATATATTGTTTTTCTATAAGTAGACGATTCATCTTGTTTTGTTTTGTTTTTTTTCCTCAAGAAAACTGGAGGAAACCATAAATCAAAACGGTGAACTCTTGACTGTTGTTGCAAAATGGGAAAACGCCCTTCATTGCAATCAGCTTCGTTTGGAGGAAAAAAATCGAGAATGTAGCTTACTCAACCAAAAACTAGAGGAGGCTTTGAAAGATGCTCGGCAACAGGTAAGAGTGTGTGAACATTATTCTCTTCCTGTACAAAAACGTTTTTATTATGTTGCTATTTACTACTATTTATTCCTAGAATTCTACAAAGGTACTATAGGAAATAAATAAAAAAAAAAACATCATTTTAGGAAGTTTTGCAAATATGTAAAGAATAAATCCCAATACAGCCCCTACACAGCAACTCAAAAAATATGGCTGTTGTGGTTCTGCTGATTTTAGGTTGGTCCTGATACATCCTCTCTATAAAAGCCTTTAATTCATATTGAAGCAAAGTGAAGACAACCAAGAGCTTGTTCTCAATGTGATCCATCAAAGAAGAATGGCCTTGAAAGCTGAGCTGGAATCTGAGCTCCTAACAGCCCTTGAACAGATGGGAGGCAAATACAGAAGGACAAACATCATTACACGGTTATGGTATTTCTGATGGAAAAAACTAATTCTTGATGTCATACACCTCTAATTCAAAACAAAATCTCCAAGGGTTTAGGGCACTCTGAGCTGTTTTTTTGTACCACAGCATATAAACTTATATCTGAACATTGATGTTCCAATCAGCTCCTGGTTGTGTGAAGTTTGTTCCAATGAGAAATAAAAAGCTTTTATTACGCAATCATTGATAGAGTCACAGGTGAATTTTTAAGAAGGTGCAGAACCATGTGCAGGGTATGAACAATATTCTCACTGTGAAATTGCAGATCATTTTAGGAAGGTTTGGAAAGGCATATAAAAGAATATGGTTAATTTTCTATAGCAGAGTAACCTCATTAACAGAGTAATAAAACTGAAAAGGTGTGAAAAATATAGCATTTTGTATTTTTTTTAAATACAAATAAGTGGTATTTCTTCTAGGTTTCAGGGATGAAAGAACGTGCTGTTAACAAAGAGAGAGCTACACAATCAAAAATATTGGATCTTGAAACACAACTCAGTCGAACTACCTCTGAAATAAACCAACTGAGGCGCGCTAAGGAGGAGGTGAGTCCCCCCACCTCATTTGTTTACACATTACATTAGTACATTTGTGTATATTTGCAGTCTTTAGGAAAGCCTGTGATTTTATTAAGTTTATTTATCGCACAGGCAGAGCAACGGTACAAAAGCCGACTGCAAGATGTCAAGGACCGCTTGGAGCAATCAGACAGCACCAACAGGAGCCTGCAGAACTATGCTCAGTTTCTCAAAGACTCTTACTCCAATGTTTTTGGAGACCTGTCCCTCAGCAACCCCTGTGCTCCCCCATTATAACATTAGACATTTGACTTTTAACAGAACAACAATTCAACAGAGGAAAGTGTTTTTTTTATGTTGTAAGTTGACATAATGGCAACAAACTTTAGTGTTGTATGGGATGAGTCCATGAAGGTCTTGAAAATGAAATAAATAACACTGAAGAATCTTCTCAGGAGAATCGTGAAGAGTCCCTCAGTCGTCCAGGTAGAATCCATGATAAAAGAAGAAATTCAATTTGTCAACTGGACAAAGTTTGTTTGGTCGAAAACGTTTTGCCGCTCATCCGAGAGGCTTCGTCAGTTCTGGTTAGAGTGCTTGTAAGACACTGCTTATATCTTGCTGTAGGGAGGAGCTAACTATACTGCATTTTTTTTCGAAACTATCTCGCCTGTTTGTTTCTGTCTTTTGTTTCTCTGGCGTCTAGTTTAGCATACCTATTCATCCCTACACGACTGTTTTTCACACCTCTGGGCCTGACCTGGCTAGCCCTATTGTTTCTTTTGTTTGTTTTGATTTAGGTTTAAGAATGGAATTATAGATGGGAGACAAATTATGTCTGACTCCACCATTTCTGCTAAAAGAAGGATTCTCTTTTTTGACAAAAATAGCCTCTTTAACTCCCCTCTCAAACCAATTCTTTTCCCTGGCCAAGATCTGAACCTCACTGTCCTCAAATGAATGGCCCGTGGCTTCTAGGTGAAGATGTACGGCAGATGACGGTCCACTCTGGCACGCCCGTCTGTGTTGGTACATCCTCTTATGAAGTGGCTGTTTTGTTTCTCTAATGTAGCGCTCACTGCAGTCTTCACTACACTGAATGGAGTAGACCACATTGCTTTGTTTGTGGCTCGGTGTTTTGTCCTTTGGGTGGACGAGTTTTTGTCTTAAAGTGTTTGTGGGTTTGAAATAAACTGGGATTTCATATTGTCTGAAAATCCTCTGTAGTTTTTCCTGTAGTAAAAACTACAGGAAAAACGTGTTGATGTTGATGATAATTGTTGATGATAATTTTTCAAAATTCAAGATTTGGAACCTTTTACTGCACATATCAATTCTGTAGATCCTAATATCAAATTCACCCGTGAAGATGCCAAGGATAACACATTGGCGTTCTTAGATTGTGCAGTAACGATAGAAGGAGACCGGAGACTCCAAGTAGAAGTCTTCAGGAAGCTCACACACACAGACCAATACCTGCTTTTTGATTCACACCACCCACTGCAGCACAAACTGGGTGTTATTCGGACATTACAACACAGGGCCCAAGTGGTTCCCACAAGCACAGAGGGTAAGGAGAAAGAAGAATAACATGTGCAGGAAGCCCTCTCTGTTTGTGGATATCCTAAATGGGCTGTTAACAAAACCAAGAGAGACAAGGGCAAGAAACAAGACAACAGAGAATCCGAACCCAGGAGGAAAGGGGTAGCGATTCCGTACCTGGCCGGCGTGTCGGAAAAACTACAGAGGATTTTCAGACAATATGAAATCCCAGTTTATTTCAAACCCACAAACACTTAAAGACAAATCTCGTCCACCCAAAGGACAAAACACCGAGCCACAAACAAAGAAATGTGGTCTACTCCATTCAGTGTAGTGAAGACTGCAGTGAGCGCTATATTGGAGAAACCAAGCAGCCACTTCACAAGAGGATGTACCAACACAGACGGGCGTGCCAGAGTGGACCGTCATCTGCCGTTCATCTTCACCTAGAAGCCACGGGCCATTCTTTTGAGGACAGTGAGGTTCAGATCTTGGCCAGGGGAAAGAATTGGTTTGAGAGGGGAGTTAAAGAGGCTATTTTTGTCAAAAAAGAGAATCCTTCTTTAAACAGAAATGGTGGAGTCAGACATAATTTGTTTCCCATCTATATTTCCATTCTTAAACCTAAATCAAAACAAACAAAAGAAACAATAGGGCTAGCCAGGTCAGGCCTAGAGGTGTGAAAAACAGTCGTGTAGGGATGAATAGGTATGCTAAACTAGACATCAGAGAAACAAAAGACAGAAACAAATAGGCGAGATAGTTTCGAAAAAAACTGCAGTATAGTTAGCTCCTCCATGCAGCGAGATATAAGCAGTGTCTTACCAGCTCTCTAACCAGAGCTGACAAAGCCTCTCGGATGAGCGGCAAAACGTTTTCGACCAAACAAACTTTGTCCAGTTGACAAATTGAATTTCTTCTTTTATCTTCTCAGGAGAATGTACTGAGGTT
This sequence comes from Paratrypauchen microcephalus, assembly GCA_036785185.1. Classification (NCBI taxonomy): domain Eukaryota; kingdom Metazoa; phylum Chordata; class Actinopteri; order Gobiiformes; family Gobiidae; genus Paratrypauchen; species Paratrypauchen microcephalus. The sequence goes on along the minus strand of JAVJIX010000004.1, from coordinate 14,671,998 downwards.
GTATAGCATAGATATAGCAGGGCTCTCAAGTCTCACGCATTGAGAGTGTGACACACGCAATTCGACGTGTTCACACGCTCACACGCCACACATGGCATTTCTCACGCTGATTTTTTTTTTTTTTGTGCCCAGAAAATCGGTCTGTGTGGCTCAGTTTATGCAGGCACCGCGCGTTTTCAGCGAAAAAAACTCTCCCCGTCCCGCTCCCCGGAAAAAAATCAGCCAATCAGAAAATAGATTGTTCTGTTGTTGGGCAGACTGTAGAGTGTAGTTTCAGCTGCTAAGCGCACACTGCGGTGATGATAAAACAAACTGAGAACCATCAGGTAATAACTTCATTTATATAACTCTCATTAGTTGCTTTGTAGTTTAAGTTTGCTCTTTAGACAAACATTTACAGCAGGGCTCGCAAGTCTCACGCATTGAGAGAGACAATTTGACGCGTTCACACGCTCACACGGCATTTCTCACGCAATTCAACCCCCCCCCCCACGTCGAATTGCGTGTTGAGAGCCCTGTTTGTCTAAAGAGCAAACTTAAACTACAAAGCAACTAATGAGAGTTGTATAAATTAAGTTATTACCTGATAGTTCTCAGTTTGTTTTATCATCACCGCACTTTGTCAGTGCGCGCTGAGAGGGGCGGGGAGGAGGGACCGGGGCGGGGGGGAGCGGGACATTCTTAACGGATTCATGTAAGAGTCTGGTTAATGCACCGGGCCCGCGGCTCACCGCGGCTCACCGCGGCTCACCGCGGCTCACCATGGGCAGTTCGGCTCTGGGCCTTGCGTATTCCGCGCGTAAGCCGTCGGGGGGACACGTTACGCACAGACGGAGACACCGGGACCTGAGTCGGTGCGTCTCAGAGGAGACGAGGCACCGGGACTGAGGCACCGGGACTGAGGCTCAGGACGTGCCCGGGGGACGGCGCGTCTGCTCCGGCCTCCGCTCGGACCGTGCGCCTGGAGCAGGGGGAGTTTTTTTTCGCTGAAAACGTGCGGAGCCTGCATAAACTAAGCCACACAGACCGATTTTCTGGGCACAAAAAAAAGAAGAAAAAAAGAAATCAGCGTGAGAAATGCCGCGTGTGAGCGTGTGAACACGTCGAATTGCGTGTGTCACACTCTCAATGAGACTTGAGAGCCCTGCCTGGATATAGGCTATACAAACATTATACAAGGGCATTTACAACAAGAGTTCAAATCGCTGCACTAAATATGTACATGTGCGTACTAGGCCTACATGTAAAATGTTTGCATTACAATTAATTGTTCTATAACCTATTTCCACTTCGTAAATTGTTTATTTTGTTTATTTGAATACAGAAAATTGTAGCACAGTAGCCCGATGCATGCGCCATCGTGCTTATAAGTTATATGTTCATAACAAAGCCTCATCATCAAAACTCAGTTTACACGTGTAGATCCATGAGTTTTCCACATAGCTCAGTTTTTTATTTAAACTCCAAATGTTCAAAACACCGCGTTTTTACAGATCATAGTCGCTCGTGTGTCCTCGGCTTTTCTCGACACTTTCCGTGAAGCTGCGGGGAATGACGTCACCTTGAGGGCAGCAAAAATCAGCCATCGGTGCGAAACGGCAGCAGCTCATCCTCCACCGTCGATCGATCCCGACAACCTAATTGTTAAAATCTACTCTGACTTACATCAAGGTATGAAGGGTTTTGTACTGATATTTAATGACACGTGCATCATTTTCTTGTCATCTCAACTCGGAATCGTGTAATTTATTTGCGATCCTGTTTTCTCTGGGTTCGGCTGGTTAGCTTAGCCAGCGCAAGCTAGAGCCATAAGCCTGTTTTACGCATAAAACAAAAACAAAACTGTAAAGTTATAAATAAATAAAAGGATTAAACTGGGAACTGGTTTACTTTTGTGGAAAGCTACTTTGAAATGCAATTGCTTAGCCAATAGTATGGGGTTACCTTACGACCACTCTAAATTGTTGACGACTAGTTAATTAAATAACGAGACGTGCGAAGTGTACTAAAATGAAATGCTACCGTAAATGTTCTTTTGTCTAAGTGTGTTCAGATTAAGTAAAATGCAAAGACTAAATGACTTGGTCTTGGAGTCGACTGCAGCAGCTTGTCGGCCTTAGCTGTGTGGGATCCGCCCAGTCCAGCAGAAACCTTTGGACATAGGGCCTCAGCTGTTGTCTCCTCATGTGGCCATGCATTTCCTGGATTCACTATAAATAATTTACAGTGTTTCATCTGTGTACATTTTACACGAATGAAACTCTGTATTTTTTTGTTTAACAGCTCTTTCAAATGGGCAAAAAATAAAATAAAAAGTGTAATTATTAACTATTTAGTTTAGGCTAATGTATTTGTATAAAAATGTGTTTGTTTTGTTTGTCATTTTGACAATGTACTGGCAAGTTTCTCACATACCAACTACCACTGTACTAATGTAGACAAGAGTGCAGCATTTATAGTAGGTAACACATTTCAACAGTAATAATAATGCAGTACTTATGGTAATTGTTGTATTGCATAAAAAATTGCATTAGTATAGAAACCGAGTACAACAATACATTTTACAGCATATTGTTAAGCAGTCGATTATGTCATTCTTGCTGGTGATATGGGGCCGTAACATGACCTACTTACAAATGGGCCAGGCCTCTCCTGTGTCTTATTATACGTATTCCCTTTTGTACACACACACGTACGTTAATGGATGTAGTTGATAAAGGCATGTTCATGTGTAATTCTGTGATCATTTTAACTTCAGATCCATTATGTCAACTTTTACTAAACCCAAACTTAAGGTACAGACTCCCTGCGTGTCACCCTGTGTGTGCTACTCTATTTTATTCTATTCTATTTTATTTATTGCATGTTAAGTGTTGGTTTACATTCTGCTCCAAGCACCGCAGCAATTTCCTAATGTTGTGAACTTGTTCAAACATATGGCATTAAAACCTTTCTGATTCTGATTCTGCATGTTTGAGGGTAGGTGGTATTAGGGATGCACCAATGTGATACTGGTATCAGATATTGGCACTGATATTGAAAATTTTGATCAGACATCAGTTTATGGATATTGGTTCAATTGATATCCTAATTTGGCCTGTAAATTGGTGTAATAAGATGATTTACTGGCCAATGTTGGTGCAAAACACCTCCATAATAGTTTTCAAAGCTGTTCTGTAGTTACATTAAATGATAAATAATGGTTACAAAAATTATGTTTTCAGACTGTGCCCTAGTATTGGTAGATACTGGTATCGGCAGATACTTAAACCCAAAATATCGACATAAGTATCTGAAGAGAAAAGGCTAGATGCATTAGAGATGATATTGCTGAAACTATAGACCACTGAGGTGTTTTTTTTGTTTTGTTTTGTTGTCTCAGAAGGGAAACCTGTCTTCTTTATTTAATTCATTTGACTCAAAATATTTCTGTGACAATCTGTTAGGACAGGGGATGTCCACAGTGCATCACCCTGATGCCCATCTCCAGTTTTTGAACTAAGTTTGATTTGGAGTACCTAGCTGGAGGAATAGCTTAATTTGTATGTTTTTAGATTTAGAAAACTGGAGTACTCGAAAGAAACCAGCCCAAATGCATCTTGCTTTCTGCAAGCCATCATGCCGCCATGATGCTTTGTTTTGCTGTGTAATGTGCTGTCGATGTCTTTGGGCTGGGCCACATCTTCGCTCTCTCAAACAGCAAAGTCATTGCAGGTACACTGCGTCTGTCTGCACTTACAGAGGGCATTTCTGTAAGCTTTTTCTGTGTGGTGGACTTTGATTCTCTTCCCTTTTGGTTGTTGACATGAGGGGAACCTGAGATTTTATTTATTTAGTAATTTTTGTACTTTGTCTTATGTAAGCTGTAATGCTTACAGGTAGATTTACAGGTATGTATACTGCAATCTAATCAGTGCATGGCTTTGTTCAGCATGCTTTGTTTGATGTGAAATTGCTTGGTTTTGCATTTTGTGCCAGAACATTTAGTATCTTTCTCATAAAAAATGCATGTGACAGTTTGCTGTTAAGTCACATGTCAATTTTTATAAATTAAATGTGATCTATCATAGTGTTGTGTTGTGCTCCGCTCTGTGGAGCTGGTATCAGTGTGTGGGTGGATAACACTGCAGTGAAGTTAGGAAGGCGTTATCTACTCACACAAGATGGACGCAACCCTATCAGCTTCTTTGGTCCTGTTTATAGTGACGTCTTCTATCTTTACACACAGTACATGTGCAGTAATGATAGAAATTAACTTTCCTGAAATATTGAAAATGATTATTGAAATATAATAATGAATATTGTAGTGCAAAAATATTATTAAATTTTATAATATATATTTTTTTTATTTAGCATGCAGTTCTGTGCTGCAGCCTGCTGTTGCATGTGTCACTTGATTGATGATTGACAGAACAAGACTGAGGTCAGATAAACCCAGATGAACTAGGACAGCTTCCTCTGAGGGGGAGGGGCTTTTGTGATGCTTTGGTTGTGACATGTTGGTTTGGGGATATCCATGCGTCTGTGAAGCTAATGCTGTCCTTGGGGCAGAATGTGGCGTCTGTCGTCCGGCTGCAGTACAGCCTCACTTCACTGCTGACTCCACTAATCCTCATTTTGTCTGTGAACCTGAACCACTGTAGTGTCTAACATGAGATAATGCCTTTAAAACATGCATTGTCAACACAAATACACTGTGCTGTTACATTTAGGCTTCTCTTTGTGGGACCCATTTTTGGCCTTGCTAATACTACATTCTATTCACTTCTTTTCCATATCTGTTTATTGTTTCTGATGACTTTAAATTAACCAGTCAATATCCCTCTTCCACTTTTTCTGAAGGGTGGAGTTAAAGGAAGCATGCCTGTCAAGGTCTTACTAATGTTCAGTAATGAAATCTGGAGTTTATTAGCACTTACAGATTACCAAAAACGTTCCTCCTTTCTCTTCACAGGAATTGTTCATATTATGTTTTTTGCTTTTTTGCTGGGTCCAAACACTGAGGCCCAGTGGTCAGAGGCTGACTGCAGTGATGTCTTTGTGGAGCGATGCCTGGTGACTGTTCACATGAGTGTGGAATTTCCGCCCCCACCCACTCCACCCCCTTTGGCATTTTACTGTTTCAGTTGCTAGCTCTTGTGACAGGATGAGGGGGGTGTTTGTCTAAACAATTGTTCAAATATTATTATTCTGCTTAAGTCTGTAGGTCTTCTCTTTCACTCCTATACACTACATCCTTGTTAGAAGATTGACCAATGTTATCTATTTATGCATTTATTTATTGACATTTTATATAATCAGGAATGTCCCACTGAGATTTATAATCTTTTTCAGGAGATCATAAACTGCTATTTAACATAGTTTAATTACAAATAGATAAGGGTGATCATGAAACTAAATTGTAATTTCACTGTGTTTTTCAGAAAATGGATGCATCAGGAAAAGTTCTGGAAACAGCTGAGGACATCCAGGAGCGCCGGCAGCAGGTTCTTGACCGCTACCGCCGCTTCAAGGAGCTGTCACTTGTGCGTCGGCAAAAGCTTGAGGACTCCTACCGCTTCCAGTTTTTTCGCAGAGATGCTGATGAGTTGGAGAAATGGATCCAAGAAAAGCTGCAAATTGCTTCTGATGAAAATTACAAGGACCCCTCCAACTTGCAGGTTTGTTGGCACAGATGGATCATGTCTCTTTAAGCCAGTATATACACTATTAACCTTTTGTGTCGTGTTGGGATACTTAGGGTAAGCTGCAGAAACATCAAGCATTTGAAGCTGAAGTTCAAGCCAATGCTGGGGCCATTATCAAACTGGATGAAACTGGAAGCCTCATGATCAATGAAGGCCACTTTTCCTCTGAGACTATTCGAGTAAGTCTACTGAAATCAGACCACCATAGCTTGTGTATTGTAACATTCATGTTATCAGAGTTAAAACTTTTATGTCATTTAGTCTTACACGCCTTACCGGACACAACAAATACCCATAGTTACAAGTCTCAATATGGCTGAGTATATTAAAGTAGGTTCTGCCCTGCTCTGACTCTTGAGTGCTGTGAATCTGCTTTTGAAATCTTACTTTAAAGAATTCCTTAGTTTTCATTTTAATGTCCTTATAACTACTATACTTTCTATAAATTATCATGTGAACTCCAGTGTATTGACACTTTTTGATGTAACATTTGATTTTTTTTGTATCATTAATGTTACCTATATGATCAACTAGACACGTCTTGAAGAACTCCATCGCCTTTGGGATCTTCTTTTGCAAAAAACTAAGGAGAAGGGAATGCGCCTTCTGCAAGCCCAGAAACTAGTCCAGTATTTGCGTGAATGTGAGGATGCACTTGACTGGATCAGTGATAAGGTATATAAATTATATATGCAATGTTACTGATAACTCCAGTTTTCTGTCCATGTAAATGTACCTACTGAACTGTTGTATAGGAGACCATTGTCACCTCTGAAGAGCTGGGTCAGGACCTGGAGCATGTGGAGCTTCTGCAGAAGAAGTTTGAGGAGTTTCAGTCTGACCTCGCAGCTCATGAGGAGCGAGTTAATGAAGTCAATCAACTGGCGGCAAAACTGATCCAGGAGTCTCACCCAGAGGCTGAACTCATAGTCCGCAAACAGGAGGAGGTCAACGCAGCCTGGCAACGCCTCAAAGGCCTGGCTCAGCAGAGGCAAGGCAAGCTTTTTGGAGCTGCTGAAGTACAGCGATTCAACAGGTAAGTGCAGACCATATGAGAAATCCATTACTCCACTAGTCTTATAGCACTTTTGTAGTGATAACTGAGGATATGTTTATCACAAACAGAGATGTAGATGAGACCATCAGTTGGATCAAAGAAAAAGAGCAGCTTATGGCCTCTGATGACTTTGGCCGTGATCTGGCGAGTGTGCAAGCTCTCCTCCGCAAGCATGAAGGACTGGAGCGAGATTTGGCTGCTCTGGAGGACAAGGTATAATGTATTAATATTGAAACCTTCTTTTGACAGACCTTTGAGTTTTGACTATATGTTCTCTTTTGTTAGGTCAATACACTTGGTGGTGATGCAGAACGGCTTCAGCAGACACATCCCCAGAATGCCTCCCAGATTCACTTGAAGAAGGACGAACTTGTGACCAACTGGGAGCAGATCCGAACACTGGCTGCTGAGCGCCATGCTCGTCTGGACGACTCCTACAGGTCATTTCAGTGTTGCTGTGATATATGTTGTCTTTTGTTACTGGTTTTCAGGTTTAAATAGTTTTCGTGCTTATGTCCATTGTAGGCTTCAACGTTTCACTGCAGACTTTCGAGATCTGACCAGCTGGGTGACTGAGATGAAGGCCCTCATCAATGCTGACGAACTTGCTAACGATGTGGCTGGGGCTGAGGCCTTGTTGGACCGGCACCAGGAGCATAAGGTAAATTACTTGGCACCTTAGCAAACTATCAGTTAGCAAACTTTTACAAAATAAAATGTCTTTTTGTGTTGACAGGGAGAGATCGATGCCCATGAGGATAGCTTTAGAACAACTGATGAAGCTGGCAAGGCTTTGCTCAATTCGGGGCACTATGCCTCTGATGAGGTCAAAGAAAAGGTACGAGTCAAAGCTTTTGGATCATGGTTTGATAGCATGAGGTCTATTTCATCGCCCCGGACCACTAAAGGGCGGTGCTGAAAGCACTGAATGTTCCCTGCGTATGTTTCTCTGGAAATCATCAGGGATTCATAGACCCATAGTCACATACATAACATTCATTTTACATGGCTTCTTTCACAGTTGACCATCCTGACCGAGGAGAAGGACTCTCTGCTGGAGCTGTGGGAGCTTCGTCGGCAGCAGTACGAGCAGTGCATGGACCTGCAGCTGTTCTACAGAGACACAGAGCAGGTTGACAACTGGATGAGTAAACAGGAGGTAAACCTCTTACCAGAACCAGAACCAGAATATCACATAAAATATGTAAAGATTAAAATTATCATAATTTTAACCTTTGTTTTTAGGCTTTTCTTCTGAATGAAGACCTTGGAGATTCTCTGGACAGTGTTGAAGCACTCCTGAAGAAACATGAGGACTTTGAGAAGTCATTGAGTGCTCAGGAAGAAAAGATCACTGTACGTCATGCTTGTTCACTATTTGATCTTAATTTAAATGACTCGTAATTGGAGCAGGAAGGATCTGAATATCAAAATATTTGCATTTTTTCAGGCCCTGGATGAATTTGCCACCAAACTAATCCAGAACAATCACTATGCCAAAGATGACGTGGCTACTCGTAGAGATGCTGTAAGTACCAGTGTCCTTTACTTAATGTATGTTTTTATGAAAAAAAATACATTTTAATTTGGCAAATAAGAAAATGGCTTCTATCTCTAACAACTTTATTTACTTATAGCTGCTTAGCCGTCGCAATGCACTCCATGCCCGTGCTCAGTCCCGACGGGCTGCGCTGGAGGACTCTTTCCACCTGCAACAATTCTTCAGGGATTCTGATGAGCTCAAAAGCTGGATCAACGAGAAGATGAAAACCGCTACTGATGAGGCCTACAAGGTTTGCTGGTCAACAGTGTTATAAATAGGTGTTTTTTAATGGCTACATGTAATTTTGCTTATAATTCTGTTTTTACTTTTTGCTTTATTAGGATCCATCCAACCTGCAGGGCAAAGTGCAGAAACACCAGGCCTTTGAGGCTGAACTCTCGGCCAACCAGAGCCGCATCGATGCACTGCAGAAGTCCGGGCAGGAGCTGCTTGACGGAAAACACTACGCCTCTGCAGAGGTAGCTGTACGCATGGAGGAGGTCAGTTCCCAATGGAAGAAATTGCTTGAGGCTACAGAGCTCAAAGGTAAGACTGGACACACTTTCATTAAATTTTAATAATTAAACAAAAGTATTCTTGATATAAATATACTATCATTGTTTATCAGGCATCAAGCTTCGTGAGGCCAATCAGCAGCAGCAATTTAATAGAAATGTTGAGGACATTGAGTTGTGGTTATATGAAGTGGAGGGTCACCTAGCCTCTGATGACTATGGGAAAGACCTGACCAGTGTTCAAAACCTGCAGAAGAAGCATGCTCTTTTGGAGGCTGACGTGGCTGCCCATCAGGTACATATGACTGTGTGCTGTAGCTTTTTTTTTTTGTCTAATCATTTTGGAATAAAAATCCTTGTAATTTTGCTCCTCTAGGATCGCATCGATGGCATAACTATTCAGGCCCGCCAGTTTCAGGAAGCCGGACACTTTGACGCAGAAAATATTCGCAAGAAACAGGAGGCTTTGGTTGTCCGATATGAGGCCCTGCGTGAGCCTATGGCAGCCCGTAAACAGAAGCTCTCAGACTCTCTCCGTCTTCAGCAGCTTTTCCGAGATGTGGAGGATGAGGAGACTTGGATCCGTGAGAAAGAGCCCATTGCCGCCTCTACTAATCGAGGTAAAGGCTGTAGAAACATGCCAAGTTTGGTTTAGATATTGTACAGTTGTATAAATAACATTTTAGGGACTCGCACACAATTGTCTGTTGTAAAAAATCTGAAAACATTTTTTTTTTTGTTTTTTTTTGCAACAAATAATAATGGCCACACACAAAAAAATGTGTGCAATTTACCTTTGGTACAGCATTTCAAAAAGGTTCAGTGCAACTGTGTTCAACACAAACCATACATTTAACACATACAAAAATGAAACAGAGCATTCAGCCCAGAGCTTGGTTCCACTGGCTTATGGATGAAATGGATGTCATTTTTTGTGTACAGGTAAAGATTTGATTGGTGTTCAGAACCTACTCAAGAAGCACCAGGCTCTGCAAGCTGAGATCACTGGCCATGAACCTCGCATTAAGGCTGTCAGTCAGAAAGGAGATGCTATGGTGGAGGAAGGTATGGCTTTCCATTATGAACATGTGATCATGCCATGGTCAAATTTCTAATTTAAATTAATTTTAAAGGTCACTTTGCTGGTGAGGAGGTAAAAAACAAGTTGGTTGAGCTTCATGGACGATGGGATACTCTGAAAGCCAAGGGTTCTCAACGCAGACAGGATCTGGAGGATTCCCTGCAGGCCCAGCAGTACTTTGCCGATGCCAATGAGGCAGAGTCCTGGATGAGGGAAAAGGAGCCAATCGTGGGGAGCATAGACTATGGCAAAGATGAAGACTCTGCAGAGGTACAACAAAATATCTGATAAATCCCAAATAATCACTAGAGCCTGTATAAATGCGATGGTTCCTGCTCATCACTACATTGTGCTTTAAGATTGTTAAAGCGGCTTCTCTGATTGACAGGCTCTTTTGAAGAAGCATGAAGCTCTGGTGTCCGACTTGAGTGCTTATGGTAGCAGCATCCAGGCCCTAAAGGAACAGGCCCAGTCTTGCAGGGTATGTTTTTCTTGAATTGCCAATTACATTTATCATGCTTTAATTATAGTAATGTTTACATATTTAAGTAAAATATTTTTTTAATGTTTACCATGTCTTTATTTTCAGCAACAAGTGGCTCCAACTGATGATGAGACGGGCAAAGAGCTGGTTCTGGCTCTGTACGACTACCAGGAGAAGAGTCCACGTGAAGTGACCATGAAGAAGGGAGATATCCTTACCCTGCTCAATAGCACCAACAAGGTACAGACCGGTTTATCTTAAAAGGTATAGGTATGTGCACCTGACTGGTGCTAGGCTTCTACAGTAAACATAGAAAGTGAGACAAATCCTGCACACTTACTCCCAAACAGCATTTTATGAATGACAACGTTTCGATCAGTGGATTTTCATCAGGTCATAACCTGAATGACGACCGAATCGACTGATCGAAATGTTGTTGTTCATTAAATGCAGTTTTGGAGTTAGTGTGCAGGTTTTTGTCTCACAGACAAATCGGTCTGTACACATTGAAAATCACCCACAGTTACACAGTAGGCTACAATGCTTTTATTTTTTTGCAGGACTGGTGGAAGGTAGAGGTTAACGACCGCCAGGGCTTTGTTCCTGCTGCTTATGTCAAAAAGTTGGACCCAACACAGTCATCCTCCCGGGAGAACCTGCTGGACGAACATGGTAGCATCGCTCTTCGCCAGGAGCAGATTGATAATCAGTAAGAACAAAAGATTTAATTTAAATAAATATAATTTTCCCTTTTTACTCCATCTGATAATCCTAAATTTTGTGTGTACTGGAAACCTCCTACACGTTATTTTCTGCCCTGTTGAACACTGATCACTAATAACAACCAACACACTAACTCTCTCGCCCTCACCCCTTCTCTCTGTCTCTCAATGTCCTTAACTAAACCTAAACCCGTCTGGCTGTGCCTTGGCCTTGCTTTGTGCAGGCTGGTCACCAAGGAAGCCTGCAGCGTGTCTGTGCGCATGAAGCAGGTGGAAGAGCTGTGAGTAGGAGCCAGGTTTACTCTGGGTGTTGTGATTGTCCTCCACTCCTGCAGCCTTCAAACCATCTGCCGTCTACATTGTCCCCTTCTATTTGGCAGATGAATAGAAGTGACCACTCTGTACCTTTATTCATCCTCTTTTTTCCCAGGCTTACCCATAGAACTTCTTATAATTTGGTTAAAATAATAGTTTCTGCTGTAATCGTACTCATTGCCAACTGCAATCTGTGACAGAACCTCATTGTTCAAAGCCATGTAGATCCTGTAGTATTGTTTTGTTTTTTGAAGATTGTTTTGTGTCCAGTTTTTATCAGAATTTTTAAGCATTTGAATGAATAGCACATCTTTTTTGTTTTATCGTTTTGCTCAATTGTTTCGTTGCTTTGTCAAGGTGCTATACTTATGAGGTTCCATTTTTCATCAGTAAATCATGACTTATTAAATGTTCAAAATTCAAAGCCCATAAACCAGTCATGGCTTCAGCCGCTAACTGCAGCATGCATGCATTTCCAGTTTGTTCTTCTGTTTTCTGACTCTGTATCTCACCTTTTGCCTGTCAGGTATGGCACCTTACAAGAATTGGGAGAAAAGCGCAAAGACATGTTGGAGAAGAGCTGCAAGAAGTTCATGTTGTTCAGAGAGGCCAATGAGCTACAGCAGTGGATCAACGAGAAGGAGAGCGCTCTGACCAGTGAGGAGGTGGGCTCTGACCTTGAGCAGGTGGAGGTCCTTCAGAAGAAGTTTGATGACTTCCAGAAGGTGATGTTTTTGTTAGAAGTTTTACATTTATGCATGTATATTTTTGAACAGTGGATGCAATTTGGAACATATTTTTAATTGTTCTTATTGTATTTGTGATTTTTTTCAATTCTTAAAGTACTTTTTAAATAAATACAGGAAGATTTAACTGAGAGAAATAAAATATGAACTGCTAAAAAAAATCACCAGCATAGCACTTATTTGCTGAGGTCTAAGATACACAGATATTGCTGGTATATACCTAAATACCCTACCATAATGGTTTGCAGGATCTGAAGGCTAACGAGTCCCGTCTCAGAGACATCAACAAAGTGGCCTCTGAACTAGAGTCTGAAGGGCTCATGGCTGAAGAGGCCCCGATGGTTCAAGCTCAGGTAAGATCAAACTGGCCACTCAAATGTTTTTTAAGTCCATCATTGTGAATCATGTTTTATCATTTTAACAGCAACAGGAAGTTCTTGGTGCAGCTCCTGGAAAGGTGCAGTTTGATTATTTTTAATAATTATTAAATATTTGTTATCAGTTGCATTATAATTTGTGATAAATCTATTTTTTGCTGAACAGGACGAAGCTGATTCCAAGACTGCTTCACCATGGAAGGTAAGAGTCATTCTTTTGTTTACCAAAATAAATTTTGACATCTTATTCTTGAACTTTGCATGGGATTAATTTTGAGACAAATTTTAACAAATTTAAATTGTGGAGACAGTTTGCACTGTCTTTAATCTTTTATAATGCGTTATAGTCTCATTTGCATCATGATTGCATTGAGATGAAGAGAATATTAACAGTCTTGACTGGTTTGGTGTTTTTGTCCCCTTTTCTATTTGTTGTGTTTTTTTCATCTGTAAATAGAATATACGCTTAGCTGTTCAAACAACGGCCAACTTTAATACTATCAAGGTAAGATGGATTAGTCTGCCCCAGTAGTTTTGGAATGACTTCGTGTTCCCATTGTTATTTGTCATCACGTTCACCTGTGTTACCCAGCTTCTCCATCCCATCCGTCTTTTCTTACATCCATTCATTTGCAATAGTGTTTGTCACAGCTTGAATTTGAATGTCGTCCCTTGCCTTTTTTTCTATTGTGCATCTTCAGTTATTCAACATTTTCTTGTATTTGTGAAATTATCTGATAAACATTAATACATGTTTTATATCATCTTCACTGTCAAACATACTCAGTTTAACTAACCATTTAATTTAAAAGTTCACGAAACCCATATAAAACCCAGCACAGTTTTAACAATAAACTTCAACAGTATATTTTCATGTCAGGAGCTGAATAACCGGTGGAGGTCCCTGCAACAGTTGGCTGAGGAGAGGAGCAACATGCTGGGAAGTGCTCATGAGGTGCAACGCTTCCATAGGTAGAGGTTTACACAATATCTGCATCAATTAGATCTGGATATTTGGATATCTGATCTGGATATTTCAAGCAGCTCAACAATATCAATCATCTGAATTTTTCATTGGCCAATACCGATTATACACACTGATGTAGTAATACAGAGTTTTAGAAAAGTAATAGAGGCTTTTGATGATAGATTGTGGTCAAACTTCATAACTAGTTATAGCAACAGTAGAGTTTTGTTACTAGCTGTGCCTCTAGCTGCCCATCAATCACCTACACAGGTGAACCACTTTGGTGAGCTCAATCACGTTATTTTTGCCTCGATCGGCAGCTGATCTGACTTTATTTTTTTGTTAAAAGGGGACTTTCTTTTTCAGAGATGCTGATGAAACCAAAGAATGGATTGAAGAGAAGGACCAAGCACTCAACACTGACAACTATGGCCATGACTTGGCCAGTGTTCAGGCTCTGCAGCGTAAACATGAAGGCTTTGAGAGAGACCTTGCAGCTCTTGGTGACAAAGTGCGATAACATTTGTTTTAAGCTTACACTGTCTTAAATGCATTTTATCATTGTAACTGGTCCCTTTTTTTAGGTGAATTCTCTTGGGGAAACAGCAGAGCGTCTGATCCAGTCTCATCCAGAGGCAGTGGACGATATTCAGGAGAAGTGCACAGAGTTGAACACAGACTGGAGCAGTCTGGTGAGACGTGCAGACCAGCGCAAAGACAAGCTTGGCAACTCTCATGACCTGCAACGCTTCCTGTCTGACTTCAGGTGGGTTTGGGGTAAATGTACACATATGCATATTGTTAATACAATGTGAATGCATTTCTGTAACATACTGTCATTGTTTAGAGATCTGATGTCCTGGATAAATGGCATCCGAGGCCTGGTGTCCTCAGAGGAGCTTGCAAAAGATGTGACTGGAGCTGAGGCCCTTTTGGAAAGGCACCAGGTAATTTTTAACAACTTTAAGGAACCTGTCAGTCCACAGTAATAATGAATGAACAATATGCTCTCTTTCATCAGGAGCACCGCACTGAGATCGATGCACGGGCTGGAACCTTTCAGGCATTTGAACAGTTTGGTCAGCAGCTACTGGCCCAAGGCCATTATGCGAGTCCTGAAATTCAGCAAAAACTAGAAGCTCTCGACCATGAGCGCGCAGACCTGGAGAAGGCATGGGTGCAGCGTCGCATGATGCTGGACCAGTGTCTAGAGCTGCAGGTATCGTGTCCATAAAATCAAGAGCACAAACGCTTCACATGGAGATTCTGATGGTCTGTCCTCCACTGCAGCTGTTCAACAGGGACTGTGAGCAGGCGGAGAACTGGATGGCCGCTCGTGAAGCCTTCTTGGCCAGTGATGATAAGGGAGACTCCTTGGACAGTGTTGAAGCTCTGATCAAGAAGCATGAAGATTTTGACAAGGCCATCAATGTGCAGGTTTGTTATTTGTATGGACAGTATACATCTTTATTGGTTAACTTCTATATTTTAATTATAATTTTACAACAGGAAGAGAAGATTGCAGCTTTGCAGTCTTTTGCTGACCAATTAATTGGTGCGGACCATTATGCTAAACCAGAAATATTTGCCCGCCGCAATGAAGTGCTGGACAGGTACATGACTTATAGGCTTACTATCTTTAAAAACCATACAGACTTAAGCCGTGGTCACTCACTGTGTTAAAGTTGCATAATGATACCTCTGTCTTTGGTGAAGGTGGCGTCGTCTGAAGGTCCAGATGATTGAGAAGCGCTCTAAGCTTGGTGAGTCCCAGACATTGCAGCAGTTCAGCAGAGATGTGGACGAGATCGAGGCCTGGATCAGTGAGAAGCTCCAAACCGCAACAGATGAGTCGTACAAAGATCCAACAAACATCCAGGTACATTTGAGTAAACTCAAAAGAAATAAATACATGAAAACATAAAAAATGCTAATACTTTTTGTCGTTGTTTTGCGTTGACATTAAATAACTCCCCTACCCTGTATAAAGAGAGACTGAATTTTCGTCCCAATATCTTTTTTTTTTTTAGCTGTCCAAGCTGCTGGTAAGTTCAAGTAGTGTGTTAACTAACAACCAAGCAGATATCCTCCATTTGTCTGTCTGTCTTTTGTGTAGTCACCCTCTGTAGTAGAAAAGGCAGTGAGCTTTCTTGGCTAAGTGCAAGCTTCTTTTCCACTTGGGTTTAATTTGCTATTGTGTTAGAAATGCTTTAATTTAGTTTTATCATTTGTTGATTGGTAATTAGACGATGGTTGTGGCTTCTACTATTTCATATTATTTGAGAACGTCATGTTTAAAGTTGCTACAAAGCAAAATTTCTACCCATGGAAGACATCAGACTGTTGCGCATACTGATTTAAAAGCAACTTTGCAGTGACCATTCTCATGTAGATGTATCTAAAATTAAGCATTTGTCCTCCACACAGTAATTTTATGCTTTGGATGTTTGTCATGTGTATCATTGTCTATATTTGTTTTCATGGTTTGTGTTGTATGTTTTTTAGCAATTGTTTTTTTTGTACCTAGATTGACTAACTCACCTTTGATCTTCATCTTCACATTTTTCTTTTATCATTTTGTGCAGTGAAGCACAATGTTCTTTAATTCTAAAAATATAAGTGGAATATAAGCTGAAACCTCTCTGTTGTCCATCTCCTGTCAGAGTAAGCATCAGAAACACCAGGCCTTTGAGGCTGAGCTGCACGCCAATGCTGACCGAATCCGTGGGGTCATAGATACGGGTAACGCTGTAATCCAGAGAGGCGCGTGTGCTGGCAGTGAGAATGCCGTCAAGGTACACTTATCAACTATTTGACTAAAAATAAAAACATAACAAAATGTATATTTCAAAATTGGGTTCTCTTTTACCACATCACTTCAGGCCAGACTCAATGCTCTAGATGAACAATGGCAGTTCCTAGTCAACAAATCAGCAGAGAAGAGCCAGAAACTGAAGGAGGCCAACAAGCAACAGAACTTCAACACTGGCATCAAAGACTTTGACTTCTGGCTTTCTGAAGTAAGGCAGAATTATTCTACTGAAATAATGCCAAACAAAGATGCAACATTTAACAGCTCTCATTGTTTATTTTATTGTTGTATTAAGGTTGAGGCTCTACTTGCCTCTGAGGATTATGGCAAAGATTTGGCCTCTGTCAACAACCTGCTCAAGAAACACCAGTTACTTGAAGCTGACATTTCTGCTCATGAGGTGTGCTACTATGTTATACTTAAATTGTTGATTTACATTTTAGTATAAAAAAACACTATCACACCATCTATCCCAATCTTTAACCATTATCCCATCCCCCTCATTTACCCTTCCCAACAACCTCTCCCATGCAGAGGATCTAATCTACTTTGCAACTGAAATGAACTATACAAACTAACTCCACTAGTAAAATAAAGACCAAAAAATATTAACAAAAGGATGTTCATCATTCTCTTATTTTATACTTTATTTGTCCAATAATTTCCCTAATTATTGTAATTATTAAGTATTTTCCCTTTCTTTAGGATCGTCTCAAGGACCTGAATGGGCAGGCTGATGGCTTGATGGCCAGTAATGCGTTTGACACCTCACAGGTGAAAGATAAGCGCGATGCTGTCAATGGTCGCTTTTCCAAGATCAAGAACATGGCAGGTGGTCGCCGTGCCAAACTCAACGAGTCCCATCGCCTGCATCAGTTCTTTAGGGACTTGGATGATGAGGAGTCTTGGATCAAGTAAGCACTGAAAATATACCTTGTGTCAGCCATGACATTTTATTCAAGAAATAATTCTATAGTTACATATTTAATTAATTAAGAACATGTTTCACAGGGAAAAGAAATTGCTTGTAAGCTCTGAGGATTATGGACGTGATTTGACTGGAGTGCAGAATTTGAGGAAGAAACACAAAAGGCTGGAGGCTGAGCTTGGAGCTCATGAGCCAGCCATTCAGGTGAGGGATGTTTATTTAATGTTGCGCTATCTCATTTATTCAAATCCCTTTTAAAGAGATGTAGGGTTTTAAATGTCATCTTTCTTTACATTGTTAAATGTTTTGGTCCCTGCAGTCAGTGCTGGATACGGGGAAAAAACTGTCTGATGACAATACAATAGGCCAGGAAGAGATCCAGCAGAGGCTTGCTCAGTTTATTGATCATTGGAAGGAACTTAAAGACTTATCTGGTGCACGGTATGTGACTACTTACTGCTGTAAATTAATGGAGAGGGGTTATCCTAAATGTTTGGAGCCCACTGCGCATGCTGTCATTCTGTCACCTTGCCTTTGTTTGAATGTGTTAATTTAATTTATTCAGAACCCCATTAACTTCCACAAAGTGTCTTCCTGGAGTCTATAAAGAATTGAATGAGCAAATAATTGGACTGTCAGTCTACTCTAGGGCAGATGTGGATACAGATGTGCCTTTGAGCACATGGAAAGACTAATTCATTATAATGTTCAGGGGCAAGAGGCTGGAGGAATCATTGGAGTACCAGCAATTTGTTGCAAATGTAGAAGAGGAGGAGGCCTGGATTAATGAGAAGTTGAACCTTTTGGGAAGTGAAGATTATGGTGATACACTGGCAGCGGTGCAGGTACTTCATTTCTCGTGTCAAATAATAATTTAAAGCATTGCTTTTGACTATTCATATCCAATGATACAGTATAAATTATATCAGTTTTGGTAATTCTCTGACAGGGCTTACTAAAGAAGCATGAAGCCTTTGAGACTGATTTCACAGTACACAGGGACAGAGTCAATGATGTGTGTGCGAATGGAGAGGAGCTCATCAAGAAGGTTAAAAACGATCAATACAGTAAAAATTCATTCAGTTCACTCAGTTTTTTTGGCTTAGTTGCTCATATTTGCTACTATATAATTAACAGAACAACCACCATGTTGACAACATTAGTGCAAAGATAACAGCTCTCCGAGGCAAAGTGTCAGAGCTGGAGAGAGCAGCAGCTCAGAGGAAAGCAAAGTTGGATGAAAACTCTGCTTTCTTGCAATTCAACTGGAAAGCGGACGTTGTGGAGTCCTGGATTGGTATAAAGAATGTCCATATTGGTTAATATACAAAAATTGGATACATTTGTTTCAGCCAGTCCTCAGTGCACGTGTTGTTTGCAGGTGAGAAGGAGAACAGCCTGAAGACCGACGACTATGGTAGAGACCTGTCCTCTGTGCAGACTCTGCTTACTAAACAGGTAGCTCCTCTAATATGGTGTTAGACTTAGTCACACTACTTGGTGTATAACATCTCATTTCCTTTGTAGGAGACATTTGATGCTGGCCTCCAGGCTTTTCAACAAGAAGGCATCACAAACATCACAGCTCTCAAAGACCAGCTGCTGGCGGCCAAGCACATCCAGTCAAAAGCTATTGAGGCCCGTCACACAGCTCTGATGAAGCGCTGGAATCAGCTACTGTCCAACTCTGCTGCTCGCAAGAAGAAACTGTTAGAGGCTCAGGAGCACTTCCGAAAGGTTCACTACTGAAAACAGAAAAATTCTCAAGACTAAGATGTATATTTATGCATGATTTTTGTCTCCACTCCAAATAAGGTTGAGGATCTGTTCCTGACTTTTGCTAAGAAGGCATCTGCCTTCAACAGCTGGTTTGAGAATGCAGAGGAAGACCTGACAGACCCAGTTAGATGCAACTCTCTGGAGGAGATCCGTGCTTTGCGTGAAGCTCATGAGGCCTTCCGCTCGTCCCTCAGCTCTGCTCAGGCAGACTTCAACCAGCTGGCAGAGCTTGACCAGCAGATCAAGAGTTATCAAGTGATGTCAAACCCCTACACCTGGTTTACCATGGAAGCTTTAGAAGAAACATGGAGAAACTTGCAAAAGATTATCAAGGTCTGAAAAGTTAAACATTAAAGCCCAATATGTTTTCCCCATTCACAAATAGTAAAAACTAAATTTTTGTGTGTTTATTTTTTTGGTTTTGTGAAGGAGCGAGAGTTGGAGCTGCAGAAAGAACAAAGAAGGCAAGAGGAAAATGACAAGTTGCGACAGGAGTTTGCTCAGCATGCTAATGCTTTCCATCAGTGGCTCCAGGAGACTAGGTAAAGCCTTAATCTCAAAACTGATCATTGAATTGCATTGTTCTTATTGACATTTGAGTTACAAAGACTCATCGTGTTGTCTTTTTTTCTCCCCTCTTTTCACTGCTTCCTCGCTGGTGCTTGGAATTTCATTGCTAATCAGGACATATCTGCTGGACGGGTTATTATCACTTTTTTTCTTTATGGGTGTGTGTGTCTGGGGAATGTGCATCTAAAACTGGGTGGAAGTGGCTCTTATAAAAGGTTGGAGATGGTTTTACTGAATTATGTTTGAAATCTCTGATCCTCCTCCCCACCTTCTCTCTGAATAGCATAGCTTATCGGCGAGTTATCTGTGTCTATCAGTACCAGGTTGCTGATGATCTTTCTGGAAGGTCAATCTCTTTCGAGCTTTTTTTGGTTTTCCATTGCCTGACATGTGCCCTGGCTTGATTTACCTCACGCATGTGTCTTCACAGTTTGGGTTTTACTAACAGTCACCAAATGTACAGTTGTCTTTTCAGACAGATTTACCCCTATCCTTTTATTGACATGTAATAACATTTCAATAGCAAGTTCATTTTCATCATACTAATGCCACAGAGCCAGTGCTGTAGCCCTAACCAGAAAAAGTGCATGGTTTGGGTTACCAGTATAATGGCATGGATTAAATATTAAAATGGAGATAATAAGTGGTTTAGACTTTGACAGGGGCCTTAATATTTAATAGGTGTATTATAAAGATTTACAACCGTATCTTAAAGAATTATTAACCGTTCATATTACTTGGGGTCTTAAGTTACTTTTGATCTCTAGATCTTGCATGGTGGAGGAATCTGGTACCTTGGAGTCCCAGTTAGAAGCCACCAAGGTTAGTTTCTAATGTATGACAATTTATTTCTAATACAGTAGAAACTATTGTGATAGTATGGTTATTTGCCTATTTTGTTTATAGCGTAAACACCAGGAGATCCGAGCCATGCGGAGCCAGCTGAAGAAAATTGAAGACTTGGGTGCAGCAATGGAAGAAGCACTGATATTGGACAACAAATACACAGAACACAGCACAGTGGGTCTTGCACAGCAGTGGGACCAACTGGATCAACTAGGAATGAGGATGCAACACAATCTGGAGCAGCAGATACAAGCCAGGTACACAAACATGCACAAAAGGCTTCAACAAAACATTCTTTAACGCGCACTGATGGTGAAATCCTGTCCCTCTGACTTTAGAAACACAACAGGTGTGACAGAGGAGGCTTTGAAGGAGTTCAGCATGATGTTCAAGTAAGAAACTCCATCATTAAACAGCTACTTCAAGTATATGGACAAACCTGATCAGTTTACATGTTTTTGTAGACACTTCGACAAGGAAAAGTCGGGAAGGCTAAACCACCAGGAGTTCAAGTCCTGTTTGAGATCACTGGGCTATGACCTGCCGATGGTCGAAGAAGGAGAGCCAGATCCTGAGTTTGAGGCCATTCTTGACACAGTAGATCCCAACAGGTTTGCAATTAAATTAATTCAAAACTGAATGTAGCATATTCCCTTTCTCTTGTTTAATATAAGCAACATACATGTCCACAGGGATGGAAATGTGTCTTTACAAGAATACATGGCCTTTATGATAAGCCGTGAGACAGAAAACGTCAAATCCAGTGAAGAGATTGAGAGTGCCTTCAGAGCACTCAGCACAGAGAACAAACCCTATGTCACAAAAGAGGAACTCTATCAGGTAGGATGTGTGCTTTGCATTAGAATACAGATACATGGTGGTCTAACTCTCCGTTTCTTTCAGAATTTAACCAAGGAGCAAGCCGACTACTGCCTGTCACACATGAAACCCTACTTAGACAGCAAGGGTCGTGAGATGCCCTCAGCGTTTGACTTTGTTGAATTTACTCGCTCGCTTTTTGTTAACTGATCCATAGCTCCCCAGTGATCAATCGAGATGCGTTTGCCTCACACTCAGACACAAAGCTGAAACTGCATGAATGTGGTACTAGAAATACTCAGTGATACCCATTTATCTTTGTTCTTACTATGTGCTTTTAATAATATAGTAACTGTCTGTATCTGAACGTGAATGTTTAGCCGTTTTAGCTTTTGCTTTCACTCAATAATACACTGTTATGTAAACACCTTGACACCTGCAGTGTGCTTTTATTAAACGCTTCTGGTTAGAACTGGAAACATGTCGTTTTGTGTATTTATTTATTAAAGATTTTTTCAGTTCATCCAAAAGTTAACACAACTCATTCCGCCACTTGTTTGGCTATTTGGTCTAGCTGACTGATTTCTCTAGCGCCCTGCTCTGTTAAGTCACGACTGAGCTGCCATATGCTGACTGTGCCGCCAGTTTTCCCCACAGCCAAGAGGTGAGTGTTCTGGGAGTTAAATGCCAAACACGTCGCAGCTTGACCACTGCCACCCTTCTCAATGGTGGCAGTAGGCTTCAAAGACCCATGTCCTAGATCAAAAATCTGCACATCACCTAGAAAAATGAAAATTAAAGATTTTATACTCACCCCTTACTCGAGCAAGACAATAATAAAAAAAATTGATATCAAGTTGTGTAGTACTGACACTGACTCAAGAGATTACAATGAAACTTTTAATGCAAGCTAATTACATTTTATACAGAGGGTGAATAATAAATAATGAATACCTTGACTACTTGCTGCAGCAAAGACCAGAGGTCTGCTTGGGGACCATTGCACCTGGAAAATGTAAGAATCAGAAACTCTGAGCGAAAGCACTGGGTTGGCCTGGAGCAGAGAGTGGATGTGTGCAAGTCCATCTGTCCCAGCACTTACAAACAGGTTTCTGAAATAAAACATTACAGCCACATTGTTACTCCAGAGAAGGGCTATCTAATGAATTAAAATATTACATTGTAAAAGTATTATTAATCCAAAAAATCTCAAACAAACTTGTGTATAATACTCCTAAGGCAAAAATCAATGTTTTTTTTGTGAGCGTCAATAGTGTTAAACCCACAAAGTCACTAAAGACATACATTTCTAAATTATTTAAAAACAATAATGAACTGACGTACTACATTTCTTGAGAGATTGTTTATTTAAACAATACTCTACTTATTTATTGAATAGCACCTGTATGTAGTAAATAAGAGTGCCTACCTGTGGAAAGGAGAACAGTGTATAGAGTGGATCGGACCACTGTGTTTTCTAAATGAAAAGACTGCTGGGGCCCTTAATGTGACACTCTGGCCCTCAGAAGGAACCATTGCCATCTTCTGAGATGAGAAAGAGCATCTGAGGAGCAAGCCTCCCTCCGAACCAACCAAGAATGTGTCAGAGTCCCAGAATGATCTAGCCAGTGCAGTGACCCCAATGTTACTACTGCCTCTTGTCTGACAAAAAAATGAGTGTTGTTCAAAAACAATATTCAAGGTATTAAGTGTTTGTTAAAGTCTCTCACCTTAAAGCCAGCACTACTGCTATGAGGAACCTGCTGTAAAATTAAAGCATAGCCTGTGCTGAGGATTAAGCTGCTTTGGTCCAAGTTCCACAGTAGGATTCTTCCTCCAGAACAGGCACTGAGTATCCCAAACACACCCTTCTTCTGAAGGGGCACCCACGACACCTAAGGGGGAAAAAAAAGCTTTGTTTAACATCAGCCTTTCTATCCCAAAAGACAATCTATTGTAACGAAGATATTTGCCTCATAAACTGGCTCTCTGTGACTGTCAGCCAATATACCAGTTTGGGCCAGTACTGTATCCTGAGCGCGGCTAGTGTCCCAAACTACCACTTCTCCACTGTAAAGACCCCCTGCAAGCAAACCACATATTTACAGACATTAAAAAAGCAAAAGCTAGAATTTGACTTTTGAATATATCAGATATCAGGGCAGGCAAAAAAGTGCAGAAATATTACTTTACCTATACTAGATTTGAAAAATAAAAACAAGTGAATTCACTTGTTTTATTTTTAATCTGCTCTTTTAATCTGCTTTAAAATGGTTTTAATAATAGACAAATCTATTGCAATATTATGCATACTGGACTTGCATTTCTACTTTTGAAAACTATGCAAGTGTTACACATTATTAAACTGTTTTTTCTACCTGCTATGAGGGCTGGTTGGTCTGGGTGACAGCACAGAGCTGTTACTGCTGTTGGGACATCTATGACCAGGTCAGCATGTGTGGGACTCAGGCCTTTTCGGTTTAGGTTCCATGTACAAACAAAAGATTTCTCTGTGCTCCAGTCCCCATCGTCTATCCTATAGAAAAAGAAAACAAAAGTAGCAAACACAAATAAATTAATTGTGAATTGTTCTTTCTGGTGTTTCCTAACAGTTAAATACCCCATAACCTTAACCTACATTTAAGCTGTTTCATATACTCAGGCCACTTGTGAAAGCCTAAAGGTGATTATTTTACAAACCATACCGGCCAAAACCACAGGAAACAACAGAACCAGTACAGTTCCAGGACACACAGGTCACATGTAGGCCTCTCTCCTTTGCGCTGGGATGCTCAAGACAATGAAGACATGAAACCTGTAAGCACACAACACATAACTTCACTGTGCTCATTAAGCATACTGTCTTAAATCTTTCACGGACAAGTTCACTGTGGTCCTCCCAGCTGACTTTAAATCCGTCAAATGCGTGACTTCTGGCATTTTTGACTAGCTCTCGGATAACACTTTCCACCACTCGATCCAGAAATTGCTTTAGTTCGGGTTTGTCCAGGTCCTTTGGGTTTGGCTCGTATAGCGTTTGCTCATCTTTGTCCTCGGACTCCGTTTGTGTACTGTTAAAGCTGGTGACCACACACTGTGTCTCTGCATCTGCACTCCGCAGCTGCCTGGTCTGGCAGCTTTTCTGAAACCAGATGTGATCAAGTGAAACAATATTTAAATAAACATCTGATTAGCATTATGTACACCTCCTGACATCGGCTACATACCGACTCCTGCTCCGAGTGTTGCGACTGTCTCCATAGTGACTGGACACAGACTGAGGCTACGGCGTCGTCGCTAAACATGCTAGCTACTGAAATGTTTACCAGACAAATTATGCACACTGGTAGTGAAAATATTAGACTAAGACGAGCAAATCGCAAATTGTCTCAATTGTCTCATCTCAATAAATACTGAGGTTTTCCTTACACGGCTTAGCGTCATATCACGTGTCTTTAGTAAGCCAATCAGCGTCTTTTCCCGTGTTTCCATTATAACAAAAGGCCTAAAAATACATACGCAAAAAATCGATTTAAGTGGGAAAATAGGTGTACCCAGTGATAATTGTTAAGAAAATTAATTATCATTTGAGTTCCAATTTCTGCGGTTTCAGTTTGAAATCAGATCGACAAAGTACTCCACGGGTGTAAATCCAATTTGAATAAATTGGCTCTAGATTGAAACAGCTACTTTCCTGCCCCATTCTTATTTCAAAGGTTATCTGTATGTGTCTATTTAAGGCCTTTCAATACAATTCCATGTTTTACATTTCAGATTTATAGTACATTAAGGTTGCTCTGTAGTTTGTTTTTTCCTTTTTTTTAATCAATGGATCACGGAAGACCCGCCTTGATTAACACAAACTACAAACTCATAAATAAAACACGTTTTAGTCAATTCATTTAACTCTTCTATCATAACAAAGGATACATATTTAAGGATCTATATTTTTCGGGGGGGGGTCGCTACATCATACCACCTACATGTTTTAATCGAAATCTAGCTAAGAAATTAAGAGCCGCCTACTTTACACACTTCCTTATGAGCTTGCTGCCACGCCTGTTCTCTCCAAACATAAAGTTCGCCACAATCAAACTTCCTCATTTTAGTGTGGAAAAATGGACAACCCCAGAGTATTCTTCGACGTGACGGCGGACAAAAAACCTTTGGGGAGAATTGTGATGGAGCTCCGCAAGGACAAGGTGCCGAAAACTGCTGAAAACTTCCGGGCGCTGTGCACTCATGAAAAAGCATTTGGCTACAAAGGGTCCAGCTTTCACCGGGTCATCCCCGACTTTATGTGCCAGGGGGGAGACTTCACCAAACACAACGGAACTGGAGGAAAGTCTATCTATGGCAATAAGTTTCCAGACGAGAACTTTGATTTAAAGCACACCGGCCCTGGCATCCTCTCAATGGCCAACGCAGGGCCAAACACCAATGGATCGCAGTTTTTTCTCTGCACCGCAAAAACGCCCTGGCTGGACGGAAAGCATGTGGTCTTCGGTTCTGTGGTGGAAGGCATGGATGTGGTCAAGGCAATTGAGAGCTACGGCACCCCAGGCAACGGAAAAACGACTGCGAAAATTGTGATCGCCGATTGCGGTCAGCTCTGAGCTCAGTACCGAACGGAGCATCTTTTTTGCCTTGGCAAGTCCAGTTTTTCTCATCATGATACATTCCAAGTGGCACTTTCCGGCCACTTGTAGCGCAAAAATGTTTGCACCATAACCAAATAAAAGCTTTTTAAGTGATTGGTACGACTTTTCATTAATTTCGACAAATCGTAAAAGTTTAATTTTGTGTAATTGATACTTGCTCAAACGTCAGATCAAACCGTTTGCGTTGTTAACGTGTTTGATCAGATTCCTGACTGCCACACCTTACATTTGGCATTACGGAAGTCAACATGTTCCAACCATGGATCTATTAAAATAACTTAAAATATATGTAATTTTCTTTCAAATGCAAATATGTTGGTAATGTGTGATCAAGCCACCCAAAAAGTTGTACATTTATTTATTTTAACAAAGCAACAGGTACACTTAATTTTATAATAAATGGATGTCCAGTGGAACAGAACAAATACTGCAGACTCCAGAAGGACTCTACATAAAAATTGTCTCTAAAAATTACTAAAATGTTTCGCTAAGCTCAAAACTAGAATTGTAAAAAACAAAACAAAAAAAACATTTAGACCTGTTGTGGATGTCTGAAAAAGAATACTAACACAAGTTTAGAGTACCCAAACCTGATGCCTCACCCTATTGTCCCTCCAAGTACAATTGTCTAATAACAAGATACATGTACCCAAAACATAATAAGCTGGTGCATTCAGTCAGTCCAATTAGTACAAGTAAAGGAAAATGCTTCTAGCATCTAGCGTCTTGAAATAACCCTCACCACTTAGTATAATATACATTTTATATAAAAGTGGTTAAGGATGCTATGATTAAATCATCACTGCACCATGGCTTATTTATTGAACTCACACCGTTAACAGAAAATTTATTTTCATGTCTTACATACAAATTGCTATTGTACGCATTTTAAATCTACGCAGATGACGTGCATAATGCTACAAAAAGTTCTTTTGCATGTCTTTGGGAGACGTACAGAAACAATGATGAGTGAGACTTAACAGAACCATTGTCCCTCCCCACCATCACCCTGTAGACCTGTGTAGACTGGTCTAAGACATGATAATATGGGCAGGCTGCAGCTGCAGGGAAGATGTTGGACAGGCTGACAACACACAGGAAAAAGTTGTTTATTTTACAAAACCTCCCCAAAACAAAATACTTTGCTCCCGTAGTTAATAGGAGGATCATCAAAAGGTGACTGAATAAATGCCTTTAACTAATCATCATCCCCTTCGTCCTGAAAAGACAAAAGTAAAATTACTTTACCTGTAAAAATACACAGCTGAAAAGTCAAATTACAACAACTTCACCTCTCCATCTTCTCCATCACCATCCTCCTCATCATCTTCTCCCTCTTCCTCCTCACCCTCATCAATATCTTCCAGACCCTCTTCCTCTTCATCATCGTCATCATCACCATCACCCTCTTCGTCCTCCATGTCAGGGACCTGCAAAAAGGGTATAATAATATAGGTATTGTTTTTAATAGAAGAGTAGTATTGGTATTGTTATTAATAGAAGAGAGACACAAAGCCACACTGCATTTTGCTCAGTTGCTTTGAGATGGTAGTTATAATCCATACCAAGTAGTACTGAAGAGGGTTGGGCCAAATGTCATCCTTGATCACTTCCCCCAGCTCATCAGCTCCTGCATCCGAGTGGTCAGTGAACCAAGTAAAGAAGCTCTCGGGCTCTTCGTGCTGCCTCTTCTTTCCAGCTTTGTTAGGTGACTGGCCAGTGCGCTTTGTCAGATCCTAATAGACAAGATTTCAAATGAAAACTGAAATAAATGCACATTTTTATTAGATTGTATTTTGTCTTCTAGTATTAATATTGAAGCACAATTAGACTAGGCTACAAATATTAAAAATGTTTAAATAAGATTCACAATTTTCATTCGAGGAAATTTTAAAAATGTATAATTTTTGACAAGCTAGATCCCATGTATAGGCAAAGTAAAGAACTAACCTTTCCGGCTTTCCATTTGATTTCAGTTGATTTGGACACTGGATCACCACTCTCATTTACATTAAACTCTTTGGAAAGGGTTTTGTTCTCAAAATATGGGTTCTCATCAAAAAACTAAAAGCAAAAAAATAAAAATAAAGTTAGACAGCAATACAATAAAAGGTTAACATACAAGTTCTCTCAACTCACAAAATCTATTCTATATCCAGACTTTATGTCCTCAAACTCTGTGACCTCAACCCTTGACAAGTAATGAAGTGCTTCCTCATCTTCCTCACCAAGAAGAGCTGAAACTAAATTCAAGAAGGCATACCATTTAATAAAAATGTAAGTTATTGTTATCATGTAATTGTTATTCCTGTTTACCTTGTGGATGATTAACAAATGTTGTGACCCAAAAGTTAGGTATTTTGGCTATGAGCTCTGACCTCTTCTGAAAAAATGGCTGGCGTAATTTGTTGTACTTCTGTTCTACTTTTAAAATGTCTTCACTAGCCTGCTCATTCAGTCTGTGGAGAAAAAAAAAAAGTTTTCAAAATCATTAACATTTGTCAAAAATGATGTAACAAGGTGAATTGAAGCATCATACCTGTCAATTTCATTCTGTACTTCATCAATGTGTTCAATTGCTTCCTGTTGTTCCTTTTCTGAAAATGAATTCAAATGGAAGTTTATGGAACAAAACGCATACACAAGCGCATTACACCGCACTACAAAACTCGCTCAAGTTTCTTGTTGAACTATTCGTAAATTCGCATCGGTGTCAAATAAGCACATTTTTAATACGCGCAGGTTTAAGCGTACTACGAATACGCCATGTAATGCCTGCCAGCAGAGTCGACACTCCGGCAGCTCGGCGCTTCCTGTCGCAGCTAAAGGCGGCCTGGTTTAAACAAGAGGCTCGTCTGTGCCTCGCTAAGATCCGTTATACCGAACAATGCGCTAAATTCAGCCATAGGTCTGGGGTAAAAACAAAAACAAATTAGTGGAAAAATGTAATGTAGCTATACGTTAACAAATGTATTTGGTGAAATCGTTTAAGAATAGCATATTTGTAACAAAAGTTGAACTATCTCTTATGTTAAACAGTTAGCATCACAGTTGCTCAAAAGTCAGCCATAGTGATTTGAAGGAAAAGCTAGTGCATGGCAGGCTAATCAGAGACAATTTATATAGATGGGTTAAAGCAATAAATCAACCAACTTCGGCTTGAACGTTAAATAACAACCCACTTCGGTGCGGGTGGTTTTCTCTAACTCGAGTCGCGCGGAGTACCATTTGTGAGTGCAAGATGCAAATGGTGGCCCGTGTGGACAGCTAATACTCACGCTGCTAAAGCTAAGGCTAAGTAGCGCGCAACGCTACACCGACGTACTGCATCATACCAATTAAACACAAGTGTAAAAATAAGCGCATGCAACAGCTATAGAGATAATGGCCGCAATACTATTTCTTTCATTACTGCAAAATACCCTCCGCCGTAAATAACAAAATTAGGAGAAACAAATGAAAATGGCGTTGTTCGGGATAAGCGCCATTCTTTTAGCGTTACCAGAGGTCTCGTCCGCTCCGTCGTGATTTGAATTCTCCTTTCTGCTGACTTTCGCCGCTGACGCCGACATTATTACTGTCTGCCGTGACCTTCTGGACCAGAACTAGATTCCAAACGCTATTGTTACTCCTTTCAGATGGTCAAAAGTTACTTCCACCTTGCACAGAAACCCACGATGAGGAGAAATAAGCGAAGCTCATGAGCTCTTGCACGCCTCTCTGATGCGCTCAGCCGATGAACACAACAATGGTGCTCTAGCGCCCCCAGCAGAGTGGAGTGTGGTAATGAGTCTCGAGTGGACATGGATCAAACACTTCCATGGATTATAAGTAGACACGCACCTGTTGCTTATCATTTATTCCATCACGTTTTGGTAATCCCTCTCGTTTTTCAATAGAAACATGATTACAAGCAAACTCCCAAAAATCTGTTCCTTTATATCTTTGCTTCTCAGCCTGTGGTTCCTCTAGTGTTCCTCCTGCTATGAGAGATGTTACGAGAGAGCCATTCCGCTTTCATTCTTTTTCCTTTGACATAACAATTTAACCATTGCTAATTTCTTTGTATAATTTATACATTCGTTAGTTTAAGACGTTCTTTTGGCGAGGCAGGTGTATCCACAGTGTGAACAGGATTGGTCCTCAATGGCCAATCACCTTCAACGCAACAGGTTGACGCAGGATGAGCGTCGGTTCCTTGTTAACCCAATTCAAACTTTCTCATATTTGTTTCTACGATGATCGGGAGCTGGACTTTCTGGGGATTATCCGTGATTTATATTAGAAAGCGATAAATAACGCATCAAAAGTACTTGATAGCGTTTTTCTAAACTTTGTGTCCACACAAAGATAAGTGTATTTGTGTCGGGACGAACTTTGTGTGAATGACCAGCACAGTTGCCTGACAGCCATTATGTCAGGAGCGATGCTACAGGTAAAGCAAAGGTTTGTGTTTGTGGAGTATGTGTGTTTGAAGGATTGTAGATGTTATATAAGGTACACAGTAATATTGTGACGTTTTCTGAGTTAAATACAGCTAAGCCACGTTCCCAGACAGGCTCACTGGATTTTCCAGTTTGTCTGGTTTGCTCTCTTCTGAGGACCACATCAGAGCTTCTCATGTATTTATTATATTATTTAGTTATTTTACTGGACTTTTGTCTGACAATAGTATTATTTTGATGAATCAATTTCTACAGTAAATCGTTATAACCCAGAGCTATGGGTGGTGTTACACACGAGCCATTTACTATAAGCACCTTGTGGACGCATCGCATCTTATTTTTACTTGGTCATAGAGAAGGGTCGGGGTGTTATTGGTTCTGATGGACAGAAGGCTTGGTGATATAACAATTAACAAATTATGCATTGCAGCAACATCACGCTGGGGTGTTCTACATGTAGCTCTATGATGGAATGTTCTGCAGTTCCCAGCCAAAAAAAGGTTTAAGATGGTCTGAAAACTCTAGAAACAATACAAAATTTATTTAAACAACGCATTTTCGGAAGCCTAACAATTCAAGCATTCGCTGTTTGATTTTCAATTAAAGAAAAAGATGGGAATGACTTAACTGAAAAACTGTTGGCTAATGCTAGCTTACTTGTGACTGTCATTTTATGTGAGAGACTTGTTTAACAACACAAATCAGCTCATCTGTTGTAGTTTTAACTACGTTAGGTCTTTCTGGTAAGATTATGTTAATACTACAAAGTATCAATAGAACATTGTAAATCAAATTATGATCAAACCTTTATGTACAGTTGCATTTTTGAAGAAATCAACTGCACTATTTGCAAAACAATATGAAATGGCATTGACCTTAAATGTGATTTTTCAGAATGGCTCCATCCCGGGTATTGAGGAAGGTGACATTCTTGATCCTGAATTCCAGCAGCGTCTGGAAGATGCTCGCACTGTCCTGAGGCAGGAAATCCAGAGAGAGCTGAAGATCAAAGAGGCAGCAGAGCGACTGCGGAGAGCTGTGACCAACCGCAGAAGTGCTGCTGATGTGGAGGGACAGCTCAAGGCCTCCAGCCGCAAACTGGAGAAGCTACACTGGGAGCTCCAAGAGCTCAATGCTAGATCCATGGCCACAGAGAAGGAGAACATTACCAGTATTACTATTATTAAATCTCATGATATCAAAATTAAGTCTAATAATTGTTAACAGTAGAAAAATCTTGATTGGTTCAATGCAGATGCGTCAGATGAGGTTGACAGACAATCATCAGAAGCATGTCAGTGGGAAGACACAACTTCTCCTCTGGCCTGCCGCGTCCGGACTCTGAAGAAACAGTTAACAATGGAGACAAAGGTCAAACAGGGTGCAGAAAACATCATCCAAACATACCACTACAGTGCAGTAAAGGTATATATACTGACCTTTCAATCATTGTTGCTTTAACGAATATAATTTACATTCACTTCACAAGTTTTTGTTATGTAACAGTTAATGATACCAGATCAGATTCAACAAATTGGCTAAAATACTTTCATTTATGTTGATTTTTCAGGACAGAAAGATGCTGTCAACTGCTCAGCAAATGCTGCAAGATAGTCGCACTAAAATTGAGTTGCTTCGTATGCAGATTATCAAAGTCACACAAGCCAAAGATAACGGACATGATGGCTCAGTTGGTAATGCTTGCTTTTTCTGTTACGACAATTGGAAGTTTTTAGGTCTGTTTAAAGAAGTAGGTTTGTGGCAAACTAAATTTCTTTAACATGAAAAAAGAAGACTCAAATTGGGGAACCCTTTAACCTTGAGTTTTATCAAAGTCCTGTAGGACTACTTTTATAGGACTTCCTCATTCCCACAAATAAACAAGGAATATTGATAAGGAGGAGTATTTAATATTTTGAGTTTAAATTTCTCAATCAATTTGTTTACACTTTACATGAGTTTTTTCTTTAATTAAATAATGTTGTGTTTGCAAGTATTCATTTGCCATGTAATTGCAGCAAAAAAGTTTGGGCATAAAACAAACAGTTTTGTAAAAACATAAAACTCGTCACAGGTCATCCAGTCGATATGATCAGTCCACTGGAGCTGAGAATAGCAGAGCTTATGCACCACATGAAGATTGAATCAGCTGTGGCAGAAGGTGCCAAAAACGTGGTAAAGCAACTGGGTGGACGCAAAATCCAGGACCGACGCATTCTAGCAGAGGTAAAAGCTTGTTATACTTGCGTACATGCCTTTATTCTACTTTGTTACATCTGTTTTGTTTCTTTATTTTTTTCACCAGGCTCAGGCCCGAATGCATGAGTCATCTCAAAAGGTGGATTTGCTGCGCCTGTCATTAGAGAAGCGTTTAAGTGAGCTCCCGCAGGACCATCCTAAATATGCTGTGATCAAGCAGGAGCTGGCTTCAGTATTGTCTTTATCCTTAAGTAGCTCAAATAGGCAACCTCACACCCTATCATCCACTTGCTCTTCTTCCTTTTTTAAGCCAGCCAGTCTAACAGGTAATTTTACCTCTTTTCTTATTCTGCATCAGGTATGTCTGTCTGTATTAATTTGTATGTTCGCGCATGTTTACAGGCCGCTTAGAGGTGTGTTTGATGGGCTGCCAGGACATGCTGGAGAGCATACCCGGTCGGGGTCATGTCACCAGCGTCCTTGCTGCTAGCGCTGATGGAAAGTCTCTGAAGATGAGGGCTGGGCTGTCAGGCCGTAGCACCAACGGCAAGACCAGCAAGGCAGAGGAGTTGTCATGTAAGTTACTAGACTGTTTCCAGACTTTCTGGGGATTTGCCATTTACCAAGGGTGTATCTGTTACCATTCTGACTGATATTCCCTAAAACCCACCCCAAATTAAAATTGAGGTAGTTTTGAAAACTTTGGAGAATAAAAATTGGCTGGGTGTGAAGAGTAAAATCTTATTTTAATTTCCACCTTGATGGGATGGACAGAAAGACCGTATACTGAGCATTTGACTATTCCCATTTCAAAGTTGAATGCTAATATTACACAAAATTCATAGACCTACATAGATCCACCTATCCATCTTCATAGATTAAGATTTTTAAAAAAGGTTCCAGGCAGAATACATATAAAAAGTAAAATTGAAATCTATGAAATTTGTAGTTGATATGTATAAAATTGTAAACATAATGTTGGACTTTTAAGAGATTAACTGACTATGTATTTAAATACACTACCAAAAATAAAATAACTCAACTAAATATTTTTTATATTTTATCTTTGAATCCTCAAAGTAGCCACCTTTTGTTGACAGTGCTCCAAACCCTTGGCCTTCTTTCAGTGATGAAGTCTCCTGAAATGGTTTTGCATTACAGTTGTGCATTACAGTTGTGCATTATCAGGGTTAAGAAATGCAAAAGTGCACACTAGGGTTTAAAGCAAAGGGTGACCATTTTTTATTATACACTGCTCAAAAAATTAAAGGAACACTCTGAAAACAACTCGGATCTCAATGTGGACATTGAGATCAAATGGGAACAAAAGGATGCTGCCTCTTTTAATGGAAATAACATTTTCAGCCTACAGAAGACTGAAATTCAATAGACACCCTGAAAATCAAAGTGAAAAAATGGTGAGGCAGACTAGTCCATTTTGCCAAAATTTAATTTCTGCCACTCAAAATGCTTCTTAATATGTTGTGTCGTGTCTTGTGGGACGTCCTCCCAGATCTGTGTAAGGGCATCACTGAGCTACTCTAGCGTCCGAGGAGCAACCTGGCGGCGTCTGATGGACCCAAACATGTCCCAGTGGCGTCAGGTGATTGTGAGGGCCATTCATTCCTATTGATCCCTTTATCCTGCAGGTACTGCCCATACTCTTGCCACATGAGGGCATTGTCGTGCATCCGGAGGAACCCAGAACCTACTGCACCAGCATAGAGTCTGACAGTGGGTTCAAGGATTTCATCCCGATACCTAATGGTAGTCAGTCTGGCGTTTTCTAGCCGGCAGAGGTCTGTGCGTCCCTCCGTGGACCATCACTAACTTACCACCAAACTGCTCATGCTGAATGATGTTGCAGGCAGCATAGCGTTTTCCTTGTCTTCACCAGATTCTTTCACTTCCATCACAGGTGTTTAGGTTGAACCTGCTCTCATCTGTGAAAAGCACAGTGCATCAGTGGCAGACTTGCCAATTCTGGTGTCGTCTAGCAAATGCCAGTCGAGCTCCACAGTACTGGGCGGTGAGCACAGGGCCCACTACAGGAACTGGCACCCTCAAGCCACCCTCATGAAGTCTGTTTCTGCAGACTTCATGAGGCACTGTCCTGCAGGAGGTCATTCTGTAGGGCACGGGCAGTGCTCAACCTGTTCCCGGTTGCACAAAGGAGCAGATATGGGTCCTGCTGATTGGTTGAGGACCTTCTACAGCCCAGTCCAGATCTCCTGAAATCTCCTCTATGTTGTGGAGATTGTGCTGGGAGACACATTTAAATCTCCTTGCAACGGCACGTCCAGATGCACCATCCTGGAGAAGTTGGACTATCTTTGCAGTTTTGTAGGGTGAAGGAATGGCCTCATACTCCCAGTAGTGATAATCGCTCTAGCCAAAGCCAGCACTAGTGGAAAACCAAAAAACATCAAAAGGGAGAAATTTGAAATGATCTCCCCATGCAAAGACAGTCCTGTTTGTTGTCTCATTGTTGCCACTCTAGTGCACATGTTGTTTATTTCCATTTCTGTTCCTAAGACATTACCATGTCCATATTTGTATAGACATCCAACATATTTTTTTTTTCACATTGAGATCTGACGCATTTTCAAAGTGTTTATTTATTTATCTTTTTGAGCAGTATATTTTTTAATCATCTTAAACAAGATTTAGAGTTATATGAAATCTCGCAAAGAAAAAAAAAAAAGATGCCTAGAGTGAAAAAAAATTAATTAAAAATAAATCGACTGGGGGAATCTATGGTGCAGCGTCGGCAGTGATGCGGTCGTTGTACCGGACCGTTGTGGTGAAGAGAGAGCTGAGCCGAAAGGCGAAGCTCTCAATTTACCGGTCAATCTACGTTCCTACTCTCACCTATGGTCATGAGCTTTGGGTAATGACCGAAAGGACGAGATCGCGGATACAAGCGGCCGAAATGAGTTTCCTCCGTAGAGTGGCTGGGCGCACCCTTAGAGATAGGGTGAAGAGCTCAGTCACGCGGGAGGAGCTCGGAGTAGAGCCGCTGTTTCTCCATGTCGAGAGGAGCCAGCTGAGGTGGCTCGGGCATCTGTTTCGGATGCCTCCTGGACGCCTCCCTCGGGAGGTGTTCCGGGCATGTCCCACCGAGAGGAGGCCCCGGGGAAGACCCAGGACGCGCTGGTGGGACTATGTGTCCCGGCTGGCCTGGGAACGCCTTGGGGTCCCCCCGGAGGAGCTGGAGGAAGTGTCCGGGGTGAAGGAGGTCTGGGCGTCCCTGCTTAGACTGTTGCCCCCGCGACCCAGCCCCGGATAAGCGGAAGAAAATGGATGGATGGATGGATAAATTGACTGGTGTATGATGATCAAGTATTGTCAAACGAATCTTTGTTTTTTTTTCTGTGTTACAGCTGAGATAAGTGCAGTGCTTAAGGTGGACAACAGGATTGTAGGGCGCACGCATTGGAGACAGCTGGGCAAAGAAGCCTGGGGCCAGAGCTTCAGCACTGAACTGGAACGGGTCAGTGACTCATATTTCATTAAGGGATGAATGCAGTTTTTAAGTAGTCTGTCTTGCAAATACAATTCAACCTTTTTCTAGGATTTATAGAGGTTTAAGATAGGAAGATGGGAATACATACAAGAATATCTATATATCATGATGTAATGCCAGGTCTGTCCATAATTCCTACAGAGTTTCAAGTCAGATTATGTGTTCTTTCTGTTGCCCTTAATGGTGAACATCTGTTCCTGTGCTAAACAGGCTGACTTTTGTCCCTGGTAGAGTGAGAATGGCCAAGTGTGCCTCTGAAATCATGTCTGCCTCTTATTCCATTCGTGTAATCTGATAATCCCTTTGACATCACTCTAATCTGACTGGACTCATACAAGTCTAGCATCCACGCCTGTGTTGCCTTTGAGTCATTACTAGTTTGTGTTCATTTGTTCATATAACTGTATTCATAACTGAAATCAATTGGAACCATATGATATTGTTGTTGTTTTTTTTTATTTGTGTCTTTTATGTTGCCCCAGTCTAGGGAGTTAGAGATTGCAGTGTACTGGAGAGACTGGAGGGCGTTAAGTGGGGTCAAATTCCTGCGTCTTGAGGACTTCCTTGACAATCAAAGACATGGCCTGTGCTTGGAGCTGGAGCCGCAGGGCATCCTCTTTATTGAGGTTTCACTCCATTATGCTATATTACAACAACTATAACCATATATTAATATTATTCATATTTAAAGGTTACATTTATCAATCCTGTCATTGAGAGGCCTTCCAAACTTCAAAGGCAGCGGAGAATATTTCCCAAAGAAAAAGGTGCAAATTATTTCTATTATTTTGTATACAAACCATTGACAACACTACAAATACCGTCATAGTTAATTAAAAGCTATTACTGTTTGGCTTTAGAGTACATCTTCATTTGTGTATTTTTTCTGTTCGTTCTCATAGGAAAGAATTTCCTGCGTGCTGCTCAAATGAACATGAACTTTGCGACTTGGGGCCGTTTGATGATGAGCATCCTCCCTCCTTGCAGCTCTCTGGAGCCCATGAGTCCCCCGTTAGCGGGTCCCAACACTGCCCTCCCCTCCTCAGCCACATCCTCTCCTCCGTAATGCTTATCTTTTATGTTTTGAGACACTGACCCAGAAACGCTGCATGTATGAAGGGAGCTCAGCACAATAGATGCACTTTACCAGTGCTCATCTTTGACATTTTGCTCAACAATATTTACAGTCATATGGAACACAACTGTGACTTAATGGAAGGCAGTATTTTAGACCAAATTTTACAAATTTAATCAAAAACAATTTCACTTTTACACATGATTCGTCTTTAAATGTTAATAATATGTAATAAATATGTGTATAAATATGTGTATTATTTCAGAGAATCTGTGGCAAATGTTAATAGTAATGAAGAACAATCCCTAAGTTGCTCAAGAAAAAACAATAAAGACTCCCTGGTAAGTGGTTTGTGTCTAAGAGATGTAAAAATTACAATGCATTTTACTCTTATCCAACTGGATTGGCCATGCAATTATAAAATATTGCTTTGCAGCTAATTGATGACAACAGAAGTCCGATGCCTAAAAGACAACCTTCTATTCAACCAAAGTAAGTAGTAAAACATTTTCGATGGTAGGAAGACTTATTTAAGACCTACACGTATATTTTCCTCAGGTGCAGGCTCAAGAAAGGACTACACATTGAGGAATTTAACTGCATTTCGGTGCTGGGAAGAGGGCATTTTGGAAAAGTAAATGTTTGATTTTGAGAGTCTTTTAGAAGTAAGGGAAGAGGTACCTCAAGTTCTGTCTCCTATATTAAAGGTGCTCCTGGCAGAGTATAAGAAGACTGGGTTGTTATATGCCATCAAGGCTCTAAAGAAAGGGGATATTGTCACACGTGATGAAGTTGACAGGTAAGCAGTAGATCCTAATGGGAAAGTATTAACCTCTAGCTCATACATGTAGTATTGGCATTGTTTTTGTTTATTTTACAGCCTTATGTGTGAAAAAAGGATCTTTGAGGTGATAAATGCCTCACAGCATCCTTTTCTGGTTAACCTTCATGGCTGTTTCCAGACATCTGACCATGTGTGTTTTGTGATGTCTTATTCACCTGGTGGAGACCTTATGACGCACATACACACCAGTATCTTCAGCGAGAAACAGACTCGGTAAACTAAGCTCAGGCAATCCCCAAACAGAGTATTTATGTTTATTTCAACCCTAATTCATGTTCTTATGTGTTCAAGGTTTTACTCGTCATGTGTGCTACTCGGATTGGAATTTCTTCACCAAAACAAAATTGTTTATAGGTAACCATCCTCATGCTGATATAAACTGAAATAGAACTGTATTTAAGAGTTTTATGTTCATCCTTGCAGAGATCTAAAGTTGGATAATCTGCTTATGGATGCTGATGGTTATGTCAGGATAGCAGACTTTGGCTTGTGCAAAGAAGGTAATGTACTTGAATAATAATAATAATAATACATTTTATTTATTAGGCGACTTTCTGGACACTCACGGTCGCCTTACAACAAGTATAAGTTAAAATACAAACAGTTAAAAACAAACAGTTAAACATTTAAAAAAAAAAATTAAACAGTAAAACATTTAAAACATTTAAAAGGACAGTGCAGTTATGGTTGGAGTGAAAGGGCCAGTCTGAACAGATGTGTTTTGAGTTTGGTTGAACGTACACAATAATGCACCATCAGATAAAAACATTGGCAGAGACCAACATAAATACATATTTAAGTTAATTTTCCTTCCTTGATGTCTATAATACCCTGCCCTACATTAGAATAGCACCATGAGGAAATCCATATGCACAGCATTGTATTGTAGTGGACCATTGCTATACCAATTCCTTCAAATCAGGAAGAAATCCTTATGTCTGAAATGCATGAATAAGGGCCACATTATGTCTATAACATTTATAGTTAGTATGAGGTAAAAAGAAACTGCTGTGTCTAGGTATGGGCCATGGGGATCGGACCTCAACATTTTGTGGGACACCAGAATTTTTAGCTCCTGAAGTGCTCACTGACAACAATTACACCCGCAGCGTGGACTGGTGGGGGCTTGGGGTCCTCATTTATGAGATGCTTGTCGGAGAGGTTAGTAGGAATTATCCAGATGTATAAACCAAGTCTTGAGGTTTGCTGATGATAACGGTCCAATTTTACAGTCGCCATTCCCAGGTGACGATGAGGAGGAAGTCTTTGACAGCATTGTCAATGATGATGTACGCTACCCTAGCTTCCTTTCCCCCGAGTCTGTTTCTCTCATTCAGAAGGTTGGATTCTTGTATTTTTTGGAAACTGAAAAAAATGTTTATGTCTTCATTATGTGACATTGTTAACATTTCAGTGTTTAATAATTTTTTGGGTACTATTCAAGTTGCTACAGAAAAATCCCGAGATGAGACTGGGAGCTGGAGAGGAAGATGCTGCAGAGATTAAAAGGCACAAATTCTTTCAGGTAATTTTATAGATTGGATTTTATAAAATACACTGACAAATTATAATCTTATGTTTACATATAAAATAAGATATCTGTGTAATCCCTCAGTTGTAGGATCCATAGCGAAAGTTATTTGAGTGAAGTTGTTTCGCAGCTCATCCAAGTGGCTTCTTCAGTTCTGGTCAGATTGCTGGTTGGACACTGCCTTATATCTGCCTGAGAGGAGGCGCTAACCACAATGAAACTACACCGAGACTGTACACTGTGAAAGCACCCGTCAGGGGCCTGAACTATTACGCTAATATGACGCAGACACAGTTAACACAGTGCATTTCAATAGACCTAGTCAACAAATAAACTGTAAACAGAAGATGCGTGAAAAGTCCCTCAGTCGCCCTCAGAAGAAGCTGCTTGGGTGAGCTGCAAAATATCTTCACTCAAATCACTGTCCATGTCCAGTTGACAGAATTACATTCTTTTGCTATGTA
Source organism: Paratrypauchen microcephalus (assembly GCA_036785185.1). Taxonomy (NCBI): domain Eukaryota; kingdom Metazoa; phylum Chordata; class Actinopteri; order Gobiiformes; family Gobiidae; genus Paratrypauchen; species Paratrypauchen microcephalus. The sequence continues at coordinate 14,632,005 of JAVJIX010000004.1, read as the reverse complement.
AAATGAGTTAAAATGTTTGTTTTCATGTTGTGTCATTGATCCATTACAGGGTGTTGACTGGGAAACTCTACTGGCCAAAAGGGTGAAGCCTCCATTCGTTCCTGTTATCAAGGCAGATCAGGATGTCAGTAACTTTGACAAAGAATTTACTTCCCTCAAACCTGTTCTCACTCTCCCACGAACACCCTGCATCCTCTCACCAGAACAACAAGAGATATTTGCAGACTTTGACTTCTCCTTTATGAGATAAACAACTAAAATAACTCCTCAAATTCAGATGCAAATCATGGTCCTTATTTTCGAGTTCTACTTCAATCTATTCTTCCCAAATTTTCCATTTATATTTTCTTTTCATTGTTTAAATATGTAATAATGGCTTATGTCACAAGTGCATCAAGTGGGTTGATGTCTTGAATATGAGATGTGCTTATATTTTAATTATTACAGTGTAAATATTGTGGACACGCAAATTAAGTTTATATCAATAGTGCATCAAGTTTACATCTTTTTTTATATATATAGAGAGAGAGGATCTTTGAGGTGATAAATGCCTATATCTATAGATATATATAGATGGATATATAGATATATGGATCTGAATGTCTTCTAAATGTTTTTGTACTCATTTACATCAAATGTATATTTTCTACATGAAGGAAATTGAATAAATATTTAGTTGTTTAAACACAACTTACTGAAAACATGAATTTATTGTGTACAGTTGAAAGTAATGCAGACAGGATTGCAGACATCGTATACATAAGTACTGCAGCTGTAAAATGTCACACATTTATTGCTCTATTACAGTCTATTGCACAAGTTACTGTGAAGTAAAATCTATTGGATTCAGAAATAAAGCTCCACAATAGAGGTTAATAAAGATACAAATAGCAAAAACTACCAAAAGATTTCAAAATTGTGGTGTATATATAAACTGCTTACAATCAAAAGTTTAAGTCGTAGATAAATGTTGAGAGTAAACATTAAACCATTAAAAAAATTATAGCTTCAATTTATTGTAAATACTGTTAACTACATGACATTACCTCACAATATTACCAAAGTATTTGTTTACATGTAACAAAGCATTTAAATGTATTTGAATAAGAATCAGATTGTCTACACTAGCACACAAAGATCTAATATTATAATGCATGTAAACTTCCAAAATATTTAACAGTCAATTGATTGGATAATAAGGATAACTATTCAACAAGTTACAGGGTCATGTGATAACTGTTGCGGTCAAGTTTACTTGTTTCTTTATTTTTTAATCTCAAAGATGAGTCTACCCTTAAATAAATATATATAAATATAATTTTTTTTTTTTTGACCTGCGACAGCGCCTGTAAACAAAGGTGCAACACCAAATGATCACTAGGAGAGTGGAGGTAAAACTCCTGATGGCAACACATACAAGCATACAAAAGGAGAAGTTCACACTGAAGGGAGATAAATCATTTACATCATTATGGCACATTAGCACCAATGCAGAGGAAACCTCTGACAAGTCAAGTGCCTAAATCCTATTTAACATACTGGGCAAAAAAACGTGTTGTTCAGTCTTTGGATGATACTATTAAACCTGGTCAGTCCCTTCCCTGAAATACACCTGCTCCCACACCACTGTGCCCCAGACACAGAAAAAACCCCACAGGTTGTGAAAAGGTCCTCGATCAAACGGGTTTTCATCAGCTCCGCAGTGCTTGAGGTATGAGATCCGGTGTCGAGACATGAACTCCCAGGTGGTGGTATTGAGAGAAACTAGGTAGAGATGTGAGCCAAGCAGCAGCAGAACAATAAGGGACAAGACAGCCACCAGCACAGCCACAGTTAGAAGCATGCCATTGGAGCGCAGCCACAGCTCCCAGGTGGGCCTGTAACTGAACCCCGTCCTAAAACAAAAGAATGATCAGCAACCTGCTTCTGAAGGGGCTGTGTAAACCTTAGTTTACTCAACTCACAGGGCAATGTGCAGTCCCCACAGCAACACGAACAGTTGAATGACCAGGTAAAGCACAAACCAGCGGTGGTTTCGCTCGCCAACACAGTTTTCAATCCAGGGACAGTGATGGTCATACCGCCGGACACAGTGCTGACACGTCTGGCAGTGTTTTGATCTCATTGGCTGCTGCTTAACAAACATTGCCACAATAGTAGCGCTATTATTAGAACATAATCAAAAATAACAGCTATGTCCTTGAGAAAACACAAAAACTGGTTGAATTTTGTTTGATGGTGTCTGCAAGGTTGTCAGATCTTCAATACAACAATACATACATACATACATGCATACATACATACAGTACATATACCATCTCTAATTTTTATCATCTTAAAAAACTTCTTTGCCATGTGTACATTAGTCTAACAAGTCTTATTTACATAGTTACAATTAACGGCATTAAAACAATGTGTTTACAACAGACAGGGAGTTCTGTAACACAACTATACTCTTAAGCTTAGCAGCTGTCATTCTATACCGCTTTGGACTCCTAAGCGTTCTATAGGGCAGGAGTTAAATTTCATTGATATAGGTGAAGAAGTATGTTAAACATGTAAAGGAGGTGAACAAGCTTGACATGCCTACATAGTTTTTTTTTAACAACGATTAATCTGTGCTTAGTACATAAGGAATCTCACCTGAAGCAGACAGTGGCCACAGCGGCGCTGGCGCAACGATTTTGTGGTCTGTGGGATCATGTCCTTCTGCTCCTCAGTCACTCCCAGTGTAAACTACCACAAGAAAAAAAAAATCTAGTAAACCAAGTTTACGTCATACCATATCATATAATGTAAGCTCATCTCACCTGCATGTCACTGTCATCAGAGAGAATGAAGCCCGGATCCATCAAAGACACTGCAAAATACAGCAGCACTGACACCAGCACCAGCAAGACGAAGAGCACTGGCTGGACCAGCTGACCAGTCTCCTCCTGCTTCCTTAGTTCTGACACAAAAAAAAGTATTACAGTAGTACCTAAACATCAGTCATTAACACACATTGGTAAGAAGGGCTGCATTGCTGTGAAGACTCAATACAGAGTAAAGCTCACCTGTGTCATGCAGAAAGAGTATGAGGGTAATGACCCATGTCAGAATCACATGGGCTGTTCTTACCAAAAATCCCGAGCCAAAAACATTTTTGAACATGGTCCTAGCATATTACAGTGTCCATCGCAATCCCTAAGTGGAAGTATAGACCGACAGGACAGGGACTCGCCGCGGCCAGAGTGGAGTTGACCGCGGGCCCATGCACATATAGTTCAGCCTTAATAATAATGTACAAAAAACAAAACACAGTATCATTAATAATAAAGCAAAAATACCAAGTGAAAACGGGGTCGGTTGTGTATATCGACGCGGTTTGCAATAGCCTTCGCCACTAAAATTCGCACGCCAGTAAACAATAACTTTAAACTATTTGAAGATAAATATCCATTAAATATCTAATAACGAAAGTCACACTTCGGCTGAAGGAAAAAGCGACAACAGCGCGAGGTAAACCGTCCTTTCTTTCATTCAGAGTAAATGTTTTTGAGGCATTTGTGTTGTTGTCGTTCCTTCACAGACTCCACTGCGATTGGCTGAGCAGCTCACGTGACTCTTGAGATACTGTAGCCTAGAGAGACATAAAGCTACAAAAATAAAAATAAAATACAATTAATATTATAAATAGCCTGTGGTGTTTGGGGAAGGAGTAAATATCCGTGTATGTATGTGTGTATATATATATATATATATATATATATATATATATATATATATATATATTTATTTATTTATTTATTTATATATATATATATATATATATATATATATATATATATATATATTTATTTATTTAATTATATTGTTTACCTTTTCCCCTGCATTTTTTGAAACACTTTTTTTTCCATGTACTATTATTGCATGCTATTAGTACTTCTTGACTATTTTAGCAAGTCAACGGTTCTTCTGATCCTAAGCATATAGGAGGTTGTGAGAAGTAAAAACTAACTAACATTGTCAAAAACTGGGCCTGACAAATGCCCTGAAAAAAAGACTACACTGGAATTTTGAAGATATATCTGCAAAGCGGCCTATGAGTGGATCGTTAAGCGCGAAGAACCTGTTTGGCTTGATTTGCATATGAAAATTAGGCTGGTTGAGTTAAGATTTTTATTGAATATTTGCAAAGATGCTGAAGGCTGCTCTGCTCTCACTTGTTTGAGTTGTCAGTCAAGTTTTGTTCTTTAGATAAGTTTTGTTCCACAAAGTCATTATGGTCCAGAATAAATTCCTGGATCTGAAATGAGAAATGTAAACAGCTGTTGATTTCAGTTTTGACGGGAGATAAGATTTTTGTTTGAACATACCTTCTTTAGTTGTGTGTCAGGGTCATTCTCATCTACACCATTTCCTCCACTGTCCAAAGGGCTGCCAGTCATTTCATAAAGGTTGAGAATGGCCATTTTAATTTTCCCCAAAAGGAGCGTTTTCTTTGCAGCCGTTTCTTCAATGTGGTTCCATTTCTGTTCCTGAGTGAAAAACCGTCAGAACTAAAAATGTTATTCTACCATGGTTATATCTGGATAGAAATTTGTTAGGTTACCCATATGAAAGCTTCTGAACGAGTTTTCTCCAGCTCAGTTTGCAAATGGGACAGCTGGTTCTTCCTGTGCGCCATCATGAGGTGACTTTGGTCCTCTAGAATCACAAGTTCTGACCTGAGTTTGTTGATCCGGTCCTGATCATTATTGTCTCTTTGAGAGAGTTTATCTCTGAAGTGGAGAAGACTCTCGAAATGATTCGCCTGCTCCCTCACTTCCTTAAACTGCATAACACACATGTCATTTAAGCCTACAGTGCACTGTACAATGTAAATAAGGCTGGAATACAGAATCACCAACTCAGATAAGGTTGAAGGTTCACATAGACCAAGGTTCTATGCATATATAAGTGCATATGACAGGTTTCTAATTCTTATTTGGTTGGATAGCAGTACCTGTGGTAAGTATATATCATATTTTACATTAAAGGGTTAAATGGCCCATATTACTCCATTTTCTGAATGCTGTTTCTTTATTAATAATAATAATACATTTTGTTAGGCGCCTTTCAAGGCTCTCAAGGTCGCCGTACATCAAAATATTTAATACATTAATACAGTACATAATAAAACCAGATAAAACAGAATAAAAACAGTGTAAAAAAACCAAGTACAGATAGTAGTTAAAAAACCAAATACAGATTAAAAGACAGTGCAGTTATGGTCAGAGTGGTCAGAGTGAGAAGGCCTCTCTAAACAGATGAGTTTTGAGTATAGATTTGAAGTGTGAGAGTGAGTGTGTGTCGTAGCATGGGGGAGGGAGTTTCAGAGCTGGTGAGCAGAGCAGCTGAAGGCTCTGCTTCCCATAGTGACGAGACGGGCAGGAGGAACAGTGAGGTGCAGGGAGGAGGAGGAGCGGAGGGAGCGGGCAGGTGTGGAGATGTGGATGAGGTTAGACAGGTATGGAGGGGCGAGGTTGTGGAGAGCTTTGTATGTGAGGAGTATGATTTTGTAGTGTATGCAGTGTGTGATGGGGTACCAGTGGTGTTGTTGCAGGACAGGTGTGATGTGGTGTTGGGAGGGTGTGTGTGTGTGTGATAGGGCGGGCAGCTGAGTTTTGGACCAGTTGGAGTTTATGGAGTGATTTTTGTGGGAGACCGAACAGGAGAGAGTTGCAGTAGTCTATACGGGAAGTGACCAGGCTATGGATGAGGATGGCGGTGGTGTGTGGGGTGAGTGAGGGACGGAGGCGGCGGATGTTTCTGAGGTGGAAGTAGGCAGACCGGGTGGTGTTGTTGATATGGGAGGTGAAGGAAAGTGTGCTGTCGAGGATGACACCCAGACTCTTTACCTGAGGGTATCGATGGATATGGAAAAAGGATTTATTTTGCTTAGGGTGGATTTGGTGCCGATGAGGAGGAGTTCTGTTTTATTGCCGTTAAGTTTGAGGAAGTTTGAGGTGAACCAGGTTTGTATTTCAGTGAGACAGTTTGTCAGGGAGGAGGGTGGAAGTGTGGAGTTGGGTTTAGTGGAGATGTAGAGCTGGGTGTCATCCGCGTAGCAGTGAAAGTGGATGTGGTGTTTTCTAAAGATGGAACCAAGGGGGAGGAGATAGATTAAAAATAGCAGAGGACCGAGGACAGAACCCTGAGGAACACCTGACATGACAGGGGAGGGGTGTGAGGTGAATGACTTGAGCTGAATAAACTGGGAGCGGTGTGAGAGGTAGGAGTGAAACCAGGAGAGGGGAGTACCAGAAATGCCAATGGAGGAAAGTCTGTCGAGGAGGATGGAGTGTGAAATGGTGTCAAATGCTGCACTGAGGTCTAGCAGGAGGAGGATGGAGAGTGAACCAGAGTCAGCAGAGAGGAGGAGGAGGTCATTAGTGATTTTCAGGAGGGCAGTTTCAGTGCTATGGAGGGGACGGAAGCCAGATTGAAATTGTTCGTAGATGTTATTGGAGGAAAGATGGGTGTAGAGTTGGGCAGCAACAGTTTTCTCAAGAAGTTTGGAAATGAAGGGTAGGTTTGAAATAGGACGGAAGTTATTGAGGTCAGAGGGATCAGAACCGGGTTTTTTGAGTATTGGAGTGACTGCAGCAGTTTTGAGAGTGGAGGGAACAGTACCGGAGGTGAGAGAGGAGTGAATGATATTAGTTATGAGGGGGGACAGTGCAGGGATGGAGGTTTTGATGAGGACAGTAGGGAGAGGATCTAGTTGACAGGTGGAGGATTTGGAGTTCTGAATGAGAGTGGATATTTGGGTGACAGAGGGCAGGGTGAAAGAAGAAAACAGGTGTGTTGGGGATGCGGAAGATGAAACCGGTGGGTTTGAAACAGAGGGGTTAAGTTGCAGGTGGATCAGTTGAATTTTAGTGGTAAAGAAAGCAGCCAGGTTATTGCAGAATTCGGAGGAATAGAGGTGAGGTGGAAGTGAGTCCGGGGGTTTTGTGATCTGTGAGAGGAGTGAGAATAGTGTTTTTGAGTTACCTTCATGTGAACTGATTAAATTAGAGTAGTATATGGATCTTGCTGTGGATATGGACTGTTTGTAATGGAGGATGTGTGAGGTGAACATGTCTTTGTGTATGATGAGTCCGGTTTTCCTGTACAGTCTCTCCAGTCTTAAAAACATATCTGGCGTTGTGTGAATGCTCTTGTTAACATTATGGTTGCTAGATAGGTAACAGTTATGGAATTATCTCTATATGTTACATCTGATACCTGTGTCTAACCAGGAATTGTAAACATCACCACAATTTTAAAAAATAATAATAAAATAAATTTGAGATTTTGGCAGTGTCGCTGCTAGGAGCACGGGGAGATTTATTTTTATTTTTTTAATTCTAATTTGAGTAAATTTGAGTTAAAGAAAAGAGAGAAAATGCAAGGAGATTAAATAAAAATGATTTTCATTTAATAATCTGTTGTGTCACGTTCTACTTTTGGAGAATTATCAACATGTATGAGTCAGGGGGTACTCCACAAAAAGGCTCAGGAGGTACACATGACAAAAAAGGTTGGAAAACACTGTTCTAACCCATCACAAGTTAAATATTGATTATTGGTTTGTTTTTGAGCCGTGTTAGAAAAGTGCAGATTAGAACAGTCGGCTGAAAGTTACCTTGGATAGTTTGATCACTTGGTCCAAAAAGTAATGAAACACGGAATGGCTGACCACCTGCTGCTCCAGCTCAGACTTCTTCTGCTGCAGTTGCACCAACTGTTCAGTCAGTCTCTCTCTCTCTGCCTCCATGAGCAGAACATCTTTCATTTTACACTTTGCTTTCTTTAACATTTGATCTGTATCTTTGGACTATATACAGAATAGCATTAGAGGATACGCTCAGTTAGCCTATGTTAATGAATAGAAAAACACTCTTTATACCTTCAGAAAAACGTTATGGCTCAGGTGTTGTTTCTTAAGATGAGCCGTCTCTCTGTGAATCACATCTTTGCGTGACTTTATACTTTCCAGGATCTTTAATTTAAAAAAAATAAATAAAAAATGTTGGCACGCAAGACCACAAAAGTATCCTAAAACATCTAAAATTACTAACCTTTTTGCGTTCGTCACATTTTGAAGTTAGCCTTTCTTCATCTTGACACATGTTCTTTATTTCAAAGAAACTATTGCTCCAATCAAAAATTCTATCTTCAAAGAGTGAAACACTGCCCCCTGCAGACAATTGACTGAAAAACAAGCCCCAAACCGGTACGCACATAATGAGCGCTGTGATTTACAACCAATTATCTTCATAAAACAGAAAATACCTTGCTGACTTCGGCCATAACTGGCTCTTATTGGTGCACATGTCTTTCCATTGGAGTTTTCTTTACTTTTGGTCGGTCTGAGCTGATGAGCTGCTGGGGCAAACTTAACAGGACTCCTCCCACTGTCACCATGGTGATGCCACATCAAAAGAATGGAACAGAATATTTGGGGCCAAGCAGCGCTAAGCTGCAAGGCACCTATAGTGTTTCTACTGATTCTTCTTCTTATTATTATTATGAAATATTCTTCTGCCTCTGGGAGTCGATGGCAACTCCTAGAACAGTCTAGTAAAAAGTTGTGAAATTTGGCATGCACATTCCAGCCAGTCTCCTCATTACCCACAGCAATTTATAGGCCTCCCACCCAACCCTCTAGCGCCACCAGCAGGTCAAATTTGCAGGAATTTTCAGGTACATTTCTGCATGTAACTTTTGAACCGTATGTCCGATTTTCAGAAACTTGCCTGGCATTTTGATATCTCTTATCGTTTTGTCGTGACAGCCAATCAAACGCGTCCAAAAAGTCGCCAGACAGGAAGTGAGCTCATATCTCGGGAACCCTTCATAGGATTATTTTCAATCTTTTCACAGGTGTTCGCGTCCTTCCCAGGATTCCCCACAAAAAATTACAGGTCCTCAGCTCAAACCGTCTAGCGCCACCAACAGGTCACTTATGAAAAACACTCAAAATGCTTCTCCTCCCTCAATTCTGGACCAATTTTGCTCAAATTTGGTACATAGCATCTTTGGACTGAGCCTCATCAGAAAGTTGGATTTGGATTTTTGGCATCTCTTATCGTTTTGTCGTGACAGCCAATCAAACACGTCTGTCCGAAAGCCTATGCACCCGATACTGACCTTTCACGCGCGTTGCTAGGCAACGCCCTGCTCTTAATTGATTCGGCTAGATCAAAGATCTTTGATCTTTGATAAAATTTGAGGGACATTTCTGCTTGTAACTTTTGAACCGTAAGTCCGATTTTCAAAAACTTGGTATCCATGGGATCCTTGGGGCGAAGACTGATCCAACGCATGTCATCAAATTGACGCGTGTTGACATGCGTTTCAGCTCTCTCAATGAAACTTGGTGCGTAATGTACCATCCATACAGAATTAACCATACCAAATATGGTGCACATTGGCCACTAGGGGGTGCTACAACAAGCAAAAAAGTGTTTTGGGCGAAGACTGATCCAACGCACGTCATCAAATTAGGCTGGGTCACTGCTTGGCCCCACATTGCTGCTTGCAGCTATATTTTTATTTGTCATTATAACAGGTACAACGAAATTAAGTTCAGTCCTTGTTCAGTGCAAAGAGAGAGAGTGTCACTATGGACATTAAAAAAGTGCATAAAACACACATCATTCCAGCCATACACATCCACATTCATAAATCTAAAATGTAAGAACTGCTTTGAGAGCACCATTTAGTGAAACAATGTCTGTTGGGTAAAAATTGTTTTGTAGTCTATTTGTCCTGTTTTTTATGGACCTGTATCTAATGCCTGATGGCAGTTTGTGACCGGGGTGTGATGAGTCTTTCAGAATGAAATTGGCCTTTTTGAGGCAGCAAGAACTGTGCAGTTCCAGAGAGGGAAGAGGGCAGCCGATGATTTATACTGCCTTTATGACCCTCTGGAGCATTTTCCTCTGTGCACAGTGCTGCTTGAAAACCACACACAGAGACAGTATATCAGTATGCTTTCAATTGAGCAGCGATAGAATGACACAAGCAGCTTTTGAGAGATATTGTTCTTCCTGAGAACTCTCAGGAAGTAAAGTCTCTGCTGGGCCTTCTTCACTAGCCCAATGATGTTGTTGCCCAAGGTCAGGTCCTCCCTGATGTTAACTCCCAGAAAGCGGAAGTCGGAGACCCTCTCCACACAGACCCCCTCTTTCACTAGCAACTGGATAGCTGTCTTTTTCCTTCTAAAATCCACAAGACAGGGGAATCCCTGTTACGCACCAGGAAGGGAGTTCCCCTGTTACGCAGCATGGTGTGTGCTTCGGCTGTCTTTTTCCGCACTGAAAAATAGTTCCCACCCAAAATGACCAAGTCAAGCTCTCCGTGTTGATTTGCACATTTATTTGCACTCGATATGAATGCGCACTACACAGAAAGTAATTGGGAAACGCATCAAGCAAATTAATTCCTTTTGGCCGAAATCTTTCTCTGGCGACGTTAGACTCCAGTCTAACGCGGAGTAGCTGCAGATACCGCGGCGGTCAGTGCTGACAGACCTGGACAATGGCTGCGTCACCAGAAAAACGCTTTCCACCACTTATTTTAGTCTCTGGACTGTGGGGAGATGCCCAAGTTTGACCTAGGGGTGGCATATCCCTTTAAGTACCCTCCCGCAGATGCCATCTGGACCAGCTGTCTACCGTGGGTTGACACCCTGCAGCATATGCCTCACCTCATGCTCCTCCACCATGAGGACAATGTCATTTTTGGCAGCAGGATGTAGCATTGCTGCCTCTGCCAGCGAAACATGCCCTTCGGCAGCCCCAGGCTTGTAGTTGGTAATGTGGCGGATTCCCTGTCACACCTGCCTGCTGTTGTTGCTGTCCAGGTGGTACTCAATCCTCCTCCTGTAGACTGACTTGGCCTTACAGATGCCCCTCTTGAGTTTGGAGTGTGCTGCACTGTACAGAGTTCCATCATAAAGGCTGTGTTCCTTTTCTTTAGCAGCTGCTGGACCTCCTTTATCATCCAGGGCTTCTGGTTAGGATAGACCCGAATGCGTTTATCCACCGTGACAGAACTTAACAGAGAGAAGTTGACAGAAAATTTAACTAACTCCCTAAAGTTAGTCTAAAACAAACCTGAAACACTGCTGTACATTTTTTCATGGAAGCAAGACTGGCCCAAAGACCACAGAAATGTAGTCCTCAAATAACTTCACCCCTCTTAAATCAGCCTTCACTTTATAGTGGCCAGCATTGTTGTTCAGTTTATACACCACCAACAGTTATTTGAATCACAGAACTGATAAACAACAAAACCTTGACATACAATATGAATATAGATTTATTTTTTATAGTTAGATTATGTCCAATTTACATAAAAAAAAATAATATTATGGTATAATTAATGATACAAAAAATTCTCATTTGTAATTTACATTGCATTTGCACCGATTACGATTTCCCTGTCAGCATCTTCACACATTTAGTAACACATAGGATTTTATCTGAAGACACAAATGGAATTTGAGTTCCAAGGCACAACAGAATGCAATATAATGTAGTTTTATAGGTCTTTGTCCAGATAAAAGGGTGTTTGATAAATCTTTCCTTTCAGCTTGTCTAGACCCTAAAAAACAAATGAAAGTATTTTATTGTAAATAATATTTTCAACTTGTACATGTAAGGACAGGACTAATCTCACCTCCCCAAAGTAGGACACTAATGGAGAAATCTCAAATTTAGTTGGAGCATTGATCATTGTTGTTGATTCACTACAAACAAATAAATAAATAAATATACAACATTGCTTATTGGCCTCTAATTATGTGTAATCTCAACATTTAAATGCATCTATTAACATGAATAGATTTATTTTTGCACACACCTGGCAGAGAGAACAACATTTCCATGTTCGTCCAGGAGGGTGGCCCCAGCAGCAGTGACCCAGCGACTGTGTAGGTGCATCAGGGCATTTCGGGCCGTAGAGGGACTGTCTGCAGCCGCTCCATCAGCATTTTTTAGAGGCGAGAACTCATCCTCCCTCACAACCTCAAACACCACAAAGCTCCTTCAATAAACATAGTAAAGTAAATGAATTAGGTTTCAAACTGCGAGATTACAAAATCATGGGGCACATACCTGGAAAATGGAAAGACGTCAAAAACAAACTTTTCCATTTTTATACCGTTGGGTTTAGTCGGTTTAACTTCTTTTCCACATTGATCAACAAAAGGCACCTTCTTAATTGCAACATGTTGCTTTAGGTGTATTTTAGATTTTCTGCAATTAAAAAAATATTGTATTTCCTACAATATAAGTACATATTCATGCAGAACAGTGAGTGGTTGGTTAGTTATTAACAGAATAACTTGGGAGTCTTACAAATACTAGCATACAAAGCATTGTGCATTTGAATATCTTACAATGCCACATTCTCCAGGAACTGTCGAGTAAAGAAGTGATTGCAGATATTGCCTGCACTGTATACCAACTCTCCAGACGGTCCTCTGAGCTCAGCTGTGGTCTGTAGGATCTCACTGTACTCTACCACTTGAGCCACCCCCTGCACTCTGCACACAACCCCCACAGGCTCTGTGGGGTATGCCTTCTCCACCACCTGAGCAGAGAGGATGTATAAAGACTGTTCTGTGACGTGACTGCAACATTATTTAGATAATTATTATACAAGTCATACCTTGGCTCCACAGTCAGCCCCTTTACTGACACAGAATCCAATGAACACGGGGTCAGCCATCTTGACCAGGATGTTGTCTACACAGTAGACATGTAAATACTCCACCCCTCTTTTCTTCATGTCCTCCATTACATTGTGGTCTACCAGAGCCTGGTATAGACCACCATTTCCATCTTAAAATCAGACTGTTATTGTAGTGATTTTCTTTTCACTCCCAAGACTATTTCAAAAACAATATAGTATAAAATAAAAAATACCTGGGGCCATAGCAATTTTCCCTTTTCCCTGGAGGATGACTTTCCCATCAAATGTCACTGCTGGGATCATTCTCTGCTCAAACATGTTGATGTTCAGAGGGTCAAGACCAAAGTAGTTGTTTTCTTTAAAGAACATTTCAGTGGGAGTGAGTGTGAACTCACTTGTCATTATGTACCTAGTTTACCAACAGTCAAGACAAAAAAACAAAGTTACTTTTAAAGATCACAAATGTCATGTTCTGAGAATGAGAGATAAGAGAATTCTGAAGTCTTTAGTCACCCATCTTACCATGGTATAATACATTTTGTTCCATGCTTTGACTCTGCCAGTTCTTGAATTTTGTGAAGGCGTTCAGCCTGTATTTGGTATAAGGTTTTACCACTGGGCAAGCCCACGTTGTACATCCCTTTGGGGTACTGAACACCTAGGCGGGTCCCTTGACCACCAGCCAAAAGAAGGACCCCAACTCGATTGTTGGAGATATGCCAAAGTCCTGCAATTCACGGTAAAAGGAAAGTATTTTTCCTGCATTGAAAACAAATCTAAATACATTGATAATTGATGTATTTCGCACTATGTTGGCCTGTAAAACTAACAAGTTTCAGTAACGCCCCTTAAACTGCCTGATGCCTACCTTCATTTTCCCACTGTGCCAGGGAGGTTTTGTCGCTGTTCCTCGCGCTGCCTATAAACTCTGCGGGCACGGGCTCCATGAGCTCATCCAGACTGACCGGATCAGAGGCTGCAGCTCTGGCGGCTTCCTCACAGTGCTCCTTCAGTCCCGACAGATCCAAATGAGAAAGCTCATGAAGAAAAATCTCTCGCTGGGCTTCATTTAACTCCGACCAAAACTGTAGAACATGCGCCTGATCCGCCTCCTCTAAACGCTGCTTTACCCCCTCTAGAGACAGCATAGTTCGTTCTTCTTCAGTCGGTGCTAAAATCACAGAAAACTACAGAAATGTGAGACTAAAGAATGCAGACTAGTGCTGCAGACACTCCGCTCTACGGACTAGTGTAAAGGAAATGACTGTCAAACTCGTGACTGTGGCTCTAAACACACAGATGTGCTGAACCAGCCTCAGCGCAGAGGAACCGGCTTTGAGAAGAATATTATTCTGAGATTCTTAGCATTAAAGGAGCCACATCTCATTATCTTATATTCCTGTTTCAAAGCAAAACGCTAACAGCAAATTACTCTGCATATGTGGTGTAAAAATTAGCAAGAGGTACACCAGGGGTTGATTCCCAACCTGGGGGTGGGCCCTCATATTGGGAACCAAAATAGAAAAACAAACAGCAGACCATTTAGATATCTGGTATCCTTTTTTACAAATGTTCAGCATGTGCATTTGTGGGATGTGCAGATTTAGACAGGGGGCCTGGCCAGTCTGCAGTGCAAACAGGGGGGGAAAAAATGTAAACAAACTTTTAAAATTATCTTTATCTTCAGCAATACATGAGAACAGTCATTTGTGTCCACCTTTCATACATAATCATTTATGCATTACTTCAATATCTAAATAAAATTAATACAAATATATCTGCATTATTCAAACTACATCCTATTTAGCAATGCTCCTGTATCCAGCAATTACCTCTGATCCAGACTGATTTGTACAGGATCTCAGGAGTAGTATGTTTGATATACAAAATGTTGATAATGTCAAGGGCTATACCAGACATACAGACAATGCTGTATCTCACTCCTGAACCTATAAGCAAAGCCAAATGGTGTTTTGCACATTAACTGAAGTCACACTTGTGGAAGAGCAGAGGCGGGGTTCAGCCAAGGTAAAAAGAAGAAAGCTATGCCTTTATTAGTCCCACAGTGGGGAAATTCCAGTTCTGCATTTGACCCATCCTGTTATTAGGAGCAGTGGGCAGCACATTACTGCGCCCGGGGACCATCTCCATGATCTTTTTGCTTCGGCTTGGTCAGGACCTAAGCTATGGTGCATGTTTTGGGTTGGTGGGGGAAACTGGAGTGCCCGGAGGACAGGGGGAGAACATGCAAACTCCACACAGAAAGGCCCAGGCGACCCGGGGATCGAACCCAGACCATGCATGCAAACTCCACACAGAACACACACGGAAAGGCCTGGGCGACCCGGGGATCGAACCCGGAACCTTCTTGCTGTGAAGCATGAGCGCTACCCACTCAGCCACCGTGCCGCCAGACAGGTAAATGTACAGTTTAACATTATACAGTATTACTACTGATTAGCCATAGTCATCTGAAAGCACTGTCAACCAACTGATTTAGTCTTCAAAATTTTTAAATAAATAACAATAAATATTTAAAGATAAAGACAAAACAGATATCTTAAAGTGCATTCAATGTCCCAGACTTTTTCTGCTAACACAAGGCACTGGTAGAAATCTGTGACATTAAGAAACCGTGAAACAATAAGTCCTTCAAGACTTTTTCCCCCCAAGCTGATGTTGATGAATAGCAAATGTCCACATTATGATTTTCTTGCAATACATGCAAATTCAAGAATGTACATAATCTTAATTTTAAAATATAGTACTAAATGAATTATCCAGTGATCTGCAAACACCTGCAGAGATGCAATTTAAACATGCTTCGCTGGAACATTAGACATATAATTTGCCATTTGCAAATAATATTAAAGACTGATAAATTAAAAAAATATCTTTCATATTAGCTAATTTTAAAGATGTTTAAGAGTTGTGTAACTTTTTTTTGGTTCTGTTTTGGATGTCTCCTAAAGAGAGATGGAAGGCAAGTATAACTGGGTTTTATAACTTCCAGAAGTGATGTAATGTACAGCTACACCATGTCTAATTGTAGGTGTCTGCAGCCTTTGACAACTCTTCTTAGTCCACACCAGCATTATCAGTGCCCACACCCAGCAAGTGCATAATACTGTACAGTCACAGTAAGATTCTACTTTGCTTTAAATGTAAACATTGACTTTTCACAACTATGAGCTGCCAAGTGTTGTGTGATTTATCTTCTTTTCTTCCCAACTAAAGGGTAGAACTTGGTCTATTCATCCTTTTCATCATTTTAAGGATCAGCGTTACAGATCATAATGGTAAAAAACATGAAAACATTAGCAAACAAAATCCACATCCCAAATTTTTGTGTTTTTCTCACTTAGACTGGACCCCTAATGTTTTCTTGAGATACTCGTAAACCACGTAGCTGATGCTAACAGACGGAATGACCTTCATAAAGTTGGGGGCCAAGCCTCTGTAGAGCCCCAGAGCGCCCTCTGTCTTTAAGATATGTTTAAACAATGTTGTCATGGTCATTTGAGGGCCTCCATCAGTAGCTAAATAAAGAGAAGGCAACATTTTATATTTAAAAGTAAAATATATGGTTAAAAGTTACCATACACCAACCTTGTGCTTGCATTCGTGTTCGCACTAAAGCTAATGGGTAGCTTGCTAGCTGGCCACATGTACTAGACATAGTGCCACACGCCAAAAGCACAAACACGCCTGGATCAGCACTGTCTGTGGCAAATCGCTGCAGCCAAGAATTCTTTAAGGTCTGTGACAAGAGTAGAACTTGGAGTTATATCAAGTGTACATATGGTTAGATCTTCATTTCAAAAACTCACCTCATACACAGCCAAGTCGATCCCAGCATAGGGGATGATGCCCAACATGTTCGGGACATAACCTTTATAAAAAGCAGCCACTCTTTCTTTTTTTAAGATGTGTTTGGCACAATCTAAGATGCCTGTGTACTGTCCCGTTTTCCCAAGCGCTAAACGTGTCTTCAGAACCTGAAAGACACAACAAGAATTACATTCATTAAAGCCAAGGACAATAGGACAATAAAATGTACTTGTCACCTTGAGTGTTGTTAAAGGGGCAATAAGTTGAATAAATGAAGACTGCAAATGTTAATAGAATATCAATACTATCCTACAAACGTTTACGCTTTCAGTGTCACTCAAAACTAGGCCAGTTTTAGTCCAGATCTAATTCAGGTTTAGTTCCAGGTATAGTCCTAGCCTGGGAATTCCCAGGCCGCTTCCGTTCGTTTCGAACTGGAAGGCGGCCTGGAAACTCGTCCAAGCGAGAGTCCCAGATTTAGGGCCCCAATCAGAGAGCGGGGGAGGTGTGGCAAGACGGTGACGCGTACCACATGACAAACGGAAGCTTGTAGTTTGAACTGACAACTGACATGATTGGCTATGGACTTACGTATACGCTCAATGATAGACATTCATAACGCCCAATAAACGGCCGTTGGCAATCGCTAACCACACCTCCGCTACGGGATTTTTCGAAGCGAGTTTCCAGACCCATATCTCACTTGTGATATGGTCAGGTGTTAACCAGACTAGGTATAGTCCCAGTTTTGTCTTAGATTATCTGTTTTCCTCCAGAAGAGAGGTCCTGTACTATAGTTCAGTACGAAGATAAGTGTGGAATTAAAATATAAGGTCAGTCACCAAAAGGAAATGCACCAATTAATGGTAATGGTGGTCAAAAAATAATGATCTTTGGAGGTAGGTCAGTCTGGGTCAAATATGTGCTTTACCTCCATGGGATAGATGCTGCTTTGAGCAATTGCCCCAGCCAAAGAGCCA
Source organism: Paratrypauchen microcephalus (assembly GCA_036785185.1). Classification (NCBI taxonomy): domain Eukaryota; kingdom Metazoa; phylum Chordata; class Actinopteri; order Gobiiformes; family Gobiidae; genus Paratrypauchen; species Paratrypauchen microcephalus. The sequence continues at coordinate 14,614,480 of JAVJIX010000004.1, read as the reverse complement.
GCCACAAACCTCTCTGGGATACCCAGAATCTCCTGTTTACTTCCAATCAGTCGTTTAATCTGAAAATACCAACAGTATTAAAAAGGCATCTAGTGAAGATGGGTCATCTTGTATGATACCAACTTGCTCATAGGCCATAAACTTGATTGCTGACTCAGGGGCAATTTTTATTACATTCATGCCATTGCCTCTCCACAATGACCTTATGCCACCTTCTCGAATCATCTGTAAAAAACCACTGGCGATGTGCATGCTATTTCTCTTAGAGGCATGAACCTGATAGAGAGATATGATATATTTAGTATAGTATTTTTGTACTTAACATTCTATTCAGAGCTGTGTATTTTACCTGCATGAGTACTTTGAGCCTGTCCAGAGGGGCAGTACATGTCCGAGACACTGCCCCTGCTCCTCCTCCTGCCACAAGGAGGCGCCACAGCATGCCCGTTTTCTTCTCCTCAGCCGTGAACTCATCAGGAACTATCAAACTCTCCCCAACATCAAAAATCTTCAAAAGAAAGGCACATTTGTAACGTCCACCAATAGACAGTTCAATATTGAGCAGTAGTATCTGATTACCGTGGAGTGTTTCCAGTACAGGATGATCTCAGGGATGTTGTCTGCTGGATGCAAAAGGTGGTAATCTCGCCACTCATTCCAATCAATTGTCATTGTGCCATTTTTATCCATGCTGGGAAACAAAGCATACATGTACTGTCACAACTATACATAGTCCTGTTTTGTGTTTAAAAAACAGGCATCATGCAATTACAATTTGGTTTTCTTAATTTACACCCAATTGCCTTGATTTGGTCTTAATGGAATAGATCTTTTGACAAAGTCTGAATAGTAAATGAAAGCATTTGTTACATTATTTGTATTGTATATGTGGGCCCTAATAGACACATACAGATTTCGTAAAGGTTAGCCGCCATTACCCTGAAAAGAGTAAAAATCATTAACTTTATAAACTACTACTTACTACAAAATAGGGGCCCAAATATGGCCCCTCCTTATTCTGAGATCAGACAGTGGAAAGACAGACAGACAGAGGGTTAGATAAACAGACAATGAGTAGGACACACAGTTAATGTGTCTTACATGTCACAGGACACAACTAAATGAGAACAAACAGGGCTAGAAGACATAGTGAAGCTCCTTTACCTTTTGAGAATCTGATCAGCCTGTTCTTCAGAGATGTGCACACCAAGATCGCAGAGAGACTGCATGATTTCCTGTGAATCAATGCGTCCTGAGCAGTCAAAAAATAAATGTTAGTATGATGGCATCAATTTACCACCCAAAAATCTGCTATACCATCATTTTTCTTGTCCAAACTTTTGAAGACCAGTCTTAGTTTTTTTTCATGATCCTGTAGGTAATGCACAAACTCATAAAAGTCCAACTGCCCATCTAGGTCTTTGTCTCCGGCTTTTACAATTTTCTGGAAGAAAAAAAAAGAAAGAAAAAAAAAAAGTCAGAGAATGAGACAGAATGCCAGACTCAGTTTCATTTTAACAGTGGTGGATGTTTGGATAAAATGTGAAATCCCATCTTCAACACCTTTGCTCTGGTGAGCTGGCTACATCCCCAATAGACTGTAGACCACTCAAACCATGACACATTCAAACTGAATTACACTTAAAACACAAACAATTGAAGTAACAGACTTAAAGTTACTTTTAGTGGTTTCTATTTTCACATAAATATTCATTTCCCCTAATCATGACTGTGATGGTTATACTCCTTCATTACAGTCCATCTGTGGAAAATTCCCATAATACACCCTGATTTGGAGAGGTACCTGAATGCCCAGAGCTGGTTCTCCAACAAGAGTGATCCATTAGAGGAAAGGACCTTAGTGAGAAGAGTTCATGGCCCTCTTTTGCAAAAGTCAGAATACTTTTTGTATTGTCTATTTTTGTAATATGTGTGAATTAAAGAAACCTTAGGCTTCATGGTTTTAACCATAGAGAATACTCAAAATGTTCATTACATTCGTTAATACGAACAGAACTGGATTAAGTTGACCAACGGAAAAAAGCCCTGACCTCTAAATAACAATACTGGCCCAACCAAGGCACTCCCTGTTTGACTGTGTCACTGATGCTGTGTTTGGGGTGTGTCTTACCTGTTGAAGATCTCCATGGGGAGTCATCATTATTACTAAAGTGGTCTTCTTTGAGGTAGCATTACTTTCATCTTTTTCACTACTGTCAGCAGGCGGCTCCCCACTGTTCCCAGTCGAACCTTTATCAGTGCCTTCTGGGCTACAGTTGGCTCTCTTAAAAAGTCTTTGGTAAAATAAATTCAGCATTCCTTTAAGGGTGTACTGCATAATACCTGACAAACAGCACAGTTCCTGTGTGCTCCAGAAACAGTGAACTAGTTGTAAAAGGTTGATCAGGGACACCCCTGCTCCCCTGTGTTTTCTAATTCAACTGATTTTTACTTTTTAAAATGCATTTGAAATACAATCAAAAACAGACTGACTTAAAACTCACAGCATATTAAAGCCGCAGGATACCCACTCCTCCAACTGACTGGCAAGGTGGAATATTGCATGGGTCAAATAGCAGCAAAGGAGACCAAGAGTTTAATTCTGTACCAACCAGGGATTGTAGCAAAGAGAGCTCTAGAAACCTGCATCCTCACTGCAGCCCAGACGGACCAATCCCAGGCTCCGATGCTCACAGGTCCTGCCGGAGATCAGTGGCACCAGTGCCTTGGCCAATAGAAAGAGATGCTCAGGAGCCATTACTTTAGGGCCATAAACGAGTCAGAGAGGGAGGGGCATGTGATGCAGAGGGTTTCCCTTGTAAATGTGCTTAGTGACGTGACCACAAGTCATCCTCAAAACTACATCAGCAGCCAACCCCCCCCCCCCCCCCCCCCACTGAAAATAAAACTGTTATTAATCTTCACTTAAACCAAGAAAATAATCTTCTTCCAAGAAAAATAAAATTGTTGAAAAAAACAATATATATAAGTGCAACCAGGATTTTCCTTGAGCCCTGTATCAAACTATTATGCAAAACCACAATTGAATTATGAATTGCTGAATTATGCAGCATCCAACAGTTCGACGACGACTCGTCTGTGGTGTCTGTTGCATGTCTGTCTAGAGTACGGTGGTTATAAATTAGGATCTGGGGTCTTCACACAAGATTATAATAAAATGCACTGGAGGTCAGAGGTCAAACTAGCTCTGCAGGTACCACCCAATGTTCCCGCCTGACCCCAGTGTGAGGACATGCAGTGTCCACTTACCATCAGCTCATGTTCGGTGCGGTGCACGCCCAGTTTTTTTAGCCCAATGGTCAAGTCATTTATACAAAGCCCCCCATCTCCATTTACATCCAGAACTTGAAAAAGCACTTTGAATCGATGCTCTTGCTCAGGTCCTCCACAAATGTCACAACAGTAGTTTGATGCATGGCTGAGGTCCATATAGTCACCGCTCCGTTGTCCAGTAAAAGGGGTAGATGGCCGCACTTTTGAGGGCTCATGCCCACCTCCTCCTGCTGCACCGGGGTCGGCCGGACCACCGGATCGACACTGGCAGAAAACATCACCAAGTATAGGGGGCATCAATGACCCCTGCTGGTGCATCATATGTGTAAGCGGCCAGCGCCTGGTCACCAAAAACCACGTCAGGTCATCCGCCCTGAGCTCAGCTCAGCCTAAACACCACGTCACATGTCCTCGGAATTAGTCAGGGCTTAAAAGTCCAAACCTACGATATTTATGAACTCAAGTATCGCAAAGAATCCCAGTGATGTCCACGGTTAATGGCAAAAACCCAAGAACCGGAGTATTTCAGCCGGTAGCGCAGATGCCGGGTATTTGAATAGCGATGCTTCGGGCAGGCGAAGACAAAGATACTCCAGCAGACGAGCTTCACATAGGTGCAGTTCGTGGTAACTTCCGACTTCACTAGACAAATGAAAACCGTCCTTGAAAAGTCAAAACTAGTGGGTAAAATGTAAAATTCATGGAGGTATTCGTCGAGGAGAAAGCGCCGTCAACATCGTTGATCCATTAGCGAGCGGCAACTCCGAGATCTCGCAGTGTAACGCGAGACTGAACACACCGAGTCCAGCTGCAATCCATGTGGTCCATGAAAGCCAGTGTGATGTCAGTGTGATGCCAGTGTGATGCCAGTGTGATGCCAGTGTGATGTCAGTGTGATGCCAGTGTGATGCCAGTGTGATGTCAGTGTGATGCCAGTGTGATGCCAGTGTGATGCCAGTGTGATGCCAGTGTGAATAAACGCTTAAAAATAGTCATGTAAAAAAATTTGAGAACAAATCATAGCCATATCTGTAATATATCTCTCCTTTGACAAATACATTCTATACTCCGGAATTGGAAACAAAACAAAATAAATAAATAAATAAATAAATAAATAAAAAAAAAAAAATAATAATAATAATAATAATAATAATAATAATAAAAATAATAATAATAATAACAACGGGGGAAATTGTACAGAAATCACAGTTTGGGGAGAGTAATGTAGCCTATTATAGCCTACACCTAAGCTTGATGTGAACTGGAATACATATTACACGTTTATATGTATTTAATATGCCATTGTTACAAATATTTAGTACTGAGATGCAATATTTTGATTAACTTTTAGTTTTTACTCCACACAGAAAGGCTCAGGCGACCTGGGGATCAAACCCAGACCATGCATGTGTGGAGTTTGCATGCATGGTTTGGGTTTGATCCCCGGGTCGCCCGAGCCTTTCTGTGTGGAGTTTGCATGTTCTCCCCGTGTCTGGGTGGGTTTCCTCCGGGCACTCCGGTTTCCCCCATCAACCCAAAACATGCACCATCGAGGTAAAATCCTCCAGCTTAGGTCCTGACCAAACTGAAGCAAGAAGATCATGGAGATGGTCCCCGGGCGCAGTAATGTGCTGCCCAGCTGCCCACTACTCCTAATAATAGGATGGGTTAAATGCAGAGAAGAATTTCTCCTGAGTGAGATCAATAAAGTCACTTCTTCTTCTTCTTCTTCTTCTTTACTCTACAGTTGACCCTAATAGATTTCTCACTATATGCTACATTCATATTGTACCCTTGAGCTCAAATTATACTTTTTGTGAAGCTGGTCAAATGATGAGTTTTGAGATTCAACAAAAATGAAAAAATAACATAATTGGCCCTCTTAATTGATAAATGGAAATGTTTCACCAATAGGACTTCGGATTATTCCAGGGTTCCTCCAGATTTGGACCAATGGAGGCTCTTGTGGGCGGGACCACGGGTCAGATACGTAAGCGCCGCTCAGAGGAAGAAGAAGCCGATTCTGGAAGCCATTACGTTGCGCACTTAGATTAAGTAAATCGACTAAATCCTAGTATTTTGGCGTACAATACGCACAATTACCTACTTTCCAGAAGAATAGTGCGGGAATGGCATCGCTTGCAAAAAAAAGAAAAATGAATTTTTCAGACAGGGAGATGGAAATAATAGTTGAGGAAATAGAGAAACAAAAGCATACACTGGTTAATCATTTCAATGCTGGTGTCACACACATGGCAAAGAATCAAGCATGGGTGGATATTCTGAGAAAGGTGAACGCTGTGACTACCTGTCCCAGGGAGTTAGCAGAGGTAAAAAAGAAGTGGTCTGACATGAAGACTGAGGTACGGCGAAAAGTGGCCCAGGCACGGGCGGCGATCGAGGGGACGTCGGCGGACTGCACTCCGGTTCCCGTCATCCTCACGGCCATGCAGCAGCGGATCTGTAATCTTCTGGGGGAGGCCACAATCATCAGCATACCTGCGGGGGACTCGGATGCTGAGATAACTTTACCTGTGACCGCTGCGACCGCTGTCACCCTCACAGAAAGTAATTACATTTTTGTATAGCTTGTCAAAAGTTTCTCATGTTTCTTTCCAGCCATGGTGTTTTTCTGTTCAATTAATGTATTTTTGTAGCTCTTCCTGCTGGCACAGCCTCTGTATGTGATGATGACTCGAAGTCTATAAATGGTAAGATTTGTTTGATTATTTATAGAAAGTCACATATTTCGTGTGCAGAATAAGTTGCTTACCAACACAAAAACTTCCTGTTGACTTATTTCAGTTGAAGCCACATACCACTCATTGGAGGACGCAGGAGTTGGAGTTGTAGAGTACTGCACCACCACAGTAGAGGGTGCCACTCCCACCATGGTGACTGCAGTGGAGGCTCCAGTGGAGATGCTGGGCTCCTCTGAATCTCCACAGCCTCAGACTCCAGCCAAACCCCAGGAGCTGAAGAGTCGCATTGCTCTGAACTCTGCACGCCTGCTTCAAGAGCAGCGTGTCACAAATGTGCACATCAGACAGATTGCACAACACCTTGAGGGTCAAACCGAGCTGCTGCAGATGATGCGGCGTTCTCAGGAGGCCCAGGCGTTTGCCCAGGAAAGACAGGCACAGGCTCTGGAGGGGACACAGGCTGCTCTTCTGGCTTTAGTCCAGATGCTCAGACCTGCTTTAAAGGACCTACGCAAATATTTACAGAGCGGGACTGATGTGGCAAACAGCAGCAGCACTGTAGGAGCTGGGATAGTGGACGGTGCAGGATCAGAAGAGCAAAACAGGCTCAAAACCCCACCTCCGCCCAAAGAACAAAGTGATGAGAATCAGTAGATTGGTGCAACAGGCTTGCATTGTTTTTTTGTGCAGTGATTTTGTTTAACTAACTTGTTGCACTGCCTAGTTGGGTGTTATTATCTACAGTTCTACTTGTAATTCTATTTGTGGAATAGCAAGTATTCAACTTGTTGCCTCAGTCTATGAGTACACCTCTGTGGTATCCCATATAGGGATGTACGATATATATCGGTGTTAATATCGATATTGGATATTGGTGTATGGTTTTCATGTGTCAGTAATATTTACTGTTAAATCGTGTATATTTTTTCTACATGTAGCCTACATGTAGTTTTAAAAGCAAAGGTTTATCTGTAGCAAATATTGATTTTGAGACTCAACAACAAGACAAGTATCAGTATTGGCTGATAAAATCGATATCGGACTCCAGTATCATCTCAAATGTGCAAAGATCTGCAAGTTGCACCACATGGTTGTAAGTCATTTCTCTAATATGCCACAAGAGGTCGGTGTGGTTAAGGCTTGTACTCATCACTTGTTTTGTACTGTATTTTGTCAGGAAAAACATTAAATTGCCTTTTTTATTTTTGTATAATTTTTGTTTGATGTATTTTTATTTATATATGTGGTATATTTTATTTATAGCCTAGGCTATATATGGTGTATATATATTTTATAATATATTTTATTTATTATATACTTTTTATGTCCTCTCAGTATGAGAAACACGTGGAAAATCATTCTTTGGGCTAGGTTAAAAAGGGTTTTGAAACTATTTAATGAATCATCATTATTTATTATGTGTTTAGTATTTATATTTGAAATATCGGATACTTGCATAAAGTTCAGTAGCTCATCATTGTAGCTCTACATTAGAAAGTGAAAGGGACAGGATCAGCTGATGGGTAAAGTTGCCATTCCCACAGCAGCCACAGATTCACTGAGCTCTCGTTTCACTGGAAGCATTTCAGTGCCTACGCGCACTTTTAGGGACGGTCCTTCAGCCGCCTCTCCTCACTCAAGCATCGACGCACTCTTCAACTCAGTGCTTGGAAGGAAAAAGTAAGTGGAGATGCGCGGACGGTAGAAAAATACCCCTGCCCCGGACCCCTCTCGCCTGCAGCAATGCTCACTGTTACGATTGACCGACAAAACGGTGAGATTTGTGTAGATTTGTTTTGTAGAAGAGCTACGAGACGATCATGTTCGCGGGTTGCTTTTAGCGTTTGCGTGGCAGACTCCGGTTTATGGACTGGCTTCTGCTCCACACAAAGTTCAGATGTTTAGCTCCAGTGAATGGTTTTGAAGAATATTTCGTCATACAAAAATAACTCTTTTCATAAATTTACATTCTTTCATATGCATGCATGTCTGACTCTATTTGACATTAACGGTTGCCAAGCAGCCAAATATAGCTAGGTATAGCAGCTGTTTGCATAAATACATGTGGACTGATACAGTATATTAATATGATTATTTATTTTGTTTTTTGCTTTTAGTGTTAGTGGTCAGCCCTGAATGTGAACACACTCCAGTTACTCGGAACCATGTCTTTTTTGATGAAAAAGAAGAAGTTTAAGTTTCAAGTCCATTTCACCTTGGAGGAGTTAACAGCAGTGCCTTTTGTCAATGGGGTGCTGTTTTGTAAGATTCGACTCATTGATGGTGGGGACTTTGCAATCTTGTCATCCAGGTATGGTTCACCAGCTCAGTCTTTTTACACTATATGAAACAGTCATCATTATGATCTCCTCAAACATGTCTTTAATCTTCAGTTACAAATTAGTTAATAGGTGTGTTGGTACCACACCTTCACATTCCCAAAGTCTGTTGACAGCTGTACAAAAAGCACTAGCAGTCCAGGCCGGAGTTCACTTATCTTATTCCACCCTGGTGGCTCTAGGGAGAGTAGTGCACAAACTGTTTCCCAGCTCCACCCTGTAGGTCACAGACATTAGGCGTAAGGTTGTAACATACAAATTGTACACTGTGTTGTGTGGTCAAGAGCACATATTATTGGTTGTATTGGTGTTAAGAAATAATCCCATTTGTAGCTGCTTTAGAAATGTGAATTCATGATATATAAATGCATATTGTAATTTTATTGAGATCACTGGAAGGATAGGAGTTAGTAATAAAAAATGAATTAGTTTTTAATTTGTACCAACTACAAGTGCAGCAAAGTATGAGTTACTAACTACATTAAGTGAAGGTGTGTTTGTGAGGTAAACGTATTGACCTTTGCCCATGTCAAATATTGCTGGGGTCATTGCATTTTTTTTCTGCTATAAAATATGGCTGTGTGGTTTTAACTATACATGCATAATGGCAACTCTAAAATAACTCATCAGTAAATAAGAAAATAAATAGTAAATTCAGCCAGTCACTGAAAAAAGTGTCCCAGAAACCTTGACATTTTTTAGCTTGTGTTCACACTAGTTTTTGTTGCCCTGGTTGTTCTTTGGGTTGTATTATTAAAACTTGTTGTTGAGGATTCTGTATAATTCTTATCCATTTTCCTTGAATACATCTGACACCTCTGTAATATACTGTAATATACAAAATAATTAACTTTTATTCTGTGTTCTAATTTGTTTTGTCTTCAGTGTGTATTGGTTGTAATCAAGAGCATCTTAACAACATTTTTATTTCACTTCCTGACTGTTATGTCAGAGGTTCTTTGTTTTAGAGGCCTATTTGCTCAGTGTAATAAACACCTTTGAGTCGTCACATCCTTAACCAGAAACCTGATCACAATCCTGTGTGTTACATAGCAGTTATCTATGAACTACATGCACAAGTTAGTTACAAACAGACTCCCTGCTCTTTGGCATCACTTGAACATGTGGGAACATTCATGTGTCAGCCTGCGCTCATTCCTTGGATTTTTCGAACTGAAAAAAGAAAGTTTGACAAGAGAGAGTCTCTGTAACTCTAATTGTGTTTTTTATTGAATTATATATATTTTCTTTATTTAAAATTGGAGTTAACAATGTATATATTTACCTGAATACATAGTTTGAATAATCTCTTGTGTGTGGCAACTCAGCCATATAAAGCCCTGCGTTGGGGAGAGAGATAGTGCTGCCTGGATTTGCTCGGTGTACAATGCCGTGTTTGTTGAAGGCAGGTGGGTTGAGCTGCAAGAAAAGAAGTGGTTGAACCTGTCTTTTCTAGTTTGCAGTTGTCTGGAGATGGCCCTTAGGCCTAAACATCAGGTCATCTCTCTTTGTGTGAGGCAAGGTTAATGTTAGACTTAATGTTCATCACAAGGTGATAAGAATGCAGCTCATAATTCATCTTTAAACTAATGATTAAATACTGTATATTTTTGCAATTACTTGTGAAAATAGGTTTCAGTAAATTTTAGAGGTTTAAAAGCGTTATAGTTGTATTGTTAATTATGTACTTGTCTCAGCATGCAGCATATAATCCATACTTCAAAACTTCACCTCAACTGCTAAACACAAAAGGCCTCCATGTGGCAAGGAGAGGTGAAGTAGGGCTGGAATCAGGCATGACTGCAGTCAGCTCCTCTTGTATGGTGCCTGCACACTTTGAGACGTAGCCCGTCAGCACTTCCTTCATTGACATTCTTGCATGTGGGACAGTTGTTATCAGTGGAACACTAGGCTTACTCTGCACTTATGTGTTGTGAAACTCATGTTTCAAACAAATGGAAAACAAGGTGCTACCCATCCGATGTGCGTGCAGGGACATGGGACGAGGACTGCAGCTAACTCTGTAGTTTACACTTCAACAAGCATGTTCTGAAAGCCATGCATGCTTGTATTAGCTAGGTAGCTAATAATTCATTATTCCTAACTTTTCATATTTCTGGAATTGTTTAAACTGTGTACTTTTAATTGAATCACAAAAATAATTGCACTTGCAATTCTTATCTCCAAATTGTTCATCTCCACATGGGACAAATTTTTGAGTCAAGTTAAGACATGATCCAGAGGTCCGTAAGCCAAGTATGTACTGCAGCTGATGCACAACATTGCTTTAAATATTGTCTGACCAGGCTGCAATTAAAAGAATGACAAAGTTGAACACCATATACAATTATTTATGACTGTTTTCCAATATGGCCTTTATTTAAGACCAGTATAGCTTACATAACAAGTCAAAATGCTTACATTTCTCTCTGCATATTTCCACTTATATTATTTAATAATAATAATAATAATAATAATAATAATAATAATAATAATAATAATAATAATAATAATAATCTGGTGAAAAATTGAGGCATTTCCTGCATAAATTACAGATAATATAATATAACCCAGGTGTTTGTGAAATGCAAGGCTGATTTGTCTATAAACATTCAAAACATGGATTTGAAAATATAATCCTGTGATTTTAAACTGTAACTGTAAAGTTTGTCAACTGTGTGCTCAGACTATATTATGCATATATTGGACTGCTGCACTCTAGTGTGTCTGTGATTTTGTACCTGTCCCAGTCAAATAAATAACAAGTGGCAGGAATGTAATGTATCTTTTATGAATGTTTTAATTAGGTCTATGTGCTACATCAACAGCTCAAACCCTTTATGCTTCTTAATCTAAATTCCACTGGATTATATTTTCTGTAAAATAACCATGTTATTATTGCATGCAGATCAACAAAGAGAGTGCTGGTGGAAAATCCCTTGCTTCACTATTATTTTGACATGTCCCATCTCAAGATGAGCTCATTTGGCACACTTCAGTTGTGTTCACTGGTGTTAACATGATTTCCAAAGATCATTGTTTCTAAACAGTGCAATAGTGCAGATAGGAAGTGTACTTCTGTGTATCTTATTATTGTACCTATACTGTATACCACTAGAACTCTCTATTACATTAACATTTGTGACTTCAGTGTAATTTGGTGATATGTTGAGTATACCTCTGTATGCATGTGGTATTCAAGTTGTTATTTATTTGCAGGGAGGAGGTGCAGCAAAATTGTGTCCGATGGAGCAAAAAGTTCTCATTTATTTGTAAAATGAGTGCAAACACCATCACTGCTGTGTTGGACCCCTGCATCTGTAGGGTCTCTGTGCGCAAGGTAAGACGTGATTGTGAGATATTTTTCTAATAATCTTGATACGCATTATATTAAACATTTACCTATTTACTATTTCTAGGAGCTTAAAGGAGGAAAGGCCTTCTCAAAGGTACATTTATTTTTCATATTCTGCTGTGTATTCCCTTACACTTGGCCTATAAAAGTGGCTTGTAAAGTGACATTTAACTGGCTGTTAAACTTGTTTGGTCTTGTCCACATCACAGCAATGAGAGAGCTGTAATGGTAATGCCCAAGTGTCACTGAATAATTACTGTGTCTCTAATGGACTGTTACTGGATGTGTTTGTTCACGCAATTGTGTGAATAACTCAAGAGCCACCTGTCTGTTGTGTTTCTCCTCACCGGGTATTTGAAAGCAAGAAGTGTTTTCATTTCTTCTTCATTGGTCACAGGAAAGAAAACAAAAATGGCCTTCTGTCTTGGGTGCATTTGTGTTTTTTTAAATCTGCTTTTTAGCTATTTTTGCTCATGTTTAAAGCTATTGGCCATATACCTAAAGATGCTCTCTAACATTTCTCGTGACGTCAAACTTGTACTGTATTTCTCACATTTATTTAATTAAATTGAAGGGCAGACTGAAGTGGACTGGTGTCATCTGATAGATACTTTTAATGATATGCAATGGAATATTCCAGGAAAAACAAAAACATTTCCATGGAAAAGAGCTGGTGACAGTTGCTCCACCACAAGTTACACAGTGCACCTTTGAAAGCATATTAAGCCCTCAAATCCTCATGACTTACATAGATAGTAAATGATGAGGTTATTAGAGGTTAATGACCTCTCTCTCGCTCTATGCTCTGTTTACTTCCTCATATCTGATTGGGAGCTAGACACTTGTATAATATAGTGTTAAATCACAAACTTCTGAATTTCTCTGTGTGTGCTTGCATGCAGATTGGCTTTGCTGATCTCAACATTGCAGAGTTTGCTGGCTCAGGCTCCACAGTCCGCTGCTGCATCTTGGAAGGCTATGACACCAAGAACACTCGGCAGGACAATTCTATTCTTAAGGCATAACAAAGGCATATTATTAAAGCCTTGACTTAAGACATAATGGTGGAATATTAACAGATGTTTTTTCATAGGTAATAATTGGGATGACCCTTCTCTCTGGTGATCCCTGCTTTAAAACGTAAGCTTAAACAATTGATCAGATGATCCTGTTTTCATTGCAGTGTTTATTAATAACTTTTGCCTTTACTGACAGGCCGCCCAGCACAGCCAAATCTTTGTCCATTGGACGGGTAGATTCATCCCTGCAGCTGGACTGTAAGGGGGAAGCTTCTCCAACTTCTCCTCTAGGCGGCATTGTGGAGGGGAGCCGCCACTTTAAACCAAGACAGTCATCAGTACGGAGCTTAGGTGAATTAACACAACCACTTTATTCTACAATCAATCAAAAACTGAATCAAAAAGTCAATGAATGAATGAATTTATACATGTTACGGCTTTCCTTATATTGGTTTTACACTTTGGCAATTTAGGACTGCCCGAAGATGGGGATGTTGTGTCCACTGGAGAGGATGTCTTTCACACACGGCATGTTCGCAGCTCCAGTTATGCCAGTCAACACAGCAAGATATCAGGTATGTTTGTGTTTTTGTATACTATAATTTGAATTCAGTGTTATAGTATATCAGTTAGATGTGTACTCATTTGGCAGATGAAATACCACTTTTTTTATTCTGGTTTTATAGTTGCACTCACAGTGCAAAGAGGCTAAGCATGAATGGGCCTGGTTAGTCCTTGGATGGGAGCTGTGGCTCTTGTGAAAACTGTTGTTTTGTTCTTAGGCAATACACTTTGCTCAGTATGAATGTGGTGAGGGTCGGATGTGCCGATGGCACAGGTCCACCCCAGGCCGACTTACTATCACCAGTAGAATGACTGAATAATGTATAATTAGTCTATGTTCTTTTTTATATATCCACCTATTTAGGCTATAGCACTGGCCACTCTCGTTCCTCCAGCCTGACTGACTTGAGTCACCAGAGAAATGCCTCCTGCAGCAGCAGTGCCTCCGGTGGTTTGAACCAGCCCTCAACACCCACTGAGGCGCACAGACAGGCCACTCCCACCAAACCTGAACGGCCCCCACCACCCTCAGCCGCTGCTCTTAACAGATCCTCCAGGTATGAAAAGACCACATACCACTCGCTCCTTTAGCGTCTTATAATGGATGGGTGTCAGGGTAAGGCATGTTAGGACTACAAACCGATAGAAATGTTTAAGGTTGAGTCCCAGGCTTGTGTCAACTTTCAGGATCCACATACTAAATATTAATTTACATCTTGAAGTTCCACCAAGCCATAGTAATTAATATTTTCTGACTTGTCAGTTCAGTAGTGGAAACTATGTCTTACTTTTTAAATGGTTACATCATAATAATTACTCAATTTATTATTAGATGCATGCAGGTGCTTTGGTGATACAGTGGCTGAAACATTCGCCTCACAGCAACATTGTCCCAAACCAATCTTTTAACTACATTCTCCTGACCATACCGGGCTCTGGAGATTTGTTTCACCACTTCCAGCAATGTCCTCATGACATTGTTGGATGGATCAAATGCAGCAGATAAATGTACCAAGAGGGCAATGAATTATACCTCACCAACCTAATGTTTAGGTGCCTGTGTATTCATACACATTTGTCTCTTTTATTTCTTTCCACTTTCAGGAGGAAAAAGGTCCAAGTGGAGAAGCAGTACAGCTGTGTGGATGACACACGAATCGATGCAGATGACGTTGTGGAGAAGATTGTCCAGAGTCAAAACTTTTCTGACAGTAGCAACCATGAAGGTGATGCAATACTGTTTGTCCATAAATATTACATTGAAAATTAGGTTTTAATTGGCCATTCTTTTCCCATTTCAGATAGCAACTTGAGATTGTTTGTAAGCAAAGATGGAACCACTGCACTGAGTGGGACACACCTCACAAACAGGTATGTTTAAAATGTGTTTTTATTTCAAAATTATTTATCTTTAGGTGATAATCTGTGTTTTGTCTTTTCCAGAGTGACGCCTGGTATATTCGAGCCGGTAGTGATTGAGACTCACTGACATACAGAGGCACCAAGACTACTGTATAATGTAGTCATTCACAGATCAGTGGGTGGCTTACAAGAATGATATTTTCAATATAACAGCCTTAATATTCATTTGCAAAGAGCACTTTCTATAAGCAGCTGCATAACTGTTTTGTTATAGTAGCAAGTAATTCATTCTCAAGATATAGGGAGGAATAAAATATATATCTATATTTCAGACTACTTGAAAAAACATAGTAGTGTATAGTAGTTCAACACTGATGATTACATCTGTACTTAAACTACTCACTGTTTTCAGCATGTACTACTTTGTATTGTTTTGCACAGGAAAATGGAAACCACTACAAATGCATTGCTCTCAAAATTAGGCCATGCATATTATTTTATTTCTATATTTAATAGTTTTTTGTTGTTAAAGATTTAGCTTTCCTCGTTGGGACATAGAAGCTACTCCAAAGAAATTGCAACAAAACCCAAGTTCATATGGCTGGCCATATGCATCTGCACTCTTCCACATTTATTCTGTAGGTAATCAACTCACAGCTATAATGAATGTAGATTTGATTATCTGATTGTCTAACATCAGTTTAATTATTCCAGTTTATTAATGATTAGTGTACCAAACAAAACATGGTCACTCTGACCTCTATGTTCTACAAATGTGCTGCTATATATATATAATTTCTATTTCAAGACATCTTTAGACTGCACTTTCTGAGCTGAGGTAGTGCTCCAGTGGCTCTCGTCACTAGTGTCCTCTGTTGTGGTTTGTGCTGCTGAGTCCTGTCGCGAGGCTTTCACTGAACACTAGTGTGTTACACAGAGGTCAAAGCTGCAGCTGCAGTGGCTCAAAGCTTCTTTTGTATGGATAGTTCAGTGGGCAGCTTCCTCAGTCCTCACCCCAAATGATTCAGTACTCAATGTTTCTTTTGGTATTTTCTGTTTGTTTTGGACTTCCTTAGGAGCCATGCTGGACATGTCTAAACTGATATTGTGACTCCATGTGTTAACACATTGTCAGTGTTTTCTTTTGTTATTCAGTATTGTGACTGTTATAATGGTTTATTTTTTTTTCTCCTTTTAGACCAGCAGGCTGGTTACAGATAAGATTATATCAAATGTGGTGTTCAGCAACTGTGATTTGTACTATCTCTCATTGTACTTGATTATGTTTATTAACTACATTTAATGAATTGATTTGGCATGAGGTTCTAGGGTACTTTGTTTATGAGTTAGAGAAATTCCATTTTGGTGCTGGATCTAGAGCACTTATTGCCAGCTCAGTCCATGCCTTCAGAGGTATAATACTCCCTACAACAGGCATAGTGAGACTGGATTGTACTAGACTGGAATGGAAAACACTATCATAATGAGTCTTGAGGGCTCAGTTCTCTGGGTGCTGGGTCCCATGCTGATGGTAAATAAACATCTCCTGCATGTTATTAGAATGTTGGTAAATGATTTAGGCCAACCCCGTTCAAATGCTTGGCCTTTAATGTGCACTCTGTAACTGGGGTTTTGTGAAATGTATAATTACATTAAATGGACTAATTAAAGATAATATTTTAAAATATTGCTCAGTTTCTTCTATTTTATTCACGGCTTTCCTTGCACGCTATCATAATGTAATGTAATAAAGAGATGTGCCTAAGGAGGGCAGCAGACTCCCGAGGACACATGCAGTGAACTGGATTTCTCTCGGTGAAGAAGACTTTCAGGAAGTATTCGAATCCGGATTAGAATCAGCAGCGATGGTAAAACATCTTATTAATTCATTATTCATTAATAATACCATTAATCAGATGGTACTATGTAAAGAGACGTGGCCCCGCTGATATTTATCCGTCAACTATATATTTATGGGATGCACAGATCTAAAATTCAAGCAATGTAAATATGTGGTTATTGTGACTACTAAAATACAAAAATAAAACAGTATGTTTGTATTTTAAACAACTCTACATTGTGGTGTTAAAAAGAATGGAATGTTTAAGTGGTCAAATCAAATCGAGCAAAGTGGTCTCAAAAGTTTTTCTCCTGGATTATACTTTGCAGTGACATCAGGCTGGGAGTGTTCTACCTGTGTCCTTACACTGACTGTGTAGGACTGTGTATAGCACGACCTATACACAGTCCATCATATCAAAGTTTCAGGCAAAACACTTCACCCACCGCTCTGCCTGTGTTTGATCACCAGAGAGACCTCAGGGTCATCTGTACTTCTCCACCACTGTGGGATGTGAATGAATGATGGCGACTTAAGCACTTTCATAAGCTATAAAGTGCAATGCAAATAATTATCATTAATAATATTAAGGGAATTAAGGTGTGAAATAACACCATATGATCTCTGCTTTTTGCAAACCCACACATAACTCTAGTATTACTTTGTTCTAACTGTGTCTTTTCAGGCTACTGGAGTGGACCAGGCCGTTGGCATGAGCCTTGTTGTCTTCAGCCTAGTCCTGTTCACATACTACTCTGTCTGGGTCATTGTTCTGGTATAGTATGAGTTTATTTTTGTTTTAGAGCACACTTTTTTTTTTACCACTATGCATTCATTTTAACATTTATCTCTTTTCAAAGCCGTTTGTGGCCCGTGATCACATTCTGCACAACTACTTTCTGCCTCGGGAGTATTCTGTCATTCTACCTGGTGTTGCAGCAATAATTGTCCTGATTTGCATAGGTGGGAATGATCAATAGCACAAGATCTGCCAATCAGTGTTGTTTAATAACTTATTCACACTTATGTTTGCCCTCATTACAAAAGGAGCTTTCGCTGCAGTAGTCCTGTGGAAAAATCGCAAGCCAAAGAAAATGGACTGACAACAGAACATGATCCGGAGAATTGGAGCTCTCACATCTGTTTGCAAATGTTTATAAATATAAACAATGTAATTACTTTTTATCGTTAACATGAAGTTTAGCAACTGCTATAAGTGTATTACTATCGCAAGTCCACATTAGATTTTGTTACATGTAAATAAAGGTTAATTGTACGTGCTGTGTTTGAGCACAATTGTTCAAATACAAAATATGTAATCTATTTATTTATTTGTTACTCTACAGAATAAAGAGTTGGGTTTCAAAGTGCAGTCAAAATGTGCTACTGGGCCTTATTTTGCCTGAAGGTTTGCCTTGAAAAAATGTATTTAAAAAGATAGAACTTATTTCTTTTTATTGTGACTTATTGTTCTGGAGCTTCAGGGGCTGCAATTCTGGACATTGGGAATAGCTGGACAAATAGCACTGGAACCTTGTCAAACTCCAAAATGCTTAGGACCCACTATCAAGACACCAGGACATTCAATTATACCTGTATTTGGTTTTATGCTTTAGCTTCTTATGCCAAGCCTTCCCAAAACTGCACAGTAATCTTTCACTCTGAACTTTGTCTTTGGGGCCACCTGTTTTCAAGGAGATGGATATGCATAATGTGTAAAATACTGTGGAACTTTCCAGGCAAAGTTAAAACCAGTAGGAGACTGAAATGTTACATAATGCCCCTTTAATTTTTGCTATATTAGGCTTATATATATTCTGTAGTCTGTATGAGTCGCTCTTATTGTTAGTGGTGTGAAGACACATACTTGCAAGTGTCCTCCAGAGCTATAGACTACAGTGTAGTCGCTACATGTCTCAATAAAACGTGCTGCACTCAACAGTTCAACAAACACAGAGCCTGCTTCTTGGTCAAATGCAAATGAAAGGGCTCTCAAAGATCATACTTGTTGCCATGGGACAATCTGCTAATGCAAAGCTTTGAAGATGTTGCAGCAGGCAACACAAAACACAAGAAAGTGGGCCAGCTAGTTGGTAATGATAAAAGAAACACATTATGGCATTTCATTCTCAAATTGGGAGACTCAATTAGATAATTAGAAATGAGAATAAACTGCATTTGCAAATAAAAGATGAGTTATCTATAATGAGCAGTTGCATAGCTTAGTAGCCTAGTATCTTTAGATTATAGTAGCATAAAATGCCGTAATCTTAGGCTATATAGGCCTAAATAAAGCAGAGCCACGCCACCTCCAAGCAAAGAACACACTTTTTTCTGTGTAGATTGATAAGTTTAGAGCCATATCGTGGCACTGAATGTTACGTGGTGTGGCTTTAAATGGAGCTTAGTGATTATGCTTTTGTATTGGTTGCCATGGTGACTCTGTTAAAGACTCAGTGACAGTCATCTGTCTATTGTGTCAGGCATTGCCCTCTCTGGCCTCTCTCCACTCATGGGTTTGCTTTCGATGCAGTCAGACCAGCTTCAGCTTCAGACAGAGCATCCCACATGGAGACATCCACCCGGCGCTCGAGGGCACAGAAGCGGAGGAGATGGGGCGGTCTGCGGCAGCAGTGGAAGCTCTTGGGCCTGTTTCAGATAGATGAGCAGCATGAGTTTTACAAACTGACGTGTATGATGAAAGAGGGGCTAGCCGCAGCCATGCAAAGCACTAGTGACTACGTGCCAACTGTGAGTACTTCATTATTACTATAGCCAATATCATAATGTCTATATAACTAACCAAAAGAGTAAGTCCCTCTGTTAATTCACTCAATAATAATTGATTTGATTTATGTTAAATAAACAGTTATTGTAAAATGACTGCGTCAGTTAAGTGTGTCTGCTTTGAACCTGGCTCTAAATTGTGAATGAGTGATCACTGCAGTGCATGAATGTAATTCCTGCTGATGCAGCAACTCGTGACTCGTGAGGCCAGTGTGTCAAAAACAATCCCACAACATCGCCCCTGTCCCTGTGTCTCATCTTTAACAAATGCGATGTAACTATTCATAGGCAGTTCACTAAAATGAAATGGTGAATTTTATACTCAGTTGTCTGCTCCACAACTGGAGTTCAATTTGTGATAAACTGTGTCACTTAAGTGAAGCACTGTGATTATGCGTGACTCAGCATAATAAAGCAGTAAAAGTCATATAAACAAAGTAAAAATAAATACAATTTAAAGTAATTCAGCAAAGTCATGCCTAAGTCTCTGCTTTTGTTTGTATCAACTATACGTAGAGCTTAAGATAGTCACATGCATGTCGTATTATTTATGTATTGTGTTGAGCAGGCTGAACTGTCAGAGAAAGACTTCAAATCAGAAGTTACTCACAATCACAAGGTAAATACATACTCTAAATGTGAACCTAATTGGACCAGCATAACCTCAACCCTTTAATGGTATTTGTCTGTACAGGACTTTACCATGGAGACATTTGCAGGGCCGGTGTTTGCCAGTCTGCGTAGGTCCTTGGGCATGACCGAGCAGGAGTACCAACAGTCCCTTTGCTCTGAACACTGCTACCTCCAGTTTATCAGTAACTCCAAAAGCAGGGCTGACTTTTTTCTGACGTAAATGCGTTTTTTCTTATCCTTGTTACAAATCAACATTAAGAAAATGGTTATTACATCCACACATAAATGTTACACAATCCACTGGACCTAGTTCTTTAGCTTTTTGTTTCTGAATTGACAGAAATGATAAAAGGTTCTTTTTGAAGACTCAGAACAGAAGGGAAATTAAATTTCTTCTTTCCAACCTGAAGATTTACATGGAGCATCTAAAGAAGTTTCCACATTCACTTATTGTCAAGTTCTTAGGTATTTTTTATAATTTGGGATTAAATTATGATGATGATTTGTGGTTGCTCGGTGTCATTGTTTTTTTTTTGTTTTTTTTTTAGGAGTGCACAGAATCATGCTTCCTCAGCGGCAAAAGGTGCTTATCCAGTTTTAAGTAGATCAATCCACCAATGTTTCAGTTACAGGCTACTACATCCTATCTTTGGGTTTTTTGTAGAAGTTCTTCATTGTAATGCAAAGTGTGTTTTATCCAGATGACAGGATCAACGCCAGGTCAGGTCAGATTTAATATTTGAATCTATTAATGTCATAGCTCTTTGGTGAGTCTTATCTAAATTTCAGGTATGATATTAAAGGCTGTGAGGTCAGTCGTTGGACAGACCCTGCTCCAGAGGAAAGCCATATTATTGTTGTGCTCAAAGACCTTAACTTTGAAGGCCAATTTATTACACTGGGTAAGGAGGATGTCACTTGTATTCATTATTGATAAAGATTTACTGGATAACTTTTCTGGCAGAGGGTACCACCCGCCTGTCTCCATGAAGAATGTTCTAAATCCATGTATTTCCATGGAAAAAAACAGGAGACTACTAGGTCAAATTACAGGTCAATTTTTGAACAATAAAAACACCCATAAACTAACCCGTAATTAAACCATGGATCATTCCTGATGAAACAATAACATCTCCATGGAGACAAGCAGAAAAGTTACACAATGCACTTTTAAGTACTTTATACTGACCGGTAAACATGGAGTCAGCATGTGTTTTCTGTGATTATGGACAGACCAGCAGAGATCCTGGCTGCTGCGCCAAGTGGAGAAAGACACAGAGTTTTTGAGGAGTTTAAACGTTTTGGACTACAGTTTGCTCCTCGCACATCAACCCCTGCACTGGGACGAGCGCCACCAGGGACACTCCTTTGCCAACATTATCATAAGAACCAAGAGGTCAGTGCATTGTTTAAGTTTGCTCATGTAAACAACAATCCCAGCCTTATTCTGATGCAGAGAGGGTAATGAATATTGAAATATGTAAGAAATTGAGCTTTTAGTGTGAAACTTCAGGGATTTTATGACCTTTCAACGTCAACTGGAAATGCGGAATCCCATCAGTTACACTTAATAATAATAAGTACACTTTAATTAGCCTTAACATGAACACATAATGAACACATAGTTTATGAACAATGATTCAGGCCTAGTAACTCACCAACACAAGTAACTCACTAACTGTTAGCAAGGCTGAATAATTTATAATACTTTATTAACCACTTGTTCATTATGAATTAATTTGTTCATTTTTTATAAGAGCTAATTATGATGTAGTTTTTACAAAATGTTACCATCCTAAGTAGCTGTCCAAGTAAGGAAGACAAGAAAGATTGATCAGTTGTGATAATCATTTACTTATATTCCCCAAACACCAACTGCTTGTATTTAAGTCATTCATCTACAAGAACTCACAAATTAAGGACTTTTGTTAATTATCTTTTATAGATGCCACTGATTTTTAAATCTACAGATTTAAGTAACCAATTATATGATTATAAGATTATTTTTATTTATGATGCACAATCAAAACATTGTTTTCCTCTGTCATAAACCCATTATAGAGAACATGGTTGTTTTAAATATTTTGATTTCATAGGAGCCTTCCCGCTGCCTACATATTCTCTTTTTCTAACTTAGTTTTTATTGAAAATTTGGCACCGTAATAGAACAAAAACAAGTACATTTGACAAGGAATTTAACATACATTTGTATGAAAATTATCACTCTTGAATGGTACACAGTTGTATACAAACATAAATAGAGCAACACAAACCATCAATTACTTTGTTACGATATTTAGAACATCTTGCATAATAAACATCAGCTTGAAGCCTTAACATGTATGTGAAACGTTACATTTTATGAGTTTCTTCAATTAATTTTAACCAGTCCTCTAGCAAAGGTGGGTCTAGTTGAAGCTATTTATGTGTAATTGAGAATTTGAAATAAATATCTGACATTGTTTGGTAAATCAAGTATACCTTATATATTCTGAGTAACAGTAACACCGATTATTTGTCCAATTGTTGATCCAACATCTGTCCAAAATACAGTGGTACCTCACCTTACGAATGACCCAACAAACGAAAATTTCAAGTTACGAAACGCCTTCACGTCAAATTTTGGTCTCTAGATACATACGAATGAAATTTCAAGTTACGAAACGCGAAATCTCCAATCCAATCCAATCCAACTTTATTTATAAAGCACTTTAAAAACAAATCTCAAAAATTCAATTAATGCGCGCTCAGATGCACGCCCCGAAACGTAAATACACTTTATCAACACACACGGGGTTAGGTTCCAGAGGTGGCCCGCGGTGGGAGAGGTCTGTGAGGTAGGACAACTTTGTATTTGGCAATTGTTCTACATGTTTTAGGGCTGTAAATGCCTCACCACACACATTCTACACTTTTTTTCTCGCATTTCTCTCTCGTTTAAACACTCGAACTTTCATAGATTTTCAATGGAATGTGTTGGGGGGGAGACGGATCAATATAGCGCCGCCGAACGTGCGATGGGAGCGGAGACACAACAACACAGTATGGTAAAACTCACCTGTCTCACGATGGTCTAAACCCCGCTCACGTTCCCTTAGTGAGTGAACAATCCAACGCTTGGTGAATTCTGCTTCACAATGATAGGAAGAGCCGACATCGAAGGATCAAAACGTCCATACGGCGCAAGGCCGCGCTACACCGGGGCTGCGGGATTGAGCCGCGGCGCCGCGTGCCTCCTCCTCGGGCTCGGCCCGCCCGTGCGGCTCACAGCTCACAGTGTGAGCCGCGCTCTGGAAGTCAGATAGAACCAGAGCCCACCCCGAGCGAGACCCCGCGGTCTTGCCCGCCGATAGAGCGGCCTGTTAGTTCACAGTGTCAGCCCCCCGGCTCTGGAGGTCAGATAGAAGCAGAGCTCGCCCCGCCCCGCGGGGCTGGCAAGGAGCGCAGACACGAGCAACGCGCTCCTCCAACAGCACTGCCATGTTATAATAATAACAGGTCCAATCCAGGTTTAGTTCTGGCCAGACCTGGTTTATTCCACGTTCTTTTAGTCCTGGTCTAGTCTCTTAGCCCGTCAGGAACACAACGTTACACTATTAAAAAAATGTTACACTATAAAAAAAAAAAAAAACTTGGAACGGATCAGGCTTTTTCCATTGAAATAGCTACTCAACTTACGAATTTTTCACGTTACGAAACCACTTCTGGAACGAATTAATTTCGTAAGGTGAGGTACCACTGTATACTTAACTTTACACAGGACCAGAAGAGTTTTTTGGATTCTAACTCATTTGTTGCTTGGGGGTTATGAAAAAACTATGCTGCCTACATTTTCATTGTTGAGTCCCACTTGTTTCTTGTAGATCCGTCATTCCGAGTTACAGCTCAAAGCATCCCATTGCCTCAGTCCCGGGTGAGGTTTTAGAGGATAACTCAAGTGTGATTATGTATGAAAATGTAAAAACACTGACGGAAGCTGCACCTGGAGCTGAAGTGTTTCATGCCTTCCCAGAGTGCAACATGCCCTGCGGTGACACCACTGATCTGCTGGACTATCAGGCTCAAAACCTCCGCTTACTGCCCAACTTAAAGAACCCTCTTCATGTGATTGATGGACCGGAGCAGCGATACTTCATTGGCATAATTGACATTTTCACTGTGTACAGCTTCAGGAAGCGTCTGGAGCACTGGTGGAAAAGGCTGCGTTACCCTGGAAAGAGTTTTTCCACAGTGAGTCCAAACACTTACTGCGTCAGGCTACAGAGGTGGGTCCAGGACCATACCAAGTAAGAGTTTTAGCTAAAGGCCACCAAGATGTATAAACATGATCCAGGGCTCTCAAGTCTCACGCTTTGAGAGTGTTCACACGCTCACACGCCACAGTATTTCTCACGCTGAAATTTAATAAAGCAATTCAAGAGCCCTGCAAGATCACATACTTCACTTACAAACTATTCTAAAGACTGTTACTGCTTCTACTTGACAAACATTTGCCAACACTAAACCTATTGTTCTTTTGTTTTGGGAAAAGATTTTTATGCTGCAGTTCCATTCTTCATTTTGTCCTCTGATTGTAAATCATATAAAACATTCACAGTGAAACAGCATTACCACTGCATCTGTGTGTCATTACAACTTCTAAATAAAGTTTTACATGTCTCAGCAATCATACAGGGAACTTTATTCACAGGAT
Organism: Paratrypauchen microcephalus; assembly: GCA_036785185.1. Lineage (NCBI taxonomy): Eukaryota > Metazoa > Chordata > Actinopteri > Gobiiformes > Gobiidae > Paratrypauchen > Paratrypauchen microcephalus. Next base: position 14,589,892 of record JAVJIX010000004.1, on the reverse strand, counting down.
TTAGGTGAGAAAATATTCTTTGGATGAATAATGATATGAGTGTCCAGCTCAAGGACCGCTTCATTCAACTATTATCAGACACTTGAGACAAGCTCCCTCCCAAGATTGGTCAGGGTTCCGAGGGGTTTATGGTTGTAAATGTTGTACTTCCTCAAATAACTGAATGAAGATATGCCTGAAGAGATGCCATCAGGAACATCTTTAATAATTAATAACTGCTTCTGTAATTTTTTTAACCAAATTTCAAACTAATTATAAAAATATTAGAAGCACACATTTAGTCATTGCATTTATTGAGTGTAAATATGAATGTCCAGTGTAATGATTTGAATCAAAATACCACAGTGACAATTTCCATGTGGAGAAGCACATGTGCACTTCTAGCCCACTGGTTATCTCTATTACACTGTCAACCTCAGTTCATATATGTCAATACATTATGTTTTTTTTATTTTTTTTTATCAGCTCCTTTTAGACAGCACACTTTTGCTTTGCCACACATGCATTTTATTACATATCAGAACAGTGAGGATGATAACACCAAAATAATTTCCACACACATATATAAAAAATAAGAGACATAAGAGTGACATGAACAAAAGCCACTTTGTTAAAAATATATAATCACACACATTCACACATAATTTAGTTTACACTCTACCGACATTGTACTAAACTGTGAATATCACAAAATGCATGCGACAAATGTACGGTTCAGTTTTCCCTTAATTTAAACGATACTTTGCCACAGGGCTCCAAATATCACCAAGTAGAATGAGTGTAATGGTCTGGCTGGCTCTGTGTCACAAGCTATTTTTATAACCACATGATTTTTCAAATATGTTACACACTTATTGCACAACTCAGTCACTTATTTCTTCTATTCTTAGGAAACTCATACAATATAGTGTTCCTCCATGAGAACTCCTTCAGTAATAACCACACTGTTTGCATATATCATCATGAGCAAACACACAAATACATATCAGTCAGTGGATTTAGCTCCTTGATAACAATGACGTCAGATATTTAATACTTTGTGTAAATAAAATTAAGTAATAAGAAAGATGAATTAAATGGAACTTAACATAACAATCTCATCATTGTAATCTTGGTGTTTTTGCAAAGGTTACCTGATCCAGAAAGATTTAGATTTGCATAAAATAGACAAAATGACTTCAATATAAATCAAATTATACTGTTTAGCCCACCTGTGGCCCTGTCTGTACAAAAGTAGTTGAAAACAGTATTGTACTTAAGTGCAACAGCACCTTCAACAGTAAAGGTATGGTGGTCACAGATATAGTATAATGGTATAATAGTATAAACTGAAGGTATTTTATAGATTTAAATTAGAATAGAATGCCTTTTATTTTCACTATTCATATGTACAATTTACATCATACATACTCACAATGAGATTGAAAGCATCTCACTTCAGTGCAGACATTTAAATTAAGAGTTAAATGTGTTACATGCTATGATCATAAGATCATAAACTGAATGTTGAGAGTTGTGTTCTAAAGAATGGTGCCAGAACAAACCAGAGCTGAAGAACAAAAAACCTAAAGTTATAGTGGCTTCATATTGCCATATTTGCAAAACTTGCGATACTGTAAAAAAAATAGGAAAAGAAAATGTCTGAATGCAAACACGGCCTCTTTCTTCTGCTGTAGTAAATTATGTAGCTGTCCTGTTACGTATATGGACTGCAGAGACAGTTATCTGAGTCCATCATCACAAGTGTAGGGAGACCTGTTTGTATGTGAAAGCTGGTCATTTGTATCAGTTGTGTGTCTTCGTGTTAAGTTCATTAGCTTAGTAATTCTAGGTATGTGACAGGAACTTTGCCTTTGTCATTTCCACGTTCTCCAACTAACCAGTCCGGGTCCATACCAGGAACAGTGTAAACAGTGATTATCTGAAAAAACAGAATGTGATGCAGTTAATTCAATAAACTTTGGTTGACATTAGTGAAATCAAGCTGGTTAGACTGACACTTACCTCATCAGCCAATAGGGAGAGCTCGCTTGTATCGTGAGCATCATAGTCATATAAGACCTTAGCCTTCCGGGTGCCGGTGCCAGTGAGTTGCACTGGGCTAGGTTTTGGGGTCAGGCTGGACGTGGATGATCCCGGAGCAGCAGAGGAGGATGACCCAGAATCCAACATGAACGCAGAGGACACCGGGGTAGGGCACACTGCTGTCGAGTTTGGAGCAGCCCCCACACCCACTGAATTTGCACATCTGTCCAGGCAGTTTAAGAGAAAAAATACTTTAAAGTGCAGTTCATTCCAATATGGATGATGACATTCTTATTGAAACAAATAATTTAGTGTGTGTCTTTATGCTGGTACAAAATAGATCTCTAAAAATTACAAATATATGTAGAAGTGAAATACAAACCGATGCAAATTAAACCCTTCAGGAATTATCATTCTCAATGCAGTTTTTGCTAAATTTAAATTATGAATGCGTGAAAAGTCCCTCAGTCGTCCAAGTAGAATCCATGATCAAAGGAGAAGTTCAATTTGTCAACTGGACAAAGTTTGTTTGGTTGAAAACGTTTCGCCGCTCATCCGAGAGGCTTCGTCAGCTCTGGTTATTGTACTGGTTAGACCCTGCTTATATCTAGCTGCCGGGAGGCGCGTCCTACAATGACAAAAGCTCTGAAAACGATCCCCCCTAATCTGTCTCTTTGTTTTTCAAATTACTCTGACGGCTGGTTATGAATGATTTTTTTTTTTTTTTTTTTTTTTTAATTTAAAGAAGGGTCTAAAAAACTACCAGAGTATGAACAGGTCTCATTTCACCTGTTTAGTTCCCTCTGAAGCTCGTGCATATAGTGATGACACTGGGCATAGTATGTAGCCTGGGCCTCAGCAAAGTCCTTCAAACAACGCAAGTGGTTCAACTGAAGAAATTGAAAAAAAAAAAATCACTTAAATTGTAACAGAATGTATTTCATATATTACACGATCCTCAGGAAGAAGAGTGAAAAATGTTGAACTTACATGAGTGCTGCTGATGCCTTCAAGAAGCAGCCTGGTGACTTCTGCCTGACGATCGAACTCTGTCTGGGCCACACGAAGCTCATGCTCGGCCTGTCCGCACACAAACAAAACTGTTCAACCAAGACATTTCATGAGCCTTTACAGTACATTACAATACAATACAACTGTTACTTACTTTGTCCACTTCCTCACTCAGCAGCTTAGAGTAAGAAAAATATCAGGAAGACAAGTCCAGATTTAAATACAAAATATTCTAACTCACAAATAATATTACAGGCGGTCAACTGCTATCATTGGGTCTATAATACTCAAATTAAGACACATTTTAGCTTCCATCAAATACTGTAAATGCCTACATTGCCTATAGGATATGGGGCTCAGCTCTACAGAAGTATGAAGTCAAATATCAAATTTCTAAGAACAACACAGAATTACTAACAGGTGCAGGCCTGTTACAACCTTTATCTGCTCTGATTCACTTGGCTCAGCCTCATCCCAACCTCCGGGGGCCGGGCCACTCAGCAGCTGAGTCAGTTAAACCCACAACATACAAGCACATGCAAATGATACAGCAGAGCAAAACATTTGATTAAAATGAATTTTTGGACATTTTCATATTTCCCCCTAATGCAAGCAATCAGTCATACTAAAACACATGCAAGAACAACAGTGAATAATATTTATAATAATGTTACTATAGATTATCAGAAGATGTGAATAATAAGCAGAGACACGAAGCAGAGACAAAGGACAGTTCAATATTTCAACATATTATATACATGTGTTTTGTTTTTTTTGTTTGCCATTTTTTTCATAAATATGAAAAAAATGTATTTGTTAGGCACTAAAGGCTTATGGCTAAGTGCCGTATCATGTCTTACCGCTGATGCACTAGCAGAGAGGACATAATTTCGTGGCCTTGTCTCCTGAAAATCGGGTGCAGCCTACAAACAGAAGCAGGATGGGACAAACGCATAGACTCATGCCATTACATTTACAAAAGTTAACAGCAGCTTTGACTCAAAACCTCTCAGACCAGGAGTTTTTTTTTGCCTTTTGACAATTATTAGTACAACTGATATAAGACTAATAGTTTTGTAACATTTTATTAGGACTACCTATGAATGTAAAATGAGATAAACTGGCACTGACAATGTTGATGAAGCTATAACAGGGCAAACTTGAGCAATTAATGCATTACATGCAACAGGCATTGCAAGCAGGGATACTGTGCCATGCAGTAACATAATCTATGTTGTAGATTTGTGCATTTACATTTATCTGATGAAGGAATGGCTTTATATGACACATTCTTAAAAAATAAACTGTTTTGTATATGGTAAAAAAACAAAAAAATCAATATTATCCTTACTGCTGCTTTTGCTTCAGCCTGTTTGGCCTTTTTCAGTCGAGCTTTACAGATGTCCAGATCCAGTCGCCTATTCTCCAAAAGTCGCCTCTCTTTCTACAAACACAAAGTGTGTTGGGACAGAGCAGTAATAATTACTGACCACCCATCTCTCCATCACTCACAGATATGGTCCTCCAGTCTCCCTCTAAGAAGTTTCGCAGTGGAGTGAGGAAAGAGGCTGATGATGTTTGGAGAAACTCTCGTTCAGCAGACCCCAGTTTCTTCTGGTACTCTCCCACAGTGATAAGTGTGCTGCCTGTGAGCAGGCAGTATTTAAATAAGACACCACATAATGAGTGAATTATTACAACCATAAAATACTGATACTTTACCATAGGGAGAGTCAGCACCAAACTCCTGGGCAGCATCAAGCATGAATTGGCCCAGTATTTCTGCATTTGTGGTCCGCGATGGTATCTTCTTGTCCAGCTTGTCATAAATAAATTCTTCTATTCGAGCACCTGTACCAATTATAGATTTACTATGTGTACTGGCATAAACGTTCAACATATTTGGCATACTGAAATTAAGATCTTCTGCTTTAATAATAACTTCAAAAGAGACAATTACAATAAACTAAGCCCTTTTAAGGTTCTCGTCACTGTTATGTTCAAAACAAGCACACTTTTCCTACTCTCTTAATAACCCAACATAGATGAGATGTGTTGGTTACAGTCCAATAGAGCATTAGTAATTCTACACCAGGTCATATCCAGCACGTGTTAGCTCATTGAGGCACACTGACACACTTCAAGCTCAACACTGTACATTGAAATAATTTAGTATATTTCTTATCCTATATCTGCACTGACACTTCCACTAATGCAACAACTTCAGGACTTACCAGTGTGGTCAACTGAGGCATGCAAAACAAATGACACCACTGTTAATAATATGATACTAATATAATAGTTTAGAGTCAATAAGCTAAGATTTGTAAGGACTTGCTTGGATTTGGTTGAAGCAGCACTTCTGTTTGTCTCAAGATCTTCTCTGTCCAGTTTTTGGTACAGTCCCCCCGACCTATCAGGTTCTCCAGGTGAGTGTCTAACTCAGTCTTCTCAGCCTGACCAAGCTTCTCCTCCGTGAACTAAGAAACCAAAAAAAACATTTCATTTAAATACATTGTTTGGGATTGCCTTGTTGTCTTTTACACAGTAGTATTCTATTATATAAGCCTAATACAGTGCTGCTATAAGTAAAAAAAGCAGTGTTTTACCAGAACAGGATGCAATGGGTTTAGGAGGTTATTACTTCTAAAATCATGTTTTAAATTGTGTTCAGTGTTTGCTGCATTAGCCTGTGTCACGTGGGCGGTTCTTCTCGATCACATAGCCATCAATAATGGATCGAGGTTTGACATCACTTTATCGGCTTACATCCTGCAGCGCTGCTCCACATTCTGGATTATGGGGATTCCACATAATAGACAAACATGCCTGTTGTATCTGTCTACAGTCGCCATCATTAAACAGTCCAGTGTGAATAACGCAGCTCGAGCTGCGCGGCCCGCGGCGGGTGTCCGCTGGATGCAGCGATAGTGCGCATTAACCCGAATAAACCCGCCTGTTTGTAGCATCCATTTGCTCCAACGTTTCATCACTCACCTGCATGGCCCGGTTGAAGAAATGTCCCGCATCAGAAGCCAACTTCTTCATGTTGAAATCCATTGCGCCGAGGTGCTCCTCGCGTACACGCACGGCTTGTGTCCGTCCACCGGGATCTTCGGATCAGCTGAGATGATGCAGCCGCGGACGCGCAGGAGCTAATCCGCTGAAACCACGATCGGAAATCTTCTCTACGCCCTGTCTTTAAAGAGACACTACCCGGGTCTCTGTCAGGGTACACCGTCAAATATTTAGGACGGGTACCCTGGGGATGACCCCAGATCAGGAGTGAACCCGTCAGTGAATCAGTTTTTTTTTTATATATATACATATATACACACACACACAAAACACCAATAGCTAATATCTCTTTACCACTCCATCTTTATTGCTTAAGCTCAATAATGGTTTGGTACTTGTCAAATTATACAGTTTTATTCAAATGCTGCAATCTTTGATTTGGTTAATAATCAATGACCCCAAAAAGCTGACAAGGTTTTTCAAAGCAAAACATCAGTAGGCTAAACAAACTGAGCCAGTGTCTTGCAGGCTACAATTTCAGTTAAGCCTATTTTTAACAGTCAATCCTTAACAGTAATTATTTTATAATTGCCAAAGATTTCAGTGAAAACCAAAAAATAAAATAAAAAATTAGTAGGCTTATATAATTTTAAATGCAAGCCTTCCTCAGCTTTTAATATTGACAATAAAATAACCCATCGCAGAGCAATTAACTATCCACACAAAGCCTACAAATAAAACAAAAGCTTCTTTAATAAATTTTTCATACAACTCTACTTAACTCAATGGATAGGCGAACTCACCCAAAGACGTGAGAAAAACAGTTAACTCAGCTGATGATGCTTTTGATGAAGATGTGCTACATAGTTAGAGCTGTGTGCAGTACTTTGAGTTATTGGTTTCATCTTAACACGCAGTTTAAAAGATAAAAGGAGAGTCCTTCTGTGATAAATGGCTTTACCAAAATGCACTTTTTAAACAATAAAATGTTGTGGTGGCATTGGCTCTATTGTTCATATGAATAGTTTTCTGTTGTTTGATTTAGAGTTCCGCTTTTGTCCACAATTTGCAGGAATAAATCTACAAAGCTTTGTGATGAGCAGTGTGTCTGATAAATACACTATGAGGTCACATAGTACTTACTTCAATGATCGACCTTTAGTCTACCGTGTCTTAGTTCATATTTAACAAACTAATGGTAGGCAACATAAAATCTGATGTACTTATTGCTCCCCTTTTAGCTTTTAAAATAAATGTGTTAGTTAGCAATCAGTATAGCAGCATGTTGATCAGTGTCGGTCTTGACAGAAATATGGTCCTGTCTTGAATTTATTAAAATCTGGTTAGATGTATAAATTATGTAGTACTTAAAACATGTAACAAAGGTGGTGATCTATTATAAAACAGGTTAAAATATAAGAAATAATAAAGGGAAAAAAGTGATGCTCTGTCCCTACTTTGATCTGTGTCCATTTTTCATTACTTTTTCAATCTTTGTGGTCTGTATTCTCTCATTACATATTTACAAAGATATTCACAAATGTACCTGTGCAAAATGTGGTCACTTTTGTGCTGGTCCCAAGCCTGAAATAAATATGGTTGAGTCAGGAAGGGTATGGGCCACATCAGCGCGCCTTAACATGCCATGGTGTGTTAGTGCCAGACCAAAATAATACAATCAAGATTAATCAAAAAACAGGATTGGAAGCTATCTACCGGTACTCATTTATGGGGTATAAATATGTAGCATTACTGCACAAGAAGGACTGGTATAACATCTATAGTTTACCAATGAGCTTTGAAAAAACGGGTTTAAATATGGAGGTTGTTTCAGACACTATAAAACATACACACAATAAAACAATAAGACAAAGAATATTTACATAAATAACAATGAAATCCGACATTGTGCCACATGGAGAGAACACCCCTCTCATCAGTGTTACCATGTCCACACACAAAGTGACGACTCAAGCGTCTCATTCTAAACACTATGTCAGTTTATGGTGAGCGAGGTGAAGACCCAGGCAAAGCTCAGACCATCTTCCCACACAAAAGAAGAGATACCCCCCTCACAAAAATCTGCCCAGCACAGATGCTCAGCAAAAGTAAGCACCCTCAAAAACACCATGCACCATGATTTAAGTGTCATATAACTGCCATGAGGAGGGCCAAATATATATATATATATCTGGTCTACAAAAAATATTACAAAGAAATAAAAAGAATAATGCTTTGACCCTTCGGCTGATGACAGGTGAAGTTTTTCTGGTTTCATGAAACTGTGCCTCCTACAGCTTCAGCCCCTTTGTTCATAGTTTACCTCCTGTCCATTATTTGTTTCCATAGGATCCTCTTTAAAGTTTTCACATTGCTCCATTACTTTTCTGAAAAAAAAAAAGCAAAAGATATAAAAAACTTGTACCTGAGGTAAAAGTGTAATTTACTTTAAAGAAAAGTCCAAAAACCTGGCCATATCCTTGGTGTCCGGATGTGAGCTCTCCAGGTCCAAGACCTTCTCTAGAAGACCTATTCCTCCCTCTTTTATTAGTAATGGACAGTATTTACTTGCTGTGTGTAAGGAAAAAAAGCATTTCATGTATAGACTGGATCTTATTAAGTTATAATGGAGATGGTTTGAAATTGGCAAGGCATTTGTGATACTCACGGTAAACTGACACCAAGTTGTAAAGAGCCCAAGTGGCCCAGTGCTGACTGACAGGCGAGATGGTCTGAGGCAGCAGCCGCAAGATGGGCTCAAATGACCTGACAGATCAAACTCAGGGTAAATACATAAACATACAAAAACCCAGAGACAGTGCAACGCAGTGCCTGTTGACATGTGAAACCTACGATAGCTTATTTACACAAAAAACTGTATTCAGTTATATAACTGATATGGGCTTAAAAAATGGTTTAAGAGTTACAGATATGTGATTCCCTACACTTCAGGTAGTCAAAAGTAATTATATAATATAGCTGCAAGCAGCAATGTGGGGCCAAGCAGTGACCCAGCCTAATTTGATGACGTGCGTTTTTGAAAATCGGACTTACGGCTCAAATGTTACAAGCAGAAATCTTCCTAAAATTTTGACCTGTTGGTGGGGCTAGAGGGTTTGAGCTGGGCCCCTGTAAATTTTTGTGGGGAATCCTGGGAAGGACGCGAACATCTGTGAAAAGTTTGAAAATAATCCTATGAAGGGTTCCTGAGATATGAGCTCACTTCTGCTAGATCAAAGATCTTTGATGTAGCCGAATCAATTAAAGGAAAAGTAAAGTTTTTTTTACAATCTGAGCCTTCTTTCGGCAATAAAACAAGTACTCACCCATAGCAGTTTGGTGTCAATTGGAGTGGTATCGTAGAAGTTATGTTGGAGCCGTTCTGTTCTACTAATTATCCTGTATCCGTTAACATGGTGCTCGTATCATATGCTCGGGGCATTACTTTGCGCTCTCCAAATAACACAAACTTTAGCACTTTTCAAATCACAGAAGATCGCTGTGTCAGGGTAGACTTTTAGTAGATTCCAAAACGGCCTGAAACCCGATATCCAGCTATAGTTTCATTTGATGACGTCATCAGAGAGGACAGTGCGCATGCGTAAACTCAGCTGTTTTGTAAACACAGCTAGTCCGAAAGAAGCTAACACCGCTCTGAACTTTACTTTTCTGTTGCAATATCGGGTTTCAGGCCGTTTTGGAATCTACTAAAAGTCTACCCTGACACAGCGATCTTCTGTGATTTGAAAAGTGCTAAAGTTTGTGTTATTTGGACACCGCAAATCAGTCCCCCGAGCACTCACGCCAACGGATACGGGATCACTAGTAGAACAGAACGGCGGAAAGTTTTGCGATACTGCTCCAATTGACACCAAACTGCTATGGGTGAGTAAAACTACTTGTTTTATTGCCGAAAGAAGGCTCAGATTGTAAAAAAAATGTTAATTTTCCTTTAAGAGCAGGGCGTTGCCTAGCAACGCGCGTGAAAGGTCAGTATCGGGTGCATAGAACTGACCTGTCGACCTGCTCGTGGCGCTAGAGGGTTGGGGGTGGGGGCTTATAAATTGCTGTGGGTAATGAGGAGACTGGCTGGAATGTGCATGCAAAATTTCACAACTTTTCACAACTAGGGACTCCCATTGAAAAAAGAATATAAAATAATAGTAATGAGGAGACCAGAACATCAAAGGAAAGATCAAAGTGTTGCTAGGCAACTTGCTAGGCAACTTGCTAGGCAACGCAAAGCAATTCCTATAGGGTGCCTAAGCACCTTCGGTGCTTGTCCCCCTAAGAAGAAGAATCAATAGAAACACTATAGGTGCCTTGCAGCTTAGCGCTGCTTTTCCCCAATAATAATAATAATAAATATAGCTGCAAGCAGCAATGTGGGGCCAAGCACCGAAGGTTCATGTAGGCCTCATGCAGGGTCTGACAGACAGGGTCTAACAGAGTCTGACAGGGTCTAATAGAGTCTGACAGGGTCTAACAGAGTCTGACAGGGTCTAACAGAGTCTGACAGGGTCTATCAGGGTAGTTAGACCCTGTCAGACTCAGAAACAGGGTTTAACAGGGTCTAACAAGGTTTAACAGGGTCTGACAGGGTCTAACAGACTCTGACAGGGTCTAACAAGGTCTGACAGGGTCTAACAAGGTCTGACAGGGTCTAACAGCGTCTGACAGGGTCTAACAGAGTCTGACATGGTCTAACAGAGTCTGACAGGGTCTAACAGGGTCTGACAGGGTCTGACAGTTTTCATAAACTATAATAACCTTGTTGCAGGTGCTGGGGTTTAGATAGACAGGGTCTAACAGCGTCTGACAGAGTATAACAGGGTCTGACAGGTTCTAACAGAATCTGACAGGGTCTAACAGAGCCTGACAGGGTCTAACAGGGTAGGTAGACCCTGTCAGACTCAAAAACCGGGTTTAACAAGGTCTAACAAGGTCTGACAGGATCTAACAGAGTCTGACAGGATCTAGCAGAGTGTGACAGGGTCTAACAGGGTCTGACAGGGTCTAACAGAGTCTGACAGGGTCTAACAGGGTCTAACAAGGTTTAACAGATCAAAGACACATCAAAGACAGATCGGTTGCTAGGTGCGTTGCTAGGCAATTCCTGAAAATTCCTGCAACTTTGACCTGCTGGTGGCACTAGACGGTTGGGGCTGGGGGCCTATAAATCGCTGCGGGTAATGAGGAGACTGGCTGGAAGGTGCATGCAAAATATCACAACTTTTTACCAGACGGTTCTAGGGGTTGCCATAGACTCCCATGGTGAAAGGAATAAAGAATAATAATAACAATCAGGAGACCAGAACATCAAAGGAAAGATCAAAGGGTTGCTAGGCAACTTCGCTAGGCAACGCACCTTCGGTGCTTGGCCCCCTAAATATAGCTGCAAGCAGCAATGTGGGGGCAAGCAGTGACCCAGCCTAATTTGATGATGTGCGTTGGATCAGTCTTCGCCCAAGGATCCCAGAGATACCAAGTTTTTGAAGTGAGCTCATATCTTGGGAACCCTTCATAGGAAGCCTGGGAGCCTGGGAAGACTGGCTAACAGACCCTGTTGACCCTGTTAAGGTCAAAGTTGCAGGAATTTTAATAATACATGCTGAGGCCTACATGCACCTTCGGTGCTTGTCCCCACATTGCTGCTTGCAGCTATATCAGATCAAAGGTACATAAAGATCAAAGATCTTTGATCAGGGCGTTGCCTAGCAACGCGCGTGAAAGGTCAGTATCGGTGCATCGGCTTTCGGACAGACGCGTTTGATCGGCTGTCACGACAAAACGATAAGAGATATCAAAAATCCAGCGATGTTTCTGATGAGGCCAAGTCCAAAGATGCTATGTACTAAATTTGAGCAAAATTGGTCCAAAATTGAGGGAGGAGAAGCATTTTGAGTGTTTTTCATAATTGACCTGTTGGTGGCACTAGAGGGTTTGAGCTGGGGCCCTGTAATTTTTTGTGGGGAATCCTGGGAAGGATGCGAACATCTGTGAAAAGTTTGAAAATAATCCTATGAAGGGTTCCCGAGATATGAGCTCACTTCCTGTTTGGCGACTTTTAGGACGCATTTGATTGGCTGTCACGACAAAACAATAAGACCTCCAGGCAAGTTTCTGATGAGGCTCAGTCCAAAGATGCTATGTACCAAATTAGAGCAGAATTGGTCCAAAATTGAGTGAGGAGAAGCATTTTGAGTGTTTTTCATAAAATTCAAAATGGCGGACATTCTATTCCAGCAGACATGACGTCATGGGATGCATTTGATTCGACTAGGCCCAAGGATCCCAGGGATACCAAGTTTTTGAAAATCTGATTTATGGTTCAAAAGTTAAAAGCAGAAATGTCCCTCATATTTTGACCTGTTGGTGGCGCTAGAGGGTTTGAGCTGGGGCTCTGTCATTTTTTCTGGGGAATACTGGGACAGACTAGAATACGTGTGAAAGTTTGAAAATAATCCTATGAAGGGTTCCCGAGATATGAGCTCACTTCCTGTTTGGCGACTTTTAGGACGCGTTTGATTGGCTGTCACGACAAAACGATAAGAGATATAAAAAAATCCAGGGATATTTCTGATGAGCTTCAGTCCAAAGATGCTATGTACCAAATTTGAGCAAAACTGGTCCAAAATTGAGGGAGGAGAAGCATTTTGAGTGTTTTTCATAAAATTCAAAATGGCGGAAAATCTACTTGGCGGAAAATGACCTCACAGAATGCGTTGGATTCGTCTTGCCCCAAGGAGTCCAGGGAGGCCAAGTTTTGGAAAATCGGACGTACGGTTCAAAACTTACAAGCCGAAATGTATCTGCAACTTTGACCTGCTGGTGGCGCTAGAGGGTTGGGGGTGGGGACGTAAAATTTGTTGAAGGGCATCATGAGACTGTCTAGAATGTGTGTGTACACCATTTGTTGTGGAAATTACAAGTTAATTTGTAGAAACATAAGTATTCTATTAATTTTCACAAAATCCAAGATGGTGGACATTCTATTCCGGTGTCCCGTCGAAATGGGCCGCCCCGTCAGAATGAGCTCCAAGCGCTACTGCGCATGCGCGCGCATGCGCAAACCACCCCTGAGTGTTGTTCCCTTTAAATGCCATCGAGCTTGGCTCCAGAGGCAGAAGTTGAGTTGCTTTCTACAGAAGTGGACTTGTTTTCAACAATTGCAACGCAAGTAAGTAACATTTTAACATTTTATTGGATTTATTGTATGTTACAACCAACATACAACCAATTACATTTAACAATGTATTGGATTTATTGTATGTTATAACCAATTACGCACGTAAGGAATGATAATTTGCGGCAGATACCTACGTCAAATGATAATAGTTTGGATTTAACATTTGACTGCATCGTTATGGTTTTTATTACATCGTATTTTGTTATTTTGTTTCTATGTGAACGTAGAAAACGTTGTAACTTTGTTTAGAAAGGCGCTGTGTATAATTAGCCTTATTTTGTCTTTTACAGTTTCTTACATTTGTGAACAAAACTATGGAGAGATCCAAGCAAGTGTTTCAGTTCCTGACAAGTGGGGAATACCCAGTTTTCCCGTCCGAAGTTCCTATTGACATGCCAGCTGAGGGGAAAATGAAAAAGTGTATGAAAAGCGCTTTATAAATATTGTTTGATTGATTGATTGATATTTTTGTAAATATAAATATATTTGTAAATGTTTCTTCTGTTGTCCCTTTTCCTGTCCTCATAAATCATGAATAAGAGACAAGCCTTATTTGACAGATAATATAAGCGTGTCAGAATGAGCTCTGTACAGTCAGAGCCTAATTTGACAGATAATATAAGTGTGTCGAAATGAACTGTCCATGCCCATTATAAAAGAGTTGGAATTTTACATACTAAAGACACCATATGCAAACAGCAAACAGCATACAACTCTCTAATCCTATCTAATCTAAAACTGCAGACGTATTTGTCGTAGTACGTATTTGTCAAGTACAAACGCCACAATTTTGGATGTCATTGAGTGCAATGTTCAAAATGTGCACAAAACTGTTATAATTTTTAAAATGTTTCGGTAACACTTTATAATAACGGTCGCTTATAAAGCATTAGTAACACTTAGTAAATAATGAACTAATTATTACTAATTATTTTACAAAACATTTACAAATATTTGTCCATGAGTAAGAAATACTTAGTAAATAATGAACTAATTATTTTACAAAACATTTACAAATATTTGTTAATGAGTTAGAAATATATTAAATATTTGTTAATGAGTAAGAAATAATCAATTTAATCTCGCCAGAAAGACCCATTGAAAGGAGATATTATGACACGCATGGTCCCTCCCACTCAACCAATCCTAAAAATACAAATAATTATCTATAATTATTTGTATTTTTACAAATAATTAGCTTTGAATCTATACAACTGTAAACAACTCACGCATACAACTGTAAACGAAAAACGGCGTATTTCGACGTAAGGCGGCCTATTTCGATGGGGGGGCGTAACCCGATAGACATCGCCGTCAAAATAGGTCAGTGGTGGGCTCATTCTGACGAGGCGGCCCATATCGACAGTACACCGGCAGACATGACGTTATAGGATGGATAGGATGGTTGGATCAGTTTTCGCCCAAGGATCCCAGGCATACCAAATTTTTGAAAATCGGACTTACGGTTCAAAAGTTACAAGCAGAAATGTCCCTCAAATTTTGACCTGTTGGTGGCGCTAGAGGGTTTGAGCTGGGGACCTGTAATTTTCTGTGAAAAGTTTGAAAATAATCCTATTAAGGGTTCCCGAGATATGAGCTCACTTCCTGTTTGGCGACTTTTCGGACGCGTTTGATTGGCTGTCACGACAAAACGATAAGAGATATCCAAAAATTCGGGGATATTTCTGATGAGGCTCAGTCCAAAGATGCTATGTACCAAATTTGAGCAAAATTGGTCCAAAATTGAGGGAGGAGAAGCATTTTGAGTGTTCTTCATAAAATTCAAAATGGCGGAAAATCTACCCTGTTTTTGAAAATTGGACATACGGTTCAAACGTTACACACAGAAATGTACCTAAAAATTCCTGCAAATTTGAGCTGCTGGTGGTGCTAGAGGGGTTGGGGTGGGGGCCTATAAATTGCTGTGGGTAATGAGGAGACTGGCTGGAATGTGCATGCCAAATTTCACAACTTTTTACCAGACGGTTTTAGGGGTTGCCATAGACTCCCAGAGGCGGAAGAATATTGAATAATAAGAATCAATACAATCACTATAGGTGCCTTGCAGCTTAGCGCTGCTTGGCCCCAATAAGAAGAAGAATCAGTACAAACACTATACAGTGGCTTGCGAAACTATTTGGCTCCCTTGAACTTTGTGACCTTTTGCCACATTTCAGGCTTCAAACATAAAGATATAAAACTGTAATTTTTTGTGAAGAATCAACAACAAGTGGGACACAATCATGAAGTGGAACACACTTTATTGGATATTTTTAACTTTTTTAATAAATAAAAAATGAAAAATTGGGTGTGCAAAATCATTCAGCCCCATTGAGTTAATACTTTGTAGCGCCACCTTTTGCTGCGATTACAGCTGCAAGTCGCTTGGGGTATGTCTCCATCAGTTTTGCACATCGAGAAACTGATATTTTTGCCCATTCCTCCTTGCAAAACAGCTCGAGCTCAGTGAGGTTGGATGGAGAGCGTTTGTGAACAGCAGTTTTCAGTTCTTTCCACAGATTCTCAATTGGATTGAGGTCTGGACTTTGACTTGGCCATTCTAACACCTTGATATGTTTTTTGGTGAACCATTCCATTGTAGCTTTTGCTTTATGTTTTGGATCATTGTCTTGTTGGAAGACAAATCTCCGTCCCAGTCTCAGGTCTTTTGCGGACTCCATCAGGTTTTCTTCCAGAATGGTCCTGTATTTGGCTCCATCCATCTTCCCATCTATTTTAACCATCTTCCCTGTCCCTGCTGAAGAAAAGCAGGCCCAAACCATGATGCTGCCACCACCATGTTTGACAGTGGGGATGGTGTGTTGAGGGTGATGAGCTGTGCTGCTTTTACGCCAAACATAACGTCTTGCATTGTTGCCAAAAAGTTCGATTTTGGTCTCATCTGACCAGAGCACCTTCTTCGACATGTTTGGTGTGTCTCCCAGGTGGCTTGTGGCAAACTTTAAACAACACTTTTTATGGATATCTTTAAGAAATGGCTTCCTTCTTGCCACTCTTCCATAAAGGCCAGATTTGTGCAGTATACGACTGATTGTTGTCCTATGGACAGATTCTCCCACCTCAGCTGTAGACCTCTGCAGTTCATCCAGAGTGATCATGGGCCTCTTGGCTGCATCTCTGATCAGTCTTCTCCTTGTATGAGCTGAAAGTTTAGGGGGACGGCCAGATCTTGGTAGATTTGCAGTGGTCTGATACTCCTTTCATTTCAATATTATTGCTTGCACAGTGCTCCTTGGGATGTTTAAAGCTTGGGAAATCTTTTTGTATCCAAATCCAGCTTTAAACTTCTCCACAACAGTATCTCGGACCTGCCTGGTGTGTTCCTTGTTCTTCATGATGCTCTCTGCGCTTTAAACAGACCTCTGAGACTATCACAGTGCAGGTACATTTATACAGAGACTTGATTACACACAGGTGGATTCCATTTATCATCGTTAGTCATTTAGGTCAACATTGAATCATTCAGAGATCCTCACTGAACTTCTGGACAGAGTTTGCTGCACTGAAAGTAAAGGGGCTGAATGATTTTGCACGCCCAATTTTTCGTTTTTTATTTGTTAAAAAAGTTTAAAATATCCAATAAAGTGTGTTCCACTTCATGATTGTGTCCCACTTGTTGTTGATTCTTCACAAGAAATTACAGTTTTATATCTTTATGTTTGAAGCCTGAAATGTGGCAAAAGGTCACAAAGTTCAAGGGAGCCAAATAGTTTCGCAAGCCACTGTAGGTGCCTTGCAGCTTAGCGCTGCTTTGCCCCAGTAATAGGAATCATTAGAAACACTATGGGTGCCTCGCACCTTTGGTGCTTTTCCCCAATAATAATAGGAATCAGTAGAAACACTATGGGTGCCTCGCAGCTTCGCTGCTTGTCCCCAATAAGCCAAAAACTCAATGGAAATCTGTCAGAGATTTGTTGGTGATACAACCTGGGTATATGTGATGTTTTAGTCATTATGTTTATTGTCTTGTTTATCAGATGTTTAATGTTCACTGTGGACCTAGGGAGCGCTGCAATTTCAAATCCTGTGTGTACAACCTGTACATATGTTTTTTGACAATAAAGCTGACTTTGAACTTTGATGCCTATATATATCACAAAAAGATATCCTGTGTTATATCCATCCATCTTCCGCTTCTCTATTTCTGGGTCGCAGGGGCAGCAGTCCAAGCAGATCTGCCACCCAGAACACAATGCACCCCCATGGATCCTCCCGCAGGTGGTGGGTCCACAGGAGGACGGCCAATGTTATAACCGGCCTTGATGCACTTCTGTCATGGGGGCTACCAGTGTACGCAGACACTGGGGGCAAGGTGGGGTTGTGTCTTGCCCAAGGCAGCACTCATTTGTGGGATCAGCTGGGATCACACACGGCCAACCCGTCCAGAGCGGGATACGAACCGCCACCCCTTGGAAGAGTAGACAAACGATCTACCAACTGAGCTACTGCCGTCCCCTATCGATTTATATAGAGTATACCAAAGTCCTTTAAAAGGGCATGATGACGTTATGAGGATAATAATCATATTTTCAGACATTAAACATTTGACCTGCAAAAAAGATTACCACTTTTGTGACCTTTTCAATGATGTGTGATTATAACTACTATAATTACTAATTACTGCAAATAATTTCACCTTACATGCTACACTAACATAATAATATCTGACTTGGTCAAGTATTTAACTTTAATGAAAATGTAATTATGGACCCAACTGTGAATAATGCATAATGAAATAGCAATTAATAAAGTTGACATGAGTAAGGAATGAAACATAAACCTGTAGTTAATGTTGCGTCGTGAGCTGACATCCCAACTCTGGATGGCCTCCCACATCTTGTCCATAACCATCTCTCGCAGAGGCTCGTCCATAGACCAAACTTCTGGTCCATCAAACATAATGTGTGAAAGAACGCCACATGCATTATACGACACCTCTATTCCATCTGCTTTACTGTCCAAGAGGTTACTGCAAAGACACAAGGGAAATATAAAGCATACCATATTCATGTGCTCATTATGTCAGAAGCTCATTATGTCAGAACTGTTAAGTAATTCCTGCATTCATTATCTTTTAAAAGTCAGATATAGTATTTACCTAAACACTGTAATGAATTGTGGGGTGAGCAGCTGTGGCCTCAGTGCTTTGACTTCTGCAACATTTCCAAGCAGACCCAACATGTTACGGTGAAGCTCCTGTTTGTCTGGAAATTCCTAAAAAATATATATATATACATTCGCTTTGAGCACTTATTGATCATTCTTCAGGTCATTCTCATAGATGTTTGTGCTGACCTGCAGACACTCAAGGAAGAGACTCATGCCTCGACAGTTGAGGAACATTTGACAGTTGTCTGGTGTCTCATCAGTGATGTTCCACAGCGCGCTCCACGAGAACTCCATCACCTGGTCACACTATTATCCACACAGAATACGTGTACAGTTTAGTACCAAATATTAAGAAGCGCAGTTCAAAGACTTTAAGACTCACCATTCGGTCATGCAGCTTCTTTTGAATTAAATTCAACATAGTCTAAAACACAAAACCACAATATTAAGCAACTTTCTCATAGAAAATACCAGATTAATGCCAGTGAATAATTAGGGGCCGCACCGTAGGTGCTAGGCACCTTATAGAGTTTGTACTCTTATATCTTATAATATTAAAAGATCATTTAAAAAAAAGTGTGTACTGCGTTGCCTAGCGACCTTGCCTAGCAACCCTTTGATCTTTCCTTTGATGTGTCTGGTCTCCTGATTATTATTAGGAGCCAAGCACCGAAGGTGCTAGGCACCCAATAGTGTTTGCTCTGCGTTGCCTAGCGACGTTGCCTAGCGACGTTGCCTAGCGACGTTGCCTAGCGACGTTGCCTAGCGACGTTGCCTAGCGACGTTGCCTAGCGACGTTGCCTAGCGACGTTGCCTAGCGACGTTGCCTAGCGACGTTGCCTAGCGACGTTGCCTAGCGACGTTGCCTAGCGACGTTGCCTAGCGACGTTGCCTAGCGACCCTTTGATCTTTCCTTTGATGTTCTGGTCTCCTGATTGTTAGGGGGCCAAGCACCGAAGGTGCTAGGCACCCTATAGGAATTGCTTTGCGTTGCCTAGGCAAGTTGCCTAGTAACCCTTTGATCTTTCCTTTGATGTTCTGGTCTCAAGATTATTCTTATTCTTATTAGGGGGCCAAGCACCGAAGGTGCTAGGCACCCTATAGGAATTGCTTTCCGTTGCCTAGGCAAGTTGCCTAGTAACCCTTTGATCTTTCCTTTGATGTTCTGGTCTCAAGATTATTATTAGGGGGACAAGCACCCTTCGGTGCTAGGCACCCTATAGGAATTGCTTTGCGTTGCCTAGGCAAGTTGCCTAGTAACCTTTGATCTTTCCTTTGAAGTTCTGGTCTCAGGATTATTAGGGGGCCAAGCACCTTCGGTGCTGGGCACCCTATAGGAATTGCTTTGCGTTGCCTAGGCAAGTTGCCTAGGCAAGTTGCCTAGTAACCCTTTGATCTTTCCTTTGAAGTTCTGGTCTCAGGATTATTAGGGGGCAAAGCACCTTCGGTGCTGGGCACCCTATAGGAATTGCTTTGCGTTGCCTAGGCAAGTTGCCTAGGCAAGTTGCCTAGTAACCTTTGATCTTTCCTTTGAAGTTCTGGTCTCAGGATTATTAGGGGGACAAGCACCGAAGGTGCTGGGCACCCTATAGGAATTGCTTTGCGTTGCCTAGGCAAGTTGCCTAGGCAAGTTGCCTAGGCAAGTTGCCTAGGCAAGTTGCCTAGGCAAGTTGCCTAGTAACCCTTTGATCTTTCCTTTGATGTTCTGGTCTCATGATTATTATTAGGGGGACAAGCACCCTTCGGTGCTAGGCACCCTATAGGAATTGCTTTGCGTTGCCTAGGCAAGTTGCCTAGTAACCCTTTGATCTTTCCTTTGAAGTTCTGGTCTCAGGATTATTAGGGGGCCAAGCACCGAAGGTGCTGGGCACCCTATAGGAATTGCTTTGCGTTGCCTAGGCAAGTTGCCTAGGCAAGTTGCCTAGGCAAGTTGCCTAGGCAAGTTGCCTAGTAGCCCTTTGATCTTTCCTTTGAAGTTCTGGTCTCAGGATTATTAGGGGGCAAAGCACCGAAGGTGCTGGGCACCCTATAGGAGTTGCTTTGCGTTGCCTAGGCAAGTTGCCTAGGCAAGTTGCCTAGTAACCCTTTGATCTTTCCTTTGATGTTCTGGTCTCAGGATTATTATTATTATTCTTCTCTATATAGGGAGTCTATGGCAGCCCCTAGAACCCGTCTGGTAAAAAGTTGTGAAATTTGGCATGCACATTCCAGCCAGTCTCCTCATTACCCACAGCAATTTATAGGTCCCCAGTCCCAACCGTCTAGTGGCACCAGCAGGTCAAAGTTGCAGAAATTTGTCAATTGCCTAGCAACGCACCTAGCAACCTTTGATCTGTCTTTGATGTGTCTGTTCTGACAGGGTTAGACCCTGACCCTGTCAGACCCTGTCAGATCCTGTCAGACCTTGTTAGACCCTGTCAAACCTTGTTAGACCCTGTTTCTGAGTCTGACAGGGTCTAACTACCCTGTTAGACCGTCAGACCCTGTTAGACCCTGTTAAACCCTGTTTGACCTTGTTAGACCCTGTCAGACTCTGTTAGACCCTGTTAAACCTTGTTAGACCCTGTTAAACCCAGTTTCTGAGTCTGACAGGGTCTAACTACCCTGTTAGACCCTGTCAGACTCTGTTAGACCCTGTCAGACCCTGCATGCGGCCTACGTGCTGAGGCCTACATGCACCTTCGGTGCTTGGCCCCACATTGCTGCTTGCAGCTATATTTACAATTTGTGTTTTGTTATCGACAGTCACCATTTTTACCCTCAATAATTTGTTTGTTTATACGCTTGAAAATTAGAGGTTGGAAAATAATAAAATATTTTAGTATCTTTCAGAACATGTTGTGTTTGTTAAATTGTTGTTAAATATTAAAAAGTAATAACTTGCACAGTTTTTATTTTTTACATTTTATAATAAAATTCTTCCCATAGTCCATACCTTGACAAATCCCATTTTCCCAACAGCCTCTTTGTGGTGGTTGTCTACTTGACACACTAATGCATTGCAGAGATGTACAGCAATTCTCTGGATGGACTCATCCTGTCTGGCTGGCTCCAAAATTTTGAGCAGCAGCTGGTTGACCCGACTGTACTGAAACTCCAGCTCCTCAGGAATACTGAAGTTACATAGCGTCAGGCAGCAGTTTCTTTGGACCTGGTGAAATCAGAAACAAGATTTAGACTTTACCTGGAAAGTCCAAACACTATATTAATTTAGAAGACACCACTTACAGTAACCTCCTGGTACTGCTCCATCCCATTCAGCACTACTTCAATGACCTCTCTGCGCAATCGTACACTTTGATCATTGCGATACTCTGTGCTGGTCAAGTAAAACAGGGCAGCACTGCCTGTCACTTGGATGCTCTTATCATATTTATGACACTTCAGTGCTGCAATAACAAGCTAAAAAAGAAAACAAAGAGTTCATCAGTCAGAGTTTAAAACATAAGCTATAAATTCACTAACCATTATAGCTTACTTGCAAAGCTCTAAGGAGCTGGCTACAATGCTGTATCCTGGCTATGTCAAATAATTGATTGATAGCTCTGTGGGCCAACTCTGGACGAAATTCAGTGTAAGATTCAATGGCATTCAAAACTTGGTCTTCATTTTTTGATCCAGTTACCTAGAAGTACAATGCACAATATAATGAGTTCAAATCAAATAAAGATGTGCTGGTGACTATTGATATCTAGTATTTATTCTGGAGCATTTTTTTTTACATTAATTACAAAAAAACAACAATACAACAAACCTTGTAGGAAGGAATGTGTGTCACGTTGCACAAAGTGGTATCATATAAACCCAAAAATTGCAGAGGTCGTTTCAGTTCTTGGAAGGGGTAAATGCTACTCTTGCATGGCTCAATACTAGAAAAAACAAAATATATCAAGTTAAAAAAGATTGAGCAATAAATCATACAATCATAAGTATTGCAAAATTAAGCTTTTACCTTGGTCGGCCCATAGCCTCTTCAAAGTGTGGAACTGTGCAGTTGTCTAACATAATGTGTCCAGAGATGTCTAAGGACACTAGGTGGATCAGTCCCTGTACAATGGCTACAAGAATCTTTTTTGTCATTTTAAATCTGGAGGCTTTTCTGCTCTCACGAGAGATATCCAGATGCCTAAAAAACATTGAGATTTGTAAGCAGGTTTTTTAATTATTTATTGTTCAGATTAAAGATAGTGTAATTATAAAGGCAGCAAGTGAATCAAGTGTTTTGTAAGTGATTTCTTACCTGAGATTAACAAGTTCCAGTACAGTGTTTACCAACTCCTCTGAGAGGTCCACATTATAGAGAACAAGAGAAGCTAGTCTGTCTTTCCACTGGATGAGAAACGTTGTACTTTGCAGCTGTACATTAGATACATCTAGTGATGTTATAGATTTGAGTGGTCTGAGGAGGGTCTCAACATCCACCTCTTCAGACAGACCTCCTAAGTTAAGCAAGCGGAGGCGGTTGAAGCCTTCAAAGTTAAAGTCCGTCTCTAATGCTTGCCTAGAAGCAGGACTGTCCTCCGAGTCATCGTTACAAGCGAGTGGAGCACCACCCTTTTTGTAAAATAAGTTGCTGCAGTTGAAAAGACAAAGTGAAACTAAAGTCTCTCGAAAACATGTTAAAGTTTTCAAACTGCGTGACGATAGGTTGTTGCAGTAGATGAGATGAAGCTCAATAAGATCCTACAAGAAAAAATGTAAAAATAAACAAAAATAACTAATTGACAAAAATTCACAATATCATAGAAGCTTGGAGATCTCACCTGTTTTCTTATAGCTTCAAGGTCTCTGTCACGCACAAAGTCTTCTCTGAGCTGTACCCGGGTCAGTCTGGTGCTTCGGGGGTCTGAGAATAGTTGGAAGAAACTCTCCTCTGGATCAAAATTGCTATTTGTATGAACCAACTCCATATATCTGTTGCAAAATAAATTTGTCATAAAGATTTAAGCAGTAAAAAAAAGAATATTTGAAAAAGGCATGTGTAAGTTACATACGTGTTAACCAACTTGTCACAGATTTCACTTGGAAGAAAGATGTCAGACCGAAGACAGAGCTTGTTTCTGAAACCCTGGTAACACATGGTATTCCTGAGATTTTTCAAGCAAAACACTGTTGCCAGCGTCATAAGGCTATCAGGGTTGTCTCCTGCTTTGGCTGCCATGTTCACCTCTTCTTTTCCAGCTCAGATCAATAAGGCAGTGCAGGTTGCCTGCCGAAACGATATCAGATAAAGTAACAATTAAAAATAGCAGGTTGAATAACAAACCAAAATAATTACGGCCATCACTTTTAGTTATTGAAAAAGTTTTTCAAATGTTTATGACTTAGGTTGGTCAGCAACAGTTTATAGCTGCTATATAACATTTGTTTCACAGTTCTAACAAAGCTTATTAAAGAAATCCGTAATTTAGGTGGCCATTATGACAAATCATGCACAGGCTGTAACTAACATAGCAAGGTTGCTAGCTAAGAATAATTTACTTCACCAGGACTAATAATTCACAGCTACTGCTAAAAACAACATAAGTGTTCCATCGGTGTATACAAATGACACAAGGCCATCAATTTGCAACTGTAAAATACGTTTTTTTTCTCACCGACACAATGTCATCGGTGCATTTGAGAATCTAAATTAGCTTAGCTACCGATGACTTTCTCTGCTGCTATGATGTTAGCTAACTTAGCTGGTGCAGAGCTAGCATTAGCACACAGGTTTGAAGGAAAAAGCACACTATAAAATGTGGTCAGCGCTCTCCTAATGTTCGTGTCTGTAGGGGGTAGTCTACCTTAGCCTTCGCCAAGGCGAAGTATCCTGATATGGGCGAGAAAGGGTGTTTTTACAGATAATCTTCACTCATATGATTCTGGTATTCGCCCGATGTCAACAAACAGACTCCTCCTCCTACTTGTACTAGTCCTCCTCTGGCTGCCCGTCACCTTCTCCCTCTGTTCTTCCCCTAATCCATCCAGGACCTACACAGCCCATCTACCTACTCATGAGAGATCATGATATGGGTATGACACTTATCTTTAAAGACACGTATTTACATATATTAAGATATATACAATACCATATTAACAGTGGTCTTCACATTTTGCATCATATTCCCATGATTCGGATTAATTAAGTGGGTCTACTGTCTCCTGTCACCCAGCGTTAGTTTATTATCTACGGGTGTTAGGTGGGATGCTCAACATCTCGTTATGATGATATTTTTTGGATTCCTCAAGACCTTCACACCTTCTCCATCCAAACATGTTGCCCTCTGCACTGATATTTTACTAGATCCCTGACTGTTCTTTGTGATATTTTAATAGATCCGTGATTGTTCTGTGTAATATTTTAATAGATCCCTGACTGTTCTGTGTGATATTTTAATAAATCACTGACTGTTCTGTGTGATATTTTAATAGATCCCTGACTGTTCTGTGTGATATTTTCATAGATCCCTGACTGTTCTGTGTGATATTTTCATAGATCTCTGACTCTTCTGTGTGATATTTTAATAGATCATTAACATTTTTCTGTGTGATATTTTAATAAATTCCTGGTTGTTCTGTGTGATATTTTAATAGATCCGTGACTGTTCTATGTGATATTTTCATAGATCCGTGACTGTTCTGTATGATATTTTCATAGATCCGTGACTGTTCTGTGTGATATTTTCATAGATCCGTGACTGTTCTGTATGATATTTTCATAGATCCGTGACTGTTCTGTGTGATATTTTCATAGATCCGTGACTGTTCTGTATGATATTTTCATAGATCCGTGACTGTTCTGTGTGATATTTTCATAGATCATTAACATTTTTCTGTGTGATATTTTAATATATGCCTGACTGTTTTGTTTGATATTTTCATAAATGTTTATTTATGATATATGTTATGTTATTTTATTTTCATAAATGTCATTGGGGCTTGGCCCCAATGACATTTTCCGCCAGGGTAGATTTTCCGCCATTTAGAATTTTATGAAAAACACTCAAAATGCTTCTCCTCCCTCAATTTTGCTCAAATTTGGTATATAGCATCTTTGGACTGAACCTCATCAGAAATATCTATATCCTAAAAGTCGCCAAACAGGATGTGAGCTCATATCTCGGGAACCCTTCATAGGATTATTTTCAAACTTTTCACAGATGTTCGCGTCCTTCCCAGGATTCCCCACCAAAAATTACAGGGCCCCAGCTCAAACCCTCTAGCGCCACCAACAGGTTAATTCTGAAGAACACTCAAAATGCTTCTCCTCCCTCAATTTTGGACCAATTTTGCTCAAATTTGGTACATAGCATCTTTGGACCGAGCCTCATCAGAAACATCGCTGGATTTTTTATATCTCTTATCGTTTTGTCGTGACAGCCAATCAAACACGTCTGTCTGAAAGCCGATACTGACCCGATACTGACCTTTCACGCGCGTTGCTAGGCAACGCCCTGATCAAAGATCATTGATCTTTATGTACCTTTGATCTGATATAGCTGCAAGCAGCAATGTGGGGCCAACCACCGAAAGTGCATGTAGGCCTCAGCATGTATTATTAAAATTCCTGCAACTTTGACCATAACAGGGTCTAACAGGGTCTGTTAGCCAGGCTTCCTAGGCTCCCAGGCTTCCTATGAAGGGTTCCCAAGATATGAGCTCACTTCGGCTGGATCAAAGACACATCAAAGACAGATCAAAGGTACATTTCTGCATTGCCTAGGCAACGCAGAAAATACCAGACGGTTCTAGGGGTTGCCATAGACTCCCATCCTAACAGTCGCCAAACAGGAAATGAGCTCATATCTCGGGAACCCTTCATAGGATTATTTTCAAACTTTTCACACGTATTCTAGTCTGTCCCAGGATTCCCCACAAAAAATTATAGGGCCCCAGCTCAAACCCTCTAGCGCCACTAACAGGTCAAAATTTGAGGGGCATTTCTGTTTGTAAAAACTTGGTGTCCCTGGGATCCTTGGGCGAAGACTAATCTAACGCACGTCATCAAATTAGGCTGGGTCACTGCTTGGCCCCACATTGCTGCTTGCAGCTATATTTATTATTAGGGGGACAAGCACCGAAGGTGCTAGGCACCCTATAGGAATTGCTTTCCGTTGCCTAGGCAAGTTGCCTAGGCAAGTTGCCTAGTAACCCTTTGATCTTTCCTTTGATGTTCTGGTCTCAGGATTATTATTATTATTCTCCTCCTATAGGAAGTCTATGGCAGCCCCTAGAACCCGTCTGGTAAAAAGTTGTGAAATTTGGCATGCACATTCCAGCCAGTCTCCTCATTACCCACAGCAATTTATAGGCCCCCAGCCCCAACCGTCTAGTGGCACCAGCAGGTCAAAGTTGCAGGAATTTTTAGGAATTGCCTAGCAACGCACCTAGCAACCGATCTGTCTTTGATGTGTCTTTGATCTGTTAAACCTTGTTAGACCCTGTTAAACCCTGTTAGACTCTGTTAGACCCTGTCAGGGTCAGATTCTGTTAGACCCTGTCAGACCCTGTTTGTTAGCCCCTCTCAGACCCTGTCAAACCTTGTTAGACCCTGTTAAACCCTGTTTCTAAGTCTGACAAGGTCTAACTACCCTGTTAGACCCTGTTAGACCCTGTCAGACTCTGTTAGACCCTGTTAAACCCTGTCAGACTGTCTATCTAAACCCCAGCACCTGCAACAAGGTTATTATAGTTTATGAAAACTGTCAGACTCTGTTAAACCCTGTAAGACCCTGTTAGACCCTGTCAGATTCTGTTAGACCCTGTCAGACTCTGTTAGACCCTGTCAGACCCTGTTAGACCCTGTCAGACCTTGTTAGACCCTGTCAGACTCTGTTAGACCCTGTCAGACTCTGTTAAACCCTGTCAGACCTTGTTAGACCCTGTCAGACTCTGTTAGACCCTGTTAAACCTTGTTAGACCCTGTTAAACCCTGTTTCTGAGTCTGACAGGGTCTAACTACCCTGTTTGACCCTGTCAGACTCTGTTAGACCCTGTCACACCCTGCATGCGGCCTACATGCTGAGGCCTACATGCACCTTCGTTGCTTGGCCCCACATTGCTGCTTGCAGCTATATTTAGGGGAAAAGCACCAAAGGTGCAAGGCACCCTATAGTGTTTGCTCTGCGTTGCCTAGCGAAGTTGCCTAGCAACCCTTTGATCTTTCCTTTGATGTTCTGGTCTCCCGATTCTTATTATTATTCTATATTCTTCTCCACATGGGAGTCTATGGCAACCCCTAGAACCGTCTGGTAAAAAGTTGTGAAATTTTGCATGCGTATTCCAGCTAGTCTCCTCATTCCCCACAGCGATTTATAGGCCCCCAGCCCCAACCGTCTAGTGGCACCAGCAGGTCAAAGTTGCAGGAATTTGTCAATTGCCTAGCAACGCACCTAGCAACCTTTGATGTGTCTCTTCTGACAGGGTCTAACCCTGTCAGAACAGACCCTGTCAGACTCTGTTAGACCCTGTTAGACCCTGTCAGACCCTGTTAGACCCTGTTAGACCGTGTCAGACTCTGTTAGACCCTGTCAGACTCTGCATGCGGCCTACATGCTGAGGCCTACATGAACCTTCGGTGCTTGGCCCCACATTGCTGCTTGCAGCTATATTTAACATTGTTCTTTGTGGTAATTTAATAGATCATTAACATTGTTCTGTGTGATATTTTAATAGAACCCTGATTGTTCTGCGTGATATTTTTTCATAGATCATTAACATTGTTCTGTGTGATATTTTGATAGAACCCTGACTTTTTTGTGCTATTTTCATAGATCATTGACACTGTCCTGTGTCAGTGCGCTCTGTGGTAAAGGAGACGGAAGTGATAGAGGAGGACTTTCCTCCGGACAATAATTCAATCATTTTTAACAGAGCACAGCCTTTTGCACAGACATGTCTACAGCATACAAAAACAGGTAGGAAAACGGTCACATTTACTTTGCGTTTTATCCGTGTATATTGTAATTGTAAATAGTGCCAATATCGTCATTAATTTTGCAGCTTTCTATGAAACCACATAAGGGATGGCTTAGCATCACAGCTAGCTAAAGAACAATGTACGCCAGGGGTTTCAAAACGTAATTATACGCTTTACAAAACATTTTTATTTACCAAAATATTACTTTATTCACTGGTTGCACGTCTTGTCAATATTCCGTTTTTAACTACAAGTTTAGCTTGATGTTAGCCGCAGATAGCAGATGTTAGCACATCAGCTGACCCACACTTCCTCTTGGCTAACAATTAGCCATTCCTCTGCTGGAGCTGCTCACAGTTTTTTTTTACGCGCTGAATGTGCATCATTTTTCCTCCCTATTTCTTTTCAAACCTAAACTGTTGAAATTGGCATACTGTATGTAAATTTAGGCAATTTTACAATTATTTACTATATATTGGTATATTCTTAGTAAAAATAAATAAATAAATAATTTTAAATATATAGTTGTTTGTAAATTATTATAACAAAGTGATAAAAATGGGCATCATATATTTTGGATACAGTAATATGAAATTATACCTTTTATCATGGATTCTACCTGGACGACTGAGGGACTTTTCACGCATGAAATTATACCATTACCATCTAGTGTTCAGTTGGTGTACCTGCAGCACTAGCGTTTGTTTTTTGTTGGCACATTTTGTTCTATATCTTGCCTTTGGTTCAGTGGGTTAATTTTTTAAAATATTTTTTTTAATTAAATTTAAATGTTTAAAAAAAAAATACAATAAACTGTATTCTGTATTTGCAGAATACAGGAATTTAAAGTGGCACTGAGTGAAGAAAACATCAATTTGAAGACCTTGCGAGAGTTGTGCTTCAATGGTAATTTTTTACTTTTTGTGTTGTGAGTTAGCTGAAATTAAATCAATGATTAAAGATCAAAGATTAAAGTAAAACATATCAACGTAAATGTTAAATCTAACGAACACAGACAATGGCTCTAACATCATCATTAAAGAATTGTCTTCTATGCTACAGGTATCCCATTTGAAGGAGGTATACGAGCACTTTGTTGGAAAGTAAGTGATAGTAGTTGATGTCAGCGAGTCTTACTATTGAAACTACTGCTGATAAAACAACCTGCAGGACATTAAGTAGTAGCTGCTGTCCACTGATGATCTGATGTAATTTTGTTTTGTTGTCTAGATTCTTCTCAATTACTTACCTCTTGATCAGACAGTATGGGAATCTTTCTTAAAAAAGCAAAGGTAAAAGTAATGTTTGTTTTCATATATATTTAATCTTTTAAATTTAATCTGATAAATTGGCACCAATAGCTTATGAAATGTTGTTTGGTCAGCACATAAACACAGGCATCCACAGTCTTATGTCGTCTGTTATAACACTGACAAAAATCTCTTCAACAGTTAACAATAGCTTTCTGTTTTCTGTGTTTTCATTTTTCTATCCTTTATATTCCGTGCCTCGGTAATAATAATGCTTTCTTTATAATTTATAAGATAAGTGGTGGTGATAAAAATCTGACATTTTAAAATAGCCATCCATTATTTGTGTGTGTGTGTGTGTGTGTTTTTTTTCTCTGAAAGGGAGGTGTACTCACAGTTTTTAAAAGAAATGATCATCCAACCCGGTATTGCTAAAGCAAATTTGGGCCTTTCTCGAGAGGATGTAACATTGGAGGACCATGTGAGTCAAGCAAACCATGTTCAAATGTAATTCAAAGGTTTATTTAGTTAGACCTGCATTTTTGTGTTATACCGTGGCACTTCTGAGAACGCAGAGTGCAGCCAATGACACAAAGTAAGAACCTCTAACGAATTAATGAACCTAATTGGACCATGTTTTAATGCATAAAAACGCCATGAGTTTATTTAGTTTCCTAACCATTGACTTTACTTTTAGCCTCTGAATCCAAACCCTGACAGTAGGTGGAATACCTACTTCAGAGATAATGAGATTCTTCTTCAGATTGACAAGGATGTGAGGTATGAACCCTGTTTAATCAAAGATGGTTGTTATAAAATCATAACTTGTAATTTATTTGCAGGCGGCTATATCCTGACATGGCATTCTTCCAGCGGCCGACTGACTACCCATGCCAACTTATTTTAGATCCTCAAAATGATTATGAGACACTAAGGCGACGAGTGGAACAAACTACCTTAAAAGCACAAACTGTCAATCGCAACCGCAGTGGAGTCACAAATGTCAGTCACTGTTGAGGGTATTATGTATATTGTTGCTTAATTTTTGTCTGTTTGATCG
Organism: Paratrypauchen microcephalus; assembly: GCA_036785185.1. Classification (NCBI taxonomy): domain Eukaryota; kingdom Metazoa; phylum Chordata; class Actinopteri; order Gobiiformes; family Gobiidae; genus Paratrypauchen; species Paratrypauchen microcephalus. Next base: position 14,559,308 of record JAVJIX010000004.1, on the reverse strand, counting down.
TGTTTGTAGGTTAGCTCTCCTGGAAAAGCTTTGAACCTGTATCCATCCAATGAATATGAAGTACTGCCCAATGGAAGTGAAGCACATTGGGAGGTTGTGGAGCGAATCCTGTTCATTTACGCCAAGCTGAACCCTGGCATAGCTTATGTACAGGGAATGAATGAGATTGTTGGTCCAATATATTATACCTTTGCAACAGACCCCAACAGCCAGTGGAAAGGTAAGAGAACAGAACCATGTAATTGGAACACTGCAATAAAACGTTAAACCTTTTGCCTCTTTGTATTTGTCAGAACATGCTGAAGCAGACACTTTCTTCTGTTTTACAAACCTGATGTCTGAGAACAGAGACAACTTCATTAAGAGCCTGGATGATTCACAGTGTGGCATCACTTGCAAGATGGAAAGTGTGTACTCAATGCTAAAGGAGAAAGACTTAGAACTCTATCTGAAACTGGTGAGTGTCAGCCTATGCGCGCCTATTTCATCAGATGTTGCAGCTTATTGTGATTTGGTATGAAAAGGGCACATATTAAACAAATAGATGTTGTTGAGGAGAGTGTCATACAGTAAGACATGTATGATATCCTGTGATAGTATATTGATTAGTATATTATATAGTATATATTATATAATATATAGTATATTGATATTGATTAATATGGATATGTCAAAGGACCTTGGAATTCTCAGTATAGGACTAGTAAATCAATGCCTTTTCCTCTGAATCAAAATTGGCTTTGAAATTTTAATCGTGTGACAACACTGTGGCCCTACATTCACAGTGTAATTAATCTACATGTATTTTTCTTTTATCTATTTTACAGGAGGAGCAGAACATCAAACCCCAGTATTTTACATTCCGCTGGTTGACCCTGTTGTTATCACAGGAGTTCCTTCTGCCAGATGTCATCCGGATTTGGGACACACTGTTCTCAGATCTGGACCGTTTCCATTTCCTGATTGTCGTCTGCTGTGCAATGCTAATGTGAATTTTACATTTTACTCATTATTTCTTTCTGTCAGCAATAATGTAACTTAAACTGTCTCTATCCACAGACTCATCAGACAAAACTTGCTTGCAGGGGACTTTACTGTGAATATGAGGTTATTACAGGTAAAGTTGCTGAAATATGACCTCAGTAGAACTAATTGGTCTAATAGTTAATCAGTGTGTATTTTTGGCCAATCCAGTTTCTCAATCTTATGGTTTCTTATTATCAGACCAATATTTTTTTTTATTATACCTTGACCTTTTCAGTTGCACTCTGCTGCCTTACCCTGAAGTGCCATGTGATATTGATGACATGGGTCCAGTCAGATGATTTCACATATGGCTCAGTGGAACAGGCAGAGCTTTGAATTCATGAAAACGGAGCACAACACTGAGAAATTGCTTAAACATAACAAAACAAAGCCCACCAGGAACATCTTAAATCTGCTATTTCAGGAGGCAGAATTTTGACTATGCCAAGGTAAAAAAAGAAAAGAAATAAGTCTTAAGTCATAGGCATAAACCTCAATAAACACTGTAATTTGATCAGGGAGGCTATTGAGAGCTAGAAATACACCCACCTGACTCGCAGGACTATAAATTGGACAAGGGGTGTACTACCAACTTGATCAGATACACTTCTGAAGATGGGAGACTTCAGAGGGCAGCAGAGTGCAGCTGAAATGGTCCATATTGAAATATAGAACTGATAACTGTTTAAGTGGTAATGATATTTTCACATGCTGTAATGGCCTGCATTAGCTTTGACTTCCAAATTTTTCTAGTTTGATCATTTTACTCAACACTGGTGACACAGTCATTTATAGGGTTGTTCCACTGGACTTTATTGTTTTGGCTGTTTAAATGTTTTTTTGTTTTTAAACAACAAATAACATTTTTTTTCCTTTCAGGATTATCCAATCTCAGATGTACAAACCATTTTGGCTAAAGCTAAAGACCTGCGGGATCGCTTCTCACATCAGTAAAACCTCAAACTGCCTTTGTATTTAGTAGTCGGCAGACTGCCATTGGAATAGGATGGAGAGCTGAAGTATTGTTTTGTGAGCAATGAGCTGATAGCCACTAGTTGAATGTGGTTATCCTCTTCAAGCTATTTCTCCCATGGAGATTTCTTATCCTCTAATAATGATGTTTGCTACATTAATCTTACACTACCAGTTTAAGTACATCAACATGCTGGAAATGTTCAGTAATGAAGCCAACAGCGATGCCACTTGTTTTGTGTATCAAATATTTATAGTTTAAGCAATAGTGCATGTTTGTTTTTAAACCTTTTTTTTTTTTTAAAGTTTTTTTTATGTAACAAGTAAGCCTTATTTTCTAGTACTCATGAGTCACAGTATTTCTAATTGTATTGCCTTGTTGTGATATCATTGAAATGTCACAACATGCTTGTATTTATTGAGGTTCAAGTCACAATGCATCTCATTTGTCGAAATATTCCACTACTCTTTGACTGAGCATGTTTATTTTCAGCTATGAACAATGCCACATGTTTTAACTAGTTTTTGTTAAGCGTTTTAACAAATTTAATACATCTTTAGGTGTTCTGTTAATGTAATGTTTTTACTTGTGCATGAATAGGTTTTAAAAGAAAAGTAAATGATCCATATCAAACCTTTCCTACATCTGAATGTAAATATAATTGTCCAAGTGTTATATTTTCCCAGCCCTTTTAATCTTGTAATGTTTTCTCAAAAACTACATAACCTTATGTTCCCAGTTTTGAAAAAAATATTTTTAAAAAGGCGCCCACTGTTCCAATGTCTCAGAGTTTATTTTATTTTCAAGGCCTCATGATCCAACGTTTCTTTTAATTCTCACATGCAGGAGATTATCCATAGTAATAAGACCGTATACATAGTCTACCATAACCCTCATCCTGATTCCTGACCATAGCCTTAACCCAGAATTTGAGCTAAAACACACACACTTCTGAATGTGTACTATGATCCCCAAAAGTGAAAATCTCATAACTTCATCATAGCCAAGTCATAGTTTCAGAAAAGATGACCTAACTATAGACAGCCAGAACCACACACTTTGACAAATCTCAGAAGGGACTGGCTGGTCAGGTGATTGAAAAGTTGCATCCCGGACAGTATTATTTTATATTCAAAGCTAAAAAACAAAATAATATTATATACAATATGTTGTACTGTTGTTTCCGGAGCTCTATTTTTTGTGTTTTTAATGAATTTGTGCTTCAGGGTTAGTGCGTCTTCGGATAATGTCTATTCCATGAGTCAAATTTTCTGAGCACATTTTTGTAACGTATTAAACGACATATGTTTTATATATTTTTTGCATATGTACATTAAAATCAAGGTACAGTATCACTATGTGTATCAAAGTGTGACAAACAACACTTTATGTCCATACGCACTGAGAAAAGATAAAGTTCAAGCTCCTCCTCCTCCTCCGACCCTCCCTCTTCATAATAAATCCTGTTATTGATATCGAAGCGAGCTAGCACAGTTATGGTTAGTGTAGTTGCCTAACACGTCTTGATCATTACATTCGTGTTTTTTGGTTTGTCTTGTTTTTTACGCAAACAAGTGTTTTATTATCTTGGAGCTTGACCGTTACGTGTTTGGTCAGTGGGTAAGCACACAGCTAACACAACGTGTCATTATAACCAACACTATATTAGGCCTATCAGCACGTAACAACCACCAGGCAATCACCCATATCTTACATTCATTTATTTTTATGTTTAGCAAGGCCGTAATCTGTATATATTTGTTCTTTATACCGTCTATGAACTGGTAGAGCTACTTCAGGTTTCACTGCGCAGTTCTTCAGTATGTGGTTTCGCCTAATTTAGAGTTCATTTTATCCACTTTATGTCCTTTGGTTATTTCTTGCTACAATGGGAATGATGTAGCCCATTTTTAGACCTGGTTTAGCCCTAGATTAGACCTGGAATAGTCCTGATTTATTGTATGTTATAGACTTGATTTAGAAATCTTTTCGTTGGTAGTACTTGGTGTATGCCTTTGCACTTACAAGTAGGTTGCAGGTGAGATGAAATGGTTTAAAGACATGTTCCAAAGTTCACTGATCCTTACATTTGCACATGAGGACAATTACGTGTGAGGAACTTACTGTAACAGACTGAGAAAAATAAATAGGTGAGTAATTTCATTTAGGGTTTTACAAAAATATTTACTGTTAGTGATTATGAACAATAGTACTACTCTCCCCTGAACATCCATTGTGTGGTACAGAGGGGGGTTACCCGGTTATGTTTACTTGAAAAACGTTTTAAAGAAATGTTACATTTCAGAGTACTTTTTCGCTGTATACGCTGATACGTATATTGAAATAAGACTACTATAACTTGAGTAAAATGTTTTGGTTACTCTTCCCACTGTGAGTAAGCATACAAGTGACAAAAGATTTATGTCAGCAATATGAAATGATTTGTGTTTCTTGCACCACTCATTCAGATATGATGATGATGGTGATGATGATGATTTTTCTTTCCATTTTTGGTCTATATTCTGAAAATAGCAGATTTTGCCCCACTAATTACATTAACTTCAAACCATTAATCAGATGTTATGTCAGATGTTGCATTTACTTGAGTAGTAGTTGTCCCATAGGCTTTTTTACTTTTGAGTAATTTCTTTTACCACTACTTTGTACTTCTGCTTAAGTAATATATTATTTGAAGTAACATTACTCTTACTTGAGTACAATACAATTTTTGGCTACTTTACACATCTCTAATGATACAGTCCATGTTTGTGTGCCCATTTTCACAGGTCAAGATGAAATACTGCAGCACACGGGGTAACGTCTGTGGCTGGGACTTCCGTGAGGTCTTGTTCTCAGGTTTTGCTCCAGATGGCGGAATGTTCATGCCTGAAAATCTCCCATTGCTGAGTCCAGATACCCTGAGGGTTTGGAGGAACCTCTCCTATCCCAAACTAGTTGTGGAAGTGGCCTCTCTGTTCATTCCCTCAGAACTTATACCACGAGATGATCTAGAAGGTGTGTTAAATTCAATGTGTGTGTATCTTTAATTCTTCTACATCTATCAGGATGCTTTCACTTTGACCTGTTTTTTTCAACTTTATGGGCCATTGCTTCAAAAACTGAAAGTTTATCCTGTGAATAATCCTGTAAACATTGATTCAGATTTAAATGATGAAAATGGTAATGCATACAAAAATTGAGTTAATTTTATTTCTCTCCTAGCCTTGGTACACAGTGCTCTCTCTGGTTTCTCTGTGCCTGAGGTGGTAAAGTTGGTGCAATTGAAAGATGGACTATCTTTGTTGGAGCTCTTTCATGGAGACACATTGGCTTTTAAGGATTTGGCCATGACTTGCACTGTACGTTTCATTGACTACTTTTTGCACAAGGGGAATCGCAGGGCCACTGTTGTTGTAGGTAAGGACTGAAGAAGGACATTATGTTAAGCCCAACAAAAATGATCAATAAGCTACATCTGTATTCTGTATATATAGTAACTTCAGTAAGCCTTCTCACCCTTTAGTTCTTTCAATTTTATTACGGTGCAGCCAGAAACTGCTCAGCTCACACTAAGGCCATTTGTCTCTGATGGATCACTTTGGTTGGAGAATCAGCTTTTGGTCATTTTTGATTTGTTCCTTTAGATCAAATCAGGACAAATCATTGGAATTTACCTCCTGTGGACTATGTAAAAGGTGCAAAACCATCACAGCCAAGACTGAGAGAAATCTGAAGGAGCTGCTGTAATATATTTATTGAGTGGATGTGTGGAGTGTTCTTTTCTCACTGAAAGGACAGAATTCAATATTTCTTTTTCATTTCTTATCTTCCCAAAATTCAGTTTTTATTTATCTAGCATAGAGTAATCAGTAGAATTTGCGAATAATAAATAATTCAGTTAGATTTAGTACATCATAATAAAAATGAATGAATTAAACAGTGTGTGGAAACTTGCTGAAGCCACTAAAATATGCATGTTACAGTTGGATCACATCAGATAAACCATAACTTAAAAAGAAAATGTTATTTTATGAATTTAAATCAGGCACTTCAGGTGACACTGGTGGCTCTGCTATCCAAAGTGCCAAGGGTTTGTCTGGGCTGGATGTGATGGTCATTTATCCAAGAGGACGCATAACTCCTGTCCAAGAGAACCATATGATAACAGCGGTCGAGGATAACATCCATGTGTTTGCAGGTATTTCAGTGAAAGTAGAAATGTTACACTCTTACTAAAGCAAGCCTTGAAGCTGTTGTACTGTAGCTTTATTACTGTTTGTATGCCCACAGCTGATGGTTCCTCAGATGACATTGATCAGCCTTTACGTCGTCTTTTTGCTGATCAAGACCTTGTGAAATCGTATGGTCTCATGAGCCTGAACTCTGTGAACTGGTCCAGAGTCATGGTTCAGCTGGTGCACTTTATCTATGCATATGTTCATCTTATTAACTTGGACCAAGTGACAGACCTCCAAACATCACCTGAGCTGGAGGTTGTGGTTCCCACTGGAGGGGTAGGAAACATTGCAGGTCAAACAGAAACTTATGATCTGTGTAAGTGTGAAATGTCATAGTAACTTCTAATAAGAAATCCTGTTTGGTTTGTTTGTCTTAGCTGGTTACATTGTGAAGCAGATGGGTTTGCCCCTGAGGCTTGTCGCCATGGTGAACTCTAATGATATTGTACACAGGACAGTCACCAAAGGGGACTTTTCAATGGCATCAAAAGTCTTTCAAACCTTGGCACCTGCAATAGACATTCAGGTACATCAGTGTTCTTAGCTTTGTAAAATAATAGTGGATAATAATGGTCAAGTTTAATCAATGTACAACGAGACTCTTAGCCAGAACCTGTTTTAATCTGGCTCCCTACATTTTTTTGATAAAATAATTATAGTGTATTAAGAAATTACAGTACCCTGTTGTAAATACCTCAGTATGAGTTCAGTAACTGTTCTTAACTTCATTAACTTTTTCCATTGACTTATTTTGGGGAATTGTTGATTCAAAGTTCAAAGACAGTTTTATTGTCAATTCTGCCATATGTGTTCAACATACAGTGAATCGAAATTTTGTTTCTCTCTGGCCAAGTAGTGCAAAAACACAGTGTACAATATACAATATAAAGACAATACAAAAAAATTCTAAGACAAAATCTAAAAGCAGTGCAAAAGAATAAATGAATGCCTATTTACAGATGTCCAACTGTTTAACAGTCATTCATATGCTAATAATATGTGCTAGCTATTACTACTCAGTTTCAGTGATATGATTTAAATGTTCTTATGGATTACCAGATTAAAGGATAAATAACCAGACAGAAAGATAGAAGAAAAGGCAGTAAAGCTCCTCAAATCCATTCAAGTGCCCTCCTTCACTCTCTGACCAGAGTAATCTTTGAATGAAGTGTCCCAGTACATCAGTCTACAGCAGGGGTGGGCAATTATTTTTCCCCAGGGGCCAAATGAGAAGCAGAAAATATTGTGGAGGGCCGGGCCAAAAGTTTGAAATCTACTTTGTTTATTAATTTTATTTCTACATTGAAATCAGTAAAAGGCATTGTTTACAGAAGCTGGTAAGTTCTGTTATTATTAAGTAATGAGAGAGTGAGGTTTTACAAAAACTGGATTTATTCAGTAAAATTCAAAACAATTCAAAACATGAAACATTTGTAACTCTTTTTCAGTCACATTAACCCCACAATGCTTTCTGAGTTTAACTTTCTTAACTTTGTATTAAGACACCACAATGTCTTTGTATACCAAATAATATAATACAAGATATGTCACAACATTTTTCTGTCCAACTGCCAAACTGTGTAGAAAAAAAGTCAAAGTTAGCATGTTTTAGTGGGTTTTTTTTCTTGACCAGTGAGAGAAATCTAGCCTCTGTTGAGCTTTAACAAGTGCATCAAAATCAGGTTCATGTTTGAGGTGGAGATGTGAAGCACGGCCGACAGATGATCATCAGTACAAATGCATTATTTACAATTTTGAAAGTAGGTTTTATTTTCTTGATTCCAAGCAACCTTTCACGGGCCAGTCAGAGTCAGCTTGCGGGCCATATTTGACCCCCGGGCCTTAAAATGCCCAGGTCTGGTCTACAGTCTTGGACATGCCCAATACCTATATTTTACAGAAACCACAAAGATATATTCAATGACAAATTAAATGTATTCAGTTGACTTCCACTGCAACAAATGTTAGAAAACACAGTAGGCCTAAATAATTTATTTATGTGTTGTTTTTTTGTGAGATTTATAGGACCCATACAACATGGAGAGGGTATTCTGGCTTCTTCTTGACAAAGATGGAGCTTGTGTAAAGAGACTGATGGAGGAGTTTCAGAATTCACATAGACACACTTTGCCTGAAAACCACCACAAATTGGTACAATGTCAACCTTTGCCTCACCCTCATGCTGAGACCTTTTGCTAAATATTACATTATCACTGTAGCTTTCTCAACTGCTTTCAACTGGAACGGTAAATGATGACGGGATTTTGGAGACTATGAGAAGGTGTTGGGAGGAGAACCAGTACATACTCTGTCCACACACTGCTGTAGCAGTGTGGCATCATTACAACTGCCCCCACAAACATGGACTGCTCAGGTCAGACTTTGTAGTAAAACATCAAAAATTGCTTGACAGACTTGAACTGAATCAATTCTTATGTCTTTTTCAGGTGTTATATTGCTACAGCATCTCCAGCCAAGTTTCAGTCAGTGATTCAGAAGGCAGGCCTGACCTTTGACCTTCCAGAGAAAGTACAGGAGTTGGACAAGTTACCCACTAGATATGAAAACTTGGAAAGAGGTCCAAACTGGTGCAAGGACTGGGAGGACAGACTCAGAGAAAAAATAAAGGTTGTAGCCTTAGCCAGATCACACAATGTTTCCTACTAGGGCTGGGCGATTAATCGAGATTTGCGATATCTCGAGATGTTTTATGAAATCGAGAAAGATTTTGGCATATCGAAAAACTCGAGATAATGCGCTAAATGAATAAGATTTCACCGCCCTCCTTATTTTCCTCAACTGTTTGTGGAGCTGTCCGCCCCGCCTCCTTCTTGCGTTTGTGTTTCACTGCCGTGGTTCGCACGACACACGAGTGTTTGCCAATTCAAAGCTAAACACGTATTTTAAAACTGGAAAAATCCCGTCAATGAAAAGGCAGATAGTGGACAATGAGGAGCCCATACCAATTTGAGGGTGTTGTGTGCTGTAAATAAAGAAATAGAGCAACCATTTCTTGTCTTTTTTATTGAATGAAAATGTACCTTTTACAAACAGGCACATGCTGTATAACACACAAAAATATATGAACACATTTCTGTTTTCTTTACACAAATTCACACAACTATATAGCTGCCCGTTGGTGATGGTCCCCGGTTGTATATTCTCGCCGAAAATCCAACATAATGTCCGAGTATGTTTAACATTCCCGTATTAAGATCCAAACAAGCATTTGGCTTAAATAACACGAGGTTAACGAGAGTTCTACTTGTTAATGTCTATCTAATAAAACGATAGCAAGTAATACTAACTATCCATTTATAGGCAAAAACTCTGCTCACGCAGCTCAAATCTTCGTTCTGTGGCGTCTGTCTATGTTAGGGACGGTCAACATTTTCACATTACCGGAGGGAGCCGCTGCTACATTGGTGGAGCAGGGGGACAAAATAAATTCGCTTTTTTTGACGGTCCCTAAAGTACACGTGTTTGCTTGTTTATGAAAGAGAAAGGACTTTCTGCGCATGTGCTCTGTGTAGTCTTGCGTTTCCGGCGGCTCTGGCTCTTTCCGGTTTACAGCGCCACTTATCGGTGTGACATATGTACTACATCGTTTTCACTCAGCGCTCCGTGCTCATCTTGACACGAAGGTTTTCTGATCCAACATGTGTGTGGACGAGACTTTTTTCCACTGTGTCAGGCTTGACACAGTTGACCGATTGGTGTTCCTGGCTCAAAATCTTCAAATGTAAAAATGTTACACTACAGGTACAGTTTTTTGTTTTTTGGAGTTCGAATTTTGTTTTTTAAGGAAAAGGAAGGCAATATGTATTATTTCTTTGTTTTTTATTAATTACGAAATGATCATCTTAAATTTTTTTGTTTTTTTATCTTTGCACTATATAACTGTCTACCCTCAGATTTTATGTTTACAATTAAAATAAGGCAATGTACTACTTGGTTTGGTAATGTTAAAAATGGTGCACAAGCACTTTGTTACTAGTACCTGTCTACCTTTAGGCACTTGGCTGCCTACCTGTTTGCACTTCAATAAAAAAAAAATCCTTGCTGAATTTGGCGCGTTTGGTTTTTTGATTGTTTGTTTTTTTTCCCTGCATAGATATCGAGATATATATCGTATATCGAGATATAGCAAAAACATATCGAGATAATTTTTTTTCTCCATATTGCCCAGCCCTATTTCCTACTACAGATAGCCTGTTTTAATCAAAACTATGTGATCTAATAATATGTCTGACAAATTAACAACAGGTTGCTACATTATTGTAACAGATGCATAGTTTTAACCAATGGTGTCATTTTCTTCTGTTCTTATTAAATATGTGTTGTATTCAGGGGTGCACATAACTTTTTTAGTGAGTTACTCATATGAGTACCAGCAGATAGTGTTTGGTACGCACCAGAATGTGCACAAGAGAGTCTCCAATTGCAACGAGTCCTTTTAGTTTTGGCACAACACCGTTGTACACCCCAACGTTAACAGCTGCTCGGTCTGTGCACACAGCGACCAACTTTGTCGTCCAGTCATCCAAGCCCGCGTCGTGAAAAAGTTTCACTAATCCATCTGTAATTCCCTGTGCGGTTCGGTCGGCACCCAATTCAATCAATCTAAGAAAGTCTGACGAAAACTCGCCATTGCTGGATACTGACACAATGTAGACAATTTCTTGTTCAGTTTTTGTAATGTCCTCCGATCCGTCAAAAAGAAGTCCCCAAAACTGAGCAGCCTGCAACTTTGCTCATAGCTCCCCACTGACAGCGTGCGCGATGCTCTGCAAAATACTTGTCCCCCCTTCACGTGAATGATAAGCAGTCCCGACATTTACTCCTAGCCGCTTTTTGGACATGTTTGACTTTACCAAAATTCAACTAGATACTCGCACCGGCAACATGAACAGCCATGTGAAATAGTTTAGAATGGACAGTCAGTACGCAGGAGCGCGGTAGTGGCCCAAGTCGTAGCACGCGTCGCTCATTTTTGTCGCGCACCTGCGTACCAGTTATGCGCACCCCTGGTTATATTAAAGGCCCCATGGCATGAAATTTTCACTTTCTGAGGTTTTTGAACGTTAATGTGAGCTCCCCTACCCTGTTTACCCCCCCATGGTTAAAAGTTGCGAAATGTCTAAACTGAGCATTTGCGATCCTTTTCTGCGTTACAAAAAATCGGAGCTCAAACGGGCGATTTTGAACAAGGCACCTTATTGACGTCAGATCGAAAAGAGAAATGCAAATGCAGTTCCACCCCCGTCTGTCTGTACTCAGCGTCTCTGTAAATCACGCCCAGAGAGTTTGAACTGCGAATGCGCTAGGCAATGCGAAATGCGTTTTTTTTATTTGCCTGGAGGCACGAGTGTTTCTAGGCTCGGAATTCCTTTATCTGAGCCTCTGGACCTTTGAATAGCAGTGGTTTAATTTTATTTTCTGTGGAAATGTGTTTATTTTTCAATGGAACGCTTCAAATCTCTCCCCCGTGCAAAAACAGCTGATAGCTCAGAGCGGAGACCGGGGAGTTTGGCCATGCCCCCACCCTCTACTATAGGCCAGCTCTTTTCTCCTCATTTGCATTCAAGCAACAACGCCCAGAATAAAGTGTTTGAGAGAGATATTTATGACTCTTTCTCATCTTATCTCTGTTTCTCATGCACTGAGTGTTGATTTTGAAGAATGATTCATTTACAGTATTAGGGAACCATTAAGGAGCCATATAAAAGCATCAAGAAGTACCATGTCATGGGATCTTTAATCCCTGGGCGCGTTATTGCCGTCCTTGAGTTTTCCTGTCTGTAGGTGGCGCAGTGGTAAGCCATCTGGTACTTTTTTAACTGTCGGCACAGAGCAGATTTAATTGGTTTTATCTTAAGAGAGATTAGTTTATGCTTCAGTGAAAAGCGTATGTCTGCCAGACTTAAGATCTTTGCTGTATAATTACAGTATGCCTATATTACAGGCTGTACGGTGTTGTATTATTGTTTGACAGCTGTGTCCAATGTAAGGTTGATGCTGGTGTGTATTCGTATATATTTTTACCACTGGAAAAACTTACAATAAAATCTAATATACAGTTTTGGTTGAGAAGTGAGGTTTTTTTTACTAGTACATATACGCCACTGTTCGACTGTTACAGTGGTTGTAAAATTTCCGAGGAGCCCTGAATGTTACGCGTAGTTTGACAGCTGGACAACCAAACATGGCGGCTGCTAACAGGAGACACCAACACCTTCGATTATTGTCAGCGCCAGCTCTCTGTTTGTAGCTCACGACGAAAATGACGCGCAGAAAATGAAGAAGCTCAGTTTCCCGTTCATCTTATGTTGAGGTTGTTGTTGACTAGCTTTGTTATTGTTTTGAATCTGAATACAGACAGCTCCGATAGGAGGTGGACTACCTGGACTGGTTGGCTATGTTCATGTCTGGAGATGTTTAACAGGTAATCAAAAGCTTTGCATACAATTGTTTATATATATATATACATATATATGTATGTGTATATATATATATATATATATATATATATATATATATATATATATATATATATATATATATATATATATTTGTGCATCTGTACATGACACTTGAGCCTCTTGATTGTGGCTCACACCTGTCCGTCTCTGGGTGGAGGATGATTCCTGTTAAACACCAGGTGTTCTGTATATGTATGTAACAGTATGAGACTATTCAATATGGGTATCATTTTGTGATAAACAGTTGGCCCCACTGCACTATGTAACTAGGGTTTGTACCTGATCATGTGACTGTCACTTTTTCTGCAGATAACAGAGCTTCACTCAGTCCTCCTTTAAACACCAACTCCAGTGATGATGTCTTCACCATCAACAAAACCAAAGACCCCAGACTCTCTTTCAGTGTCCTCCCTGCTGTCTGCTGATTTGGACAGTGATAGCGATGGAACGAGGGGGGACGACGATGGGCTGCGAGACTTGGAAGTAAATCCTTATGATGGTTTGCCATTTTCGTCACGATACTATGCTCTTTTGGAAGAACGAAAAAAATTGCCTGTTTGGGGGATCAGGCAAAACTTCCTGGAGCAGCTAGAGAGCAACAACATGGTACTGGTCAGTGCACCAAGTGGATCAGGGAAGAGCACCCAGGTAACCAGTGTCAGAAATACACAATATACTCAATCAAAGAGAAAACTACTGTCCAAATAAAACATTGTATTCATCTACCCAAAGGGCATACTTTACCCAAAAGGCATACTTGTGTACCAAAAGAACCTTTTAAGGTTTTCTTGTCCCATGACCTGTTTATACGGGCTGTTCATCTTACAATTCTTTCAAGTTAATGAATGACAACAATAAACTCTGACCAAATTACACTCCTCTGTTCACTGTGATCTGTTCGCTCATGTAATCCGGTGACTCTGGGGGCAAGAGAGATACTTTTTTTTTTCTTCGCCCACTCAATTTTTTAAAACATTTTTTTCATCAATGATCTGGAAGACTGCAGAAAATAATTTGGACTTATACATTTGGAACTATTTTTATGTTTACTTTTAGTTTAAATAAATTAATGATTATATTTTAATCTCTGTAAAAAACAAACCATGTATATTTTGATTACTTTTGTGTTTAATAATGCCTCTCAACAATATAAAAATTATATTTCTTGCCCCTCCTCCCTGTGTCTCTGCAGGTGCCTCAGTGGTGTCTGGAGTATGTTTTGTCCTTTGAGTTTTCTCAGGGCCTGGTGTGCTGTTCCCAGCCGTATTCAGTGGCAGCAGTGAGTCTGGCTCTGCGAGTGGCTGATGAGATGGACCTGAGTTTGGGGATGGAGGTGGGCTACAGAGTGTCCCACGATGACAGCTGCACACCAGAGACCCTCCTCAGGTCAGGCAACAGACATGTACATGATAAAAGTGTCAAATCACACATAGGGCGACTCAGCAGTTATTACATCTTCCAGGTAGATCTTAAAGAGCCACTAAATGCCTGCGTGCCTCTGCCCACAGTTAAAATCTGGAAAATCCAACAAAGTGGGCAGTACATTGCGAGTTGGGGAGCGCAAGTGGGGTGATGGTGTGGAGCTGGGCTTGACCTATGAGTGACAGCTGGGTGACTGTGCCGGTCAGTGAGAGCTAGCAACAGCATACTGCCAATGGAGAGTGACAACGAGCTCCGCTTGCTTGCCCCCAGCCCTCATTATAGCTTGTGGCTTAGGTATAGCCCGGGCTAAAAGGGGCTTCTCACGTACCGCCCATAGACCATTAGCTGACCGTGAGTGGCTGTGCTTGTCACGTAATAACCGCACATCTGACTCATTGTCGGCTGTTTGTCCAACCCGGACATACAAATGCAGTGGCCATCCTAAAATGGCCAGTACAGACATGGCTTTTGACCCAAAGTTTGACGCAAAGATTTTTAACAAATATACACTAAAATGCCAAAATAAGGCCAGGGATAGGTAAATCGGTAAAAAAAAAATGGTTTTGGTGTTTAGTGGCTCTTTAACCAGGCTTTAAATTTTAGACGTGTCAAAATCATCCACTTACCACACCTTTATTCTTTCTTTAATCCCCTTTTATACCTACACATGTATGCCAAACATTCTGGATGTGTTTTTATTTTTTTTTAAATATAATAATTTATTTAATATAATTTTTCCTCTCTCACCTAAGGTTTGTCAGTGACACTTATCTACTAGAGGAGATGATGTCTGACCCGCTCCTTCATCAGTATGGAATAGTGATGCTGGACGAACTTCAGGAGCGCACTGTCCCCACTGACGTCCTTTTGGGGCTGCTATGTGACGTCTGCCAGCAAAGACCAGACAACTTTCGTGTTGTGCTCTTGACACACCCCAAGTTAGCACCCCGTCTTGCCTCTTTCCTTGGACCAACTGTGCCCCACCTTTCACCAGATAGTCCCATTAGAGATGGTCCCACAGATAGTCCTACAGAGGTGCCTGAGGAGGGGGGTTGTCAGCCTTTTGGAGACAAACAAGTGGAAGTATTATACAGAGAAGTGTTGTCTGGGAAGGACCCTGTGATAGCAGCTTGTCACATGGTGCTTGATTTGCACAGAAGGGGAGAGGAAGGTGACATCATGGTGTTTTTGGACAGTTCACAGGTACAAAAAATATTCATATTAATATGTAGGGACATGTAATGTCAGTTTTTGTTAACAATGAAACTACTTGGAGTTTGTGAGTTTCACCCCTTTGTCTAAAATGTGAAACGGGGACACCACACCTGAGACGCCTCTGGTGTCTGGTGTCTTGATATTTGTAAAGGCAACGGAGGCTGCACCTTATACAACACAGTTTCTGACCTGCATTTGTATTGTACAACTTTTAGCAGAATTTGTGTATTTCTACATCTGGACCTACACTACTAGGACTTTTAATTGTGGCTTTAGTGGCATATGTAACATACATGGCTAATTATAGGAGTTTATTAAATCATTTTTACTGGTCAATTTCATTGCTAGTTTTAGAATTTGTTGCATGTTGTATTAAGTCAACTCTAGCTCTATTTTTTTTCCCTGTACTGCCGTTTTAATAACTTTTATCACTGTATTACTGTGTAGAACATTGAGGAGTGTGGGGCCCTTCTGGAGAAGGAGAGCATTGCCTTGAGTCCTCAGCTTGGAGCTCTACGGATCATCCCACTCCACTGTGGCCTGGGCCCTCAGACACAAAAGGTTTATGAGGGTGAGCCTGAAGTAAGCGACTCCCCTGAAGATTCAGCGCTGACAACAGATGCCTCCGCAGTGAGAAGAAAAGTTATTCTCACAGACACACTTGGAGAGTCGTCATTCTCTATGCCTGCAATACGCTATGTTATAGATACAGGACTGCACCTAAAAACTGTGAGCCTTTTTTGTTCAAACTCAGTTTATTGTCTGTAACAGCAGACAATATTTTCACAGAATATCTGTTTAAACACATTTGTTTTCAACAGGTTTACAATCCACAAATCAGAGCTAATTCCCAGATACTGAGAGCAGTCAGCAAACAGCAGGCAGATATGCGTACTCAGAGGGTGAACAGTAACCTATCAGGTATATCTGCATTTGTACTTTATGCAATGATCAATTCATTGATCTTAGAAATGTTTCTCTTAATTCAGCTTTAATAACTATAAACAAATTCTTTAGGGTTGTGTATCCGTCTTTATCCAAAAACTCTTTATGAAGAGGGGATGGGGGAAGCTCACTGTCCCGGGGTGATGGATGAAGACCTCAGCCATTTGGTGCTACTCTTAAAGAGGCTTGATATCGCTGATATGGGACAATGCAAGTTTCTGGACAGACCAGGTACACCAATTACTCATCCCAAACTCACAGCACACTGTAACTCAGTATGTTGTCCCCAGCTCCTGAGGCGCTGATGCAGGCCCTGGAGGACTTGGACTATTTGGCAGCTCTGGATGATGATGGAAACCTGTCTGAGGTTGGTATTATAATGTCAGAGCTGCCACTGGAGCCGCCTCTCGCCAAAGCCCTAATTGCAGCCTGCGAGTATGACTGTGTAGATGAGCTGCTCACCATTGCTGCTATGCTGATGGGTGAATAGATTTTACACACAAAACTGTTACTTTGACTCCTTTAGATTCTAATGATTATTTCCATTCTGCCCTGTAGCACCTTCCTGTTTTGCAGCAGTTGATCCCAGCAAAGAGGAGGATGCAGTCACTCACTGGCGACCTCTAATGCACACCGAGGGAGATCACATGACCTTGATCAACATTTATATTGCATTCATAGAACGTATGTTTACTTATATTGATATTTTACACAATTAAATTGAAATAAAGTGTTTACATAAAACTATATGTGTTTGCAGATAATCAAGATGAGGCTTGGTGTATAACAAACTTCCTGAGCTATGCTGCCTTGCGGTTGGCTGTCGTGATACGGGCAGAGCTTTTGGAGGTGATGCAGAGAATAGAGCTTCCAGTATCTCCACCTGCATTTGGCTGCCAAGACAACTGCACAAATATCAAGCAGGCTCTTATCTCAGGGTTCTTCCTTAAGGTAAATCAAATCAAGGTCATTTATAAGAAACAGTTCTGTTTATTTTAAATGCAACGTAGATATACTTTTGTTAAAAGTTCAGTTTTAATTACAGTGGTACCTCACCTTACAAAATTAATTCGTTCCAGAAGTGGTTTCGTAACGTGAATTTTTCGTAAGTTGAGTAGCTATTTCAATGGAAAAGGCCCGATTCGTTCCAAGGCCCCGTTCTTTCCGTTCCAAGGTTGTTGTTTTTTATAGTGTAACTTTTTTTTATAGTGTAACATTGTCTTCTGCGTCCTGATTGGCTAAGAGACTGTAGAGCCAGGACTAAACGTGGAATAAACCAGGTCTAGACCAGAACTAAATCAGGTCTAGACCAGGTCTAAACCAGGTCTAAACCTGGACTGGACCTGGACTAAACCAGGACCGGACCTGGTCCATACCCGGACCAAACCGGGACCAGACCAGGATTAAATCACCCCGCGGCTCTCCGCTGGCCTTGCGCGGCTCATGCGCAAGGCCCCTCGCCCCGAGGGGGAGGCACGGCGGGCGCCGCGGCTTCATCCCGCGCCCGCAGCCCCGGTGTACGCGCCGTGTCGCGCACCTCTCCAAGGGGTTGGCGCACCGTGCCCCGTGACACGGCAGCGCCGCCATATGAGCTCGTGTCTCCGTTCCCCTCGCACGTTCGGCGCTATGTTCATGTCATGGGAGTCATGTCTCCCCCCACGCTTCACTATCAACACATTCCGTTGAAAATCTATCAAAGTTCGAATGTTCAAACGAGAGAGAAATGCGAGAAAAGCCCAACTCCAGTCTGAGAAAAGCGTAGAATGTGTGTGGTGAGGCATTTACAGCCCTAAAACATGTAGAACAATTGCAAAATACAAAGTTGTCCTACCTCGCAGCCCTCTCCCACCGCGGGCCACCTCTGGAACCTAACCCTGTGTGTGTTGATAAAGTGTATTTACGTTTCGGAGCGTGCATCTGAGCGCGCATCTGAGCGCGCATTATTTGAATTTTTGAGATTTCGCGTTTCGTAACTTGAATTTTCTTTCGTATTTAGAGACCAAAATTTAACGTGAAGGCGTTACTTACTCCAAGGTAACTTGGATTTTTCGTTTGTAGGGTCTTTCGTAAGGTGAGGTACCACTGTATATAAATAAGATCTGTGTACATTTTTTGGGGGTAATTCTCTTTCTAGGTGGCTCATGATGTGGATGGGTCTGGGAACTACCTTCTGCTGACTCACCGTCATGTGGCACACCTCCATCCCTTTTCTTCTTACTTGTGTCGTCAACCCTGCCCCAAACCACCCAACTGGGTCCTGTACCATGAGTTCACCATTTCCCAGGACAACTGCATCCGGATTGCATCAGAAGTCCACCCTCAGATGTGAGTGAACCGTGGAGGCCAAGAAAGACTAACTCGTTCTTGGCTGTTTGTCGGAAAAGTCTAAAATATTTTGAAACTGATCTAGAGGAATGGGGCATCAAATGTTATTATGCCAAATTTTCCCAGAATATTGAAAGTTCCAAGTCTCAAAATTTTCTTCCATTTGCACACATGAAGACAAATGTTCCTAAAATTTGCATCAGTTATGCTTGGTTAACTCCATACCCTGAATCTACTCCGTGCAAAAGAAGGTTAACGTTAAAGGGCCTAGCTTATGGCATAAGCTAGGCCATTAGCTAGGGTTGCCAACCATCCCTTTGAAAACGGAATTGTCCCGTATTCAGAAACAAAAGTACGAGTCCCATATTGAGCTGAAAAGGGACGCACTTTGTCCCATATTACCATATGAATCAAAAAGAGTGTCTAAAACAACCCTAACCCAATACGTCGGTCAGCATCTACCAGTCGATCGGTGTCCGGTCTTGGTCTCGAGATGATTGTGATCATATTTCATTACGGCCGCTGCCTTTAGCAATAAACTTTTACCGTGTTTTTCGCACTGCAGTCCGTGCGCTCATCTGGAACGCGTGGTAACCACGCGCGCCACCAGCTCTCTCTCCTCCCTGCTCATAGCGCATAGCTCCCTCCTCAATGCACTCTGATTAGAAGTGTAAGACTACGTGCAAAGCAAAAACGAATCTAAATTTATGCACAGAGCAGGTCTACAGCGACATGTGGTTGAATTTTGCCTAGTAAAAGTGCACAAATGCATCTGTTTATCACAACATCCATTTGGTAAATGTGCAGAGGCTGGTAAATACCACTACAAAACCAGTAAGAGAATGTAACTCCAGTTAGAAAAACATGTTTAAAAAAAAAAATCAAAATCAAAGAAGGGGTCCTTAAACACTCTGTGCCCCAAAAATGGGGCACATAGTGTTTAAGTGCAGTGCAGTTTGCTTGGCTTATTTTAAAATTAACATTCATCAGATAAAATGGAGATAGATGTATGAAAACTTATTTATGTGAGTCAGCCTTTTCCCACATGAAGATCATTAAGTACTGTTCCACCATGACTGATGATCATTTAGAAGTGTGCTTGAGGCTGTCAGCAGCTACTGTCCAGACTACACATCCCGAGCTGATTCCATCCAGTGCAAGTCAAATTTTGTGAGAAGGTAGTGCAAAGTGGGATCATCAAGAGGGAGAAAGGGAATTTTGACCCCCAAAATGGGTGGTTGACATCTTAGTGCCCCCGGACCCCTCTAGCTTTTTGGTGACTTTCAGCTTTTTTTCATTACTGGTCACTTTCATCCCTGTTTATATTAATTTATACAGTTTTAAGTTAAGCAGGACATATATTTATTTTATTCTGTTAATTTTGTTATGTAGTATTAAAAATAAATTGCTGATAATTATTTATTTTCCCTGTGTTCATATCACTCAGATATGCATCTAATTCAATTCCGGCTTGAGTCAAATAGTTAAAAAATCGCGTCACACATACAAAAAAGGGCTAAAAAGATTCACTACACCACGAAGGGTGAAGGCAATCGGGCCGGCCGGTCCTGCCAATGAGGTGTCCCTTATTTATTTTTCAGGGAGTTGGCAACCCTACCATTAGCATAAGCCTTATGCTAACGTTGTATGTATGTTATAATCTTGTATCCTCATCAAAACAGGCTCTGTTCCACAATGTGATGTCATTAAGTGGCAGTATAGGAAGTGCTTCACTGTGTTTAAACTTCAAACGATACGTGAAGAATCCCTCAGTCATCCAGGTAGAATCCATGATAAAAGAAGAAATTAAATTTGTCAACTGGACAAAGTTTGTTTGGTCGAAAACGTTTCGCTGCTCATCCGAGAGGCTTCGTCAGTTCTGGTTCGAGTGCTGGTTAGACACTGCTTATATCTAGCTGCAGGGAGGACAAGTTATGTCATAACTTGTCTCCCATTTATAATTCCATTCTCAAACCAAAGTCAAAACAGACAAAAGAAACAATACGGCAGACAGGTCAGGGCCAGACGTGTGGAGACGGTCGTTAGGGTTGAATAAGTATGCTAAACTAGACGCCAGAGAAATTCGAAAATCAAAAGAGAGAAACTCAAAAACAAATTAGTTGAGATAGTTTGAGAATGATTTCAGTATAGTTAGCTCCTCCCTGCAGCTAGATATAAGCAGTGTCTAGCCAGCACTCGAACCAGAACTGACGAAGCCTCTCGGATGAGCGGCGAAACGTTTTCGACCAAATAAACTTTGTCCAGTTGACAAATTGAATTTCTCCTTTTATCATAAACTTCAAACATCTCCAGTAAAATCGTTTCATAATTGGCTTCCTTGGAATTGCCAAACTTTGAAGATGGAGCTAGCTTTTAGATAGATAGCTTTTTTTGAACCGTCTTCACTTCTCTGCGCACAAACGGATATTGTAGACTTTCTGTGGCAATTTCAACTGAACAAAAGGAAAACAAAAATATATTTTTAATAGGGGCAACAATTTACGGTTATTTTACTGTATTGCAGTATTAGCAGCTCAATTTAAATTTAACTTTAAAAGTACAATTTGACATGATATCACAAGGTGGAACAGAGCATTTTGATTGGAGATGTAGACAGCCTAATAATAACGGTTTACTCAAACATGTGTGAATGAAATAATAGAACTCTAGGTATGTAACAACATTCCAGCTTAAAGCTCACAGGAGTCAATTGTGTGTAATATACCCCAACCCCTCCCTAATATGGGCTACATTTTTTTTAAGACTTCTGGTAACTCGGTTAAATAAAATTGACAGACTTAGTTATTTCTCTATAAAATAATAAAGGATGACATGAAGTTCAGTATAATAAGCTTTTTGGTTCATGTATCCTGCTTTAGGCTTGTGGAGTTGGCCCCTCAGTACTTCTTGGGAAACCTACCCTCAAGTGACGGAAAGGAGCTCCTGATGGAACTAAAGCAGAGTGTGGAGCCCCAGTCCCAGGACGCAGAGTCTCACAGCCAGTCCAGCACGGAGCTCTGTGTGCTCCAATAACAGGCACTGAGGTGGGAAGGCTCGTCACTTTATTGTTTATCTGATGTTTTGAATTGGATACACACAATCTCAAAAAGAGGAAAATAGTGTACAATAAGACATGATTAATATATAATGCTGTAAAATATTTTGTCACTGTTTAATTTAACGTGGTTTTATTTTGAGGGATATATTTTTAAATTTTGTACAATGCTTTCACAAAATTTCATTTTGAAAGGATGTGGAAAGCAATACATTTGGTATGGGAGCTCTTATGTTCAGAGTCTAAGCAAAATTCTTTGAAGCAAAAACTGTAGCACACACCTCCTCAGGGCCAACTCTGTATTTTGTAGTTGCATACTTTCCAGATATCTGTCTTCATCATTTGCCTCTTCACTTTCTGGTATCATTCTGATTGATTCTCCTTTATTATGCCAGACAGGGATTATGTTTAGTGTGTTTACATTAATGCTATTAGATTTTTTTCATCACCACAAAATGCTGATTTATTGACATATTTGTACAGGCTGTGGTGGGTCTTAACAGATTGTGTGCAATTCATTTGTGTTTGTCATTAAATCTTTTTGTCAGCTGTGCTGTTGTCTTTCAGCACTTCTTGCCTCATTGTGTGATACTCGTTCTCATTTTGCTTGAATATCTTCAGCTCGATCTCTGTCTGCGCACGCATCGACTGTAACCACAAATTCAGGAAAATAAGAAACCTGTGGGATAATTGAAGAAGAATATGCTCAGTAGGTTTAGTTGAACAAACCTCCAGGTCTCTGGTGATGGCATGATATGGCCCATGAGTGATTATAAGGATGGAATAGGCCTTGCATATGAAGCCATGGCCCTGTTCAATCTGGCCTGCATGCCAGTGGGTCACACCTGCCTTCATGATAGCCAAGCCAAGCTGAGCACTGTTGGGATGGTACAACTTTCTGTAAAAGTACAACAAAAGGTAAATCAGGCAAATGAACACCTGAGAGAAGGGGGACAAAGAGGTGGAGACAGAGGAAAAGCAAGTTAGAGACAGACTCCCACAGAGGCACATCAGTCCACTCTGTTCTGGGGTTGTTACTTTTTGAAGAAGTACATTTACTATACTTTTACTATACTATTAACACAGTCATTATTGTTGGTTTGCCTCTATTATTTTAGATTGTATTTTATTAAGTACATATTTGAACAGGTTTGAAAATACTCACGTGTATCCCTCCACCATCTTGCGAGCATAGTCTGCAGCCTCCGAGTAGGCGCGCAGGTAGGAGAGCGCCTCGCTGGCAATGCTGAGCACACGCAGCTTGTAAAGGTTTGTGTTGCCCAAAACATTTTCTTGCTTCTCCAGCGTCTCACAGCAGATTCGGGCCACCTTACAAACACAAGACGGTGGACAGTCACGTTATGGAGGTGAACAAAGAATCAAACTCCATACATACCTCATGGAAATTGCCCTGAGTGCGAGCAGCTTCGATCTTTTCTAAGCTTTCTTTACTAAAAGCAGTCACATCCTTGACCTTATCGGCTGAGGGCTAAGAAGAAACGGTATCAACATTTATCACTGTCATACTTGATGATTTGTTATTTTAAGCAGAATCTTCTCTCTCACATTGCTCTCTGCAGCAGCCATCATCAGGTCATCTTTTATGTGCTGTGTGCAGTGTTCACAAGTGCAGTCAAAGAAGTGCAGGTCCTTCAACTTCTTTCTGCGATCAGCGGACAGGTTCAGGAAGTCCACATAACTGACTGTCAACTCTTGTCCCTCAGAGATTTTACCCAGAGCTCGGAGTTCAATCCTTGGCAAAAAAAAAGATCACCATGCAAAGTCAAGAGCAAACCTACAAGTGGAACAGTAACAATGACTATGTGCCAGGCTGTTTATCAAATATTAAAGAATGAGAACAAAGGAATTGATGAAAATTTTTGGCCCCGACATTCTAATTCTTGAATGTGAAGATGTCATACTCTCAGATGTGGGGCAAGAGCCAGATTTCCCTATTGATTACATTGTACTTTGCAATAAAAAATACAACAAAAATGTTGATCCTGAACTTCTATTAGCAACTAGTCCCTAAAATTCACTATGTTACAACAAAAATTAGCAATCTAACAATACTCAAGTCACTTTTGAGCTCCATTACAAGAGAAAACATTTTTTCCTTAAAGTCAACTAATTAACTGTGACAAATTATTACTTATATTTCCAAGTAACTGTAAAAGTACAATATAAACAAAAGTGCATACGTTATGAAACATAATTACTCATGGCATATGTTGAATTTCAAGTAAATCTGTGTAAAAAGTGAATAGCGGTGTACACCAATAAATATCCAGTTACATATTATTTTTCTATATTGAATCCATCAGTACATCTAGACTAGAGAAACAGTTCAGGATTTGAGAACTCCCATGCTTTTTTAGAGCAAAAAGCCCACTGATGTTTTGTGGTAATTGTATAGTACATACACACCTCGTCTTAGAGTGGAGAGCGGAGTTAAGGGCTGACTGGCTGAAAAATAAAGTTTAAGATTGGTTTAACAGGGCGCATGACAATGTGTTTTACTGTCTTTCACACAGTGATACATACTTGCCATTATTGAGAATGACTGTGCAGTTTGGCCAGCAGTCGTGGTTGACAAGACACAGGTTTGGGAAGAGTCCCACACCGACCTTCTGCAGACCTCGTTGGTCGGTGAGCGCCAAACCATTAGACTTTATCTACAATGTGGGAATATAAAGGGAATTATAAAGGAAATATTCAGACACTTATGATGAAGAAAATAAAAGCTTGTGTCTGACGTACAATACCAAAGATGTGTGAGATGGAGTCTGCAGAATGCTGCTTCCTGCCATAGGACCAATACTGAAAGAATTGTTCCACATTGTTCTTGAGCTGTTTTAGGTTTTCATCTCCGAGATCTGCCATGTGATCCTCCAGTTTGTCCACCGCCACCAGTTGGGTGTCAGTGGCAATCCCTGTGTCTTTGTGGATGCGCCACATCACACGAGCAGCCAGACTGGACACGGATGGCAGATTAGGCCCAGTTATGCAATATTCACAATTTAAATGGTGTATAACATTTAAATCACATTGTCTAATGAGCAGGTCCACAGTTTTTACTCATCTTACCGGATTTGCTCATTTGGTGCTGTGACTACCTTCCTGATGGCTGCACACTCTAGCTTGTGTTCCTCCCAGCATGCAGTCTGGCATGTGCGATCACAGTAGTGGGCAAATCTGCACTGGGCACAGCGGTGCAGATTGGACTGGCGGCGGAAGCAGTTGTGGCACACCAGAGCAGCCATCCTAATGACAGATACAAATAAAGACAGTTGGAAGAAATCATCAGGTTACAGATGTGACTTTAATTCAGGCCTAGTCAAATCAGTTGTTCATGGGTTCCAGGCATACGATTCCTTCCTGATTTAAAGGATTTTGTGAGGAGCATTCTACATTCTGGATTTGAATCCTGTGCTCCCTTAGAGATAGGGTGAGGAGCTGGTGTCTGTGGAAAGGGAAGTCTGGGCCTCCCTGCTCAAACCTGTTATTCCTCTATCAGCTGAGGGTCAATGCCAAGCCAGATCCTTCAATCATGAAGTGATCATTATGCCTTAAACCTATGAATACGCAGTCTTTGTAGTCAAACTGAAATGGCCATATCGGCTTGTCAAAGCCTGATCTCGTCAGATGTCAGAAGCTTAGCAGGGCAGGGCCTGGTTAGTACTCGGATGGGAGACCACTGGGAATTCCAGGTGCCACAGTGGAGCGCCAGCTGCAAAAACATTGTGTCCTTAGGCAAGACACTTCACCCACATTGCCTAGTATGAAAGCGGTGTGTGTGTGTGAGTGTTGGTGGTGGTTGGAGGAGCCGATGGCGCAGATTGGCAGCCTCGCTTCCGTCAGTCTGCCCCAGGGCAGACTGTGGCTTCAGTAGTAGCTTACCACCACCAAGTGTGGAGTGAATGAACAATGAACTGTAAAGTGCTTTGAGTGTCATGAAAGGCACTATATGAATGCAATTAATCAATGATTAATTTCTGTGGTTTCAAAAACACAGAAAATGTAAACTGTTGGAACTCAAATTTATGGTTTTAGATGCAAACATTGGTTCTATTCTCCTGAGCTCTGCAAAGCATCTGTTACTGTCAGCTACTTTTACTAGGTAAAAGTGGACAAACGAAAACCATCAAAGGCATCTCAAGCATGTTGAAGTTTTTTCTAGGTCTCGGAACCTGAATCCAACAACACGTCATACTGAAGCTCAAATGACAGTATGACAACTCTCTGTGTGCTGGTGTCATGAGAACTCACCAACCAGCATAGATGGAGTATACAAATAGTTTAATAACCTTCATAGTTATGTTGATCTAACCAGAACCACATACCTGTCATAGACCACAGCAGAAAATCCAGGCTCCGAAAACACCACATCTCCAGCTTTGAGCTCTTTAGTGGCCCTCAAGCCGCGACCCTTGTCCCCAGCATCAAACAGCTGAGCGTTCTCCATACCTCTTCCTGGCATTGTCCCGGCAGACAACACACACGAGTGGAGAAAGTGCTGAAGAATGGGACAGACCTGAGGGACTGAAGAAGGAGCAACCACAGAAGCCTTCCACACAAACCTGACCCCCGTCTGTCCTCAGCTAGACACGGGCTAGGCCAAAAATAAATTCGGCCCCTCTAAGGACTGTACCATCTCCTCTCAAGAGCACAGGGGCAGAAAGTAGGAGTGATCAGGGGCTAAGAGCAAGGAGGTAGAGGTGCTGAGTGGGTGTCAAGGTGGGTGACACTGTTTGGGTGGGTGTGCCCTGTGGTATTTTGGTTCAGGGCAGCTGCAGTGATCCATCAGAGGCACATGACTGAAAGCATAGAGGTTCCCACAGCTACAGTCAGTGTAATTTTATGGCACCAAAGACTTCCTGTGTCTTTAAAGAAGCAGGTAAGTTTACATAATCGTTACAGAACAAAAGACAAAGTCCCCATTTCCTCTCATCTCACCAAACAAAAACGACAAACATCAAGAACATCAATCCCGAATCCCTCAAACAGGACTTTCAGCTTCTCTCTACCCCCCCGGAATCTACAGTTGCTGACCTGGTGGACTACTACAATAAAAGCCTTAGCTCCATTCTGGACTCCCACGCTCCACTTAAAACACGGACTGTCTCCTTTGCCCGCTTGGCTCCCTGGTACACTAGCCAACTTAGAGCCATGAAGAGATCTGGCCATGTCCTGGAGCGAGCTTACAAAACATCTGGCTTGACGGTGCATAAGTTGGCCTACCGGGAACATCAAAGAGCGTATGCAAATAATCAACAATAATCAACAATAACCCAGGTAACTCCAAAAAGCTCTTTTCCACCATCCAACACCTTCTGAAACCACAGCTTCCCTCACACCATACACCAACAGTAGCCAACTCCAATAAATTTCTGGATTTTTTCACCTCTAAAATTACCAATATTCGGTCCACTTTCCCAACACACAGCACCTTTCATGACCCTTCAGCAGTACCCATAACACAGTACTTTCCCAACTTCACACTCACGACGCAGCAGGAGGTCGAGAAGATCCTCCATAACTCTAAATCATCCACTTGCTTCTTTGATCCCCTTCCATCTCCCCTGCTCAAAACTCATTCCAGATCCATTAGTCCCATCATAAACTTCCTGCAGCTGAATGGCTCAAACTGAAGCCATTCAAACCGGTACCTCTCATCAACTTCACTCTTCTCCCATCACCTCTGTTTCACTCTTTGGCCACAGCATTCCCCTCTCTCCCTCTGTTACAAACCTTGGGCTCGTCATTGACCTCATCGATTACTCACTTGCCCAATACACATTTTTGGCGTTTATGATGGTTAACAATTACAATTATGCCGCTTTCGCGGCAATGGGCAGCGCCAGTCTGTGCTATTGGATGCCATGAGTGTCACTATAGTGTGGCATTGACATGTCATGTCATGTGTGCCTACAAAACGGTTACAGGTTTGCCGCCATAGTGGGCCCGGGCGGTGCCACCATGCCAGGTCAGCGGGCACAAGTCACTGACATGAGTGCCACTATGCTTGGCATAGTTGGCAAGCAACAACAATAGGGTCCTACGCACCTTCAGTGCTCGGGCCCTAATAATACGGAAACGAAGCAACAACAATAGGGTCCTACGCACCTTTGGTGCTTGGGCCCTATAATAATACGGAAACGGAGCAGCAACAATAGGTTCCTACGCACCTTTGGTGCTTGGTCCCTAATAATAATAATAATAATACGGAAACGGAGCAACAACAATAGGGTCCTACGCACCTTCAGTGCTCGGGCCCTAATAATACGGAACGGAGCAACAACAATAGGGTCCTACGCACCTTCAGTGCTCGGGCCCTAATAATAATACGTAAACGGAGCAGCAACAATAGGGTCCTACGCACCTTCAGTGCTCGGGCCCTAATAATAATAATAATAATAATACGGAAACAGAGCAACAACAAAATAGGGTCCTACACACCTTCGGTGCTCGGGCCCTAATAATAATAATAATAATAATACGGAAACGAAGCAACAACAATAGGGTCCTACGCACCTTCAGTGCTCGGGCCCTAATAATGACTGATTACTCTTTTTGAAGGTAATGTAATTGCTACTCTGATTATTTCAAAATTAATTAGATTACTGATTACTATAAGTTACTTTGAAAAAAAAAAATGAAACATACAGATCAGGAACTTATAAAAAGCATGAATTCTTCACTATAATACTTTGTTATAGACCCTGATGTCAGACAACCTGCAGTCCTCTTTAAACCAATATTTGTGTTGTTATGGTTCACATTTCATCTACCTCTGAACCCAGAAGAGGACATCCCATGCTAATGTTTATCTTTTCACTGTTTACAACATAGTTCTACTTAGTACCTGCTAAAAACACCTGTTTTTAGCAGGTACTATCTAAGTACCTAATATTTTATTTTTTATTCTAACTAGTTAATTACTGCATTACTAAAAGTTTAATATCTGATTAATTACAGTAATCCCCTGCATTGTAACTAGTTACTGCCCACAAAATACTGCTAGTGATACACACAGTATTTGTCAAATCTTTATTGCCAAAGGCTACATTGCAAGTTTTATTTCTGATTTCAATTTAGAACATTAGATTCGATAGAACATTAGATTTCACTTTAGAACATCAATTTTGCAACTTTTGTTATGTCACCGGTGTGTTATTACTGTGGAAATATTATCTATTCATGGTGACCTCTGTTGGACTTCCTTCTGATGACATCACTCATCATTGCAGTTGATTGGTTCCTGTGAGTATTAAATATACATCTTTGGATTAACAAACTATAATTGTTATGGTATAATAAATAGGTTATAGCTCTCACTGATTATTGTGAGATAAATTTGGCAAATAATTGGCACTTACGTTTTGGTCCACAACATCAGAATAAAGAGGATATGTGAAATTTAAAAGGTAGAAATGTTAAATACATTGTTTCTTCATTAGTTTAGCACAAAGTATAATGAAATGTTTTAAGGCACAGTCACGAGATAAGAACGTTCTGAACTTAAATGTCATAAAAGTCTACGTGTGCTCCAGAAGTGTAGCCGTTTTCCATTAGGAGTTTCATCAATTTGCCACAGGACTCCTCACATGAGAGCAGCTGGCCTTGACTGAACATCTCATTAAAGGACTTGCGTAGCTGCTCGTCACCGCTTTTCGTCCTGGCCTCCAACTGCATGTCTGTGGCCAGGGGTCCTGTAAAAACACATAGGCAGGTTTTATTCCAAGAGTGGCCTTTTCAAATATACTGTTGTAATTACTGTATGGTTCTATTGCATTTTTAAACTATAATAATAACGACTAATATCGTAGTCTATTTGCCCAGGGTTGTGTTTTTCCATATTCTCACCGGGGGCGTAGTTGAGCACCCGGAGGTCCGGCTCTTCTTCTGCCAACACCCTGAACATCATGTCCCGGGCTGCTTTGCCAGAGCAGTACAGAACCCAAGAGGAGAAGGGCTTGAGGGCGCACAGAGAAGAGATGTTGATCACAGTGCGTCTCAGGCCAGAGCGCTGAGGAAAGGCCTGCAGAATCTGAGCAGTGAGGCACAGAAAGGAGCTGACGTTCAGAGACAAGTAGGAGTTCACCTCTGCCATGTCAGTAAAGGACTTCGTGAATCGAGATATGTCACCCAGAGACGCTGCAAGCACAAAAGTGCAGTAGAGCATATTAACAAATGTGCCAAAACCTTACTCCAACTATTTTTTAACTTATGAATGTGGTCTGTGAGTGGTGGTGGCAGGGGCTGATTGCAGAGATTGGCAGGCTTGCTTCAATCAGTCCAAAGGGCAGCTGTGGCTACATCTTACAAGCATGGAGTGAATGAATAATGCAATGAAAAAGTGCTGTGGGTGTCTTGAAAGGCGCAATACAAATTGTATAATAATAATAATAATAATGATAATAATAATAATGTGCTTCCATTTCTGGCTCAGCAGATAGTGCAGTAATAATATGAAGGTTAGATTTTTGACACATGTTTTGTCACGTTGTGTGTCTCAGGGACTGCAGATGGAAATTAGCACAAAGAGGTATAGTCTGGTACAAAGCATCTCTTCATTGACTGTGATTAATGCTCCTGTACATGGTCCATGTCAAATAAATTAAATAAATGAAAAATGTTTTCAAATCACTTTTGTTCCATTCACAGACACGTGCAGATTCCACATGTTTCATGGTTATAGTACAGTTGCATTGAAGCAATAAATATCATGTGGTTGGAGCTTAAACATGCAAATGCCTACAATTAACCATATAATTTCTGAATCCAATTGAAGTTTCAAGGTCTGTTCAAATTCAGTTCAAGTTAAGTCAACCGTTTATCATTCATTACAATACAGGGTCACCATCTGTAACATATTAGGACAATGGGGAGAAAAGGCATGTGTTGTTTAACTACTTCTACACCCACATCCGAGTGAAGTAGATGTAAAATGCATTGTCAGGTCTATATCTTAATGAACTTTTTTTGTGTTTTATCCTTTATTTATCCCTGTAGGACAAATCTGGGCAAACTGTTCCACAAAGGGCTACTGTGGTTGCAGTTTTTCTTTCCAACCAAGCAGCAACACACCAGATGTGACTCATTTAATCAACTGATCTCAGTCTTCAGACAGTTGAAGGTGTGCTCTTGGTTGGTTGGAACAAAAACCTGCAGCCACACTGGCCCTTTGTAGAACAGTTTGCCCAGGTCTGCTGTAGGGAAATTATCCTCTGTATTTCACCCATCCTTCCAGAGCAGTGGGTAGCACATGAGGGCGCCCAGGGACCCATCTCCATGATCTTATTGCTAGGCTTGGTCAGGACCTCAGCTAGCTGGAGGATTTTTTTTTTTTTTTTTACCTATGGAGCATGGGTTTTTGGGTTGAAGGGGGTAACCTGAGTGCCCAGAGGAAATCCACAGAGACACAGAAAGAATATGCAAACTCCTTAACCATGAAAATACAATAAATAAATAAATAAATGCAATACATGATCATTGTGAAGTTTCCAAATGCATTGTTTTGTAATGAATTCTTAATTACAGTATTCATGCTGGACTTACCTGCGTTATTGAACAACAAAACGTGCTCTGCAAGATCTGTAGCCACTTCTTTAGCCGCTGTAGTGACACTTTCCAGGCCCTCTGGCAGGCTCAGGTCAGCCTCTACACACTGAATCTGGAGGTCCGCTCTGCCCGCGTCTGAATCGGTCAGTTCTGCCTGCAGAGTCCGCAGATCATCCCCCGACCGTGCCACCAGAACAAATGCGGAGCCAGGCTTCACTAAGCGGGATAATTCTTTGGCTAAGGTGCGCCCAAAGCCTCTGGACGCGCCGGTGATGATGCACAGCGCTCGGCCCAGGTCTGACATGGGAGGATGCATGGTGCTGCTCTGAAGCTGGAGACAAACTAGAGAGAAGACGCGACTGCTGTGCTGTAGACGTACTCCCTGCGTAAAGTGCGTATGCCTCAGGTGCCTCTTCTTCTCGAGTCAGTGGGATGTACCCTAATATGTGTCGCCATCTCCCGGATTCACGCAAGTTTACATTATTATTATTATTATTATTATTATTATTATTATTATTATTATTATTATTATTATTATTATTATTATTATTATTATTATTATTATTATTATTATTATTATTATTATTATGTAAACTTGCGTGAAAAAAAAAAAAAATTTCACGCAAGTTTACAGCATTATTATTATTATTATTATTATTACTATTATTTATTTTTTTATATTTTTTTTTTGTAGAGCCTTCAAGCGATTATACAGCTCTGGAAAAAAATAAGAGACCGCTGCATTCTTTCCTGAAATCAGCATCTCTACATGTATTACAGCCATTCCATTCCAGCGTCTGTTGAATTCCAACACAAACACAAAGCTGAGCTACTTCAGTTCTTGCACCAGGAGTGGAATAAAGTCACCCAATAATAATAATAATAATAATAATAATAATAATAATAATAATAATAAATTGCATTTATATAGGCCTAGCGCCTTTCATGACACCCAAAGAACTTTACAGTTCATTGTTCATTCACTCAAAGATGCCAAAACGCATGAAAGCTGTGATTAAAAATAAGGGTTCTTGCACCAGATATTGATTTCTGAACTCTTCTTAAGTGTAAACATTAGTATTATGTTGTTTTAAAATGAATTTGATCTTGTTTCTTTGCATTGTTTGAGGTCTGAAAACATGCATCTTTTTTGTTATTTTGACCATTTGTCATTTTATGCAAATAAATGCTCTAAACGATAATATTTTTATTTGGAATTTGGGGGAAATGTTGTCAGTAGTTTATAGACTCAAACAAAAATGTTCCTTTTGCCCAAACACATAACTATAAGTAGGCTAGTAAAATCAGAAAAAATGATAATTTTGCAGTGGTCTCTTATTTTTTTCCAGAGCTGTATTAGGCGTCAATTTGTTTCAAATTACCATTTAAAAATCATCATTATATAAACTGGACCTGTATCAGAAATGCTGAGAGGCTCTGTTCAATATAGTGAAATATTGAAATGCACTTTGAAATGAGAGGTGAAAGAGTGTGGTTAGGCTGTCCACTGGGTTGCAGCTGCATAAACCAACGCATTGAATTGATCTGGTTAGACATGTATAAGTGGCACGGTACTTTTGGGAATTTCACTATGTGCAGTGTGGTTAAATTTGCTTGTGGGGCTTTTATTTGATCTAGGACCTAATAATTAAAACTCTTTTGGTAACTATTTTCAATCAATTTAAGGTCAAAATAAAAAATAGATGGGAACTTAGCAATTATATATCACCCTATATATTACCCTCAAAATGACAACTAATCTTTATATAAGAACATAGACAACAATACTTTTTATTTTCTTTAAAAATTGTTAACAAAGAAATTCAGTACTTTGACACCAGGTCTACCTAGTTTCACCATTAATTATTTTAACATTGATTCTATTCTACTGAAAATCATTCTAATCCTAAACGATCTAAATAAAGAGCATAATACAGGTTGAACAAACATTAAACATTATTTGTTAGTCTTATCTCTTGTTTTATCAATGATTATAATGTTTACAACCACACAACAAACAGACTTGAAGCCAGACTAGGTAAACTCTGTATTCTTTATCCCTCATTTGTATTCAAGGTCTACACATTAGATTCACTGTGCCTGTGCTTGTCATTATCCAGATCACAATCCTGGGAGATGAGTTTGTATGGTTTCTTCCTCTCCTTTTCCTCCAGCACAGAGTTGCCCATTTCCACATCTTTGCTGCGGAGCTCGTGCCGGGACAAGAACTCCACAATGCCCGCTCCAATGGAATCACCCAAAACATTAGTGGTGGTGCGCAGACGGTCACTGCACATAAAAACATGTCAGTAAAAGGTGAAGACACTTTTTAGTTTCTAGTATGTAAACCACAGTATGGCACAGTACTAACCTTTATGTTGGTTTATGTATTTGTATTTCTTTGATTGTTATAAGGCTCCCTCTATACTCACTCCTATGCACACTTTACTGAGTCCAGAGCAGGATATCGCCAATTACTCCACTTAGCTGAGTAATTTCTGGGAAGGGTATTCTAATTGAAATGATTAATTTGGGAAAGCTAATTATGCTTCTATGTTAAAGCTCGTTTCTAAAATATTTCATACAAAACGGATAATGTGGAGCATGACTCTTGGGACAGTGGAGAAGTGTGTCATTAGGTCGTAGCTGATACACGGCTGCTTGTGACCCCTTTTAACAATGATGATTCAGAAACAGTGGCAGAATAGGAGATCTGTGTATCTTGCGTTATGATATGAAAATATAAAGATAAATACTCACAGGAACCAATCAACTGCAATGATGAGAGTGATGTCGTCAGTAGGAAGTCCAACAGAGGTCAGAACAATCACCATGGTGACCAGGCCGGCCTGAGGGATCCCTGCAGCACCAATACTGGCTGCTGTAGCTGTGATACTGAATAGAGCCAAACAACAGCACAGATGGGTGAATTTTAGGGTTACAGATAAGAGTTCTTGAAAATGCATGTCTTACCTAATTGTAATTATTTGACCAAAGTTCATCTCTATATTGTTGACCTGAGCAATAAAGATGGCTGCCAGTGCCTCATACAGAGCTGTCCCATCCATGTTGATGGTTGCTCCAACTGGCAGCACAAAACGAGTGATTCGTTTGTCAATTCTGTTGTTTTCCTCCAAACATTTGAAGGTGACGGGCAGTGTCGCCGAGCTAAATGATAAAATATTATGATATTGTCTCTTGGAAACTCCAGACCAACCAAACACTGACAACCAGCTTCACCTTATTTTCTCACCTGGATGAAGTTCCTAGAGCAGTTATCAGAGCCTGTAGAATCCCAGCAATGAAAAGAAATGGGTTCTGTCTTGTGATCACAAAATAGAGAGTGGGGAGAACAAGGACGGCATGGATTAGGAGGCCAATAATGACCGTGATGGTATACATGCCTAACTGTCCACCCATCTGTGTCAAGTCATCCATCTCAACAATCTTCCCTGCGATTAGAAAGAGTATCCCGACAGGAGCATACCTAGAGGCAAGACACTGTCAGTACCTCTGAATATTTATTACACTGTCTCTGCTGTATATCTCTATGTATCTTACCACATAATTATAGCAACAAGCTGCATGATGGCTTCATTGAGACTGTCGAAAAAGTCCCTCAAGAGCTGACCCTGCTCCTTCATGTTTCCAATTATTAAACCAAAGCACATGGAGAACACCACCAGCCCCAGGGCATTGACACCATTGACTTGCCCTGGCACTGGGATGACCTCTTCCTGGGTGACCATCATCAGCTCTTGCGTGCTGTTGGTTGAGTTGAGGAGTGTGTCATTCACTGTTACTGACATGTGAAATGTTCTCTTCCCATATTTGGTTTTGAACTAGAAGAAAAGAGACACATAACCCACTGGAACCAAAAACAAATGCTGACTGTTCTAATGTGTAAAATGTATATTCCACAGATATATTGTTCACGGATTTTACATGGTGTTGTACACAATTACCTCTTATACTTAGTTTATATGGGATATCTATATCTATCTACACACACGCGTAAAATATGTGTGTGTATATGTTTAACTTTACTCACCTGTTGTGTGCATGCTTCAACTAAGTTTGGTGGAAACATGTTCCTGAAATAAATGTCAAAAAAAATTTCAAGTAGCTAACAGGTCAATGTTATTAATATAATATCAAACATGTGGGATACCTGATCAAATCTAGGAAGGCATCTGCTGGACTAACTTGTTCTATTGTCTGCTGCTTTCCAAACTCGTCCTTAGATCCTCTTCCAGGATGAATAATGAGGACCACCAAAATCCCAATGAAGACGGCAATGAAAGTTGTGGTCATGTAGTAAATGACTGCTCGCATGCCCATTTTGCCTGAAGCTTTGCTGTCCAGAGCAGCCATTCCTAAGATTAGGAGAAAATCAAAAGAGAACACTTTTTCAATATTTCATAGCCTAAAAGCTCAAAGAAGACACACAATGCAATTTAGAATTTGCTACCTGTGATTAGACTGGAGATGAGTAGAGGCAGCACCAGCATCTGAAGCATTCGCATCAACAGTTCTCCAGGAAACGAGAAGTACTTCACTTCCCTGTAAGACATTTTATAAGGCCGGAGGGCAAACCCCAGGATTATCCCTACAGAAAATAAAAAAGAAGTAAACCCTTTAAGAGCTCTGGTCACATTTAGGATGAGAGAAAAAGAAGACTTCTCCTGACCTACAACCACTGCTCCAACTGTGAAGAGTACAAACGCATTCTTCTTAAAGAAAGTCTGAATGTCCTTTTTGGAGATCTCCTCCACTTTCCTTTTGGCTTTCATAGTGCGAATGTGGATGCCTTCTCTTATGCGGTGCATCTTGCTTCAGCGGACAAATTTATCTGCAGCTGCTATTATATATTGTATTATAAAGAAGATATTTGATTACAACATGCTCAATTTTGTATTTACAATAAAAAAATAAATAAAACAAAAACAACACACATCACTAAAACAAGCAATCTTGACTTACCTCCTGGTTGTGGCTTTTGAGTGTATTGAAAGTCTGGTGATGTTTTGTGTGATCAGAGCAGGCTCTTAGGCTGATTGTTCTGTCTGAAGTGTCGGGAAGATGACATGAAGAGAGACAGGAAACAGTTTGGGAGGGAGACTAAGGTTCCTCCTATCTCGCTCTATAGCCTGGTGGCATACTTTTACAGCTGTACAAGTATTAAACTGTATCAACAAAACTAAAGAGGCTATCAAAACTAAAGAGGCTATCCTCTTTAAACTTTTTATTTTTTTGCACATTTTTACATTTGATGTAGCCAGATTATCTCTTATTTTTATCTCATATTTGGAGGACTAAGGGAATATTCTTCCCTTAGTCCTCCAAATAAGATAAGATAAGATAAGATAAGACTTTATTGATCTCACACAGGAGAAATTTACTCGCCACAGTAGCTCCAGGACAATTGGACAGGAGGGAAAAAGTGCATGCAGGCAGGGAGGGGGATAAAATACTAAATGCTTTTACTATATTATTCATTAGAACAGCTCTCAGAATATACAGGTATATCTAATAAGAAAAGATGAAACATAATATTTATGTCTATATTTTTAAAGATACATATCACCTCATCCAGACTTGTTAGTTTCCATAGAGTAAATTAGAACGCCACAATTAGCAGAAAAAGTAGAGCTTGTGCAGTAATAAGTGACCTCACACAGTATGGAAACATATTCCCCTGTGAGGTTCCTTATAATTAGTCAAGAAGAATACCCCTAAAATAGGTCAAAGAGTTTTACAAATATAGTTTTAAGTTGTACTAATGACTGAAAATGAGATTTTGCTCTTGAGTACCTCTACACACAAAATCAAACAAAATAAAATAAAAAATGTACATGTAAAACATTTGTAAATCTTTCTATTCAGAATTCATGTATTGATGTTTAAACAGGTCTAAACAATGGATATCCTCCAGTGGCTCTTCTTGATCTGTAAGAGCAGGGACTCTGCTTCAAGCTCCCCATGTTAATTTGAAAAAGTGGGGCCGATGGCACAGATTGCCAGCCTTGATTCCATCATTCTGCCTCAGGGCACCATCACCAAGTACTGAGTGAATTAATAATGAATAATAGTGTAGAACTTTGAGGAAGCTTTGACAAACCTCTAAAGTGCATTTCAACTTCTATTCTTAAATTTATTTGTTTTTTGGATTATTTATAACCTGCTTTCAGATGGGAAAGAGCAGCATTTTCAGTTCTACAGGCACAATGATTTTTTTTATAGACCTATTAAAAATATTTAAAAGGAAAATTAAAATAATTATACAAGTCATTTAGAATAGTGAGCCATATTCTTTATGACACCCATTCTGTTCATTTTTATATCGGTCAGATTGGCACCAGAGCATGACTGTGTGGAGTTTACAGTTTTTTCCTCACTATATTTCTTTTGGCCCTGTGGATATCTGTCAGAGCCGTGACCTGAGTCTTTTATGGACAGTCAAAATAAAGACGGCA
The DNA here is from genome assembly GCA_036785185.1 of Paratrypauchen microcephalus. Taxonomy (NCBI): domain Eukaryota; kingdom Metazoa; phylum Chordata; class Actinopteri; order Gobiiformes; family Gobiidae; genus Paratrypauchen; species Paratrypauchen microcephalus. Next base: position 14,521,587 of record JAVJIX010000004.1, on the reverse strand, counting down.
GGTTTTACGACGTACCCAATGGGAATGAAGTACGTCTTACGTCACTGGAGGAGTATTGAACGTGGAGCTACGTGCCTGCTAAGCTGCATGGGGCACAGTGTGCTTGCTCTTTTAATTTCAGGTGTTTTTGTTTACCTGCTATTGCTCTTGTTCTTTAATACAGTCTGATTTTTACAAGGACTATCTAATGAAATCTAATTGGACCGGGTCGACTTGTGGAAACAGTTGGTGAATAGTTGGCGCTGCTAACCACTTTAGCTATATGGCTATATGGCAACACTCAGACATAACAAAACCAAATAACTTATTTGCTGAATTGTTGTGACATTACACCCTGCATCCTTGTCGTTTTATGTACATCAGAATGTAATAACCCGTGCTTGAGCTTTCAGACTCCGTAACCTTCAACAGACTACGAGTTTTCGTTTTGTTTTTTCGGATACTGTGTAGGACAGGATGACACGCGCAAGCTCAATTTAATCATTCAAATTGCAGACGGAGTAATTTATGTGTGTAATTTTGGTGCCGAGAATGCCTCGGCGCTCTGTGGTTAACTGTGTGTGCACTGGACACCGTGCTTTTGCCCAGCTGTACGGAGTCTCACGTCGTCAGCTTCACACTTCAAAATTCAACCCTTCGTCCCAACCAAGAACTGGATTTAAACCTGAAAAAGTGGCCGTGGTAACAAAGACAACACGCTATGAATTTGAGCTGCAGAGATATAGATACGCTGGGCTATCAGAGGAGGATCTGAAACAGCTGGTAAGACATTTGAAAGCATGACATGACACTCCTGGTAAAGCAATTCTGAAAATCCTACATTCCTGATTCTCTGTTTTGTAGCTTGCTTTGAAGGGCTCGAGCTACAGTGGCCTTCTGGAAAGACACAACATCCACACCAACAATGTGGAGCACATAGTCAAGAGTTTGAGGTAAGACTCACCTTTCAGTCTATGATTTTGATAAAGGTAAAACCACTTAGAGGACTGATACTGTATTTGTCTCTATTTTCAGGAGAGAGGGTATTGAAGTTAGAGTGGTTAAAAGAGGAGAATATAATGAAGAGGTGGTGCGATGGGCAGATGCAATCATATCAGCTGGAGGTAGGACTTTGATTATGCTTTCCAGAATAAAGTGAAACGCCATCACTTACTAATTAAAAGTAGAAATTGTATACAAGACAAAAAAAAAAGGTTTAATAAACAATAGCTTAAGAAACAATAGTATTTGCACACAGTGCACCTAACTGCAGTTTGTTTTGTTAGGTGATGGGACAATGCTACTTGTTGCCAGTAAGGTTTTGAGCAAGGATAAACCAGTTGTTGGAGTTAACACAGACCCTGAGAGGTACTAATGTTACTTAAACTAATGTTACTTAAATCAAAATTTGCCCCCCCTTCTGTCAAATAAGTCTATTTGTTTTACACCTATCTCTGCACCATATACTGAGTATTTTAACATTCTACTCATTCCTCTCTCTTCTGACTAAAGGTCAGAAGGTCACCTGTGTTTGCCCGTTCGCTACACTCACACCTTTCCTGAGGCCCTGCAGAAACTGTTTAGGGGCGATTTCAGGTATGTTTGTTAGACTGCATTGAGCATAAGGTGGATTTACCGGCTCTGAGCAGTCAAACTATTTTAACTCATTTTGCTTCTAGTTTTATATCCTTAAGGTCCACACCAAATATTAACCCAGATTTAAGCAATGCTAATTGCTTTTATGTAATATATCAGACCAACTAGTAAAGTAAACAATATTTTATTTGAAAGGATCATATCCTCATATAAGTTTCATAGATGGATTTCAGTGTTACTTGTAAAAGTGGACAGCAGCCTAATCGTTTTTGATTGATTGTTTAATTTCTTTTCTGTTTTGCCATTCTAGATGGCTGTGGCGCCAAAGAATTCGACTTCATCTTGAAGGCACAGGAATCAACCCAACACCCGTAGATCTCCATGAACAGCAGCTGAGCTTGGAACAGCACAGCCAGGCTCACCGCAACACAACACCTGATGGCCAAAGTGGTACATCATAACTTTTGTCTTCTGTTTGATTGCTGAAAATATCTTGTCCCTTATAAATTATATTTTGATTCAGGCACAAGTGTGCTACCTGAGAGCTTCTCACAACCATGCCTCCTTCCAGTCAGAAGCCTCAATGAAATCTTCATTGGAGAGTCTCTTTCCTCCAGGTATATTTCTAAAACATTGTTTTAGTGTTTATAGTAAGTGTATCATTGTAAATTGTGCATACATGGGCATACTAAAACCAACTATATATCCCTTCACTATTGCATGACCCCCTAATCCTGCCCATCGCTCATCGCATGAATCTCTGTCCATCACAGGGTGAAGTTAAAACGTCATGTTAAACTCTTACTTCATAGGGCTTCCTACTATGAGATCTCTGTGGACGATGGGCCTTGGGAGAAGCAGAAGAGTTCTGGCCTCAGCGTCTGCACGGGCACTGGCTCCAAAGCATGGTAACTGCTTATTTTATACAGTACCAAAAATAAGCTCTCGCATATGTTCTATATACAGTGGTACCTCACCTTACGAAAGACCCTACATACGAAAAATCCAAGTTACGAAATGCCTTCACGTTAAATTTTGATCTCTAGATACGAAAGAAAATTCAAGTTACGAAACGTGAAATCTCAAAAATTCGCGCTCAGATGCACACCCTGCTGTTATCCCCGCTCAAAAAGCACCTTTCTCGGCCTCTTAGCTCTAGCGCCGAACACGCAAGATTTTCAACAAAATGTATTAAATAGTGAAGCGTGGGGGAGACACGACTCCGGAAGCAGCGCAGAGACATGAACGCACCAGCACGAGGAGCACGCACCAGCACGAGGAGCACGCACCAGCACGAGGAGCACGCACCAGCACGAGGAGCACGCACCGGTTGGTTTGTGCTCCTCTGATCTGTAATGTCTCGGGCCACAAACCAGCCGGTACGAGGAGCACCCCCTAGTCCTTGTCTGCACAACCGCACCGGGGCTGCGAGCACGAGATAGAACCACGGCGCCCGGACCGCGTCCTCTGGAGCCCAAGCCACAAACCAGCCGCACGAAACCAGCAAAGAGCGACACGTGATAGTTTAATCTTGGTTTAGTCCAGGTCTAGACCTGGTCCAGTCCTGGTTTATTCCAGGTCCAGTCCAGGTTTAGACCTGGTTTAGTTCTGGTCTAGACCTGGTTTAGTCCACGTTTAGGCCTGGTCTAGTCTCTTAGCCAATCAGGACGCAGAACCAATGTTACACTATTTAAAAAAAATGTTACACTATAAAAAAAACAACAACCTTGGAACGAATCAGGCCTTTTCCATTGAAACAGCTACTCAACTTACGAAAAATTCACGTTACGAAACCACTTCTGGAACGAATTAATTTCGTAAGGTGAGGTACCACTGTGTGTGTTTTTATATATATATATATATATATATATATATATATATATATATATCATAACATATACACACACTCTCTCTCTCTCTCTGACTCTTAGGTCATACAACATTAACAAGTTGGCCGAACAAGCTGTGGAGGAAGTTTTGAAAATTGGTCAGCCACATTTAATTTTAATGAAATTCATAATCATTATTTTTCTACAAACAACTTGACACAATGTGTCGTTTTACAGGGAAGGCACAGGCTCATCTGGAATTCCACCTAAATCATAAAATTATTGAAAAGGGTAAATTGAATAATTTTGTCAGTAATATACTAGTTAATGTTTGCAAATGTATTAACTGTGCTTATTTGGTTGTTCAAAGTTACTGAAGCCTACAATGAGTCTCTGGTGTTCAACCCTGAGGACAGGCAGTTGTTGTTCAGCATCAGAGAACCAATTGTAAACAGAGTTTTCTCCAGTAGTCGGCAGAGGGGCTTTGCCAGCAAGTCAGTGACAAAGTTCAAATGTCAACAAACCTAAATGTGATGAAATTATTTAATTATTTTCTTTCGTTCCCTTTTAGAGTGTGTGTTCGATCTCGTTGCTGGGATGCGTGCATGGTGGTTGATGGCGGCACTTCTTTTGAGTTCAATGACGGCGCCATTGCTACCATAAGTTTGAGTGATGAGGATCAGCTTCGGACTGTACTTTTGGAAAACTAAAGCACTATAGAACTTTGTGGATGTTTTAGCCTCATCTCAGATTTATCTACAACATAAGGTTGTTTTACAATCATCAATTTAGTTGCGCTTGCACAGTACAGGAAAAAAAAAAAAAGGTCTGCTGGTTAAAGAATGAGTGTGGATAAGTTTTTTTTTAAGGTATTATTTTCCATGAAAGTATTTTGCCAAAAATTACTTTAAACTGAATTGTTGGCAAGGTGTCAGAATTTATTGTGTAAATGGAATGTTTGTGAAAAGGCATCAGCTATTCAGGGATGAAAGTGGCCAATCATGAAAAAAGCGGAAAGTCACGCCTCCTCCCCCGCAGCAGAGCACACAAGCTCGCGCGGCCCCGCACACATGTACAAGTTTAATACGAGACATGTACTTTTGTTTCTGAATACGGGACGATTACATTTTTCAACGGACGATTGGCAACCCTAAACACAATTATACATATATAATACACACCCAAAATTTCAATGTATTTGGAGAAAAAAAAAAAATTACCACGCAGCTAAAAAAAAAAAGCGGAGATCCACTAAAAAGCGGAACTCTTTCATCCCTGGATATTGTATTTCTTTAGCAGCCTATATTTTTGAAAAAGATTTATATTATGTTGGTGGTTGAAAATGCTGGAGAATTGAAGCATCTTATGCCGTTTATAGATTAGGTCAAATTTGCACAACAGTAATAACCTTTATAGACCTTTTAAAATTGTGGCATATTTTGACTGCTGGATGTTTAGTAACTTTCATGAAGCCAATAAAACTAAATGCAAATAGTCATGATTCAGTTTCTGGAAATACATTTTCACCATCAACTTTTGTTCCTATTAACTCAAAGGTTTAATAATGTTAATACAAGTTTGAATTTTATTTCATAGACTTGGTCATTTTCCACAATGCATTTGCTTATTTGGATAAAAGCCATACAAATTTACACATGGGCATAGAAAAATTCCTATATCCGGATAAAAATAATTATACTGATTAAAATTGCAAGCATTGGTACAGATCTCACACTGACATTATGTACCAATGCCATACAGAAAAAGCATCACCTTTGAATATTTGGCCCTCTAACTGAAGTGAAATGAGTGAATTTTACATTGTATGAGTCTTACAACTTGTTATACAATTTGTTTTAAATTAAGGACATTATTAGAACAGATTTAAAAAAAAACTTTTTTCTAACATTCCAACTACAACTGTAGTAAACATGAAAAACCTATGTAAAAAGAAAAACTCTAAAGGTTGGAAATAGCATTTGCGAGTGTCACTCTGCCATTTGGCGCCGTTTTCCAAATGATTAAAACAATAGCAGCAAGATCCACAGAAACAATGTGCCTCCCCTGCAAATGGGCAAACTCACAGTAAAAACACCAACTATGATCACAGTCTAACCCTAAGCCGGCATCTCTGGTTCCACATGGTACAGTCGTTATAGTGACCGACAACTCTCCCGGCTGGAGTTGGTCGGGCAATTGTCGAGAACGGCCTGGAGTTGATGGAGACGTGTGGCATTTCCTTTTTTAATGCCGGCAAATGGCTGTCATTGATGAGGCCAAACACGTCAAGCATAACAAGCGATGGGATTTTTTTGGCCAAATCACTGCAGACGTAATGTATAAATGTTAAAATCTATTATAATATGTTGTAACAACAGTTTCTTGGGATTACCTCAAAGCGGCTGGGTGGATGTGATAGCAGCGACTTAATGACAAATGCAGCAGGTATTTGAGCTGAGCCAGTACTGGAAAACTGTCTGCCATCAGAAGAGTGCCATCACTGCAACCCAGTTTAGCAAATCACTTAAGTTCCTCAAACATTGAAGTAAAGGCAATATTTGGACATATTCTGTTTAAAAATGACCTTACCTCAAGTCTAAAATGTGGATCTTTTGGCATCTTGATACCAGCACTTTAATATCTAGAAAAATTAAATCTTATTAGGTTCATATAATCAGATGTCTCAAATGAAATTAACTATAAACATTCACCGCATACATAGATTTCAAATGACAGACATGAATGAGCACCCAACAAAAAGCATGTGGTTAAAATTTGCTTTAACTCACCATCAAGAGTCAAATTCTCTCTGTAACCACTGAAGTTCAGATGAGTAACACAGGGGCTTAAATTGTGAACCACACTTTTTACATGATCACTTGTGAAGTCGCACCATGATATATTCAATTGTAATATCCTACAAAATAAACAATTTAAGAAAATATTGAGGACAAATCAAGAGTTACTGATGTTGATCATTACAAATAATGACAAAGACCTTTGACATGATTTAAGCATCTCCTCTAAGGCACTAGAAGAAAAGTTAGAGCACCCACTTATGTTCAGTTGTTCAAGGTTCACATTTTTGGCCAAAGAGCTGGAAGACATGAGGGCATGAGTCAGAAAATAATATAATTTTATATAACCGAGTTAGAGTGGTTGTTCTTACTGAATGATTGTATCAGACAGCTGTAGTCCCTCTAAACTCAAATCCTGCAGTTCTGTACAACTTGCAATAATACCCTCCAAAGCGGCTATCGGAATAATGGAACTAGACAGATCCATCTGAATCACTTGTAATGGTCTGGAGGAGAGAAAAACAAACATACTTAGAATTGTGTGTAGAATCCCTCAGTCGTCCAGCTTATTCAAGCTTGGATGAGCTGTGAAGCGTATTCGACCAAATAAACTTTTGTCCAGTTAACAAATTGATTTTCTTTTTGCCAAACATAGAATTATCATTCCTCAAATATTTTATAAAACTTTGTTTAGTCACCCTATACAGTCAAATGTCTACATATATAACCACCAGTGTTTTAATGCAAGTTATCGAGTTGATGTATCTCACCTATTACTTGTGAACTGCAGCTCTTCTACAAAGGCACGTGGGCAGCGCAGTCTGCGGACTCCGGTCTTCAGGATGTGCTGCAGAGCAGGGCCCATGTGAGTAAGACCCTCCAGATCCACACTGTGCCACAGAGATTCATCAGACCTAGGAGGAGATTTAGAGGTTCAGTCAATGCAGTGAAGTAGACTTCAGGGGGCTCCATTCTAAATACATACACCAAGCGGTTCCAGCGTTTGCAGACAGAGGCCATCTTTAGAAGCTCCTGCAGAGGAAGGTAGAAGAAGATCTTCAGAAGCAGCTCATCGGGTAGGTGATCCCATGAAAGGCCTGTCAAAATGACAATGTGTAGGTAGTAAGTATCAGGAAAGGAACATCTTATACATCAACATATTATATACTGAATAAAAGGAACACTTTTAAAACATTAGATCTCAATGTGAAAAAAAATATGTTGGATATCTTTACAAATATGGACATGGTAATGTCTTAGGAACAGAAGGATGCCGCCTCTTAATGGAAATAAACAACATGTGCACTAGAGTGGCAACAATGAGACAACAAACAGGACTGTCTTTGCATGGGGAGATCATTTAAAGTTTCTCCCTTTTGGTGTTTTTTGGTTGGTTTTCCACAACTGCTGGCTTTGTCTAGAGTGATTATCACTACTGGGAGTATGAGGCCATTCCTTCACCCTACAGAATTGCAAAGACAGCCCAACTTCTCCAGGATGGCACATCCGGATGTGCTTTTGCAAGGAGATTTAAAATGTGTCTCCCAGCACAATCTCCAGAACATAGAGATTTCAGGAGAGCTGGACTGGGCTGTAGAAGGTCCTCAGCCCATCAGCAGGACCCATATCTGCTCCTTTGTGCAAGCGGGAACAGGTTGAGCACTGCCCGTGCCCTACAGAATGACCTCCTGCAGGACAGTGCCTCGTGAAGTCTGCAGAAACAGACTTCATGAGGGTGGCTTGAGGGTGCCAGTTCCTGTAGTGGGCCCTGTGCTCACTGCCCAGCAACGTGAAGCTCTACTGGCATTTGATAGACGACACTTAGACAAACTTTATTTATCCACAAGGGAAACTGTTTAAACACCAGAATTGGCAAGTCCACCACTGATGCCCTGTGCTTTTCACAGATGAGACAACACCTGTGATGGAAGTGAAAGAATCTGGTGAAGACAAGGAAAACGCTATGCTGCCTGCAACATCATTCAGCATGAGCAGTTTGGTGGTAAGTTAGTGATGGTCCAGGGAGGGACGCACAGACCTCTGCCAGCTAGAAAACGCCAGACTGACTGCCATTAGGTATCGGGATGAAATCCTTGAACCCACAGTCAGACTCTACACTGGTGCAGTAGGTCCTGGGTTCCTCCTGATGCACGACAATGCCCTCATGTGGCAAGAGTCTGCGGGCAGTACCTGGAGGATAAAGGGATCAATGGGAATGAATGGCCCTCACAATCACCTGACGCCTCTGGGACATGTTTGGGTCCATCAGATGCCGCCAGGTTGCTCATTGGACTCTACAGCTCAGTGATGCCCTTACACAGATCTGGGAGGATGTCCCACAAGACACCATCCGTCGTTTCATTAGGAGCATGCCACAACCTTGTCAAACATGCATACAAGCACGTGGGGGCCACACAACCTATTAAGAAGCATTTTGAGTGGCAGAAATTAATTTTTTGGCAAAATGGACTGGCCTGCCTCATTATTTAATTTTGATTTTAGGGTGTCTAGAAAATTTCAGCCTTCTGTAGGCTGAAAATGTTATTCCCATTAAAAAAGGTGGCAGCCTTTTGTTCCCAAGCAGGGCTGGACTGGGACAAAAAAAACGGCCCTGGCATTTTTGGCTTAGACCTGGTTTAGTCCTGGTTCAACCCTGATTTAGTCCTGGTTCAGACCTGATTTAGTCCTGATTTAGTTCTGGTTCAATCCTGATTTAGTCCTGGTTTAGACCTAATTAGTCCTGGTTTAGTCCTAGTTTAGTCCTGGTTCAATCCTGATTTAGTCCTGGTTCAGACCTGATTTAGTTCTGGTTCAATCCTGATTTAGTCCTGGTTTAGACCTGATTAGTCCTGGTTTAGTCCTGGTTTAGTCCTGGTTCAGACCTGATTTAGTCCTGATTTAGTTCTGGTTCAATCCTGATTTAGTCCTGGTTTAGACCTGATTAGTCCTGGTTTAGTCCTAGTTTAGTCCTGGTTTAGTCCTGGTTCAATCCTGATTTAGTCCTGGTTTAGTCCTGGTTTAGTCCTAGTTTAGTCCTGGTTTAGTCCTGGTTCAATCCTGATTTAGTCCTGGTTTAGTCCTAGTTTAGTCCTGGTTTAGTCCTGGTTCAATCCTGATTTAGTCCTGGTTTAGTCCTGGTTTAGTCCTGGTTCAGTCCTAAATTGTGGGCCTGTCTCTAAGAAAAAACAAAACAAAACAAACAAAAAAAAAAAAACGGCATCAGCTCCTAGGACTGTCGGCCCACCGGGAAAATGCCCGGTATGCCCGATTACTAGTCCAGGCCTGTTCCCAAGACATCGCCCTGTCCATTTTGTATAGACACCCAGAGATCTGCTGTGTTTTCAAGTGTTCCTTTAATTAGTTTGAGCAGTATATCTATTGTCATTTAAATACACTTACCAGATAAAATCTCCCTCTTCCTCCTGGGTCTCCTTGCGATGACAAACTGGTTGTCTTCATTCTCCTTGCCCTTGGTGAGCAGCCGCTGGTGTTTGTGGCGGGGGGAGCAGTGCTGGATGCAGTCTGTGGGGGTACTCTCCACCTCCAGGCCCTCGCAGCTCATGGACTTTCGTTTGTTGCCCCTCTTAGTCAGATGTAACAAAGATCCCTGAACGCTTAATAGGGGCATATCCTGCAGTGGGATGCTGTAAAGAAACACATCTTCTCTTTATACAATTATAGCTTGGATGCAAAGAGTGCAAACATGTGCCCGCCATATTGAACAGTCGTCCACATGTTAGGCGGCGGCGCAAATGGCCTAAAATCAAAATAAAAGGACCCCAAACCCCGTAAATTAGAGCACATCTGCAAAAGCAAACAGTGGGCAATAATTTCTAATCTCACAGACTGATTCTTAATTTCCAAGATCCCAACACAAACATTCGAAACGTAGCCACAAAACGCTAGCGGAGACAGAAAGCGCGCTGATGAGCTACATAAGAAATCCTGCTTTTAATGAACGGATCAGTACAATAGTGGAGAATGGGTCCACATAATACGACCAGTATTGTTTGCTTCATCTATTATAGTATTTCTGTACAGAAACAAGTGAATAAAAGGAAGTCGTGGGTTCAGAACAACCCAGAATCCTAAAAAGCAAAGTCTGCCACAAAAAGAAGCATGTATAACATACCTATTCCTCGACATGTTCACGGATTTAGTTTTTTTTTAACACTACTGTTTAGTTTCGCACATAGGACTGCCGCTGCGTTCACAAACCATCCAAACTTTAGGCTCCACCAGACTCTTTAAACTGAGCGCCAGCGCCTAACACACGTCACATCCGCGTCTGCGTCAGAAACTCTTCCTCTGAAGTCTGAGCGCTACTGTCCCCGAGTGGAGCACTTATGAACGACTACAATATGCAAGAGAACTCCATCCTTTAACTAAAACAAAACACTATTTGCAAACGCTCAATAAAACACTCAGTCTTTAATGTCATCTTTGGGAAAATATGCAATTGTGAAAACAAGTACAGTACTGTAAAAGCTATATGTACAATACAATTTAGATAAAATATATTTATTTAATTTTTATCAGACTGTCAGTCAAGTTTAAATATCTGATATAAGTTACCCCAAAATAATAACCTTGAATCAACAAGATGGTCTTGTCTTTTCGACCAAACAAAATTGAATTTCTTCTTTTATCAAAGATGGTCTTGTGTACAGCAACAATGAAGGCATTGATTTAGTATATTAGTGTATTTAGTTTAGTCCATGTGTACAACAATGTAATAAATTACAGACCATCAGTGTTCAAATGGGGAAAAAAAGCCACATGAGCTCACATTATTCAATGCGAGTTATCCAACAATAGTTAATGTAAACTTTTAAATTTCAAGTACACTAAAAAATTATTTATTTATAGAGTAAGGCTCTGGGTGAAGCAGAGTGAAGCTGCCTTGGATTAAGAGTCCTCATTTAACCAGCAAAACTATCAGATTCCTCTAAAACGTTAACCCAACCACAAGGCCTCATTATTTAGACATGGCAGGGTCTAGGTGTTTGAGAGCACCACCTACTAAATGTAGGCTGCCTGTGATGAGCACATGGATTTCGGTTGTTTCACGAAGCAGCGCAGCTTTAGCCATAACACTGGTTTTCACTGGTAACTGTGGTTTGCCTGAGTGCACAAGCACAGGATCTTTGCCCTGAGCAATCCACTGGAGACTACTGAGTATACAGGGGAAAACCTGCGTCTCTGCCTTTTTCTCATTGACCATACGAAGGGTGTTTCCAATCAGAATCTGAGGGCCAGTGAGGTCCGGGGGGCTGCTGTTATGCAGACGCCAACTGCTCTGGTTGTCCAGGCAACGAGTCAGCATGTTCTCAACAGAGACATTGAAGTTCTGTTGATCTGAATGTGACAAAGCAGACAAGGCATTAACAAAAGGACATCCAATAAACACTGCAACTGCCAAGTGAGTTTGACGGCTTAAAAGGTAATGGCCTCACCAGCATTGCATGACGCAATGGTCTCTGTGATGTTAGGGCAAAACACTGCAAAGTCAAATTGACATGGCTGCAAGAAAGAAAAGGAATATACAAAAAAATTGCATTCAAATAAATAGATATATAGATAGATAAGAATAATCCTCAGCTTACCATCAACAGTTTTAACATGGCTGCAGAGTCCCTCTCTCCAGTAGAGTTGAACAGCAGCACTCTAGCCACAGGACCACTAGGAAACAAGCAGTTACTGTAGTGTTAACTGTAGTAAAAAATGCTAATAAAAATAATCTGAATTAGTTTGTACCTTGCAGCCAGTTCGTGGTGGGATGCAGTTTCTTTGAACCACTGCACACAAGCAAGCATACTACGCATGGTGTGAGCTCCATCCAAAAAATATGTGATTTGACCATGTTTAAGAGTCTGATTTCTTCCCGGCCACTCAGTCTCTGTTAACCCTAAATCCAAAGCACACAGGTGTTGACCAGTGTTTTGGCAGAACTTCAAAGAACAATGCTGTGTCAGTCTCAAGCACTAGAGTCATAATGTGAATTCTTTTCACACCTACGTTTGGGCATATAAAATTACACTTGCTGGACAGATGAATGGAGTTTAATAAGGCAGCTAATAATGTCACTGTTACCAAGCAGTAAAGAAAATATGAGCACTGAAATCAAAATGAGTTTGGTCAGATGAAGGTGAATGAACAATAATCACAAAGAAGCACCACCAGATGGCGCCAAGTCATAGGGGCGAGAAGAAGCACAACAAAAACACAGATTTTTTACAAGCATGAAAGATCACACCTTTCACCATGATTGGACTAAGTTTGAAGGTAGTTGCTTGACATCCAGCAGAGGTCCAGTCATGAGTTTGAATAGCTCCTTTACCTGTTGGAAAATAAAATAACATGATAAACTTAAATTGGATGCAATATGATCACATACTTTTATGACCCAAAGGATTTCTTACCCGGAAGACACCTTCTTTGCATCCACATATGACTGAGCTGGAGGGCGAGGGAGGCATTTGGCAGCTGGTGTTGTCCAGCAAGCCCCAGCCTTAGAGGACCACTGTCTATGTCATAGTCCAGCAGACTTGGACACACTTGCAGTGAACACTGGAAAAGTGGGCATCTGGTTACATTTCCTCCATAAGAAATGATTAAGGAAAACATCTCTTTAAACTCACACCAATCTCTTTTGCTCTGTCTTTTAACACCGCCATGGCCTCTTCAGGTTGTTTCACCGTGAATGCTGGAACTCCTGGCTATGAACACAAGAGAATTTTAACATAAGTATAGCATATTATTTTCTTCTTATACAATTTTACCTTTTAAATGGTGCTGAAATAACTCGTCTAATAATTACTATATTTGGGCTCAGACTCCAAATATGCCACGTGCTAAAATAAGCAGTTTTATGACAACAGTAATAACATAAAAATGACACATCAATTGTGTCTATGAAAATGAAGTTGCATCACCTTAGCTACATCTGGCCTAAATTGAGTAAAATTATATAGACTTGGACAAACTTTATTGATCCACAAGGGATATTGGGAATATATTCTTGGGCCTCTTATCATGCAAGGAGTAACTGATTACTCCTTACATGATAAAAGGCCCAGGAACAAACACTAAACACACACCTTAAAGATCCCTCCCTTTTGCCAGGCAATCTTTTCCAGAGTGTCTCCTAAAATCTGAGTGTGGTCTATTCCAAGAGAGGAGATGCCACAGACCCATGGTCGCCTGGCAACAGAAACAAAGACACACAGTTAGGTAATGAATGACACTTCTACATGCGCATGAATGAACAACAGTACAACAACAGAACAAATAAAAATATATTTGACACAAACATGGTGTACATCAGGCAGGAGTCATGTAAGAATACTGAATTTTGATATTCCTCACTTCATTCCGCTCAAAGTGAACTTTGGACCCAGTCCAAAAAGGCACAGCCATGTTGATCGAGGCCTTACATAAGAGTTGATTATGTAGCAATAGATGACTACAGAATGACACTAACCTAATGATGTTAGTGCAATCATATGCCCCTCCTATTCCAACTTCAATAATGGCCAAATCTACCTGAAAAATCAAAACAAAGTCAGAAAAGTTTAAACTAAAGATGATAAACAATGTGCTAAACACAGTAACACTTACCTTTTCCTGGAGAAACACATGAAATGCCAAAATTGTCAAAAAACGAAAATATGCTGGCATTGTTCCCCCATTCACCTCCTAAAATAAAAACATTCTTGAAGCTCAGTTTACCATTAATATTTTTTGTCAAACAAAATCATTCAGTCAAGGACAAACAACAAGCCACAACTGATCTTTTTAAATTTCATACTTACATATTCTAGACAAAAACTGATACCGAAACTGATTTCGGCATTTAAAATGCCAAAAGCCATATAACATTAGGCTGTGCTCAATATGAGAAATGTGACCAAACCTGCAGTCAGGTGACTGTCATGCAGTTGACACTATGGTGCTCATTTGTCCATTGACTTAATTTAAACCCTCCTTAATATTTCTGTGTACTCAAGTGTACATTGAAATCATAGGAAAAAAATCTACTGATATGCTTATTGTGGATTTCAAGGTCAATAAAAATTGTTGTTAGAATCCTTTGAATAACCAAAAAATAAATCTATCTTTATATAGAGAAGTTGGGTGCCCCATGTAACTTTTCAGATGGAGGATTTTCCACACAACCATAGACAGGTTCTTTTTTTTTTAACTTGAAATGTTCCACAGATTGGCATTAATGTATGTATGTTGCAAGTATGTATCTTGCATGTATCCAATTCCCAGTGTTTTTATTGCTAAAAATACACTGAAAAAACAAATTCTTACTGTGAGTGGGCTCACCTCTCCATAGATCTAACATGGGACTTGTCCTGGTGAGTCTCCTGCTTATCTCCATGGAGATAGAAAAGTTTAATACCATACTATGGAACATTCAAGGCAAAATCTTAACACCTCTATAGAACAAGCAGGTCATAAAGCCTTCGACAAAAGTTACATTGTGCACTTGTAATGTTTGACATAAAGCTTAAGTTCACCTGACATACCTTAGTTTCATACAGCCGCCCATACACCTGCCAAAAGTATTTAGCAAAGAGGTCTTTTCCAATTGGTTGTCCATTTATACGTATCCTCTCTCTGACTTGAACCAAGTGTGGAGAGCTGGATAAGAAAAAAAAGTAACCAAATAAAAAATATGAAACAAAATAGATTACAAAAAAATATTTTACCTGTAAAATCCAGTACGGAAACCATAAGTTTTCAGAATGCGCTCAGTGAAGGCACATGTTGATCCCTGAAGAACAAACCATAAACTATTTAAACGTCACTGCATTCTGACACAGGTTCAAAAAACATGACTATTGACATAGAGCTTATGCAAGGGAATCTTGCACTGGTAGAACTGAAGACATAAACCAATACAATAACAATAAATAACCTAATAAAAATAAGCTTTTCAAGATGCCCAATGGAGGTTTAGATAAGACAATAATATACTTTAAAATATATTTATTAATATAAAAGGTTTACTAAAAGGATGTATGCGAATTCAAGTATTTAAAACATTGCAAAAAGAGTGAATTATCCCTAGTTAAAAAAATCCAACAGAATTCAAATAGGATTTTAACAGGACAATTCTTTTGTAACAAATCCTATGGGATACAATCCTATTGGATTTTAGGACCAAAGTCAAACCTAATCTCTTTTTAACCTGAATTAAACTCACCTTGCCCTTTGTGCCAGTCACATGAATGATATTGAGATGATCAAGCTTATCCACCTAATTAACAGACAAGAGAGGTAAAAACAAAGAGACCAACTTAAACAATTCCCAGCTGCAGTGTAAATGATTAAACACTACACTGTGCACTCCTCTGAATCCTAACTCACCGTGAGACCGGACCGTTCTAGGAAGCCGACCATGGCCTGGAGCTGCAGCTGCGGATCGCGGCGCTCCTGTCGTACCTGTTCCAGAGCGCTGGCATTGGTCTGCAAGGTGTTCAGAGTGCATACAGCATCCTAAACCAAAACCATGGGCACATTTAAAAAATGCCATGTCAACCCATTACATATATGGATTTTAACATGTCATAGTAGAGCGCCACCTAGAGATGCCATAATCAAAAGTTGTGTGCTTATTTTAGAGCCAATAGTTGGTTGTACTTTGAGACCCCCTCTGAAAGATAAACCCTTTGCGAACAGAGCAACTTTTCTCTGGATATACACTTGAAAAAGTAACTCGTATTTACCAGTTCTGAGTTGGTGTTAATGTAGCATTTCCACTGTTTCGTCAGACATGTTTCCTCGGAAAATGATTCAAACTAAGTGATTCAAACTAAGTGTACGATCATAACTTTGTCATCCTAGCGCCATCAGCTAACTAGCAGGCTAACAGCTGGTCTAAAGGTAGTGGGGCTCACCTGATATTCCATCCTCGTTGTGTGAGGTGCTGCTTTAGTGCTGAAGAACCGGAATGAAACACCCGCCAACTCGTGTGGCTTGGCCGTGTTTCGGAGCCGCTGCCACACACGCCACATGCACGCCATCACAGGCGCCGCGAGAACAGGAAGCGTTTCCAAATATGGGCGTGTCGGCGTGACGACACCTCACGCCCCTTTATCAAGACTAATCAAGACCATTAGTCTTGTATGTAACTATGCAATAATAAATACACACGACGTACTAACTTGGTGTTATCCTCAATGTAGCCCAACGAAATGGCCGAAAAGGAAAAGGCACATGGAAAAGGCCGATATTTATGTTAATGTTTTTGCAGTTGTTCCTTCAAGCCGCTAGGGGGCGGTAGTATGTCCTCTGTTGCTGTGCAGGACGGACCGTGAAGATGCAGCGAGACAAAACAAGCAACGCCAGTGCGGCGGAAAAGTAAGTAAATATATCTTTATAGGCTTTATTTTTCAGATACATGGGTTCTTTGGCAATATTGCCTTATAACACCTTAACGTAGAAGTGTTAAGCTATTGAAAATGTCCCAAATTTCCCTTTTTATAGGCCGGACCGGGAGGCAGCCATCATGTCCAAATACTACGATGGCGTTGAGTTTCCTTTTTGTGATGAATTCTCAAAGTATGAGAAAATGGCCAAGATTGGCCAAGGGACATTTGGGTGAGTGTTTTATTTTATAGGCTGTGCTTGTGATGTGACTTTATGTGACAATGAGATTAACGTTCACGTTAGCTCTAGGCTACGTTAGCTAAAGCTAGCTAACAGCCTGGGTTTCCTGCTTGATTTGTGATCTGAACTAGAATTCAATGAATCAACTACATTCATTGAATTCATTAACTGCAGGAAATGAATTCATTAACTGCAGTTAATTAATCTAGTCCCATTCATAAGAATAAAATACGGTAAACCCAAACCTGAAGGGTACAGATTAATTTCAATATTGTAAGCAGATAAACATCATATTTACCATGTTTTCAATAGGGAGGTGTTCAAAGCAAAACACAGACAAACTGGGAAGAAGGTGGCCCTAAAGAAAGTTCTAATGGAAAATGAAAAAGAAGGGGTAAGATACTAGTTTTATTTGATGCAATTTTATGCAGACTTTCTTTTACTATATTATAATTTCACAATAATTCACCCATTGCACCTTTTAAATCAATCTGTTTTTACATATAATTAGATCTAGTTTTGCTAACAAAGTCTAGTCATTTAATCACTAAATGCAACTATCCTTCTGTATTGTTCTGGTGGATAATTTTCTTAACTGTCTTGTTTCAGTTTCCTATAACCGCTTTGAGGGAAATAAAGATTCTGCAGCTGCTTAAACATGAAAATGTTGTCAATCTAATTGAGATCTGCAGAACCAAAGGTGGATATTTTTCACTTGTTCAAGCTTTTGTGTCAATAAGAAACTTAACTTTTTGAAACTTGTGTTTATTTTGGGGTATACATTTTGTTATTTCATGTACACATGTTTTTTCAGCCACTCAGTTCAATAGATACAAAGGCAGTATCTACCTCGTTTTTGACTTCTGTGAGCATGATTTGGCTGGTTTGTTGAGCAACTCAAATGTAAAGTTCACTTTGGCTGAGATAAAGAAGGTTATGCAAATGCTTCTTAATGGACTCTACTACATCCACAGAAACAAGGTGATAATTTTACTTTTGACTTAAGTTGTCAGTAAATGTAAATTTGTGGATTTTTAATGAGTTTTGTTTTTATATTTCTTCTGTCAGATTCTCCACAGAGATATGAAAGCAGCAAACGTCCTCATCACTAGAGACGGTGTCCTCAAACTAGCAGATTTTGGTTTAGCACGAGCTTTCAGTTTGGCCAAAAACAATCAAGGGAATCGGTACACTAATCGAGTCGTCACCTTGTGGTATAGACCACCAGAACTACTGCTAGGTATGAAACCATCTTCCCCCGATATTGGTGACCTTTCATGAAATGCTAATTTATTTATTTGTTTGTTTATTTCATTCATTAAGTATAAAAAGACATCAACAGTGTGATAACATTACAAAAAATGAATGAAAGGGAGCAGAAAGAAGAGTAATCTTATGTTATCAGCCTCCTCTTCAATCAGACATGTTTGCTTTTCTCAAAATGCCACTGTTGATCCACTGTCATATGGGTAGATTTTTGAGCCAGATGCTGAATGAGTGCAAACTGAATTTAGCTGATTCAACATTAGCAGCAGGCCTCAGTAGGGGTGCAGTTTTATTCCTTTTAACCTTTATCAATTTCTTAGTACAAAATCTAGGCAACTAAAGTAAAAATGTCTAATGGATAGATGTGTGATTAATCACATTTGAATTATTCACCATATTATAGTTCCTAAATCCTTTGGGGGGCTTCTTGAAAGTAGAGAGCCACTGGTAGCTCCTGAGGTACAGATTGGAGACCCCTTGGCTTAGTTTTTAAAAAACCTGAATAGCTAATGGTAAAACAAGTGTGTAAAATCAGATAATGACAGGCTTGTATTGCTCTTGGGAGTGAAGAAAACAATTTGGGGGTGGGTTCCATGTGATTGACTGATTAAAGCTGCAAATTTACTGTTAATTCCTGCAAACTTATTGTATACCTGAGGGGCGCATGTGTACAATTGTACCATTGTGGGAGATGCAATTCTTAACTACTGTCCCTGGTTTTCCACTAGGGCATATGTGCAAACTGTAGTGCTTGATAATGATACCCACTGTGCTAAACATATCCAAATGTACAGTATGGTATCATCTTCAAGTCTATTTTGGGGGTTGTGTGTAACTAATGCTGCACTGATCCTTGGCTTCAATGAGACTTTCCTTTCCAAATGTTTGAAAAGTTGTATTTAGTCTACTTTATAAATTACATTTTGCTTTCAGGTGAGCGTGACTATGGCCCCCCTATCGATCTATGGGGTGCAGGTTGTATCATGGCTGAGATGTGGACGAGGAGCCCCATCATGCAGGGCAACACAGAGCAACATCAGCTCACTCTCATCAGCCAACTGTGTGGATCCATCACGGCCGAGGTAAAAGCATTATTATTATCTAACTGTTATCTAAATGCTCCTTGTGTCTGGATTCCTATCTGGCTTACAAGGGTTGAAATATTAAACTGCTTCATTTTTCTACATAGGTGTGGCCAGGTGTGGATAAGAAGTATGAGCTGTACCAGAAAATGGAGCTTCCCAAAGGCCAAAAGAGAAAAGTAAAAGATCGTCTAAAAGCTTATGTTAAGGACCCCTACGCTCTAGATCTCATTGACAAACTGCTGGTTTTGGACCCTGCACAACGCATAGACAGTGATGATGCACTCAACCATGACTTCTTCTGGTCTGACCCCATGCCTTCTGACCTCAAGAACATGCTGTCCACACACAACACTTCCATGTTTGAGTATTTGGCTCCACCCAGGCGGAGGGGACACATGCCTCAGCAACAACCAAACCAGAACAGAAACCCTGCCACCACCAGCCAGACAGAGTTTGATCGAGTCTTTTAAGAAATATTTGAAAATTGCTGGAAGGCACCCATTGTTTTATGTTTTACTGAAAGATGCAAAGTCTTAACATTTTAAAAACAACAGTGCAAAAGCCAGCCTGTTTTCAGGCTTTTTTGCTTTGGTTGTTAACTTCTACAGACTTCAGTGTTTGAAACTTGAACAAAACGGACTCTATAGGTTCCTACAGACTGCTGTTTCAACGTTTTGCATATGCCTATGTTCTCATAATTGTTTTATTACACTTTGTATAAAAATAGAATATTATGTGTGATATTATTACATGTTACTTTTTATTACTTTCTTTTTTGCAAAAAATAATTCTCAGTCAGTTGCACACTGAAATTAAAAACAGTTTTATACAAATGATTAACTGAATTGCACTTTATATTATTATAATATTATGAATTACTGGAGTTAAATCCAAGTGTTTAATGTTTTGGGGATGGAAGTAACATTGGGTATTGCAGGAACAATGTTGTCTTATGTTGTCTTGTGCCAATCAGTACAGCATTCACATACAGGCAATTCAAATCAGAATAATTGAGACTGATTATTAAACTAATTGTAATATTTTAATTACAATCGTTATCTGGACTATACAGACTCTAAAACTCATTGCCAACAGTAATTTATAATAAAGACAGATGAATTATTAAATTTAAAAAAAATTAATCTCAATTTATACTAGAAATAATTTACATAGTCAATTAAGAAAAAATAATTGTGGACTAGTTAGCGTAATCGTTAGCTGCTTCCTAACATCCTGTGTATGTTTGTCCTTATATCAAAAACTGTTTACAAGTTTGGTGATATTGATGTCCTGAGTCTGTTGCCAGTCTGCTGTCACACTGCGCCTCTCTCATGATGGATTGCGCCTCTTGTTTCAGGACCTCTCCACTGTCATTTCCATTGAAGAGAACAGTGTGTTTGTGTGTATGCGCTTTTGTAGGACATCTCACATAAATTAGACAGATGGTCGTTGGGCTTCAGGTGTCTGACTGCAAACGTCAGTTTAAATGTGTGGCTGTGCTGAGTTTTGATCCCTGTTGTGATGGGGATTAGACTCTTATGCAGTTCTATGAGATGCATTTGCTTTGTTGATTTGTGGTGGAAAGGTCAAACTGTAAGAATAGTCATCTTAGGATTTAGGAGAGCCATTTTCGTAGGTCACAAAAATATAATTTGATGTTTGTGTGACATTTACACAGACGATTTAAGTTTGACGGAGACGCTTATTTCAATAAACACTAAAAAAAAAAAATCAATCATTACCCTATTTAAAGATCAAAGCTCTTAATTTTACAAATCCGCTATGTGATGTTTGAAAACGCATTGATGTTGCATACTACAAAGATAATGCATTGTTCACGTTTCTCATTGCATTTTTTTTCTTTTGGGAGTTCTGCCCAATCACGACCGTGGTCTTCATCCTCATTCTCCGCACTAGTCGCCAGCGGCGGCTGGATGCGGCTGATGGCATCCAGCGTGCGCGGGCACCGCTCCTGAAAAGGTCCCGTCATTCACCGGGGGTGACCATATGTGCGCCTGCACGAGCCCGACGCCAGCGGCGGCTCGCGCTGCCAGAAAACATTAGGGAAGCAGCAGGGTGTCACTAAGGCGCTGCGATGATTGATTAACCGTAAATAGTGAACGTGAGACTGCACTTCTCTACCTACTTTCAGACCGCATTCACACACCACCCCACCTACACTCCGGAGGTGGAGCCCCCTGCAGATACAATGGTGTAATTGCATTAGCTGTAGGAAGAGCAGGAGCTCGGGGTGCCTTGAGATGAACCCAGTGAGGGGTCGCATCGAACCATTAGAGGCCCGCCGGCCCGCGCCTCGCTCCTGAGGCGGAGCTCATGTGCTGCTTCTCTGAGCGGCGGGGAGTCAATGTCATATTCCTGTGGCTTATCCAGACATGTGGATGTTATTTAGCCTGCCAGTTTTTATCATTAGGCTATATTTAGTTGGATCAGTGTTATATTATAGGCTTATTATATTGTGCATCTTATAAAATAGTTTGGTATGCTGTTAGAAATGATGCCACTGTTCTGTTTGTCAAAAAATATGCAATGAATAAATAAATAAACAAATTATATGATTTTGTCAAACTTTTAAGACTGCAACTCTCTCTAATGTGAGAGTTACACTAAACTGATAACTAATTAGATGTCATAAGTCTTCCCTCAGTTTTGTTTTATCTCCCTTTGTTACTGACCCCCAAACAGACGCAATGGCATTTTTCATAAAAGTTGTGGAAGTCCCATAGCAGCATGTATTAAATTACCATAGTCTAATGGTGCTACTGTTCCATTTCCCCTGTGTCCTGGAGTCATGTGGCTTCTGGGGAGAGGGAGATAATGTTTTGTTTGGTATTAGCATACACAAGGCACTTAAACTCCCACTGATCTGGATTGGAAAACATTTGTGGAAAAGGCTCATCAATCAAAGGGCACACATGCCAGTGCTGTCACATCCTGGGGCGCTCTCCACATGTCTGTGTCTCACATCCCTAGGATGTCTGAAAAATATGAAGCACAAACACTGGATTCTTTCAAATCAGACGATATGGTCCTGAATCAGGACCACCCTTATGTGGTGGCTCCTGATCAGAATTACTTGTCATATCAAAAATATGTTTTAGAGAAGTTTAGTTCACTTTTTTAGTTAAAGCTTAGTTAGCTAAGATTGGAATAATTACTTTTTTAGTTTGGGGGTGTTTCTGTAGCCTACTCTTAGTGTAAACAAATGGTTGTTTTCTTCAAGAAGCTGACACTCTAGTTTTTACCTCTGTTGGATTTGCTCTTAAGTGTAACTGGTAATTAGCTTTTCCAGTAAATGGTTGGTAAATATAAAGAGAATAGAGCTGCAGTTGGGCTATGGACTGAGAGCATATTGAGCACTGACAATTACAATCAAACCTACTAGTACTTCAAAGATGCAAACAGAATTTAAATTAAAAGTTAAATACAAATTGTGGACTTGACCAAATTAAGCGTTGACCTAATTTGACAATACATTTGAGGGTTACAGTTCAAGTTTTACACACTAAGGAGCTTGATTAATTGTTATCAGATGGCAAAAGGGAATGTAATTAAGAAACATTCATCCCTTTAAATCTTAAGGGGTTTAAAGGCCAGAAAATATACCAACCTGTGACAGTTATTAAAGATCCTATATTACGCAAAAGTGACTGTTGTGAACTTTAGGTCATGTTATAATGTTACCTCCTCAAAAACATGTTGTGAGTGGCGTTTAGTTTCATTCACACATGTTTTAGTAGATCAGAAAATACCATAATATGAGACCTTTAAATGTCGTAATCAGTTCATACAGCGATCTGCTCCTTAAGAAAAATCACTTCAGTGTTCTCTAAGGTTTTGTTTTTATTGAAGGATACGTAAGGCCAACGTCTAACATTTTTACCAGCAGGGAGCACTGTGGAGCAACCTTGAGTCAGACGAGTCCTTTGTTGAGTAGATCTTGTGAATACACAGTGCAGCAAGAAACAAATCAAACTAAAATAAAACTAAAATGAGCAGAAAAACACTGCTGTGTGGAGATATTTTCTATAAACCTGTTTTCCTTTTGTCTCATTCTAGCCTTGTTAAATTATGTGAGCATGGGACTGGAATCTTACGACCTCTACAGGCTGTTAAATGAAACCATATTCTTAAAAAAAAAACAACAACTGACTTTGGCATTATAAAGTATTTAGAAGAGTTTATGGAAAAAGATTGCCGTACGAAAAAGTTATGTTTCTTATTTTGTTAAGGATTGTGTGGATGAGTTTTTGCAGATTCAGGTCTACTTTGCCCCAAAGCATATACTTTTTGTCATCTTTTATATGATTTTCCCAAACCACAGGTCTCTTGAGATCTGACTTGAATCACAATCAAAAAGAGCAATTTGACTTGAGCCTTTGAAATGTTTGCTCTAATGTTTGCACTGGGCTCTTTCAGATAGAAGAGTATGAAATGTCATCACAGATTTGTATCAGCTGTCGCTAAGGAGTGGCCTCTTGGTGCCCTGCTGGGCTTGCCACCAGGACAACTGCCCTTTACCTGCACCGCTGGGAATCTGAATTCTGGTGTATTTTAGGAACAATTGTGAACGCAGTGACCACACAAGAAGAAAAATAGCAGCAAATACCGATTCATTCATGAGAAAAGTTTCCGCCAGCTCTGTTAGAAACTTACATAGACCTAATCAAATCAAGTTCATTTGACAGTTTTACTAACATAAATGTATTATTATTACATTATTATGTTCTCCCACCATGTGAAATGTATTATATGTTGTTACTAGTATTTTGCGCTTTCCAAAGCTCCAAAGGCTCACAAAGAGGGATGGAGACAGAAACAAAAAAGAGAAGGTGAAATGTTGGAGCAGGACAGGGACACAAGAGTTCATAAAAATACTTTGTTACCACAAACCCTGAATAGAAAACTACTTCTCAAATACAGCTAATTTAACAGAATATTCAAATGATGTAATGTTTTAGTGAGCACTTACATCTCACCTGTCTTTCAGATGTTTCAATTCAACTGTTCCCAATTAATACATGTATTATTTCAGAGTGTTGTGGAGCAAAGAGGAACCAAACCCTGAACATTCTGTATGGATCACCACTGTGCCCACTCTTCCTCAGACTGCATGTAAATTGATTGGGCGTGCTGACAGGTAACGTGATAGGAGGTGAGTAGTGCTGCTGAGTCCAGGCTCATCTGTTCATCCAGCTGCTTTGTCTCATAATGCCTCAATGGCGTTTGATGCTCACAAGCAATTTCCTACAGACGACGATCACATTACATCAAATTAAACAGCATTACCTCACACCAAATAAAGAGCTTTATTTATTCAGCAGATGGTGGCTTTATCATGGGGGAAATTCAAGGAGCCCCCATGGATCATGCTGGTTTAATCATTCCTGATAGCATAAAACAACATTACTGATCAGGTCAAGGTAAGAGTTATGAGTTATTACAATTAGTTTGAAGTATAAACTGACTGTTGCCAGGACAACAGTCAAATTGCACTGGTGTTAATATTGTTACACTAAAGGTGCACTATGGAACTTTTTTGGTGGAGGGCCTGATACTGATACTCATCCCATTGGAGATTGTATTTCTTTGCCTAGACTGTTCCAGACTATAGTACTGAACTACAACCAAGCAATAACAACCAAAAGCAAGTGTTCCTTTAAAACAACACTATACATTCTGAAGCACAGCATAATTATAGGTTACAGTATTACAATAATATTATCATGTGGTCTTATAGTTCTGGTATAGCTCAAAATCATTTTAGAACTGTGCATACAGTACAGGCCAAAAGTTTGGACACACCTTCTCATTCAATGCGTTTTCTTTATTTTCATGACCAGTTACATTGTAGATTCTCACTGAAGGCATCAAAACTGTGAATGAACACATGTGGAGTTATTTCAAAAAGTGTGAAATAACTGAAAACATGTCTTATATTCTAGTTTCTTCAAAGTAGCTCTGATTACTGCTTTGCACACGCTTGGCATTCTCTTGATGAGCTTCAAGAGGTAATCACCTGAAATTGTTTTCCAACAGTCTTGAAGGAGTTCCCAGAGATGCTTAGCACTTGTTGGCCCTTTTGCCTTCACTCTGTAGTCCAGCTCACCCCAAACAATCTCGATTGGGTTCAGGTCCGGTGACTGTGGAGGCCAGGTCATCTGGCGCAGCACTCCATCACTCTCCTTCTTGGTCAAATAGCCCTTACACAGCCTGGAGGTGTGTTTGGGGTCATTGTCTTGCTGAAAAATAAATGATGGTCCAACAAACGCAAACCGGATGGGAAGGCATGTTGCTGCAGGATGCTGTGGTAACCATGCTGGTTCATGGTGCCTTCGATTTTGAATAAATCCCCAACAGTGTCACCAGCAAAGCATCCCCACACCATCACACCTCCTCCTCCATTCTTCACGGTGGGAACCAGGCGTGTACAATCCATCCGTTCACCTTGTCTTTGTGCGACACAGAGGTTAGAACCAAAGATCTCAAATTTGGACTCATCAGACCAAAGCACAGATTTCCACTGGTCTAATGTCCATTCCATGTGTTCCTTGGCCCAAACAAATCTCTTCTGCTTGTTGCCTCTCCTTAGCAGTGGTTTCCTAGCAGCTATTTGACCATGAAGGCCTGATCTGTGCAGTCTCCTCTTAACAGTTGTTGTAGAGATGCTCTGCTAGAGCTCTGTGTGGCATTTATCTGGTCTCTAATCTGAGGTGCTGTTAATTTACGATTTCTGAGGCTAGTGACTTGGATGAGCTTATCCTCAGCAGCAGAGGTGACTCTTGGTCTTCCTTTCCTGGGGCGGTCCTCATATGAGCCAGTTTCATTGTAGCGCTTGATGGTCTTTGCGACTGCACTTGGGGACACATTCAAAGATTTTGCAATTTTCTGGACTGACTGACCTTCATTTCTTAAAATAATGACGGCCACTCATTTCTCTTTACTTGGCTGATTTGTTCTTGCCATAATACCAATTCTAACAGTTGTGCAATAGGGCTGTCGACTGCGTGTCCACCTGACTTCTGCACAACACAACTGATGGTCCCAACCCAATTAATAAAGAAAGAAATTCCACTAAGTAACCCTGACAAGGCACGCCTGTGCAGTGAAAACCATTTCAGGTGACTACCTCATTAAGCTCATTGAGAGAACACCAAGGGTTTGCAGCACTATCAAAAAACCAAAGGGTGGCTACTTTGAGGAATCTAAAATATAAGACTTATTTAGAGTTATTTCACATGTTTTTGTTAAGCACATAATTCCACATGTGTTCATTTATAGTTTTGATGTCTTCAGTCAGAATCTACAATGTAAATAGTCATGAAAGTAAAGAAAACGCATTGAATGAGAAGGTGTGTCCAAACTTTTGGCGTCTACTGTAGGAAAAGTCAAATTAGGTCCTATTAATGTATTTTTTTTTCAGTATAGACACCTGTTTGTTGAGAGTAGTTTTAGTATCAATTGTTACCTGGTTATTGATGCTGGCTACACAACTCCCTTCCCAAATCCATTGTAAAGATATACCTTTCCTCTGAGAGAGAGAGGTTACAAAATTATAACCGAAAAAAAACAAAAACAAAACATTGCAAAATGGTCAGTTAGCATATACTGTACTTCAAATGGCCCCTTTCACCTCCATCTCTAAAGCACAGTATGATTATAAGTCACAAGTTAGAACACCCTAAACTTGAGTACATTCCTGTATCCTTTTGTTTGGTTTAAAATATCAGGACTGTTGGGTGTCTGGTAGCTCCTGCATCAACAACTTAGTCTAAAGTTATTCTCAGCACCATGTCCTCATTAAAACATTCCCCAAAGTGCCCCTCCATAAAACGCCATTGGCTTCATGTTTAGGTGTCTAATTAGGGCCCCAGCCTCTGCTTCGGTTGTTGGCTTGTGTGTCAATTTAACAAGGTAGTTAGGCACATTAGTGATATTGTAACTGGACTATCGATGTAAGGGAGAACTATGGGAGATGTAGTGTTTGCTGTGGGGTGACTGATAGGACAGAGGTGTAGGGTTGCGGCACATGGAAATAACCAGCTGTGAATGAAAATAAATATCCTTATAGTTAAAGTGATTAGGTGGGGAACGCAAGACAGTCCAGGTGGAGCTATGGATGGAGTAAGAGCAGCCCTGCAAATGAGCCTGTAAAATATATTGGTCATCAGAGGCTTTTGAATATATGGTTTAAAAAAAAAACAGAAGCACAAACTTAGAGTTGGACAAACTTTATTGATCCACAATGGAAAGTTAGACACAGTAGCGCACACATCACAATATATTATAATAACAACAATAATAAGAGAGTTGGGCATAATTATATAAATGTATATGTACATGTAAAAATAAAATAAATATTAAATTACATTTAATTAATAAAAACAAAAACAGTAACTTTTGCAATACATTATATGAAAAACAAAATCAACAATCAATTGGCCAATCAGCAACCTTGATTTCAACTTTAAAGGAAAAGTAACGTTTTTTACAATTTGAGCCTTATTTTGGTAATAAAACAAGTTGTTTTACTCACCCATAGCATGTTGGTGTCATATGGAGCATTTCCGGAGATGGTTTAGATTAGCGCTAGGCTAACGCCGTTAGCCTAGCGCGACTTATAGCCATAGCTCGGGGCATTCCCCAAGCATGTAATATGCCCCGTGCGGGCTCCAAATAACACAAACTTTAGCACTTTTCAAATCATAGAAGCTCGATGTCTTTAGTCTATGATTTCGTTTGGTCAAAAGTGGCCTGTAATCCGAGATTTAGCCATAGTTTTGAGTAGATGAGGACGCCAGTGCGCATGCGCGGAGTGTGCTCTCAGCTCCCGGGACCCAAACATGGAACGCATAGCTGTAAACTATGGATAAATCTCGGATTACAGGCCACTTTTGACCAAACGAAATCATAGACTAAAGACATCGAGCTTCTATGATTTGAAAAGTGCTAAAGTTTGTGTTATTTGGAGCCCGCACGGGGCATATTACATGCTCGGGGAATGCCCCGAGCTATGGCTATAAGTCGCGCTAGGCTAACGGCGTTAGCCTAACGCTAATCTAAAACATCTCCGGAAATGCTCCATATGACACCAAAGTGATATGGGTGAGTAAAACAACTTGTTTTATTACCGAAATAAGGCTCAAATTGTAAAAAAAAGTTACTTTTCCTTTAAGGAAAAGGCTTGCTTGATACTCAGTAACAATTTTAATATCATGGGGGAAATATAACACTTTACAGAAACTACAGTTGTAATAATAGGTAATTACACTCTATTGTTTAATTATCAACACAAAGCAACTAGTTTCCATAATCTTATCATGTGGTCTTATACTAGTTCTGACATAGATGAAGATAATTTAAAGGGCCTATATGCTGTTTTTTGCAATTATCATGTCGTTTCCATGTTATAATACTGTTACCTCCTCAAAAACATACCTGGAGTTGCATTTTGTTTCATTCACACATGTTTAACACAAAACCCTGCATATTTCTCTCAAACAAAAAAACACTGTGCTCCACTGTGTTTCTGAACTCCATACACCTTCACTAGAATCATTTGGATAATTTTACCCCTAAAGTTGACAATCTCTACAGAACTAAAGGTAAAAGGTAGCTGTTAACTTGAAAACTACTGCTTCATTACATCATAAAGTGAAGCTTTGGAGATGTAGACAGACTACTGGTAATAATAAAGGATTGCTCAAATGTGTGTGTGAATAAACAAAACACAACTCCAGGTATGTTTTTGAGGAGACAACAGTATTATAACATGGCTTAAAACTCACAAAAGTCAATTTTGCAATGTAGAACCTTTAAAACTGTACAGGAACGGTCAAATTAAGTCCTATTGATGTCTTTTTTGAATATAGACACTTGTTTGTTGAGAGTAGTTTTAGTATCAGTTGGTTTCTGGGTATTGATACTCCTTCCAAAATCCATTGTAAAGACAAAACTTTCCTCTGAGAGCTTATAAAATAACTGAAAAACCATTGCAACATGGTCATTTAGCATGTCCTTCAAATGGCCCGTTTCACCTCTGCCTTCATTTGGCCAAAGAGTGTGTTTTATTTTGTTTATGGCTTTGGCCTCTCATGTGTGACATAGTGGAGGTGCCGAGGCGATCCTCAGTAGACCCACCAGGAGTACAGGCTTTCATTAGCACTCTGTAATTAGGAACAGATGCAATTTGCAGCACTGTGCACTCACAAGGAGACATGCTGGAACTGAGACATATGACTCAAACGCAATAGTAACTCAGACATGCAGGAAAAATTCATTCATATTTATTTTATTTTCAATTAAATTAAATTCCTGTTTATGTCATTGTTACAAGAACTCAGAATATTTATTGATTAAATGGATTATGTATTGTTTCTACATTTTTTTCTAACCCTTTTACCCCTAAGAAAAGCATGAGAACATGAGAGCCACAATACTTTTAAAACTGGGCATCAAAAATATTATATTATATAGAAATATTAAAGGTCCATCATTTCTTTTGGAGGATCTGTCTGTTAATTCTTGCTACATCCAACCAATACTTTTTCTGGTTGAGTCATTTGTTTCCATGAAGATGAGTTTTATACCATACTGTGGAAAATTCTAATAACATCTCCTTTCAATGGTGTCAGTCCTTCTATAAGTACACCCAAAGAGTCTCATTGGCTGACAGCGGCATGAACTATGAACATTTACCTGATTGATGCACCAGCAACATAAATTGCTGTGTTGTACTTGTAATGACCCTTGAGTCCCTTGATTTGCAATTGACTCAAAGGAAATTGTGTGTTTGCATAAGAGCCATCCCTTTAATTATCATGTACATTATTTTTATTACAGAATTATAGAAACGATCTGGAGGACTGCAGCGGGAGGCAGGGTGTGACCCTGGATGTTGCTAATTCATTT
Source organism: Paratrypauchen microcephalus (assembly GCA_036785185.1). Classification (NCBI taxonomy): domain Eukaryota; kingdom Metazoa; phylum Chordata; class Actinopteri; order Gobiiformes; family Gobiidae; genus Paratrypauchen; species Paratrypauchen microcephalus. The sequence goes on along the minus strand of JAVJIX010000004.1, from coordinate 14,491,482 downwards.
ACAGGTTTAATTAGATGGATGGAGCCCTTGCCGTTATTAAAACAGGGTAGCAGTGAATGTTGCCAGCGCTACAGGACTTTTTAATTACAACTTCACATCCCCACTTGCTGACGTCTGGGGAACCAGTTAATTAAAATCCTCATTATTTTACTTTTAATTAGTCCCCCCCTTTTTTGTTTCCTTGCACCATATGGCAGTGTTCCGTGGTCAAATCAACCTAATTGAGATAATTAACTTGATCAGTTTAATTATTCAAAGTACTCTGATTGGAGGAAATTACTACCCATCCCCCATCGCCTCATCAACAACCCTCTTTTTTAAAGGCAACATCTCGTCCTTATATATCAAAATACTAAATATACATTAACAAAAACCTGTGTTGTGAAGTAGTTTAATAAGTAAACAGAAAACTATTACTGCTAAGGGTCCTGCAACTAAGGACATGCTGATAAGAGACTTGCATGAGCACTCAGAAAAATTTAATTTGTGAACATAGAAAAGGTTGATGAAACTAACTAAAATCATGGGCTACAATTGGGCTATGGGCCTTAGTGAGGTACAACCTGAATAATAAGCTGAATTTACAAAGAAATTGATCTACCAACATTAAGATGTTGGTAGAACAAGGGACTCACATGACACTCAGTTTGGGTTGCCAGCAACCAAAGTTAATTTGTGATTTGAGATATGTTTTTTTTTCTAAGAGTGCAGGTTACATGCTCTACCTTTAAAGTCAGATCCTATATTTGACTTTTAACTTTAGCAATAAGGCGAAGTCTTGGTCTTCTTTTCCTCTCCTGTTTCTCATATGTGTTCATGTGTTTATCAATATTAGATCTGATTGTTATTTGTTGTCCACGCTTTGATAGCTGCTCAGTCTTTATAGTGACAGGAAATCAATTATTTACTCTTTGCCTGTGATAAAAGCATAAGACAAATTCATTAACACATGCAAATGACTTTAACTGCAATTATCCTCGTATCTTGATAAGGAGAGAGGGGGGTCTTCCACTCTCCCGCCATGGGGCACATCTCATGCCACACTCAAACCAGCACAGCCCCATCTGCATATCACTAATTAGCTTGATGTATTCAAGGGCCAATTAGCAGGAGTAGATGAGAAGTTTTTAATGTTTGAATTACAATTGGCCTTATTTTTGTTCTTCACTGCATCAAAGATGACTCATCCTGGGAAATTATCCAAAGGTTTTGATGACCAAAAAAATATGTATTAATCTCAACGGATATTGATCCAATAAAAAATGAGAAAGTTGTGAAAGATTGCACCTCATTAGCTGCGTGAGAATAAAGATTGTTGCTGCAGTGCAAAAGTAATGAGTTTATGAACAAACATCTGCTGCATGTTGAATAAATCTGCATTCTTACGATTGCCCCTAATGATGTGTTATCACCAACAGACTTTTGTAAACTGACAAAAAGGAAGTTTTCTCTGAACCAGCCCTCCAGCACTGAATGTTTAATAGTAGCTCTGGGATCATTAAAAACTCCCTGTACTCAGTGCATTCAATCACTTCAGTAACACCTCCAGTACTGCTGTAATGACATGCCTCACAAAAATACTACACCAGACCACACAAAAGAATACAAGTGGAAGACTGAGTGGAACTCAGTCTTGTCAAAGAGTTTAAATACCTGGGACTGACATTGGACCCGGCATTGACACAGAAACACATTAAGCGCCTCACAGAAACTGTTAATTTTAACTTAGTGAATTTTAGATAAGCAAAATCCTTTATGACCCTATATGCGGCACAAATGTTTTTACACTCCAGGATTCTGTTTCAAATAGAGATCTGCAGAACCACATGGTCACTTGCTGCTGGCACAACACTCAAACCAGTTGAATCACTTTTTTAAAAAGCTGTGAAAATATTAGACAAGAAACCATTCTCAGTTCACTACTGCACTAACTTGTTTAATTTGAATAGTTTTGTTCATTTTAAATATAGTTTTTATATATAAAGTGTTGCATAGACTTGCTCTTCCTCCACTACAGGATTTTATTAAAAGAAAGATTGTCAGTGGGATGGGATGGGAACTAGGGCCACAGCCCAGGAGAACTGTGGGGTCCCACACAGAAGGCCTATATTCGGACAAAGTGTGCTCTCAGTCAGAGGCACTAACTTCTGGAACACTCTCCCATTATCAATAAGAGACGAACACTGGCCACTTTCAAATCATATTTGAAACAGTGGCTAAAATTAAACCAGATTTGTGGACTCTTAATGTTTTAATGTATAACTGCTGCTATTGTCATTGTTTTTGTTTTTGCTGTAGTGTCACCTGCCAAGGGACTACAGATGGAAATGAGCATTCTTGCTATAATCTGGTGTATTTACACTGCAGTGTTGTAGATGTTCATTAATCTGCACTGTCCCTATTAAATAAAGAATAAATAAAATAAAATTTTTTCTTTTGGTATGATGAACTTGCAATATAGCCATCTTCTGTATTAAATATATACATAATTTAAAATTATATTCCAGTGTAGGTCAACATTGGCAGTCAACAATGGGTTAATAGTTTACATTTGTCTAACATGTTATAACTTTCCACACCATACTCTGGTCTATTTGCAGCCACATTTGCTAAAGCTGGAGTGCCAATCTGCATAATCAGTCCCTCCAAACACTAGTAATCATTCATTCACACATGGTGGTCATGCCCAAGAACAGTATGCACCCCAGCACAGAAATCTGACCTTTGTGAATCATAATATATTTATCCCAAGTTTGGATAAATTACATTACATGCTCACTTTAAAGTAATGCAATGTTGTATAAACCAAATACACAGAGGTTGATCTAATAATATTTGTTAAAATGTCAGTTGCAGCACAGATTTCATGTAATAAATTAATGTAAGTAATGTTTTGGTTTTGTTCATCTCAATTTCAAATATTACAAACCCACAAAGGACAGAGCTCCACCCAAATATGATGAACTCATTTATCACTGTAGTGTAAAAACATACATTTAAAAGAAAGTGCAGCATATCAGGGTGAAGCAGGCCTCATTACTGTGGATAACAATTAGAAAACACAATACTGATCTCACAGGGCTTGTTTCTGTCTGTGCCGTGCTCCGAGTCGGTGAAGACTGAAAAACCAAAGGAATGTGCTCACCCGACGTCATTATGAAAGAGCACTTTGAAACATTACCATTAAAAGCCTCATTGTTGCTGTGAATGTGCAGCTAATTGGACTTACCCCGCACGAGGAGCTGCTGAGTGCTCCAGCGCTCTGTTAATTTGAAAAGTCACAGCTGGCTACTCATGTGTGCCTCCTCTGCTCTCTCTGCCTGTGTGGTTACTTACTACTCATTTCTCCTCTCTGGAAAAAGCCACACAAACAATATGACCTCAAAGCCATGCTAAAATTAGCCCTGGTCAAAATATGTGCCAAATGGGCATATAAAAAAAGCTAATTTGAAGATGAGTTCCGTGCCAGAAAGCAATCACGATGCAAACAGTGGAAAGTTTGCTTTAATTTGAACAGACAGAAGAAAGGAACAAATCTGACTTTCGCTGTACTTTCCTATGACACACGCTGCCTGCTCAGTCAGTGCCCACAGGAACAGGCTCCCTCCTCCTTAATTAGACCAGCTCACCAGATTAGGGCTCATTAGTCTGCAGCGCTGGAGAGCAGGGCCTCCAGCGCATCCCTCTTTAATTGCTTCTGTAATGGTCTCGACTCGGGCCTTTGAAATCCCATTCCTGTGGGTAATCAGCCATGTTTGTCTGGGAACCACAAGTGTTTCTTATATATCCACTCCTTCTTCTGCAGGAGTGCCTATCAAACTCACTGTAGCTTTAACCAAGTGACCCCCGTAATCACATGAGCAAATGATTAGGAGTTCAGCTGACTTGCCCCTCTACATGTAGTTCAAAGACAAGGGATTCCACTACAACCATTTTATATTCAAATTAGAAATCTACAGTTTGTGTGAAATGGCTTTGCATGTCATCTTTCAAAACTGTCCATAGCCTACGTCCAAGGTCCTATATTACTCAAAATTAACTCTTGTGAGCTTTTAGTCACGTTAAAATGTTACCTCATCAAAAACCTTGAGTTGTGTTTTGTTTCATTCACACATGTTTGATTAACACCTCAGTATTAGTCTGTCTATATCCCCTAAACTCAAAATGCTTTGTTCCACCTTGTGATGTCATGAAGTGGTAATTTAAGTTAACAGGTACCCATTACCTTTAGTTTAGAGTTTGGAAATTCCAGGGCTGAAATGATCCACATGATTCTAAAGATGGTGTATGGAGTTTAAAAAAACAAAGTGGAGCACTTCCTGTATTATCACATGAGATCACAGGGTGGAACAGAGTGTTTTCTGTTCGAGATTTGTTAAACATGTGTGAATGAAACAAAACACAACTCCAGACATGTCTATGACGAGGAAACATAACAAATCAGAAAATGTGTAATATGGGCCCTGTGAGCTGAAACAAGACCTAAGCACGACAAATCCTGTATAAAAATCAAATCATTTGTGGATACAGATTGCAATTTTAAATACATTCATGAAATCAAGCCATTATTGCCTTTAGATTTTAATTACATTCAGCATCTATTGTCACTACATTCTGGACAGCTTAAGCCAGTCATACACAATTTACTTGTAGTTCTGGTTACTGTACTCCAGTTCAGAAATGTGTACACATAACTTTGTGTAATATTTGGTTTTATAGTGTGCCAATGAGCCTGCACCCCGATCAAAAATACATGGTATTACCTAGTGCCTTTATACAAAATTTTATAAATATTGTGTAATATGGTACATTAATACTCAAAGTAGTGTCCAAATTGTGATTCAATTTATTTAAGGACAGATGTACCAGACGCTACCCACCTGTGAGGTGGCAGTTCTTGCTTGCTTTGCCTGCAGTATTAACTACATTATGGGTCTGAGACATCATCTGACTGATAACAAATTATTTGTTTTTAGGGCTGCACAATGCATAATGCAAAAATATTGATAAATCACAAAATCCTGGTAACACAATAATCATTATTGTTAAAGAAAATAAATACATTGCAACAACACGAAGTTCTTCATGTGACATTTATGTTTTTTCTAGTCCAACTAGCCTTGTTTGGGCTTCTTGTCAGTTTTTAAATTGCAAAACATAGACTGGTTGTATATTTATCGTGCTTCCCTAGTTTTGACAAAATATTTAACAGACCCATGCAAAATGAATACAATATTACATTGACACTATATGATACATGTTTGAATATTGAACCAAAACCCACCTCAGAAAAACAGTCTTTTCTGTTGTGTTGTAGATCCATTTTAGGGAATAGTGTATATTGCCATTTTTAACACAAGTCCTTTGGAAGAATGACAACAGTCTCAATTTCTGCATCAATAGTGCATCCTTCTACATCTCTAGTTCCCCCGAACAGAATTTCCCTCAGTCTTTAAATATTTCTTGAAGGAGCACAGATTTACAACAATGTCCAAAGAGGGCGTTGCAGAGTTCAAAAAGGAGCTAAAGGCACATTTGGTTTTTGATCCACAACTTCAGCATACCTGCAACAGAAGTAGGGGTGGACAAAGGTAACATGAGTAACTTGATACTTAGTTATTATTTAACATAATTTTGGTAACACTCTTCAGACCATAGTGAAACAATGCACCAGGATGGTGCTAAAATGTGCCTGTAAATGCTTTGGTTGATGTTCAAGTCTAGCACATAAATGTGAATAGACCATAAAATGAACCACAGCATGGCAGAAATAAATTTCACTTTGATGTTTGTGATGTTTTGAGATGTTTGTTTTTGAGGTAATTTTGTAGTTTATTATAAATTGTTTTATATTATAGACAATATACTCAATATTCTAATTTTGCATTTCGCCAAGACATTTTAGGGTTATCATTGATATATCACCTGGCTCTAAACTGAAGAAAAAATATATTTTGAAGTGTAATCTTGAAATTAGTGTAGTCCTCTTACATCCATCCATCTATGTTTGTCTAACGAAACATGCAATATAAATAAATTATTAATATATTACTGTTATTATGGGCACACCTTCTGGTCAGGCATCATGCTGTTTGGCTGGATTGGAGTAGCATGTCCACTCAGTAGACCTCCTCCAGGCCGGTCGTGTTCACAGAAGATTGTGCCATTTATGTAATGAAAACGGTCTCCTGGGACCAGGCGGTTCCTACAGGTCGCACAAGTGAAGCACTGAAAGAAACAGGAACATTTAAAACCAAACTAATAGCAGTCTGATTGTTGTGAGTTATAGGTTCCTTACTTTAAGGTGGTAGACATTGCCTTGTGCTCTCATCACCATCTCACTGGCGGGAATAGACTGACCACAAGCACTGCAGGCTCCACTGTGTCCATACAGTCTGAGGAATATTTAAAATATTTATTTAAAATATAACTACATATATTATTATATTTATATTTTAGGTTCCCACATCCATAAATATGTCATATATATAAAATATCATATGATGTATACAAATATGTTGTAAATGACAAATAATGGTTTTCCCCCCAACAATTTACAGAGGCAATTCATATTTTTAAATAAAACAATATTTTATGTTTGCCAAGAGTACTTTAAGAACATTCAGAACAAACCTTATCTGAGCGGATTAGCAGTGGCCTAGTGTCTCAAGGTTGTGTGCATTATTTACACGGGGTTAGTCTAACTGCTGGGGCAAAGTGATACGATGCTTTTAACAATTAGATGTAATGACCAGCACATTACTTAGCCTCCTCACAACAGCAGTGAGTGCACATTAATTAGAGCGTGCACATGTCTGTACCTGACCTGGAGCAGCTTTAAGTTTTAATAGAAAGCCTCAGTCATCATTACAGGCTCTTGTGCAACTGATGCTGTGTGACACTTAACTCAGACAGAGTGCTCTCCTGCTCTCCCCACGTCTCTCAATGACTGCACACACTAATGAATTTTTTATCTTAATCCAAACAGTCATTTAATGAGCACGCATGAGAGGATCCCTGTTCTCTTTAATTAACCCACACACTTTCCTCCCCAGGCTCACTTACATCTCATCCTGCTGCTGAGGCAAAAAGGGTGACAACCCAAGGCCTTGAACTGTGGCTAGGAGTGCCCTGTGGAGGGCTCTTCCTGTCAGGCTGGACACTGGGCCACTTTAAATGTGTGTATTGGAAACATCTCTATGTGGCAATACTTCAGTGATCAATGCTCGTGTTCAATAATTGTTCATTGTTGAGAATATTCAGCATATCAACAGTAATTATCCCTGATTATTTATGTTTTTAAGTTTGTTTTGGGTGAGCTGTCATTTTCAAATCTGGGTGATGTTTTGAGTGTCACCTGATGTAGTCGTTCTTGCAGAGGATCATGCCTCCTTTGCTGTAGCAGGTGCTGCTGTACTCTCCCAGCTGGGCCTGGCAGCAGGAGCACTTGAGACAGCGTGTGTGCCAATATCGCTCCATCGAAAAGAGCAGAAACCTGTCCGAGATGCGACCTCCACATCCAGCACATGACCTGCAGGCTGCCCCACTGCCACTGCCCATCATCGCCACCGTGGGCACCTCCACACGGCTGTTCACCATAGCAACCTGCAGACATAGAAATCGTGATAAAATAATTACGATAATTATCATCACAACAATTATTATTTAACCATCTTGTAATAGTAGAAAATATTGTCCTTGGCAGACAATAATAATGATTTCTATAGCTCAACACCATGCACACATCAAAATATTCATGGGTTTCAGTTTCCTCTTATATGCAACTTTTTTCCTATTCAAAAGATAAAATATTTAGTTTTAAAGGTAGGACATCGATCCTTAATTTATTTATCATTCTGGGATCCATGGAGATGTATGATAGATGATGGATTTTGTCCAAGGACACCATGATAGTATGCATTAGAGCCACTCCTTCCTCATTGGAGCCGTTGGTATTCCCAGTGGTCTCTGATCCTAGGCCCAACCCTGATTAGCTACTAAGAGTACACAAGATTTTGCAATCTCAAATTGATACGAGAATACAGACATATCTCTAATAAGTCTCTAAAAAGCTCAAAACTTAAAATAGAAAAAGGTGTTTGAATAATAAAGCAAATTCAGCCTTGATGTACTGTTATAGCAGGTATATTATTTCTGAGTAGGAGCCACACTGCAAGAATAACCTAATCATTGAAAACACTCTAAATATTTATGTTGGTCTTAGATATGTTTCATATTTTTCAAATACGTAATGCAACATGCAAAATACATAACCATGTTGTCATTGTTGTTGTCCAAACCAATGGATTAGCTCTGAGGGGTATTCCACAAACGTCGCTAAACATAGCGGCGACTAAGTGCAAAGTCCTCGCCTGACTTAGACTAAAGCCTGAAGCTGTTCCACTAACGCATTTCAGCTGCGCCTCAGCAGCACCAAGTTCAGTCAGGCCTATCCAGGCCTGGCCTAGACGCGTGCAGGGGGAAGGTAAGAAGCCCTGAACAAGCGACTGTCGAAAACGCGATCATGTCGAAGATTCGGGCCGATTATTTCAGCGCATCAGAACAGAAGTTGCTTTTAGAACTCTACAACACATTTGCAATAACCAAGTCCAGAGACATGGCGTGGCAGAAGATCGCCAAGTGCTTAAATACGCAAGTTAAGTCCTATAACAGTGCTGGATGTTGAGTTTTTTTAAGTATGTTTTTTACTATCACTGTCAACACTAATCCGTGGCGCAGGGGAAATCTTACGGTCTGGCGTGTGGGAGGTGTGAGTTCGATTCTCAGGGAGGACAGTTGATTTCATAAATGTTATACATTTGTAGAGCAGTCTTGTCAGTTGTAATTTATTTTTACTGTGTAAAAGTATTTGCTCCAACTAATACGTTAAATTGTGTTATCTTGTCTTTGAGCAGGAATAATGTGAAGAGGAGTGTTTTGCTGGTAAAGACAAAGCATAAAAACATAAGTAGGCTAATATTAATATTATTATTCAGTGAAATTAGTAATACAGTTGAAATAATACCTTAATTTAATTTAAAATGAACAGTAGCTACCAAACAGTAGCGACCCATCCTGATGGATGGGTCAAATGCAGAGAAATAATTTCCCTACGGGGATGAATAAAGCGCGTCTTCTTCTTCTTCTAGCCACAGGAGGTGGGAGCCCCCCTCAAAACCTTTCACCTGCAGAGGAGCTGGCACTGGCCCTAAACCGGGGTCGGCCACTGGTGGAGGTAATTGAAGGAGGGACCCCATCAAAGATCCTTCCTGCGAGTTCTCGTGAGGAGTATATATATAATGTATTCTCTAGGCTAATGCTTGCCTCAGCTGTGATTCATGCATTTGTGTATTTTAATAGTATGTTTGTGTTCTAGTTACTGAAGATGGCGTCCACTTCAGTAGAAGATGAAGATGAAGTCTTCATCTTCTGCCTGACCCTCAGCAGTCCTCCAGCAGTGCCTTGCCTGACCCTCAGCAGTCCTCCAGCAGTGGCCTCACACCAGAATGTCATACCTAATGTCTTTTATTGTTTTATGCCTATCGATAGAAATTGATAAATAGGATTTCATTAAAGAGGCTTGCACAGCATCTCTGAAGCAAATTTGTTGAATCATTGAAATGTTGCATCATGGAGTGTGCCTGTTATTTGGCTACATTTAGTTTTAAAAGTCAAGGTTACCTTTAACTGTATTCTTTGATAGAGATGTCACATGAAATATAAAGTGTCAATGTCGTCAAGTGAGAGTGATGTTAGGCCCAGCTGATATAAGTTCTATGATTATATGAATAATTTTAGGTTAAATTCATTCACATTTGTGTAATATATAGCATGTAAATTCGTGAAAATATTACTCAAAATTGACTTGGTCATGAATCCGTCAATAACAGGAATTGAACCCGCAACTCCCTCATGAAAGACAGGACATAACCATTCGACCAACGCGTTTCTCTGTGATGACTCTGGAATTCTTCTATCTGATAATGTTGTAAAGACAGCGGTTTAAAAGAATATTTTTAAATTACTGGAGATCTGTCAAGAACCAAGAACGGTAATTTAAGGTAATTTAATTTTTTGCTGATATTGTTTTCGGACAACACCGATACTCATGCGGGAGGTGTGCGGAACGGTTTGTTTGATAGTCTGTATACATCAGGTACGTATTCTCTGTGACACAGCCTGATTAAACCGCATCTTTAGCCTGCCCGGTACCAGACTATCCGCTAAAACCATGTTGCCCCAGTAACTCAGAGGGGACCAAGTTTAGCGAGAGTCATGGAACCGAATTCTCACTAAAACTAGCGCGAACTGTCGAATAAAGCCGGGCTTGCGCTTAGTCGCTTTCGTGGAATACCCCTCTGGTCTGAGGCAGAGCACTGTTCAGTTTTGAAACATGAATACCTCTGGAGGAAATCAAATGTGCATAATATTAACCCACACTCATAAGAGAACTGCTGTTTTACACCCAACAGGCTTAAACTTAGTCCAAACCAAACAAAACCACACACAGACCCTTTCAAGTCCATGTCCTAACTAGAGAACATGTCCCATGAGGACACTCTTTGAAGCCGTTTACTCCTCCAAACACAAAGACTCATCTGTTTCTGAGGCCCACACAATATAATGGATTCAGATGGAACCAAAACCCAAATGTGAAGCCAGTTAAAGTTATACATTTGACATCTCTTGTAGTTGTGGAAACTGCTCGTCCTCAACTTTCAGTGTGTGTATCTTTCCTCCACAAAAGTGAACTTATTTTGTACACAGCTGTAAAGAGAGAGAGAGTGTGTGTGTGTGTGTGTGTGTGTGTGTTGTGAGTCAGCAGCACAGTCTCTTCAGCCTCTCACATGATTTATAATTAGCGCCAACAACAACATAAAATAATTGCAGGGGTAAATTTCATTTTCTAAATGAGCAACAGCAGCACAATTTGTCCTCCAGAGCGTCTCATTTCAGCAAGGGCATGTTGAGCTTTACGACTACCCTTCCCACAAGATTATTTGAGATTGCAGCAGCTGGTCCTCTGCAGTGAGGCAGGCTGCCCTCAATACCCTCATTTTGTGGAGTAGACACCTGGCTCTAATCAGCCACAGGAACACCATGTTAAGAAGCTCTAGGCTACATTAAACCAGCAGCAGCCACATGCACTGGGACCCACCGAGCCCATTAGCGCAGGCCTATTCAGCCACGCAATGGTCTTTCACACACACTATTTACCAAACTCACTAATGCATTTTGTTGTTGGCCTAAAAGTAATAGCTTTAAGGGACTTTTCAATGACAACTTTATGAATGGGGTCCGGTCTGATTACATGTCATTTAATAGATGCATTAAAACAGTTCACAACCCCTCAAAGACCTACCAGTTGCAATCCCAAAATCTCTGTCCTAATCTGGCAAACTAAAGTCTTATATTTTTATGTCCATCATGCTGTAATAGTTCCTGACCACCTAAAACCAATACTTTAATGTTTTGACTTAATGCATATCAGACACCAAACAGAAACCAGTTTGTAAGTTGACTGAAGCTCTGACTTCCCTCTGCCATGACCAATGCATGCAAGATCAGTAGCTTTTGTCTCTTAACACAAGACGTCTTGTGTGAACTCATATCTCAAAGGACGGGTGTTCCGCGTCCTTTTCCTTCATTCGGTGCCAGATTCCTTTGGGCAGCACATCACCAGCCGTGAAATCAATTAGCGGGCACCACTGCATAATACAGCAGCTTAGACTCCTGTATTCAGAACATTTAGAAATGTCTTCTTGTATCTGTGCCTTTTTCTATTATAATAAATCCCTTTTATTATATTCCATGCTTAATGTATTTTATTATTTTCTGTTTTTAAACAAGTGTGGTTTCTTCATATCAGGGCCTGGGACAGGTGTATATTTGCTGTCAAAAGTTCTTAAAAAATTAACCTTGAATTATCCCCTATACCTGACATCAGCCTAAATGACCTCTGACAACTGTGAACAGATTTAAATAAATTCCTCTTCTTAATTATATTCAGCTTCAACTATAGAAGCTAAAACTGCAACCAAATAATACTTCTAAAGGCGCAAATTTGAGACTAAAGTGTATTCTAGTGTGTTTTTCCTGCCCAAACAAATACAGGCTACATAAAAGCACCTCGTTCCCTGTCACTTGATGGATGAAGCTCTAAACAATAATCAATGAAAAGAACACAATGTAGTACAATACACTATTCAGAGCCTAACAGAGCTAATAATACCCCATTTGCTATAATATTGTCATACACCACATCCAACTGTGCACAACTGCACCTGTTCATCCTTTAACAAAAAGGCAGCAGCTTCACAGAGGGACAGTTAGTGGGGTCGCATCAGGCCATAACACTCAAACTTACAAAGGAGCAAGGGTCATCTCATTACAAACAAAAACAAAATAAAGTGTTTGTAGGCCTATTTGCTAAGATGCGTGGGAAAACGAGAAACTCCTTGTAAAGAAAGTCAACTTAGTAAAGCCTGTAGTGGGAACTAATGGTTTCATGGTCTAGGAAAAAGGTTATAATACAACATAAACAACCCCTGGAGCTTATCAAACACACGGTGGTTGGTCCTTGGGAGTGTGTAACCCATCACCATCAGTGGTCTTGAACTCACCTTTTGCAGGAGAGAAGGAAGTTAACACGTGCTTCTTTTATCCTCGGAAAACACTCCAAAAAGTGTCTGACTAGGAGAGCGAAAGTTTTGTGTCGCTGCGTCTTTGCCCTCGGACCTGTTGTTGTCTTCCATTTACGTGTCCGCTGTGACCACTCGCTCAGTTTGACCAGCGAGAGCGAAACAGCGCGCCTCTGTCTCCCTCTGATGTGCAGCCTTCAACAGCGCTCTGTGACTTTGAGTGAAACATTTATGCAAACGTGAGCGTGGGGGCGTGGCCTGACGTCATCCATTCAGTCCTCCTGCGATCATGGAAATAAAATAATAATAATAATAATAATAATAATAATAATAATAATAATAATAATAATAATAATAATAATAATAATAATAATAATAATAATAATAATCACATAAAAAATAAATTTTAAAAAGTTACAATAAGCAATGATTTTAGACAAAGATATTCAGACGCAACAAGAAAAGAATGGCATCACATCTGTTGGCCAATATTACTTAATACAGCTAAAATTAACATTGTACAAGAGCAGATTTTTGTTGTAATACAATGAGATCTTGGGTCTAGTCAATAATAGAAATAATCAGGTTCAGCATTTGTGAATTGTAAAGTGCAATGTAATCAATAGGGAAAACTGTCTCTTGCTCCCATGTGGAAGCATGACGTCATCACATTCCTGAATCTGAAAAACACCGATAATACGAATCCTGTAAAGTTTAAACTATGAGCGGATCACCAGAGATCACCAGGGTTAGCGCTTCTGAAATATTTTTCTGATGTTATTGATTAGAGTACAATGACCTCTGGTGTACAACCATGCGCACTACATTGCATTAGGCCGTAAACGTAACCAAATACAGTATTGTTTTTTACAGACTCTTTCTGACGCCATGAAAGCGTTTAACCTAGATTTAACTTTTGTCAGACCTATGTATTTAACTCTGTAAAATAAAACAAGCAGTCAGAACACCAGTAATTGTATCTACTAAAAACACAAATATGTTTCCCCCAGACACATCTTTAATTTAAGTGTTTTTGTGTAATTAATAGTGAAGCTAGGGCTAAGATAAGATAAGATAAGATAAGATAAGATAAGACGTTATTGATCTCACACAGGAGAAATTCACTTACCACATTAGCTCCAGGCAGCTTAGTGCAAAAGAAAGAACAAAAAAGTGCATACAGACAAGATAAGTAATAATAATAATAATAATAATAATAATAATAATAATAATAATAATAATAATAATAATAATAATAATAATAATAATAATAATAAGAAGAAGAAGAAGAAGAAGAAGAAGAAGAAGAAGAAGAAAATGTAGAAAAATTGCACGTTTAGACTATATAGTGGAGTTATACAATCTGATAGCAGTGGACACTCTAGGGGGGTGTCTTACACGTATCTCTAATGGTGGATTGTTTAGGAGTTACCATGGTGACACGATACACACATTACCACACACTGTCAAAAGAAAAATAGCCCACAAAATGGACTTAAACAACATTTCCAGTGATCAGTACGAGTGTTCATGGTTTTGTTTAGGTGTTTGATTTTTAACACAAAGCTGAGAGTAGCAGAAAAACTACTGGTTAATGTTTGCTATCTTGTGACTGTAATGTAGAGGGACTTGTTTAACAGGATAAATCAGCTCGCCTGTTGTAGTTCCAGTTAAGTCAGTTCTTTCTGGTCTTAAAATAAAATTGGTAAGTGGGGGAACACTTACCAATTTACAGTGATTATATTACAAATACGAGCTTTGCAAACCATCCATAAAGTTGGATTTTTACGCATAATCTTTTTATTCAATCCAAGCTCCTAAAGATTTCTGACCTTGTAAAACGTGTTTAAAATGAGAGAGAACTCATAATTTAAGAGGGTATGGAAATTTCAAATTGCCAAATGTTCGAATTACCTGTAAACGTTTCTGTGTGTTACATGTGGTGTAAAACTCTGGATACATGTCTCAAGCAATGCCAAAATATTCATGAATTCAGCTTGTTCTATAAACATAATGTTCTGGTCACAGTATATAGAGAGTGGGTCTGAATATTAGAACAAACCTCCTTCTGTAGTGCTGGTTTATGCTTGTTTCCGCACCATTGTTGGTTTGTTCTGTCCTTTACTTTATTTGTATCTGCTGTCTATTACCACTGTTGGTATCTTTAATTTCTTTACCACTGTTGGTATCCTTTTGTACATAGTTCAAGTCTAATGTAAAACGTCCAAAGAATGCAAAAGAAAGCTCATTATGCTAAATTAGAAGAGGGGGTGGGATTTTCTTCTTCCCACTCCTTTTTGGGCAAATGTTTAGCTTTTGTTTTTTGTTTTGGGGGGGGGCAAGCACCATAGCAAGCACCATAGTGTTGCCTAGCAATGCAGAAATGTACCTTTGATCTGTCTTTGATGTGTCTTTGATCTAGCCGAAGTGAGCTCATATCTCGGGAACCCTTCATAGGAAGCCTGGGAGCCTGAGAAGCCTGGCTAACAGACCCTGTTAAACCTTGTTAGACCCTGTCAGACTCTGTTAGACCCTGTCACACCCTGTTAGACCCTGTCAGACTCTGTTAGACCCTGTCAGACTCTGTTAGACCCCGTCAGACCCTTTTAGACCCTGGCAGACCCTGTTAGACCCTGTCAGACTCTGTTAGACCCTGTTAAACCCTGTCAGACATTTCTGCTTATAACGTAGCATTTGATTGGCTGTCATGACAAAACGATAATACATGCTGAGGCCTACATGTACCTTCGGTGCTTGGCCCCACATTGCTGCTTGCATTATTGCTATTGCTCGCTTTTTTTCCCTTTTTTTTTTTTTTTTTTTGCTGTTGCTTATTTCGGTTTATTGTTATTTCTGTTAATGCACTTTTAAAAGAATGTAAATTGCTTACTTGCCCAAAATAAATAAACACATAAATAAATAAAAAGCACAGGTTAACATAGACTTTAACCCTTTGAGACCCAAGCATTCATTTCCTGGATGAATTTTTTAAAAAACCTCTTTAACATGTTTTTCCTAGGCCTCTAATGCAGAAAATAATTTGTTTTATCTTTTTTTCTTTTTTTTGTGAGGAATCTGTGGAAATGTTGCAAAATTGCAACACTGGGCTTTAGTGGTTGCCAATATTACAACTTCACATTTAATAAAATCAAAACATATTTTAAAATGATTTTTTTTAAAATACAGAACAGCACTAAGTGAACATGAGAATGTTTTGAACTTATTTATTTATTTTTAACTCAAAACTTATATTTAATATAACAATCCTGTATATGAACAAGAACATTAAATTATGTGCTGCACGACTCTTCTCTTTATCATGTCACTCATCAAATATGAAACTGAAGAAAGCAGTTTTTGTCATCTCTGAAGCACAAGCGGACATCGCACTCCATGCAAGAGGTGAAAGTGTATCTCCTCTTACCTGCACCGGCCTCTTTTTTATCTGTATGAGGAAAGTGTCCAATGCTGTCCTTTCAGACATCAGGAGGCGGAGTGTTGTACACTATCTTTTTAGCACTTAGTGGTGATCTTTCCTCATCCATTGAAGGTCTACCTCTCTTTACGGTGTTAGTTTGAATGAGAGAGGCAGAGAGCTGTACCTGGAACCATCTCCTGTTCAGCACTTTCTTCACAAGGATCCACAAGATCAAAGATCAAAGTCAGCGTTATTGTCAATTCTGCCATATGTGTTCAACAGTGAATCAAAATTTCGTTTCTCTCTGGCCAGGTAGTGCAAAAAGACAGTGTACAAAATACAATATAAAGACAAAACAAAACAAAAACTATCTAAGACAAAAATCTAAAATCTACAATCTAAAATCTGAAAGCAGTGCAACAGAATAAATAAATACCTATTTACAGATGTCCAAAAATGTGCAGTGTGCTTCAAAAATGTACAATGAAGATACAGCAGTGAAATGGTAATGTGCAATAGAATGTGCATTGAAAGTAAAGATAAAAATAAATGTGCAGCAGTAGGGGATTTGCAGGGTCTTGCAGTCGCACTTGTATTGCAGCCAAGCATTTACCATGGCGATAATGATGGTGTGCCAAAAGATGTACATGTACCACCGTTTGCGCCTTATGTGCCACTTGTACTTGGCTGTGAAGGAATCCAGCAAGTCGATCCCACCCATGCATTTATTGTACATCTTCACAATTGATGGTCTTCTCACTTCAGTGAAGGACTTGGTGGATTTGTTCCACCGTGCAACCTTGTCGACTGGGTTTGGGCCATCAAAAGTGGAGAGAAGTGTGACTGACCAGTTATCATACCACCTGTTGTGTTCTTCCGACACTCTGAAGTCAAAGCTTCTTCTTCCTTGTTTTTTCAGCTCCTTCTCTTCTGCTAACCTAAGGCTTGGCACACGCCCAGGACGTGCCAACAAAGTGTATGGCACACTCGAGCAGAGGCGCAGAGGTGAAAAAGTTGTCTGCATACACATTGTAGTTTTGCCCTGTAGGTAGTGTTGATGCAAGCTTCATGACCGTATCTCCTGATATGCCAAGCTCAGACCTAGCAGGCTTACCCTGCACACTCCCTTGGTACTAACCTGTACCTCACTGTCCTCAAAGGAGTGGCCCGTGGCTTTAAGGTGGAGATGTACAGCAGACTGAGGTCCACTCTGGCTCTCCCGACTGTGTTGGTGCATCCTATCCTTCACAAAGAATAGCATAGACATTCCAGGACCACTCTTACTTACCTGTTTTTTACATCCTCTTACATTACATTCATCTTTCACTACTTCAGGGTGAAAATCACCCAAAAGCCTGTAGGAAAAAAGTGGGCTTTGGAGTAGGGAAACACCTGCAAAGATGTCAAAAACAATGGTGAAGCTACCCAGTCACCAATGACACTCAGAAAAATGCAACATATTTAAAATCATGTAAATACATTTGCTCGGGTGAAAATCACGCTCTGTGAGGCGGTGCAGTCTTTGTCCAGTAGAGAGCAACAGTGTGTATCTGTGGGTAAATGTACTGCTAAAAAACGAGAACATGAGTGAGAATAAGAGGGGCATTTGTTATGATTTTAGACATGATCATAAAAGAGGAGTGACCAGTGAAAAGGGACACAGCTTTGGTGATCTTTACCATAACTTTTTACTTCGTCTCATCCTACTCAGGCTGTCAAGTGGCTGTCTAGGTAAATAGTCTGTTTTTATCGTATTGTGTTTTTTTTTTTTAACAAATAAATATGTTTGAGCAAAGTTAAAATCGTACAGTTTAAACATCTTACATTATATTTGGTGTGGATCAATATTGGCAGCTCCAATGGGTAGGACATAGCTAAGTTTGTGTCATAGTCGTGCCCCAGCAAAACAAGCTAACATCAACATAGCATTGTGGTTTAATTCAGACGTAAACTAAACGTTTTCTGTTAATTACTCCTGTGTAAGCCCAGAGAGAGTATGTAATTTAATTATTTAGCACAAATAGTGTAGTAGGTAGTTAATAAGTTGTTATGGTTGTATTTGTAAAGTATTGCTGGTGGTGTTTCATCCTAGCACTCCAAGCTACTGTATCTGCATTGTCATTTACGGGAACAACTACCCCTCCCACCTCTTCTCCATCTGTCCTAAATCAGTTTTTTTCCCCATTGAAGACGCCGTTTTTATTCCTCATTGGATTTATGTTACATGTACTGTGTGACATCATATTGAACTGTTAATCTAATGTTTTTAGATACCAGTCAGGATGCCGCTGTTCTTCAGGAAGAAGAAGCCCAGCGAGGACGCCAAAAAGAGGCTCGAGTATCTGCTGTGTCGGGTGAGGAAAAACATATAGGAAATACATAAAATAAATAAAATGCATTCAAATATAACCTTTTTATTACCATTATAACCATTTCATTTTTATCTGTTCCCTTTTCAGTCTAAGGAGGCAGGTGCTGATGACATTTTAGACATATCTTCTTGTGAGCTTTCAGAGGTAATGAATTTAAAACCTAATTTCTTTGTATGTGTAATAATAGTTTAACAATAGTATTGAATGAGTCAAAGTACAGTCTCACTCTGGATTGTAAACTCATCCTAAAGCATAATGTTACTTTAAGGGATACACGTATAATTCAGTAGTGAATTGAATGACTGAAAGAAAATTAAAAATAGGTATTGTCTTCTGGACATTCTGCGCTCCAGTGAAGTTTTTACGCTTATTGCTTATTTTTGTTTTGTTTACTTGGGGTTCCTGTAATCAGTTTCATTTATTCACTCTATAAACAATTTTGTCACAGATTCCTTCCAGTGTTTTTTCAAATTGTAAGCACTTTCAGAAAAAGGTATGCTGTAACATTGCATATTTATTATAAATAAAAATGCACGTATATTGATTTCTGAAGTGTTCTTTTGTTTTGCTATAGGTCTTCATAGTTCACAGCAATGAAATAAAGTCTTTGGTTCCAAAAGGTTGTGAACTCACTAATTTAGTTACTCTTAAGGTAAAGAGCTTTAGACATTGTTCAAATGGCTGTATATTATGTTGTTGTTGTTTTTTTTACTACCATATGTGTTATGTTTCCTTTAAGGTGTTGGACCTGCATGAAAATAGACTTACATCCCTCCCTGATGACATTGGAAAACTAACATCATTGCAGGTAAGCTTTGACTTTGTGTGTGTCCTATGGGTTGTAAATGTGCCCAGCTTTCAGACTGTGCTTTTGCTTTTAGATCCTAAATCTGGAAAGGAACCATTTAAAGATGCTGCCAGACTCAATTGCAGAGCTACGGTTCCTGCAGACCCTAAATTTGAAGGGTAAAAGGTTTAACTTCAGACAGACAAATCCGTATAGCAGGTGTTAACAATGTGCATTTTGAACAGGTAATGATCTCAGTGAACTACCCTCCTCGATGGGCTCTCTGAGCAGCCTCCGCACTTTGGATGTGAGCGACAATCACATCACACAACTGCCCAAAACTTTAGCCCTCATACGAACTTTGGAGGTTAGTATTTCCCAAATACTGACGTTACTTTTATTTTTTACTATGGCCTTATTTAGTACTTTTTGGCAGAGCTTTACTCTTGATGCTGCTAAGATGATTTACCCACCTGACACTGTGTGCAGAGAGGGAACAGAGTGCATTCAGCGATTCCTCTGCTCTGGTAAGGTTTTACTATGGTTTCTTTATCCCTTAGAATTAAAACTTACTAGGCTCAATGTTGTTGTTTTTTTCTAACAGAGCTGGGAGAGGAGTACTGCCCCCCTTCTCAGTACCTCCTGCCAGTGTTGGAGAATGACTCTGTCAGAGACAATACAGACTGTTTGGATGGCCAAGAAGAGGCCTGGCAGGTGTGTTTATTTTACAGTAAGTTTGATCAAACCTATTGGTGATGTGGCATGTGTGAAATGTTATGTTTCCTTTCTTTTTAATGCAGACCAAATTTAGCGACTATGAGAAGAGAAAGGCAAGTACATCCATGAATATCCTATGTGATCTGAAGCCTTTGTTTGTTGTGGCTCCACAAGACATTAACTGATTACTGTTCTGACCAGGAGCAGAAACACCAGGAGAGACTGGCCTTTGAGCAGCATTTGGAGGAAAAACACAAGGAGCACACACAGCTTTTATTACTGAACAATTCTCTCAAAGAAAACATTCTCAACTCAGTACGCCAGGTACACGAATAGAGTGCAAAATGAAGTCCTTTATGTTAAAGTAATAAATCAGGCTAATGACTGTTTTATTTAGGAGCAAGAGAAAATCGATGAAGGCCTCACTCAGCAGCAGAGGGCTCAGGAGGCAGAGCGGCTCCTGGTGTTGGAGAAGGTTCGACAAGTGGAGGATGACATCACCAGCCGCATTGACAGTATGCTCACTGACAACACTCGGTGAGACTTTCAGTCGTTTTTGGACAGTGGGTTTTTAGGTTTTTTACATTTTCTTTGTGTGTAGACAAAGGAAGAGCGCAGAGTTTCTCCAAGCCTTAGAAGAGGATCGGTGAGTGGAGGAGTTATTTATATAAACCTAAAGTCCTATAGCCCATAATAATGATGTACGAGAGCACTCTGATCATTAGTTCCATTTCATACTGTATATCCATTACAGTGGCTGACTATTTGTGAAGTGCCTTCTATTGGAAAGCGAAAGGTTTATGTATTGTTGTATTGACTGTATTTGTTAGTACTATCACCATGTTAACTAGATGCTAAGAAAACTGCAAGCCACGTTTCCTCTGTTTTGCCAATTAGTGTGTTCTTTGCCAGGATTTGAGGTGTCATGGATGAATTTGCTGCGGCTTTTGTTTCAGATGTTTTTTATGGAAACTAAGGAAGAGAAACAAAATGCATTTCTGGCTCCTGTCTGGCTCTAATACAAGCCTTCTCATCAACAGTCATTGAGGGAGTTTTCTATGAACACCTCAATATATTTTAAAAAAACTTAAAACTTATTTTTATTGTGATGCGTGAAGAGTCCCTCAGTCGTCCAGGTAGAATCCATGATAAAAGAAGAAATTAAATTTGTCAACTGGACAAAGTTTGTTTGGTCGAAAACGTTTCGCCGCTCATCCGAGAGGCTTCGTCAGTTCTGGTTTTAGTGCTGGTTAGACACTGCTTATATCTAGCTGCAGGGAGGAGCTCACTACACTGAAATTGTCCTGAAACTATCACAACTAATTTGTTTCTTTTGTTTTTTGAATTTCTCTGGCGTCTAGTTTAGCATACCTATTCAACCCTAACGAGCGTCTCCACCTCTCTGGCCCTGACCTGGCTGCCCTATTGTTTCTTTTGTCTGTTTTGACTTTGGTTTGATAATGGAATTATAAATGGGAGACAAGTTATGTCTGACTCCCCCATTTCTGTTTAACGAAGGATTCTCTTTTTTTTTTTTGACAAAAATTGCCTCTTTAACTCCCCTCTCAAACCAATTCTTTTCCCTGGCTAAGATCTGAACCTCACTGTCTTCAAATGAATGGCCCGTGGCTTCTAGGTGAAGATGTACGGCAGATGACGGTCCACTCTGGCACGCCCGTCTGTGTTGGTACATCCTCTTGTGAAGTGCCTGTTTTGTTTCTCCAATGTAGCGCTCACTACAGTCTTCACTACACTGAATGGAGTAGACCACATTACTTTGTTTGTGGCTCGGTGTTTTGTCCTTTGGGTGGACGAGTTTTTGTCTTAAAGTGTTTGTGGGTTTGAAATAAACTGGGATTTCATATTGTCTGAAAATCCTCTGTAGTTTTTCCGACACACCGGCCAGGTAAGGAATCGCTACCCATTTCCTCCTGGGTTCGGATTCTCTGTTATCTTGTTTCTTGCCCTTGTCTCTCTTGGTTTTGTTGACAGCCCATTTAGGATATCCACAAACAGAGAGGGCTTCCTGCACATGTTGTTCTTCTTTCTCCTTACCCTCTGTGCTTGTGGGAACCACTTGGGCCCTGTGTTGTAATGTCCGAATAACACCCAGTTTGTGCTGCAGTGGGTGGTGTGAATCAAAAAGCAGGTATTGGTCTGTGTGTGTGGGCTTCCTGAAGACTTCTACTTGGAGTCGCCAGTCTCCTCCTATCGTTACTGCACAATCTAAGAACGCCAATGTGTTATCCTTGGCATCTTCACGGGTGAATTTGATATTCGGATCTACAGAATTGATATGTGCAGTAAAAGGTTTCAAAACTTGAATTTTGATTTTTTGAAAAATTATCAACATAACAATACCAGTGTGTGGGCGGAGTGCCTGGATATGAAGCTAAGGCACTCTGTTCAAATTGTTTCATGTATAAATTAGCCATGATAGGGGAGACCGGTGAGCCCATCGCACAGCCATGGATCTGCCTGTAGAAGTTCCCTCTGAACTGGAAATGGGTGGTGTTCAGACAAATTTCCAGCAGTTGGCAGATTTGGTCTTCTTCTAGCTTGGAATCCTGTAGTAATCTCCTTCTCGCTGCTTCGACCGCTACAGCTGTGGGGATACAAGTGAAAAGAGAGGTTACATCAAAGGAAACCATTGTCTCATCCTGACCAAACTGGAGAAACTTAACTTTGTTTACAAATTCGGCTGTGTTCTCAATGTGGTGCTCCGTGTTACCCACCAATGGAACCAAGATGTTTTTTAGGTGTTTGGCCACATTATATGTGATGGAGTCAACACTACACACAATGGGTCTGAGTGGTACTCCTTGTTTGTGAATCTTAGGGAGGCCATAGATGCACGGGATAGCGTCACCAGGGTATAGTCTGTAATACAGTTGTCGATCAACTGACTTCTTTCCTCAACTTCTGCAAGCAATCAATGATCTTCTTTTTGTACCCATTGGTGGGGTCCCGTTTCAGTACTTTGTATATTGTCGTGTCACTGAGAAGGCTGTTCACCTTTGCCTCATAATCAGCTGAGTCCAAGATCACCGTGCATCTCCCTTTGTCCGCAGGCAGGATGTTGATGCTCTGGTCCCTCTGTAGATCAATGATGGCCTTCCTTTCCTCTGGCGTTACGTTTGAGGGTGGAAGTTTAGCATTGCTCAGTGCAGCTGTTAATTTCAGTCTAAGGTCTCCAGCTTCTGTCTCTGTGAGCTTGTTGTTTCTAATGGCGGTTTCCGCTGCCGTGATGTAGTCCACCGTGGGGATGTGGTTAGGCGTCACAGAGAAATTCAGTCCTTTGCACAGTACTTCTTTCTCTGTCTGAGTGAGTACCCGGTTGGAAAGATTTTTCACCCAGCGTTCTTTGTGCACCGATTGGCTAGGTCTGTCCTCCTTCCTTTTGTCACTCCAATCCTTGAGGTTATTTTTTATGTTGATTTGCAGCACAAACTGGGTGTTATTCGGACATTACAACACAGGGCCCAAGTGGTTCCCACAAGCACAGAGGGTAAGGAGAAAGAAGAACAACATGTGCAGGAAGCCCTCTCTGTTTGTGGATATCCTAATGGGCTGTCAACAAAACCAAGAGAGACAAGGGCAAGAAACAAGATGACAGAGAATCCGAACCCAGGAGGAAAGGGGTAGCGATTCCTTACCTGGCCGGCGTGTCGGGAAAAACTACAGAGAATTTTCAGACAATATTAAATCCCAGTTTATTTCAAACCCACAAACACTTTAAGACAAAAGCTCGACCACCCAAAGGACAAAACACCGAGCCACAAACAAAGCAATGTGGTCTACTCCATTCAGTGTAGTGAAGACTGCAGTGAGCGCTACATTGGAGAAACAAAACAGCCACTTCACAAGAGGATGTACCAACACAGGCGGGCGTGCCAGAGTGGACCGTCATCTGCCGTACATCTTCACCGAGAAGCCACGGGCCATTCTTTTGAGGACAGTGAGGTTCAGATCTTAGCCAGGGAAAAAAAGAACTGGTTTGAGAGGGGATTTAAAGAGGCAATTTTTGTCAAAAAAGAGAATCCTTCGTTAACCAGAAATGGGGGAGTCAGACATGACTTGTCTCCCATTTATAATTCCATTATCAAACCAAAGTCAAAACAGACAAAAGAAACAATAGGGCAGCCAGGTCAGGGCCAGAGAGGTGGAGACTGTCTTTAGGGTTGAATAGGTATGCTGAACTAGACGCCAGAGAAATTCGAAAAACAAAGGAAACAAAGTAGTTGTGATAGTTTCAGGACAGTTTCAGTGTAGTGAGCTCCTCCCTGCAGCTAGATATAAGCAGTGTCTAACCAGGACTAGAACCAGAACTAACAAAGCCTCTCGGATGAGCGCCGAAACATTTTCGACCAAACAATAAAAATAAGATAAAAGAAGAAATTCAATTTGTCAACTGAATTTCTTCTTTTATCTTATTTTTATTGTTAATAGATTAGATATCTGTGAACACAGACAGTTTTTGAAATATTTTATAATATTCCTACATTCATTACTTTAATTTGACATTGATGGTGAAAAGGTGATGTTAACATTTGTAACCTTTTTTGGTGCAGGATTCGTATGGAACATCTTACTGCTATCACACAGGAGGAAGCCAATTCATTGAGGAAGAGGGAGGTGGCAGGTTAGTTTTGAACTATCATTTTAACAACACTTATTTTTGGTACTTAAAAGATAATCCTATTACAAACATTTTTGCATCAATAATCATGTACATTATTGGGGCCAAGCACCGAAGGTGCTAGGCACCATAGTGTTTGTACTGCGATTCAGAGTGCACAGGCACTCGTGACGGCGAGGGATGAGGGGCTGCCTCCACGCGCCTCCTCTTCGCGAGGTGGTGAGGCTGACGGGGCCTCTGCCCTGTAGCCGTGGCGGCGGGAGTTGAGCTGAATGCTGCTACGGATGCTGCTGCGGTCCAGCGCCTCGCCCCCGGAGCGGGGGGAGCGGCGCGGCCCGGGGTCCGGGCCCCCGGGTCTGGCCGCACCCGGAAGACGAACGGGGCGAAGCTCAGATGTCAGACCATGGGGGACGAGTCCCTCCGGCCCTCATCCGCTCCGGCCCCGTGTGATCAGATCTCCGCTCCGGGCCCGTGCGGTCCGCTCTCCGCTCCGGACCCGTGTGGCCCGCTCTCCGCTCCGGGCCCGTGTGATCAGATCTCCGCTCCTGGCCCGTGCGGTCCGCTCTCCGCTCCGGACCCGTGTGGCCCGCTCTCCGCTCCGGGCCCGTGTGGTCCGGCCTCCTCTGGGCCCGCTACCACATGTGCGGGCGCGGTGGGAGAGCGGATGGACTTCTGCAGTGGTGATGTTGAAGCGGACCTTGATGATGTTAGACAAAGCGTTAAGAGGCTCCGAAGGTCCTCTGAGTGCGCCGAGACTCCGGGGCGCGTCTGATGGGTCCCCTGGACGATCCCAGCTTCATTCGGAAAATGGAGAGGTTATACGACTGTTTCGATACTGAAATTGAAGTGTATGGTTCTCTGATAGACTGGTGGGACGGGGCGAAAGCCCGGATAAAGAGACTATCCATCCGATGGCAGAGGAGGTGGGAGCAGTGCTGCGCGGGAGCGCGCGGTGTGTGGCTGCCTCCAAGTGCAGAAAAAGACAAAAAAAATGTGTTTGCACTGCATCACCTTTGCTCTCCCCCAGGCCCCTTTCTTCACCTGGGGCAATCCCTTTGGTCCTCTACATTCCCCCTGTTTCTCTTAGCCCTTGTGCCCAGTGGTGTTTATTCCCGTACCCGCATCCCCCGATGTGTCTTCTGAGTGCTTTGTGAATGTTCTTGTGGTGATGGGATATGTACTATTATGTACCTGAAGTGTGTGTGTTATTGTGTATCTTATAATATTAAAAGATAAAAATTAAAAAAAAGTGTTTGTACTGCGTTGCCTAGCGACGTTGCCTAGCGACGTTGCCTAGCGACGTTGCCTAGCGACGTTGCCTAGCGACGTTGCCTAGCGACGTTGCCTAGCGACGTTGCCTAGCGACGTTGCCTAGCGACGTTGCCTAGCGACGTTGCCTAGCGACGTTGCCTAGCGACCTTTTGATCTTGTCTTTGATGTGTCTTGTCTCCTGATTCTTATTAGGGGGCCAAGCACCGAAGGTGCTGGGCACCCTATAGGAATTGTATTCCGTTGCCTAGGCAAGTTGCCTAGTAACCCTTTGATCTTTGCTTTGATGTTCTGGTCTCAAGATTATTATTATTATTCTTCTATTCTATAGGAAGTCTATGGCAGCCCCTAGAACCGTTTGGTAAAAAGTTGTGAAATTTGGCATGCACATTCCAGCCAGTCTCCTCATTACCCACAGCAATTTATAGGCCCCCAGCCCCAACCGTCTAGTGGCACCAGCAGGTCAAAGTTGCAGGTACATTTCGGCTTGTAAGTTTTGAACCGTACGTCCGATTTTCTAAAACTTGGCCTCCCTGGACTCCTTGGGGCAAGACGAATCCAACGCATTCTGTGACGTCATTTTCGGCGTGTAAGATTTTCCGCCATTTTGAATTTTATGAAAAAAATTCAAAATGCTTCTCCTCCCTCAATTTTGGAGCAATTTTGCTCAAATTTGGTCCATAGCATCTTTGGACTGAGCCTCATCAGAGACGTACCCGTTTTTTTGATATCTCTTATCGTTTTGACGTGACAGCCAATCAAACGTGTCCGAAAAGTCGCCAAATAGGAAGTGAGCTCATATCTCGGGAACCGTTTATAGGATTATTTTCAAACTTTTCACAGATGTTCGTGTCCTTCCCAGGATTCCCCACAAAAAATTACAGGTCCCCACCTCAAACCCTCTAGCGCCACCAACAGGTCAAAATTTTAGGGACATTTCTGCTTGTAACTTTTGAACCGTAAGTCCGATTTTCAAAAAATTGGTATCCCTGGGATCCTTAGGCGAAGACTGATCCAACGCATCCTATGACGTCATGTCTGCCGGAATAGAATGTCCGCCATCTTGGATTTTTTTGAAAATCAATAAAATTCTTCTGTTTCTACAACTTAACTTGTAATTTCCACAACAAATGGTGTGCAACCACATTGTAGACAGTCTCATGATGCCCTTCAACAAATTTTACGTCCCCACCCCCAACCCTCTAGCGCCACCAGCAGGTCAAAGTTGCAGGTACATTTCGGCTTGTAAGTTTTGAACCGTACGTCCGATTTTCTAAAACTTGGCCTCCCTGGACTCCTTGGGGCAAGACGAGATCCAACGCATTCTGTGACGTCATTTTCGGCGTGTAAGATTTTCCGCCATTTTGAATTTTATGAAAAAAATTCAAAATGCTTCTCCTCCCTCAATTTTGGAGCAATTTTGCTCAAATTTGGTCCATAGCATCTTTGGACTGAGCCTCATCAGAGACGTACCCGGTTTTTTGATATCTCTTATCGTTTTGATGTGACAGCCAATCAAACGTGTCCGAAAAGTCGCCAAACAGGAAGTGAGCTCATATCTTGGGAACCGTTTATAGGATTATTTTCAAACTTTTCACAGATGTTCGTGTCCTTCCCAGGATTCCCCACAAAAAATTACAGGTCCCCACCTCAAACCCTCTAGCGCCACCAACAGGTCAAAATTTGAGGGACATTTCTGCTTGTAATTCATGTAAACTTAATTCTTCTCATCTCATGCCTCTCTGGAGACCAGGATCTACTGCTCCAAGTCAGTAAACTTCTTCTTTGGCGCTGTCGTAGTTCTGATCAGAGTTCTTGCTCCGCGCAGCTCACACACGACATGCCCCCTGCCTCAGACAGAGCAGATCTCGGCCCTGACCTCGCTGCTTGATCCGGCTTGTCTCTGTGATCCTCTGATCAGGATCCTAGGTCCCAAGAGCGATCAGACCGCTCCATAGGCGCTGATCAACAGTCATCTGCTTTTCCGGATTCCCTCACCATCTTGCTCCTCTGGCCAATACACAGTACACAAACTACACGGTCTAACAAGGTCTGACAGGATCTAACAGAGTCTGACAGGGTCTGACAGGGTCAGGGTCTAACCCTGTCAGAACAGACACATCAAAGACAGATCAAAGGTTGCTAGGTGCGTTGCTAGGCAGTTGACAAATTTCTGCAACTTTGACCTGCTGGTGCCACTAGACGGTTGGAGCTGGGGACCTATAAATTGCTGTGGGTAATGAGGAGACTGGCTGGAATGTGCATGCCAAATTTCACAACTTTTTACCAAACGGTAAAAAGTTGTGAAGTCTATGGCAGCCCCTAGAACCGTTTGGTAAAAAGTTGTGAAATTTGGCATGCACATTCCAGCCAGTCTCCTCATTACCCACAGCGATTTATAGGTCCCCAGCTCCAACCGTCTAGTGGCACCAGCAGGTCAAAGATAGGTAAAAAGTTGTGAAATTTGGCATGCACATTCCAGCCAGTCTCCTCATTACCCACAGCGATTTATAGGTCCCCAGCTCCAACCGTCTAGTGGCACCAGCAGGTCAAAGTTGCAGAAATTTGTCAACTGCCTAGCAACGCACCTAGCAACCTTTGATCTGTCTTTGATGTGTCTGTTCTGACAGGGTTAGACCCTGACCCTGTCAGACCCTGTCAGACTCTGTTAGATCCTGTCAGACCTTGTTAGACCCTGTCAAACGGTGCTTGGCCCCCGGCATTGCTGCTTGCAGCTATATTTATTATTATAATTATGCTTGTTGTATAGGAAGTCTATGGCAGCCCCTAGAACCGTTTGGTAAAAAGTTGTGAAATTTGGCATGCACATTCCAGCCAGTCTCCTCATTACCCACAGCAATTTATAGGTCCCCAGCCCCAACCGTCTAGTGGCAGCAGTAGGTCAAAGTTGCAGAAATTTGTCAACTGCCTAGCAACGCACCTAGCAACCTTTGATCTGTCTTTGATGTGTCTGTTCTGACAGGGTTAGACCCTGACCCTGTCAGACCCTGTCAGACTCTGTTAGATCCTGTCAGACCTTGTTAGACCCTGTCAAACGGTGCTTGGCCCCCGCATTGCTGCTTGCAGCTATATTTATTATTATTATTATACAATATTCTCCTCAACATGGGAGTCTATGGCAACCCCTAGAACCGTCTGGTAAAAAGTTGTGAAATTTTGCATGCACATTCCAGCCAGTCTCCTCATTACCCACAGCAATTTAGAGGCCCCCAGCCCCAACCGTCTAGTGCCACCAGCAGGTCAAATTTGCAGGAATTTTCAGGAATTGCCTAGCAACGCACCTAGCAACCAATCTGTCTGTGATGTGTCTTTGATCTGTTAAACCTTGTTAGACCCGGTTAAACCCTGTTTGAGTCTGACAGGGTCTAACTACCCTGTTAGACCCTGTTGGACTCTGTTAGACCCTGTCAGACCCTGTCAGACTCTGTTAGACCCTGTCAGATCTTGTTAGACCCTGTCAGATCTTGTTAGACCCTGTCAGATCTTGTTAGACCCTGTCAGACTCTGTTAGACCCTGTCAGACCCTGTTAAACCCTGTTTCTGAGTCTGACATGGTCTAACTACCCTGTCAGACCCTGCATGCGGCCTACATGCTGAGGCCTACATGCACCTTCGGTGCTTGGCCCCACATTGCTGCTTGCAGCTATATTTATTATTATTAGTTTCTTGTTATAGTTGTATAAAGTCTGTCTAATAAACTGACTTGTGTGTGTGTTTTAGCGGCTATGCAGAAGATGCTTTCAGACAGCTGTGCAGTGCGCCTCCTGCAGAAAGAAAGTGACTATCGAAGGCAGAATCTTGTCTCTGAGGCTTATAGGAGGTAAAATGTGCTCTACGGAAAGAGACTAAAGAAAACATGACAAACAAAATTAATGACAACTTACATAAACTTTTTTTCTTAGTATGGAATCAATGGACCGAAGGTTTGACAAAATGTTGTCGCTGCAACTTTTGGATAAATCTAAAGCCATCGCACAGATATTGCAAGAGGTACAGGTTAATTCTTGTTATAAGTCAGAAACATTTTTTAAAATTGGTTTTAATAAACATTTATCCGTTCATTCAAATATATCAGCAATCTTGTATTGTAAATTGTTTCTACAGGAAGAGATGCAAAAAGCCGCATTTCAAGCCTTACAGATGCAAAAGGACAGTGTACATGGCTACATACGTAACCAGGTTAGTGACGTTAAACTGTCAGTGTGTAATCCCTCACTCATCCAGAAGTGGTCCATAAATTGATGGCTCTAATGTCATGTTTTTAGGCAGCCATTTTTGTTTTGTTTGTGTGATATTTTTTTGCCTTTACTAATTATCATTTTGCTCAGAAATACAACATTTTGCCATGGCTGCCAACCACTTCCCTGCTATTTGCCTGCTCCATAATGGCTGTATCTCCATTGTCCCCAGATCAAACTCATCGAGGCAGAGTTAATGCAGCTGACAAAACTGGAGGTTAAAAGACGTAATCTGGATGCTGAAAATTTACAGGTTGGTGTCATGTCCCTTTTCTTTGCCTTCCCTCAGTTTTGCATTTATTTTATTTCCATGCCATTGCTTTTGATCAAAATGTAAAAGAATTAACTAAGGCCCTTTCCAAAACCCAGTTCAGGAAATTAAATTTTAATTTTTCTAATTCATTTACATATGATACATGACTAAGGCAAGTAATGGGGTTTTAACTTCAACCAGTAAAAGGTGATATAATACTGCATATTATATTGTCTTGCAAGAAAGGTACTTTCTAGAGACTCATGAATAAACAAGATGCAGAACACAAAACTAAGACGAGACAGGAGTTTGGAAAAGGCAACACTCAAGAAGATGGCGGGAGGAGGGATTGTACATGAGCCTAATAAACTCATGTGCTATGAGTTGTATAATCTTTGTTGTTTGTGGTTTGTGCAGGTAGTCTTGGTGCAGCAGCGTGAAGCTCTTGGCGACTTACTACAGCAACTTCTTAAACAAAGAGACCAAAGAGAGCAGGAGCTGCGCCAGATTCTGGTAAGAATACACTCATCTAGTGTTTATTAGTCACAACTTTATTTATCGATCGACCATTCAAGCTTTAATCATTGGAACTGATTTGTTGTGAATTTTAGATGGAGCTTGAGGAGAAGTCTGAGTCCAGTCAGCAGAACTATTGGATGATTCAGTATCAGCGCCTTCTAGATGCCAAACCTATATCTCTTCGGATGCAGGTAGCGTTTTCTAGTTTTGTTTATTTTACTTATTCAGTGTCATGCACTACAATATTATTTTTATATACCGTAGTAATATTTTCATACAATTGTTTTTATTTTTTTTATTGCAGGAAACTGGCGTGGAGGTGGAGCTTGTGAATCTCTTATGCAGACTGTCAGTTCAACATTATCTGCCAATTCTCGCTCATCATAAGATAACCATTAAGGCCCTTCGACAGATGACCCCTGCTGACCTCAAGAAGGTTTTTTTTTTTTTTTTTTTTGGTTGTTTTTTACCTCCATTGCATAATGTTACCAAAAACTATACCAGTTTAACCTTTTCTTTTTCTGTTTCAGCTTGGAATTAATGAAGTGGGGATTCAGAAAGCGCTTTTAAAATTGGCTCAAGAAGGCGAGTCTCAAGGTACATGACACAACAAACACTCGCACTTTTGAACAACAATATATTTAAAACATGTAATGTGCTAGAAAAAACAACAAGAAGGATTATCTGACATAAAGTATTAAAGCCTCTACCTAAGAAGTAATTGATTTACTGTATGTGTTACATGTTTCCATCTCACGCTCTCTCTCAGGGGCCTGTAAAGCAGAAGAGGATGAAGTAGGACCATCCACTGGTTGGTCTGCACCCTCCCCTGTCCTCTCAAATAGATCCCCAATTCATTATCCCAGCCCACCTCTCACACCAGGCACCCCTGTCACCCCCTCTGCCCCAAGCCCTGTGGATGGGCCAGGGAGTTCCGAGTGTGTTGTCTGCATGGAAAATGGGGTAAGCTTTAATTACAACCTCACCATTTGTGTCTATAATTGTAATACTCTTGAAGTGGCATGGCAAAATACAGTATGTAATATGTAAATAGCTATTTTTTTAAGCATAAATGAAACCTTTTTTTTTTTAATGTTCCTCCAGTCTCAGGTCATCTTTCTGCCTTGTGGACATGTGTGCTGCTGTCAGGTGTGCAGTGACGCTCTGCAGAACTGCCCCATGTGTCGCGCCACTATTTCTCAGAGGATTCGTCTTTTCCACAATTAAAACAGGCTACACTCTACTCCTGTTGAGCTGGTCACTGCTTTTCTGAGCTAATTTGGTATGAAGTTCTACTTCAGTATCACTGTCATCCATTTAGTTTTTATTTGTAAGATATTTTAAAGCCTCTTTTAAATAAGTCTGTTTTACAAAATTCCTTCAATGAGTGCCTTTTCTTAAAGTTAGTTTTACTAGTGCTCACCAAAATGATTGCAGTCATAACACTGCTGTCATAAATGGAACATTCTATGATGTTGTACCTTTTTGTTTTGAGCTTGCTGTTCTCAGACTGCCATTGGCAAATTATGGTTAATCTATATAATGTATAACTAAACTCAGATAAATGTGCAATCATAGTGTGATTATATAAAATCATTTGCATTTCATATCCTTCATTGTATATGTGTGTTTGTTAGATTCATTATTAATTCCACCAGGGGCATTTAGTTTGAGCAGTAAGATATCTTAAATGTTCACTTACATTTAAATGTGCAGGAGTTACAGCCATAAGAGAAATGTAGAACAACATATAAACTCACTAGTATCTTATTAGTATTTTACAGCATTTATCTTTCATATTTTCTGCGTCTGTATTGTCTGTAATTTAACTGCATGTTTCAATCAGTGACTGTATGTCAACTAACACAAGTTGGAATGTAAAAGTGCTCTTAACTATGTAAGCCTCTTCAGTGTCATTAAACCACTATTAAACTCACACATGCACTGGTAGTTTTGTGAAGTTGTGATCTTTTCCGGACATTTTTGTTGTCTCTTGAACGCAGCAGCACCGCGTGAGCCAATCACAGGCGCCGATACGAGCTGCCGTAAAGTGCCGTAAAGTCATGTTCTCACATCTTCACATAAGTTACCCAAACCTTTACTTTTACTTACCTTTACTTAAACCTTTAACGTAGGCGTTTGTGAGATTATTTTTATATATGGAACTCTGTCGAAGGTAAGGGTAAGTTATATTATCTTAGATTATTAACAGATGTTTATGGAGGAGAGGTAACATGGTCATATAATGGATCCATGGATGCAGTAAGTCTATGGCTGTAATACAGACTTCTGTTCACTTGTTAAAGACAGACGCGTCATTTCCCCCCAATCTAGCCTTAACCATAACCCAAATTTCTGTTATTAAACCTAATTCTAACTCTAATTCGAGCATTTGCTATCATCAATGCAAAGTGGCTGCTTTAACATTAACCTTTAACGTAAGTTCATTTATAAAATCAATATAAACACTCGCCCATTTATACATGGACCAGTGTGTGTATGCAAAGGAGGAAATGTGAGTTAAGGGTTTTGCCCA
Source organism: Paratrypauchen microcephalus (assembly GCA_036785185.1). NCBI lineage: Eukaryota > Metazoa > Chordata > Actinopteri > Gobiiformes > Gobiidae > Paratrypauchen > Paratrypauchen microcephalus. The sequence continues at coordinate 14,458,072 of JAVJIX010000004.1, read as the reverse complement.
AGGGCACAGTCTGCACTTGTGGAAGGGAGGATTGAACCGCCAACCTTTGCTTGGGCAAACCCTCCAACTGACACTGAGCTACTGCTGTCTGAGTAAAATTAAGATACTCTGTCCACCTCCATCCTGTGATATTGTTCCAGTTAAAACATGTCAGACCAAGCTTTGCTGATACTGTATGGGAGTCAGACTGGCACAGCCCAGGACACAGCCCAAAGAATTGCCCGACAGGCTAAAAGAAGACAACTGCAGGTCCGGACCATGCCTCTTGATAGCTACAATATTGTAAGTGCATTTAATTTACTTAAGTTTTACATTGGTTTGTTTTGCAGCCGGATTTGCTTTTTTTTAAACACATACATTTTAAATCTCTCTATATTCAATAACCAGGCCACATTGATCTCAGAGTCCACTGTTATTTTTGTGTGTGCCACCACTGGCCAAGGAGACCCACCAGACAATATGAGGGTAGGGCTATAGCCTAGAGTCTTAAGAAACATGTTTATTTTGGATGATTATCACATTTATGCCAAAATTCTAACATTTGTTTCAGATATTCTGGAAATTCATTTTTAGAAAGTCTTTGCCTGCTGGTTCTCTGTGTCAGCTGGACTGTGCTGTGCTGGGCCTGGGAGATTCCTCATATCCAAAGTAAGTTTAGACATAGCTTTGTAATAAAATGCCTTCACTTTAAATGAGAGTACATTGTTTATATACAGTACATGTCAATTACAGGTTTAATTTTGTGGCTAAAAAGCTTCATAAACGTCTTCAGCAGCTAGGGGCCTCTATGCTACTCTCTGTTGGGCTGGCGGATGACCAACATGAGCTTGGGTAGGAGTATGTTACAGTACACCCTGAAGCTATAGAAGAATGCTCATTTTCCATCTCCTGCACACTTTGTTTTACAGGTCTGATGCAGTGATAGACCCTTGGCTGTTTTCATTCTGGCAAAGGTTTTATACTCTGCATCCTTCTTTGAAAGCATTACCCTCATTAAAAGAAGATGAAGCGTTAGTATTGATTTAGCCTAATAAGTTGATGGATACTTTTCTGAATAACCACTACAATTTTTTGTGTATTCTTACTTACTACAGGCTTCCTCCGACATTTACTTTAAACTTTTTGAAAGGTGACACTGATGTGGCCTCACTAGCAACCTCTACAGAGCAGACCATGCCCTCTTCATCTTGTCCTTTTCCTGCTAAACTTTTATCCAATACAAGAGTGACTGATGTGTCACACTTTCAGGATGTGAGACTGTTTGAGTTTGATATTACTGGATCCAACATAGAGTGAGTGTACACATTTTGAAGTTTTTATAGATTTGTATTACTGACATTGCACTTTCGGATAATTTGTAGGTTTTCTGCTGGTGATGTGGTTATGATGCACCCTTGTAATGCAGCAGATGATGTGCAACAGTTTTGCCAGCTTCTGAAATTAGATCTAGAGTCCAGATTTACTCTCAGCCCAACAGAAAGCACACCAGGTATAATTATGTATAATATAATTCTGAAGAAGGCGCTCATCCAAGTGGCTTCTTCAGTTCAAGTCAGATTGCTGGTGGGACACACTGAATGATTATGCTAAATATTATGACTCAGGCACAGTTCATACTTTGTGTAGTTCAATAGACCTAGTTAACAAACAGAAACTGTAAACAAATGTGTGTGTTAGCTTCAGTGCAGTTAGCTTCTCCTTTCAAATAAATATGAGGCAGTGTCCAACTAGCAATCTAACCAGAACTGAAGGCACCGCTTAAATCAGTTGGCTTAACTCTAAATTCTTAACTCTAAATCTTTTGTCCAGTTTACAGAATTACATTTTTCTTTTGCTATGAAATGCTGTATAGTGAAAATCAACTTTTCTGTTTTTAGTTCCAGCCAGACTTCCTCAGCCCTGCTCTGTGCGCCAACTGGTGGAAACGTACCTTGACATCGCAGCGGTGCCTCGCCGATCCTTCTTTGAGTTGCTTTTGACTTTTGCCACCAATGAACTTGAACGGGAAAAACTAACAGAATTTAGCTCCGCAGCAGGACAGGACGAGCTGCATGCCTACTGCAACCGACCACGACGCACCGCACTGGAGGTAATCACGCTCCCAAAACAAGACACACGTTAAGTTATACAGTGTTTCCCCATCAATGAGGGAGACTACAGTGCCCCACTTAGTCTAAATTTCTCCATTTATTCTAAAATCAACATGGAATATAAGATGATTATCTTTGATGCCCATTGTATTATCATAAACATTAAAAAGTAACTATAATGGGCAAATTTGTGTCCTAAATATTACATATAGACAATAACTATATTACTGTTTCACATATATCCACAAATTATGAGATTAAATTATTCAAATGAAAATTGTTTGGGATTGTAAATATAATGTTTGTTGCTTGTTTGCAGGTCTTGGCTGATTTTCCACACACTACCGCAGAAATCAAATTGGATTATCTTCTGGATTTGTTTCCTGAGATACAGCCTCGCTCGTTCTCTATTGCATCCTCCCTAAAGGTTAACTACTAATGAATCCACTACTACTACAGTTTTAGACTGTAAAGTCAGGTGACAAGACATTTGTTACCCTCTGCCCATACAGGCTCATCCAAACAAACTCCAGATACTTGTGGCTGTAGTTCGTTACAAGACAAAGTTATACAAACCTCGAAGAGGGCTGTGCTCAAATTGGTTAGCTTCACTTGATCCTGAAAAAGGTTTTGCAAAATACTGTACCTTTCATTATGATTGTATTGCAGTTTTCTTCATGTTTTTTTTTTCTTTCTATTTTTCACATTTAAATTTCCAGAGGTGTATGTGCCACTGTGGGTGAAAAAAGGCACACTTAAGTTTCCCAAAGACCAGGATGCTCCAGTCATAATGGTAGGACCCGGGACAGGGGTGGCGCCCTTTAGATCTGCTGTGCAGGAAAGGACAGCTGAAGGAAAAACGGGTGAGGTTTTGTTTTTTTTACCAGTCCAGTGCAGACGGAGTTCCTGTCATCTCACAGGTTTGCTTTCTTTTGCAGCCAATGTTCTGTTCTTTGGGTGCCGATCCAAATCTAAAGACTTCTATTTCAAAACTGAATGGGAGGAGAAGATAGAGGCTGGACATTTGACTCTCTTCACTGCCTTTTCTCGAGACCAGGTGACAAATAAAATATTGGCTTATCAATCACTGTTAAAGCACTAAATCCTAATTTTATTTTCATATAGGAAGACAAAGTCTATGTTCAACATCGAATAAGTGAAAATGCTGAACTCATGATGCACTTGATAGTCAATCAAAATGCATGCTTTTATATCGCTGGGTAAGTTGAAATTCATCGTCATACAGAACTTGCCCTTATCATTTTATCTTCCAGCTTAATGGTCTGACAAAAAGCAAAATAGTTAATTAGAAGTACACTGATGTGATCGGCATAACACATGACAACCAGAATTTTAAATTATGGCTTTTTTTGCTCCATTGTAGAAATGCCAAAGAGATGCCCAGTAGTGTGCGTGATGCTCTGAAAGGTGTTTTTCGGCAGCGAGGTGCAGTCTCAGCTGAGGATGCAGAGCAGATGGTGGTTGCTATGGAGCTTTCGGGTCGACTCCAGAGTGAGACCTGGTCCTGATCACATGACCTTCTACATTTTCTGTTTTGGGAATATGTTGTATGGATTATTTGAGTCATGGACTTTCTGGCTGACTTGATGGTAATTGTCAACATGTGCAGAATAATACTTGACTGCCTTTTAGTACTTTATTTTAACTCCAAACCAGATAAAACTGTCTAGCTTGATAAAACTGGCAGATAAAACTGTCTGGTCCTCTAACATCCATAGAATGCACAATGGAAGAAGTCTTTAATATGCACTGTATTTACTGAGGAAAAAGTACATCTAAAATAAATTTCATAATCATGAAATTAGCTTACTGATTATATCTGGTATTTTGAAATCTTTTGGCAATATCCAATGTTTTGTTTTGAATTGTTAATTGTAATAGTGATAATTTTTCATCACTCTGAAATCCATGGATAACAAACCAAATATTCTTTATTGTTTTATATTAAGTTATAGGCTTTGGTAATTCCACACATTTTCTGAAAATAAACAGTGGTGTACAGTAGATGCAAAAGACCATAAAACAGTTGACTGGTCGACTTCATTATCATCGATAGTCCTGTATGTTAAAACCCAGGGTTAGGGTATTATTTCCACTAAACATAAATTACTGTTTTTGTAGAAATTCTTCATAGGTCAGAGAAAAATTATTTTCCTAAAAACTTTGTTTGCCCTTTCAACACAACAACAGTCATAAAGTATATTAAATCCTATCATCTCAGTGCTAGTGTGTGGACCTGGTAGATCTCTTTTGGGAGGTTCATTTGTTGTTCTTCTTGGACAATCTGTAGACCAGCTCTTCTCACTAGACTCCGGACTATGTCAAGATCCCTACAAACACTGCTGTCCACTTCATCAGGGACCACCCCCTCATAAGACACATTGTCCTTAATTACAATCAGCCCATTGGGCCGCAGGGCTTTGTGGCAGCGCTGCAGAAACTCCACCAGATGGTTGTCTGTCAGGTGTCCTGAAAGAGTGAAAAACTGAGCGATGGAGCCATTATTAAAATGTAAAGCTTGTTTCTTGTCAAAACATTTACTCACCAATTACCCATTGAATCCATATCACATCATACCGTCCACTCTCTGGTACAAAGTCTTGTAAGCCGCTACAGAAAAAGTTCCCCACTCTTTTACTGTCCTCTCCGAGATATGTTTTGGCTTGGTCCAGAAACTCCTGCGTCACATCCACCAAGTCCACAGTTTTAAAAAGAGGCAATAAGAGGCGCTTGGTGATTCTTCCGATACCTGCTCCACAGTCAAGGGCACAACCGGCGCTGGTCTTACCTTCTCCTTCCTTTGATCAATACACAAAACAAGAGCTTTAGGATTTGAAGCAAGATTTTATGTTCTAAACTCTAAAAACTCTAAACTAAAATATAAATTGAAGGCTCCTCCAGAACTAGTACAATATAATACTAGTATAGAACTAGTATAATATAATAAAATGTTTGTAGAAGGTAAATTTGTTATTTATTATGAATATAATTTCCATAATATTGAAACCATAATTTCTTACACCAAGATATTTCTGTAGGAAAGCTTTAGATCCATTGATATCGATGCTGGAGATGCTGCCATAGCCACCAAGCATCCCATCTACTGTAGGGGCCACATCTTTCCAATAACCTTCAGCATTGGAGTAGAAACATGTCTCATTCTTTGCTATATCATCCATCCTGAAACAAAATGCAGAGAAATAATCTGATTATTGTGAAATGTTAGTATTATATAAACATCTAGTAAAATTGATTTGATTTGTTATGATGATGGCTAATACAAAGACACATTTAATCCATGAATGACCCATTTCTTCAGTCGACAACACAGATACTAAATGTGTAGGTGCTCATTATCTCCCAACAGACAGGGGCCAAATGCCCTGTCCTGGGGGCTCAGCTGTCAACACCCGTCGTCTGACAGGAACGTCAAGATTCTTGCAATTCCAAAGAGGGACATGGACCCAAAGATTAAGCCAAAACATGTGGATACTTCATGGTGAGAATAAACCAAATAAAATAAAAAATAAATAAGAAAGTGCGACAACACGTGGGGAGTTTGCCATAAACTGTTTCTTGCTGATGTTATTACAGTGTAACTAACGGCAGTAAAGTTTGATACGCGTGTGAACCACACCAAATCTCTCAACCCGCTGTGCTGGTGATGATAGTTTCTATCTAAGCCGGTCGATAGGTTACAAACCTGCAGTTTGTCCCTTAACGTGCTCCTCATCCCAAGATCGGCCTACACGGCTCTGGGTCCTGGGTCCTGGCATAGGGAGCTTTTTTCTATTTGAGACCTGGAACTATGGCACATGGAGCACGTCATTTCCTTATTTGGTTCCTGGCCCCGAAGAAAGTCGATGTCGCCCTCTGCTGATCACTGAACGACACTCAAAGATTTTCTATTTATGAACTTTTCCCCAGATTTTATCACTAGTTACTTAAATTCTGATTAAAGATGCATTATGTAACTTTTCTGGTGGGGAGTCCGCCGCCAGCTTTGCTTGAAATCTGACAATAAAGTGATCTGTAACCAGGGAGACAAGTAGGTGACGCCACAAGGCCAGATTACAGGTTATCTGTGGAGAGGTGACCCTGCTCACCCCACTAAAACAAAAGAAGTTATTTTATTTAAACAGCATGTTAAAGTTTGATATGAATGTCCATCCCTCAGTCTCTTTTAAAAAATAAAAATCATACACAGTTTAATATTAGTAGGCCAATACAACAAATTGGCTATATTCATTTTGTGGATTGAGCTTCATCATTCAATTTAAAAAATAAAATAAAGACAAATGTTTTTGTTCAGTGTGTTGAGAGCAAATACGAGACGTTACATTTTGTTTGTAATTTATCTATAATATAGGCTATTTAGGCCTGTGTAGGCTAATACATGAACCATTTCGACACATTATCTAGTAGAAAAAAAATATTTTCAGATATGATATTGGTCCAGTCAAAAATACACTGGCTTTAAACTCAGTTAACATTTGTACACACTATTGTGCACTATATTTTATTACCACGAGATGGCAATATGGCTGTAGCTAAGTGTATTGCGCATTTTATTTATTTATTTATTTATTTATTTATTTATTTATTTATTTATTTATTTATTTATTTATTTATTTATTTTTGGGGGAGCAGATTCTGTTTCTTAACTTTTCCAATGAGCTGGGGTTGGTCTAACTAAAGCAACAGAATCAGCTTTGTGATTAATGTCAGTCTGGTCAAGTTGCTATTCAGATAAACCATAAAAGAGGCAAAGCTGCTGCCCCATGTTCTGCCCCCTCTCATGTTCTGCCCCTCTCATGTTCTGCCCCCTCTCATGTTCTGCCCTCTCACAGACCTCTGAGTGAAGTGCCTGCAATGACCAGTGAGAGGCGCTCTAACGCTTAAGAATAGCCCTGTTCTTTGGTTGCTTCATCTGGCTTCTTCTCAACACATCAGAGTAAACTTGTGTTAATAAGCTTATAATACAAGCACATTAGATGTTAGGCTATAGACCTAAACTACCAAAGCCTAGAAATGGTCAATTTGAACACAGTCATTTTTAGTGTAGCATTCAGTTTTATTTCCTTCAGCCAAAGGTAAAATTTGATTTGCACAGAACCTGTTGTTAGGTTCGATCCCATCACACTCCTGGCAGAGAGTCTTTGGGACATCTCTGGTCCAGGGGTGCTGGACTGGGGGATAAAGGATACTTTTTTTTACCCAGGGCCCAGTGCAGGGAGGGCTTCTCACAAAGTCTGCAGCATGCATTTTACATAAAGAGAACATGTGCATGGCCCACTGAGATGCTTTGTACCCAGCCAGGACCCAGAATATTGTACTAGATCCCTGCTCTGATGAACATGTTTGCATGTGCAAAACCCGCAGCAGCAAAATGTTGAGTAGCCATAGCAACAGCACTAATGTTCTTGTGCTTCGTGTCTGTAGTGATCTGCTGCTAAGCATGGTCCAAATGTCAAAGAATCACTTTAACTTACTACAAATCACATACTGTGGTTTATTTGAGGTTTAGTTATACGCATAACAATGTTCTTATTATAGCATATATTGGCCCAATGATACTTTGATTGATACTGATGCCATCAACATTTCCTGGGGGTTTGAAGCTAACTGTAGACTAGGCTCTGTCTGAAGCTCAGTTATTCAAGTTAGACTTGAATCAGAGCTTCACTTTAACACAATATGACCATAAAGAACTGACTTAGCTGAAAGTAGAACAGGTGAGCTAAGTCTGTGCTGTTAAACAAATCCCTCTCTCAAATAACATTAGTCACAAGGAACTAGCAGCCTTAGTCCAAAGTTTTTCAATTAACTTTAGTTACTCTTACCTTTTTGTTGACCTTTATGCCTAAACAGGACCAGGAACACTTGTATTGATCACAGACTCCTGAAAATGTGTTGTTTAAATCCATTTAGTATTTTTTCTGAGTTCTCAGAAGGGGTTTTGTCATTGTGTACTAATGTGTGCATTGTGTCACCATGGTGCTGTAACTACTTACGAGATAAAAGAAGAAATTCAATTTGTCAACTGGACAAAGTTTGTTTGGTCGAAATCGTTTCGCCGCTCATCCGAGAGGCTTCGTCAGTTCTGCCAGTTCTTCCAGAACTGACGAAGCCTCTCGGATGAGCGGCGAGACGTTTTCGACCAAACAAACTTTGTCCAGTTGACAAATTGAATTTCTTCTTTTATCATGGATTCTACCTGGACGACTAAGGGACTCTTCACGCATCTGTAACTACTTACTGCAAAGCATCAATATAAAGCTCCACAGTGGTCTAAAATAATAGGCCTACAGATTTACCACAAAAGGTTGTGTTGTTCAGTGCCATTTTTGGAAAATTAAAGTTATTTTGAGCCACGACGCTGTGTCTTGTAGGCCTATAAGTTGAATTGTGACTCACTTGTGTGATTTTTACAGGCTTAATAGTGCCATGGAGAACAGGCCCACCCCATTGCCACTCAATAGTTTGTGCATGTAAGGGTACAGTCAAATAATGCCCTGTATCACAGTGTATTACAAGAGTCCCTCACAATTCATAAGTTATAAAGGATAATAAATTAGGACTTGAATTTCTTATTTCTTCATCATAACCAACATGTAAATACTAGGTCTAAATCTAATTGTAATCATGTCTTCCCCACACAAAAAAGGTGCTGGCAACATAGGACTAAAACAAACGCAAAAGGCCGACAGAGAATGCAGCACTATTCAAACTTTGGAGTTCTATCCCGGCTTATTGGAAAACCGTCCACAATGAGCTCTGCACTGAAATTAGATATTGATCCTTGGCCCTCCCTCCCCTCTCTACTCCCGCTTTGGGACAGTGCACACTCCGTCCTGGTGATTTCTCCTCTTTTATATAGTCTTTCTTTCTGTCTTTACATCTTATTCTGTCACTCTTTCTATTTAGGTTTTCATTTTTAGCCTTCTTTTTCAAAATAAATGTTCAAAATGACAAATTTGACCTGAATCGTGTGGTCATAATTCTGATGAGTCAGATGCATGCAGATGTGACACAGCCTATTAACTACCACAGAAAGACATACTTGCAGCTTTCACTTAATTATCTGAGGTCTTTTTTCTATAAACTTTTTTTGCTTGTATGAAAACTGCACAGGGTCATTAAAGTGTGAGAAGGATACTGGCTGCTTTTTGCTTTTAAATTGCAATAGTGATAGCAAGAACAGCAGAGACAGCATGCAACATGGGAACCCATCAGTGCTAACTAAAGACTAAACAGCTCAAGACAGAAGTACACACCAATGAAAAGAACAAATGATTTTGTCCTTTCTATAAGAAGCATTTGAATCTCACTATAATTCACTCACTATGTTACATTACATTTACTCATTTGTTTGAACATTATATTGCTGATCTACAGCATCCATCATAACAGAATTAACACATGTAGAAAAAAAATACCTTTTTGTGTATATGTATTTGAAGTATTTGATTAATACAAAACTTTTATCGAACTGCCTGGTACAATCTAATAAAGCTTGAGGAGAAGGAAAAAATATGTGCTTCACTCCCCCATCTCTCCTCCCTCTTCCCCAGGGCTCACCTTCACTCATCACCTCATCTATTTTTCCCCCTCTGTTGCCAGGCAACAGACAGGAAAAGCTTCACAGCATCACTTGAAGCAGCACAACCCAGAAGAACTTTGAGGACGAATCACAGAGCCAATAAGATAGGAGGTGCACAAATATTATAATTAGGCCTTAAACAAAATAATATTCCAAAATCAATAAGAACCATCTGTTTGTATTAATTGCTGTCTATGCCAAAGCACACAGTGTTTAGTTTAACACAAAGGTTTATTTTTGATTACTAAAACATAAGCTATTCATTGGTGATCTTCCTGTTATGTTTCCAGAAACATTTGACATTTGAGACAACAAAATCTTGCATCATTATTTTTAAAAATCATGATAATGTCTGAAAATATAAGCCACTGTGTCTCAGCTCTAATGACTCACAGTTTGGAATGTGTCCTTATGTAAAATATATTCAATAGTTCAAGTTGTTGAAAACAAAGTCCTGTTTAGCAAATTTCAACTTCTTTTGTTCAAGTAAAGTATATCAAAAATGTTGATGTAGAAACCTCAAATGCATGTAAGATAATGATGAGGGAACACCATTAGCATTATAGTCTCCTGTAAATAATGTCCAATGTGTTCATGTTAAATCACAATTTCATACTGTTATTGTTAATCACTATTAGGTTGGGTTCACATGACATACACAACACGACACTCTAGAAACTGAGCTGGAGAGCAAGAGGTGAGAATTTGAATTTTGTTTTTACATGACAAAATGCAGATGTTTTCTCCTATTTCATGGTTTATATCTCATTATTACTCAATTGAAACAAAACTACATAAAGTTCATGTCTGAGAACTATATATATATATATATATATATATATATATATATATATATATATATAAAATGCTGGTAAGACGCTTGCTTATATCTTGCTGCAGGGAGGAGCTAACTAGCTAACTACTTCCCGAAACTATCTCATTGGTTTCAGTCTTTTGTTTCTCTGGCGTCTAGATTACCATACCTATTCATCCCTACAACAACTGTTTTTCACACCTCTGGCCCTGACCTGGCTAGCCCTATTGTTCCCCTGTTTGCTTGATCTAGGCTTAAGAATGGAATTATAGATGGGAGACAAATTATGTCTGACTCCACCATTTCTGTTCAGAGAAGGATTCTCTTTTTTGACAAAAATAGCCTCTTTAACTCCCCTCTCAAACCAATTCTTTTCCCTGGCTAAGATCTGAACCTCACTGTCCTCAAATGAATGGCCCGTGGCTTCTAGGTGAAGATGTACGGCAGATGACGGTCCACTCTGGCACGCCCGTCTGTGTTGGTACATCCTCTTGTGAAGTGGCTGCTTGGTTTCTCCAATATAGCGCTCACTGCAGTCTTCACTACACTGAATGGATTAGACCACATTACTTTGTTTGTGGCTCGGTGTTTTGTTCTTTGGGTGGACGAGTTTTTGTCTTAAAGTGTTTGTGGGTTTGAAATAAACTGGGATTTCATATTGTCTGAAAATCCTCTGTAGTTTTTCCGAAACGCCGGCCAGGTAAGGAATCGCTACCCCTTTCCTCCTGGGTTCGGATTCTCTGTTATCTTGTTTCTTGTCCTTGTCTCTCTTGGTTTTGTTAACAGCCCACTTAGGATATCCACAAACAGAGAGGGCTTCCTGCACATGTTGTTCTTCTTTCTCCTTACCCTCTGTGCTTGTGGGAACCACTTGGGCCCTGTGTTGTAATGTCCGAATAACACCCAGTTTGTGCTGCAGTGGGTGGTGTGAATCAAAAAGCAGGTATTGGTCTGTGTGTGTGGGCTTCCTGAAGACTTCTACTTGGAGTCGCCGGTCTCCTCCTATCGTTACTGCACAATCTAAGAACGCCAATGTGTTATCCTTGGCATCTTCACGGGTGAATTTGATATTAGGATCTACAGAATTTATATGTGCAGTAAAAGGTTCCAAATCTTGAATTTTGATTTTTGAAAAATTATCATCCACATAACGAAACCAGTGTGTGGGCGGAGTGCCTGGATATGAAGCTAAGGCACTCTGTTCAAATTGTTCCATGTATAAATTAGCCATGATAGGGGAGACCGGTGAGCCCATCGCACAGCCATGAATTTGCCTGTAGAAGTTCCCTCTGAACTGGAAATAGGTGGTATTCAGACAAATTTCCAGCAGTTGGCAGATTTGGTCAGGTGAAAGTTTGGTTCTCTCTTCTAGCTTGGAATCCTGTAGTAAACTCCTTCTCGCTGCTTCGATCGCTACAGCTGTGTGAAAAGAGAGGTTACATCAAAGGAAACCATTGTCTCATCCTGACCAAACTGGAGAAACTTAACTTTGTTTACAAATTTGGCTGGTTTCCTTTGATTCCTCATTCTGTAGATCCTAATATCAAATTCACCCGTGAAGATGCCAAGGATAACACATTGGCATTCTTAGATTGTGCAGTAACGATAGGAGGAGACCGGTGACTCCAAGTAGAAGTCTTCAGGAAGCCCACACACACAGACCAATACCTGCTTTTTGATTCACACCACCCACTGCAGCACAAACTGGGTGTTATTCGGACATTACAACACAGGGCCCAAGTGGTTCCCACAAGCACAGAGGGAAAGGAGAAAGAAGAACAACATGTGCAGGAAGCCCTCTCTGTTTGTGGATATCCTAAATGGGCTGTTAACAAAACCAAGAGAGACAAGGACAAGAAACAAGATAGCAGAGAATCCGAACCCAGGAGGAAAGGGGTAGCGATTCCGTACCTGGCCGGCGTTTCGGAAAAACTACAGAGGATTTTCAGACAATATGAAATCCCAGTTTATTTCAAACCCACAAACCCTTTAAGACAAAAACTCATCCACCCAAAGGACAAAACACAGAGCCACAAACAAAGCAATGTGGTCTACTCCATTCAGTGTAGTGAAGACTGCAGTGAGCGCTATTTTGGAGAAACCAAGCAGCCACTTCACAAGAGGATGTACCAACACAGATGGGCATGCCAGAGTGGACCGTCATCTGCCGTACATCTTCACCTAGAAGCCACGGGCCATTCATTTGAGGACAGTGAGGTTCAGATCTTAGCCAGGGAAAAGAATTGGTTTGAGAGGGGAGTTAAAGAGGCTATTTTTGTCAAAAAAGAGAATCCTTCTCTGAACAGAAATGGTGGAGTCAGACATAATTTGTCTCCCATCTATAATTCCATTCTTAAGCCTAGATCAAGCAAACAGGGGAACAATAGGGCTAGCCAGGTTAGGGCCAGAGGTGTGAAAAACAGTCGTTGTAGGGATGAATAGGTATGGTAATCTAGACGCCAGAGAAACAAAAGACTGAAACCAATGAGATAGTTTCGGAAAGTAGTTAGCTAGTTAGCTCCTCCCTGCAGCAAGATATAAGCAAGCGTCTTACCAGCATTCTAATTAGAGCTGACGAAGCCTCTTGGATGAGCGGTGAAACGTTTTCGACCAAACAAACTTTGTCCAGTTGACAAATTGAATTTCTTCTTTTATCATGGATTCTACCTGGATGACTGAGGGACTCTTCACGCATATATATATATATATATATATATATATATATATATATATATATATATATATATATATATATATATATATATATATATATATATATATATATATATATATATATATATATATATATATATATATATATATATATATATATATATATATATATACCCAAGAGGTACAGCCAGATGCCCATACCTGAAGCACTTGAGACTGCCAAGCAAAGGCTACAAGCCTTGGCCAGCCGCCTAAAGAGGTACACTCGAGATAACGAGGCCAGACGAATAAACCGGTTGTTCGCAACACAATCTGCGAAAGTGTACGCTCAATGGCAGGGGGATAACACCAGAGCAGACCCACCAAGGCTGGAGACTGAAAGGTACTGGAAAGGCATATGGGAAAGGGAGGCATCACATAACACCGATGCACAGTGGCTGGTGGCTCTGAGGAAAGATCACAGCAACCTCCCTGAACAAGATCCAGTCACCATCACAGTGGCAGACATTCAGGAAAGAGTCTCAGGCATGAAAAGTTGGACAGCACCGGGCCCTGACATGATCCACGCGTACTGGCTAAAGAAGCTCACTGCTCTCCATGAGCACCTGGCAGCACAAATGAACCAGCTGCTAAGGGATGGGACTCACCCTGAATGGCTAACCCAAGGGCGTACGATCCTGATCCTGAAGGATCCCTCGAAGGGTACAGTCCCATCCAACTATCGGCCAATAACCTGTCTCTCCACAACATGGGAGCTCATGTCAGGCATCATGGCGGCTAAGATAAGTGGGCACATGGATCAATACATGAGCGCAGCACAGAAGGGCATCGGCAAAAAGTCCAGGGGAGCCAAACACCAACTCCTGGTTGACCGAACAGTCGCCCGTGATTGCAGAACCCGTCAGACCAACCTGTGCACTGCCTGGATTGATTACAAGAAAGCCCATGACTCAATGCCACACACATGGATCACTGAGTGCTTGGAGCTGTACAATATCAATAAGACTCTAAGGGCATTCATTGCAAACTCAATGCGGTTGTGGAAAACCACCCTTGAAGCCAATGGCAAGCCACTTGCGCAAGTGTCGCAAGGAGACGCACTGTCCCCACTGCTGTTCTGAATAGGTCTGAACCCCCTCAGCCAAATCATTGAAAGCACTGGCTACGGATACCGACTCAGAAATGGGGCCACCATCAGTCACCTCCTCTACATGGATGACATCAAGCTGTACGCTAAGAGTGAGCGAGACATCGACTCACTGATCCACACCACCAGGATCTACAGCACAGACAATGGAATGTCATTCGGGCTTGAGAAATGTAGTAGGATGGTGACCAAGCGAGGGAAGGTAGTCCACACAGAGGGGGTCTCACTCCCAGAGGGAACAATAACAGACATTGAGGACAGTTACAAGTACCTTGGTATCCCACAAGCAAATGGCAACCTTGAAGAGGCAACAAGGAAAGCGGCTACAGCCAAATACCTGCAACGAGTAAGGCAAGTCCTAAGAAGTCAGCTCAATGGCAAGAACAAGCCCCAGGCAATAAACAGCTATGCCCTGCCAGTGATCAGATACCCAGCAGGAATCATCAGCTGGCCAAAGGAGGAGCTACAGACCACAGACATTAAGACACGAAAGCTCCTGACCATGCATGGAGGGTTCCATCCCAAATCCAGCACCCTGAGACTGTACACGAGCCGGAAGGAAGGAGGTCGAGGACTAGTGAGTGTGGGAACCACTGTCCAGGATGAAACATCCAAAATCCATAAGTACATCAAGGACAAGGCCCCGACAGATGATGTGCTCAAGGAGTGCCTCAGACAGTGGAGTGCAGAGGAAGAGGTGCTGGAGGGACCATCATGGCAGTACAAACCCCTACATGGGGCATACCACCGAAACATAACTGAAGTGGCTGAAATCAAGAAATCCTACAAATGGCCAGCCATTTGTAGGATTTCTTGATTTCAGCCACCAGAGGGCTGGTCTGAAGGACAGCACAGAGGCCCTCATCCTGGCTGCACAGGAGCAGGCCTTGAGCACCCGAGCAATAGAGGCCCAGATCTACCACACCAGACAAGACCTAAGGTGCAGGCTGTGCAAAGAGGCTTCTGAGACAGTCCAGCACATAACTGCAGGGTGTAAGATGCTGGCAGGGAAAGCATACATGGAGCGACACAACCAAGTGGCGGGCATAGCGTACAGAAACATCTGTGCAGAGTACGGGCTGGAGACCCCAAGGTCAAGGTGGGAAACACCTCCGAAGGTTGCGGAGAATGACCGAGCCAAGATCCTGTGGGACTTCCAGATACAGACTGACAGAATGGTGATGGCGAACCAACGAGACATAGTGGTGGTGGATAAGCAACAGAACAGAGCCGTGGTGGTGGACATTGCAATACCAAGCGATGGTAACATCAGGAAAAAGGAACACGAGAAACTAAAGAAATACCAGGGGCTCAAGGAAGAGCTGGAGAAGGCCTGGAAGGTGAAGGCATCACTGGTGCCCGTGGTGATCGGAGCACTCGGGGCTGTAACCCTCAAACTGGAGGAGTGGCTACAACAGATCCCAGGAAAAACATCAGGCATCTCAGTCCAGAAAAATGCAGTACTAGGAACAGCAAAGATTCTGCGCAGAACTCTCAAGCTCCCAGGCCTCTGGTAGAGGACCCGAGCTGGATGAGAGTGAGAGACCAACCACCGTGGAAGGTGAGGAGCACATTTTTTTATATATGTATATATATATACAAATATGAATATACTATATTCTAGGAATAGTTTCAAAAAGAGGTGGAATTATTAATTTATTTTTGTCATTATATAAACTATATGTTTATGAATATGACAAGATTGTTGACCCAAGGTCTCTTGAGTTAGAATGCCTACAGAATTCTGTATTACAATTTCCCTGATGATTGTCCAAATACAGATGTTTTGGTTTATATTAATGTCACAATAATTACATGAAGTTGGCTTCACTTTTAATTAAAAAAAATGTCCACATTAGGAGTTAAAAAAAAAGGTTCACTATTCCAACACATATTGATGATAATAATCACTGGAAAGAAATGTAAGGATTAATATTTGGCAAATGTGTGGACCCAGCCAGAGGCAAACATTTTTTATACAAAATTACAATTTCCAATTCTATAAATTTGTGAATGTAATTTATTTTGTATGAACATGTAAAAATCTTTTAATATAGCACAAAGAACAAGTGTTGCAAGACCAAGACCACTGACAGTATGTATAGAGCTCAGAGCCATGACAAAGAGGACTTAACTCAAATACAACTCTCCATTTCAGATACTTAGCCAACTGGAATCTTGGTAATGCCGTCTTGGATTGTCACTTAAAAACACAACATAACACAGATGATATTATGATTATATAATGCCTCCATGCAGTAATGCCTATTGCCAAAATCCATTATAGCATAAGGTAAAGGAACGGAGTTTATTTGTTAAGCCTTGCTTAGGTGTGCCCCCCCCACTGACCACTGTCTCAGTGAGGTTTGCTGGAGCTATGAAATGTCCACATATAATATTTCTTGAGCGGGTAATGTGGCTCTTTTCCATGCAAGTAAAAATCCATCATTATCGGCGCAGAGCTCTCTCTCTCTCTGCTGTGCTTTTGATTCCTTTTTTCTTCCTTGTGGCAAAGCAAAGCAGCAGCCTTCTCCTCTGTGTCACCTCCACTCCCCCTCCTCCCTCCATCTCCCGCTGTTTCCACCCTGCCTGCTCTTTTTTCCACTGTGTGTTTGCAGATGAAACGGGCAGCCTGCCAGTTTTTCATATTTCTTGGCAGCAAAGTGGCTAGCCAACTTCCTGGGGATGGGGTGTGGGGAGAGGGGGGCTGGGGCTTGCAGAAGGTTACATTTGCACAATGTGTCTGGGTATAAAAAATGAAGAGAGCAGGAGAAAGAGGGAGGGAGAGATAGGGGAATGAAAGACAGAGAGAAAGCCAGGCTAGATCAGCTAAACGACTTTACCGTTGTGGGGTAATGGAAAACGCCCTCTGGGGGAATATGCAAGGGTATCAAGTTGCATGCAGTCATTATAATGATGTCTGTCCTGGTCTATTTCTTTTTGTCTACCTCTTTAGGAATGCTACCCCTTCAGCACGCAGACTCAAACACCTTCCCTCCCTTTCTCTGTCTGAAAGTGGAGCGTGAGGCCTGAGCAGATAGCTCTGGGACTATGGGGGGCTAGAGCCGTTTGACGATTTTGTGTGTGCAGGGGGCTGCCTCTGCTGCTGAGTACGTAATAACAAATATCCAGGACAAAACAACTGTACACTGAGCCCTGTGGAGTGGCTAAGGCCTGCTTGAAGAAACGCCTAAATGCTATACTGACTTAAACAGGGTAGGAAGAACGGTCACATGATCTTAGTTGAATTTTCTAGCAAAATACACTTAAAGTCAATAGCAACTTCAATTCAATGCTTTAATTCAAGTATATTGAATCAAACTGAACAGGCTACAAAATAAATCTAGGTTAAGGCTGTCCATACTTTTTTCCTTAAACAGGGTAAAACTGGAAATTATTTTCAAATCAAGAGCCAAACTATAGGGCAGACATCATTATGCATTATGCAGTAATTATTGTGCTATGTAGGAGAACCTTTGATCAAGAGATTTGCATATCGGGACAATATTTGCACTTTTTAGAGTTAACCTGCTGCATACACAAAACTGAATGCATTCATCATTACAGAGATCACTTTCAAAAAATAATGCTTTATACTTTTTAAAGTCTTCTACAGTATTGGACTTTTTCAGGCTGTTCCGTATGCTAATGCTAACAGGAATACAGTAGATTTCTTCAAAGGTTGTACTGACTCTCTCTCTCTGCTCAAATAACTCTTGTATCACTACAGCTGTACTCAGGTCAGTAAGATTAAAAAAAGTAACTATTTTTTGCTTAGCAAAAAGAGGATCTATTGGTGCGTGGTTACTCAAGATAAGTCTTCATTTTATAGCAACAATTTTGGCTAACTTTTGGCTAAAGCACACTTATTTGAATTTTCCATGTTTTTAATGAATTCCCAAGAATTTATTAACAGACGCTATTTGATTAATTTTAATATTAATTTGATCATACATTTTTCTTTTCTTAAATGTAAATATTTTTAAAATATTAATTTAAATGTTAATATTGAACCATTCCTTTATTTATGTGAGGTCATTTTTTACTGTGTGCAGAAGATGTTGTAGGATGTTTCCTAAACAAAGGAGAATTGTGTCATCCACAAAATTAATACAGTTTAATTTGTCCACTTCACAGACATTGTTAATCTACATAATAAATAAATAAATACACACATACATAAATAAATAAATAAATTCTATATCTACATACTGATGTCTATCCTCAAGGTAGCTTTTCAGCCAGGTGAGAGCAGTTCCTCTGACAACATTTCTTTCCAATTGTTAAAAGCAGCACATGCGTGGTGTCGAAGGTGTAGATATCTTCTCCACAAGCTCAAAGATAGCCATTGTGGTAGACATTTTTGACCTGAAACCATATTGGTCATCACTGCACAGACACTTGTCAACAAAATTATCTAGTCTTATTACAAGCATTTTTTCTAAGATTTTGGGCAGCAACTTTATGAAGTCATTAAATGCATTTGCTATTTCCCTTGTATCATTCAAGGTAGAGTTATCCTTCACAAAATAATTTTGGAATTCATGTCTTCTTTCCTTTTCTTTAATTATACAATTTAATATTTTTCAAGTGATTTGGACATAATTTCTTTGCTACTCCAATAATTTATGGTAATAATACTTCTCACTAGATCTCATTATATTTGTCATCTTATTTCTTATGTTTTGTATCTATATTCTGTTTCTTTTGTTCTGTATTTTAAATATAGTGATATTAATGTACACAAAAATATCATTAAAACCCTCGTCAGGGTCAGTAGAGGCCTAAACTTCATCTCATGTCTAAGCATTCAAATTTTCTTTTAAAGGGACAGTGTGTAAGATTTTTACCCGTTAATTACTGAAATTGAAGATACCCATTCAAAAATACATTGTTTTCCAAGCCTTTTCACTTCCATCATGAAATCAAAGTATTCTTTTGGACTTAGATATAGTCACATATCATAAAAGGGGGATCTTCTCCATGCAGAGGCAGCCATTTTGAATACGAGAGCCGCAGAAGGACATTTGTGTTCCGCCTTCGGCAAGGCTCGTGGTTTTGGGTAAACAACACAAGCATGCTGCCGGATCAGACGTCGTAATGGATCTAACACGTGTTTTGGACTAAATTGTTTTACTGGATTTTATTCGTTGGATCCTTAAGGACAAATTGAGAGCAAGTTTATGGTGAAATACAGAGTTTGACCTGTGGAAAGCATTCTAAGGTAAGCTAACCTTGTTTTGTGCTTTTCCGTATAAAAGCCCCATGTGCTCGGGGAGTGATTGTTTTGCAGGGAAATGAATTGCATAGTCAAAAAGAGGAGACTGTAAGGTTTCATTTGATGTGTAGAGTGTCATGGTACATGATTGGGAATGTGTGTTTTCATGAGAAAAGAAAAGAAAAAAAAAAGGGACAGTGCGGCGCGCGGGTCCCTCGAGGTCTGCCATAGCTAAAACAGAAAGTGCAATACCACCATCCACCTATGCGCCACAAATCCTACACACTGGGGCTTTAAAGCAGCAATCACATCAGGTGTTCCAAGTTTAGTCATTTTATGAAGATTAGTTTTAGGTGTTATTAAAAAAAAGCCTGTGGATGAGTTTTTAGTCAGTTTAAATTATTTTATTTGGGGAATTATCAAAACCAGCCCTACATATAAAAAAATATCAGCAGCGTTTATTGGTCATCGGTTGTTCTGGATTCTAAACATCCATCCATTCATTTTCTTCAGCTTATCCGGTGCCAGGTCGCAGGGGCAACAGTCTAAGCAGGGACTCCCAGACTTCTTTCACGCCGGACACAGGCCGCCATCTGATCATGAGCTTTGGGATTCTAAACAATAAATTAAAAAAAAAAAAAAAAAAAAAAAAAAAAAAAAAAAAAAAAACATACTAGGTGAATTCTGTTGTGGTCTCCCTACACTTTTCATCACATTTTAATCAAACTGACTGATGTCAATAACAAACATAGGGATTTTTAATAGAAAGGTCTTCTGACAATAAATTTTGCTATTCTTTACATGGTACTGATTTTGAAATAATTATTGAAAGACATTTTTATTTGTTGAAGAGAGAATTAATCAAATTTAAAAAATCATCAATCAAAATAAAAAAAAAAAATGTCATGATTGATTTATTTTTGCCATAATCATTTCCTCACAAACCCCTCAGGGGCTCATTCAAACTGAGGGATTCATTTGAGCCACCCCTGATTCAGATGATCAGTTTCTTGAGTTCAAAGTAAAATGGTTCTCATAATAGGGATTGATGCAACAATATAGTCCTCTAGTATATTATATAGTATATAATGAAACATACAGTACAGGCCAAAAGTTTAGACACACCCTCTCATTCAATATTTTCCTTATTTTCATGACTATTTACATTGTAGATTCTCACTGAAGACATCAAAACTGTGAATGAATGAATTATATACTTAACAAAAAAGTGTGAAATAACTGAAAACATGTCTTATATTCTAGTTTCTTCAAAGTAGCCATCCTTTGCTCTGATTACTGCTTTGTACACTCTTGGCATTCTCTTGATGAGCTTCAAGAGGTAGTCACCTGAAATTGTTTTCCAACAGTCTTGAAGGAGTTCCCAGAGATGCTTAGCACTTGTAGGCCCTTTTGCCTTCACTCTGCAGTCCAGCTCACCCCAAACCATCTCGATTAGGTTCAGGTCCGGTGACTGTGGAGGCCAGGTCATCTGGTGCAGCACTCCATCACTCTCCTTCTTGGTCAAATAGCCCTTACACAGCCTAAAGGTGTGTTTGGGGTCATTGTCTTTTTGAAAAATAAATGATGGTCCAACTAAACACAAACCGGATGGGATGGCACGTCGCTGCAGGATGCTGTGGTAGCCATGCTGGTTCATGGTGGCTTCAATTTTGAATAAATCCCCAACAATCACCAGCAAAGCATCCCCACACGATCCCACCTCCTCCTCCATGCTTCATGGTGGGAACCAGGCATGTACAATCCATCCGTTCACCTTTTCTGTGTCGCACAAATACAAGATGGTTGGAACCAAAGATCTCAAATTTGGACTCATCAGACCAAAGCACAGATTTCCACTGGTCTAATGTCCATTCCTTGTGTTCCTTGGCCCAAACAAATCTCTTCTGCTTGTTGTCTCTCCTTAGCAGTGATTTCCTAGCAGCTATTTGACCATGAAGGCCTGATCTGTGCAGTCTCCTCTTAACAGTTGTTGTAGAGATGCTCTGCTAGAGCTCTGTGTGGCATTTATCTGGTCTCTAATATGAGGTGCTGTTAATTTACGATTTCTGAGGCTAGTGACTTGGATGAGCTTATCCTCAGCAGCAGAGGTGACTCTTTGTCTTGGCCTTTCCTGGGGCGGTCCTCATGTGAGCCAGTTTTATTGTAGCACTTGATGGTCTTTGCAACTGCACTTGGGGACACATTCAAAGATTTCACAATTTTCCGGACTGACTGACCTTCATTTCTTAAAATAATGACGGCCACTCGTTTCTCTTTACTTAGCTGATTTGTTCTTGTCAAAATACCAATTCTAACAGTTGTGCAATAGGGCTGTCGGCTGCGTGTCCACCTGACTTCTGCACAACACAACTGATGGTCCCAACCCAATTAATAAAGAAAGAAATTCCACTAAGTAACCCTGACAAGGCACACATGTGCAGTGAAAACCATTTCAGGTGACAACCTCATTAAGCTCATTGAGAGAACACCAAGGGTTTGCAGCGCTATCAAAAAACCAAAAGGTGGCTACTTTGAGGAATCTAAAATATAAGACTTATTTAGAGTTATTTCACACTTTTGCTTAGTATATAATTCCACATGTGTTCATTTATAGTTTTGATGCCGAATTTACAATGTAAATAGTCATGAAAGTAAAGAAAATGCAATGAATGAGAAGGTGTGTCCAAACTTTTGGCCTGTACTGTAGGTTTTCTACAATCTGGGAGGAAACTCTCTGTTGTCATATTTTTTTCAGCTCTTAAAGTTTCCAAATATACCCTGGCGTAACCACAACCTAATCTAAAACATCTGTGAGTTCAATTTCAAATGTATATTCATTCCCAATCAGTCTCAAAAACACATTTAAAAAAAAAAAATCATGAATTATGATGTCCTTTATGTCTGATTAAGCATGTGGCATCTTATAAATACTACATTAAATAATGAAATTATAGAACTAGCCTATATGTGCTTGCAATCTGAAGTATTACATAAGAGCAACTGTAATGAAGGATTTTGCACATTCTCACTTATTTTCTGTTGCAACAATTGGAGGTGAATTGCTAATGTGACGTCTAAAACTGAGCTCAATTAACACCTCCTCTGTTCCTCTACCGCACATGCAAAACACACACCCCTCTGTGAACTTTTCTATAGTTCACATTCTGTCAGACCTGTTCCAGACTGCTGGCTCCAGCTCCTTCTTGCTCTCCCTGTCTATAGAAGCGAATGAAAGTAAAGAAAAAAGGATAGAGATAGACAAAGCTGACAGAACCACACACACGCAACCACAGCAATGAGAAAAAGTCTGCAGCACATTCTATTCACACTACACTATTTCTTTCAATGTCATATACTTTTGAATGTTTTTGTGTAGACTGAATTGAGTGTGTTTGTCTCTTTGACACTTAAAGCATGTGATCCTGTGTTTGTTTGCTATTAAATCAAGATATGAACATTAGTAAGAGACAAATCAGATGTCTTCTTTCCCCAAAGTCGCTCCTGCAAGTATTAGCAGCAGGTTTGATTGACAGTGTTGCAGCGCTCTCAAGTCTCACGCTTTGAGAGTGTGACACACGCAATTCAACGTGTTCACACGCTCACACGCCACACATGGTATTTCTCACGCCGAAATTTTGTTAAGCAATTCAAACTGTAGCCACTGTTCACAGCGCTTCTGTGCCCAGAAAATCGGTTATTTATGCAGGCACCGCGCCGTTTTCAGCGAAAAAAAGTCACTTGCCCCCCCCCCCCCCCCCCCCCCTCCTCAGAAAAAAATGTCACTCGCACTTCCACCACAAGCTGCTAAAACAAAAGCCCTAGAACAAACGTATGGGATTATAAACAGACTTGAAAACTCACACCCTGGTGCAGCTTTAATTGTTTTAGGGGATTTCAATAGAGCTAGCATTAAAATGGTTCTACCAAAATACTACCGGCACATATCTCTCCCCACCAGGGGGGAGCAGACATTAGACCATTCTTACACCCCATTTAGTTTAGTTTAGTTTAGTTTAGTTTAGTTTAGTTTAGTCTTTATTTGAAAAGGGACAATGTACAGAGACATTAAGCTCAAAAAACAAAGATGATCTGCACCAGATTATAGCTACATAGCTAGTTTCCATCTGCAGTCCCTATTACATTAATAATTACAGTAAAAATCTCAATCAACAATAAGGCCCAGTCCCCACGACAACGTTCCTGTTTTTTTTTTTACCCGGGGTGAAAAAAAGTCTCGTCCAGACACGTGTTGGATCAGAAAACATGCGCGTCAAGATGAGCACGGAGCACTGAGTGAAAACGATGTAGTACATATGTCACACCGATAAGTGGCGCTGTAAACCGGAAAGAGCCAGAGCCACCAGTAACGCAGGACTACAAAGAGCACATGCGCAGAAAGTCCTTTCTCTTTCATAAACAAGCAAACACGTGTACTTTAGGGGCCGTCAACACAAGTGAATATATTTTGTCCCCCTGCTCCACCAATGTAGCAGCGACTCACTCCGGTAATGTGAAAATGCTGACCGTCCCTAACATAGACAGACGCTACAGAACAGATTTGCGCTGCGTGAGCAGAGTTTTTGCCTATAAATCGATAGTTAGCATTACTTGCTATCGTTTTATTAGATAGACATTAACAAGTAGAACTCTCGTTAACCTTGGGCGTGTTATTTAGGCAAAATGCTTGTTTGGATCTTACTACGGGAATGTTAAACATACTCGGACATTATGTTGGCTTTTCGGCGAGAATATACAACCGGGGACCATCACCAACGGGCAGCTATATATTTTTGTGTGTGATACTGCATGTGCCTGTTTGTAAAAGGTAAATTTTCATTTAATAAAAAAGACAAGAAATGGTTGCTCTTTCTCTTTATTTACAGCACACAACCCACTCAAATTGGTATGTGCTCCTCATTGTCCACTATCTGCCTTTCCAGCGATGGGATCTTTCCAGTTTTAAAATACGTGTTTAGCTTTGACTTGGCAAACACTCGTGCGTCGTGCGTACTGCCAGCCCACTTCACAGTAACGTCCATAAACCGGTACCTGTAGTCACACACCGCTTGTATGTTGAGGGGATGTGTCCCATCGATCGATCCCAAACATTGTGGCATGTCATGCACACGGAGGAAGCCCGAAACAAGCTCCTCTGCCTCCGGTTCCGTGAAAGGCGTAATTGTGCATGGTCCTCTGCTGTTGTCGCAATGCATTGCATATGAACAGAGTTTGATGCAGCATTGCCAATAAACTTCCAAAAGTCTGCAAAAGATACTGAAGTCCATTGTCCGCCATGGCTGTTGTTATCTGGTTGTTACCTGCGGAAGGCGCCGGGTTCCACCCTCTGGTCACCGGTCACGTGATGATTACGGCAGCGCGACGTCATCATTTTCTCACCTGCCGCGCTTTTTTGCCGCCCACATTCCAACGCAACGGGGGGCGTTCTCCGACTTCTCCACTCTGGAAGCCGTTTTTGAAAAACTCCGTTCTCGCCCCCAAAAACGCCGGCGCCGTCTGGACGGCAGGCCCAAACGCACACAAACTTCTCCGTTTCCTCCAAAAAACGTTGTCGTGGGGACAGGGCCTAAGAAACATTCACACTGACACATTCTCACACCACACAGGAACACAGATAAACACACTCTCACATAGTCACACACACATGTTCAATGCAAAATACCATACAAGGCACACATTTTAAAATAATTACAAGTATTTACAAAATCTTCATCTTTTAAAATTCATACTGACCTACCATTCTACATTTTGTTTATATCAGTCTTTACGTAGCCTATTGTATATCAAGTAACAATAGAGATGCTGTTATATAAAAATTAGTGTTGACAGGCTTGATTGTTCTCCAGCCACTTTTTAAGCTCTGTTGAAAAAGTTGTATAGCTTGCCTGACGTTTTAATTCATTTGGAAGGTTGTTCCAGTCTTTAATGTCGTTATAGGAGAAGGCTGTTTGTGCAAATTATGTTTTACGCTTTGGGATGGCACACTGCCCCCTGGTGGAGGTGCGTGTGGTTCTGGTTGTGACAGTAGAGGTGTAATGAACAAAGTGCTTCAGGGGGGCCAGTGCAGAGTTATTTAGGATTCTATAAACTAAGCGGATTGAGGCAAGTCTCTGAATATTGTCAAAGCTGAGCAGATGATATTTAAAGACAGTTACAAACCCCTCCTCCGCCCAGCCTTTGATAAATCTGACCATAGCGCCATCTTGCTGTTGCCCGTGTACAAACAAAGGCTTAAACTGGAAAAAACAGTTCCCAGACAAATACACAAAATTTAGCAGTATGTCTGATGAGGTGCTACAGGACTGCTTTGAAACAACAGACTGGCAGATGTTTGCAGACGCAGCGGATGGTGACATTAATGTGTACACAGATTCTGTCGTAGGCTACATAGGGAAGTGCATTGAGGACACGGTGCCCAAAATCTCCATCTGCACTTACCCTAATCAGAAACCCTGGGCTGGACTGGAGGTGCGTGCTAAACTGAAAGCTCGCACCGTCGCCTTCAACTCAGGAGACCCCGAAGCCTACAAAGCAGCCAAGTACAACCTCAAAAAGACCATCAGGACTTCCCAGAGGGACTACAGGGAGAGAGTGGAGTCTGCCCAGCAGAACCACGACTCGAGACGCGTGTGGCATGGGCTACGCTGCATCACTGACTACAAGGGGAGGAGCGGGCCAGTGGAACTGTCCAGCACATCATTTCCAGACGAACTCAACATCTTCTATGCCCGGTTTGATGCAGATAACACCACGCCTCTCACCAGACCTCATGTGGACAGTGAGGACGCTGTACTCTGTATAGACCCGGGTTCCCCAAACTGTTCCACAAAGGGCCGGTGTGGCTGCAGGTTTTCTTTCCAGCCAAGCAGCAGCACACCAGACTTGACTCACTTAATCAACTGATCTCAGTCTTCAGACAGTTGAAGGCATGGCCTTGTTTGGAAAGAAAACCTGCAGCCACACCGGTCCTTTGTGGAACCCTGGTATAGACACTGCTACAGTGAGACGGGTGTTCAAGAAAGTTAACCCCCGCAAAGCACCAGGACCCGACAGCATCCCCGGACAAGTGCTGAGAGCTTGTGCTGACCAACTCGCTGAGGTGTTCAACAACATCTTCAACCTGTCTCTGAGCCAGTCTATCGTGCCCATCATCTTCAAGACCTCCACTGTAGTTTCCATCCCAAAGACCCCCACAGCATCCTGTCCTAATGACTATCGGCCCATAGCACTCACATCTGTCATCATGAAGTGCTTTGAATGAATCATTAAGAGAGACATCTGTGACTCCCTCCCCGACACCCTGGACCCCCTGAAATTTGCATATAGAGCAAAGAGATCTACAGATGACACCAGTGCTCTAGCCACACCTCTCTCAGTCATCTGGAGAGAGGAAACACATATGTGAGAATGCTCTTCATTGACTACAGCTCGGCATTCAACACCATAATCTCCTCCAAACTGGTCTCTAAGCTCACCGCCCTGGGCCTGGGGACGTCCATCTGCTGCTGGATGTGGGACTTCCTCACTAACAGGCCACAGGTGGTGAGGATCGGCAGCCACCTCTCCTCCACACGTGTTCTCAGCACTGGGGGCACCCCGGGGCTGTGTTCTCAGCCCTCTCCTGTACTCCCTGTTCACCTATGACAGTACCGCCAGGCAAAGCTCCAACATCATCCTCAAGTTTGCAGACGACACCACTATCTTAGGCCTCATCACTAACAACGACAAGAGCGTCTACAGAGACGAAGTGAAATCACTGACCAGCTGGTGTCAGGAAAATAACCTCTCTGTGAACATCAGCAAAACTAAGGAAATGATCGTGGACTTCAGGAGACAGCGTGTAGACCAGCATCCCCCCATCTTCATCAACAACACTGAGGTCGAGCAGGTCAGCAGCTTCAAGTTCCTTGGGGTACACATCACTGAGGATTTGTCCTGGACACTACATACAGACACTATGGTTAAGAAAGCCTGACAAAGACTCTACTTCCTGAGGAAGTTGAGGAAGTTTTTCACAAACTTCTACAGGTGCACCATCGAGAGCCTGCTGACAGGCTGCATCACAGTGTGGTATGGGAACTGCACTGCTCAGAGCCGCAAAGCACTACAGAGGGTGGTGCGAGCCGCAGAGGACATCACTGGCAGCACTCTCCCCTCCATCCAGGACATTTACCACAGCAGGGGTCTGCATAAGGCACGCAGCATCACTAAGAACCATACTCTTCCGGCACAAGGATTTTTCCATCTGCTACCCTGTGACGGAGCGCCTGTAGCTGTCCGTCATTCCCCGAACCCGCGCCTCTTTCTCTCACTGGCCCCAGCGCGCACCTAGACGGCAGAGCACGGAGCGCTTTCCCTGGGTTTGCGTAACCAGACTGATTCAACTGTTCCCTGCCTATAAACTGTTCCCCGTGATCTGGACTCTGTTTCCCTCCCTGGGGCGTACGAGGGTGCACACTTGGACGCCTAGGGAGCCACATGCTCTCCTCCTACCTTCCGTGTCTCTGTGCTGTGTGCCGGCTCAGGTGGCCAAACCGGGGCACTTACTGGTCCTCTGCTAAATAGCGCATAGTGGCGCGCTAAGGGTTCAGTCCAGGTCATGTGCCCCCCGCACATGACCTGGACTGAACCATTTGTTAATTTGTGGGTTTATTTTGTTTTCCTAAGTTTCTTAGTTAATAAATCATGCCATATGGGGGGTTATTGAGGGGTTTTCTTTATTATGTGGAACTTTAGGTGTTTTATCATTGCTGGTACCGTTTTACCTTTGTTCCACCCTTAAATCTTTATTGGGTTAATTGGTTAGACCAAGGGAAGGGGCTAAGGGGGTATATAAGGGGGGAGCTTTGCTAAGTTGGTGGTTGGTCCTTGGCCTGACTATGTGGATGCTAGCTGCTGTGATAACGTCTGTGGAAAGGTCTGTAAATACCTTTTGTAAATAGTTTTGTAAATACTACTGTTTTTGGGACTTGTTTTTCACTGTAAATATTTGCACTGTGTACACTGGATTGTGGTGCAAATAAAAAGGGAATACACGTAAGCACGTATTTCACTGTGCCATCATTTTTTCCCCCCTCTCGTATCTTGTCCAAACGAACCCGTGACATTTGGTGTCAGAAGTGGGATGGCCAGTCGACAGAGGCGCACTATGTTCCCTGGGAAACGGGTGCTCCTCTACCGGTGCTCCTCGATGTACTGCAGGCAGAGGGGGGCAAAGACAGTGACTATGGGGAGGGATTTTCAGGCCCTGTGATCACCCGCGCCCAGGCCAGGGCGGGGGTGACATCGCTCCCAGGGCAGGAGCAGGGTCCCGGTCCTGAACCCTTTGCTACCCTGGAGAAGGCGTTGTTTGAAGGGGGCACAAAAGGTCCCAGGAAGTCATGCCGCCAGCGGCGCTTTGAAAAGGGGCTGAAGTCAAGGGAGCCAGACTTTAGGGTGGGGCTGATGTGGGAGGTGCCTGAGGACATTGGGGCTCTGCAAAGGCAGGACGAGACATTGAAGCCAGCATTTGCTCGAGTGGATGGGGGGCTGGATATGGCAAAACGAGTGGGGGAGTGCTATATCATGGAAAATGAAATATTGTATGCAGTGGCTGATGGTGCTAAACGCCTCGTGGTTCTCATGTCGTGTCGACCACTGATTATGCACCTGGCACACACATTGCCTTGGGCTGGTCATCTGGGTCGCCAAAAGACTTATTCCCGTATAGCCTCTAGGTTCCATTGGCCCTCCATGTACACAGACGTTCAGAACTTTTGTAAAACCTGTCCCACCTGCCAGAAAACATCCTATGTCCGCAAATCAGACCGTGCCTATCTCCAACCGCTGCCCATAATCTCCACCCCATTCCGACGTATAGCCATGGACATTGTCGGCCCATTAGTACGGAGTAGTGGTGGGCACCAGTACATCCTGGTGCTGTGTGACTATGCCACATGGTTACCCGAGGCGTTTCCATTGGACACCGTCACTGCCCCTGCTGTGCTGCGTTGTTTGGTGCAGTTGTTTTCCAGGGTTGGTGTTCCGGACGACATCGTTACGGACCAGGGGACCAACTTCACCTCCCGGCTTCTGCAGCTCTTCCACCGACAGCTGGAAATCTCTGCCATCAAGACCACTCCCTACCACCCCCAGATGGATGGCTTGGTCGAGCGGTTCAACCAGACCCTAAAGAGGATGCTGCAGAAGTTCGTGGCTGACACCGGACGAGATTGGGACCAGTGGCTGCCCTTCCTGCTGTTTGCCTACCGGGAGGTTCCTCAAGCGTCCACTGGCTTCTCCCCGTTCGAGTTGCTGTATGGCTGGGACATTCAGGAGCCATTGGACCTGCTGCGGCAGGCCTGGGAGGCTCCCACAACCACTGCCAGTGATCGCAGTGTGGTCCAGTTCGTGCTGGAGATGAGGGATCGCCTGACCAAATACCGGGAGGAAGCCGAGGTCAACCTACGCGATGCCCAGCAGTCCCAGAAGGCGTGGTACAACCAACAGGCCAGATCCAGAGAGCTTCAACCTGGCCAGAAGGTCTTGCTTCTCCTGCCGTCCTCCACCAGCAAGCTGCTTGCCAAGTGGCAGGGCCCCTACACAGTTCTCCGGAAGATGGGCCCTGTAACTTATGAGATTCACCACCCACACAAGAAGAAGGCAAAGCAGACCTACCACATCAATCTGCTGAAGGAGTGGAAGGAGGCTCCGGTTCCAGTACCTGTGGCGTCCCTGCTGGTGACAGAGGTAGACAGCGAAGGAGAGGAGGCGTCAACTCTACCCGACCCCTGCCGGCCTGATGAACCAGCCCTTGACCACCTCTCCGCCATCCAGTCCCGCCAGCTGAGCCTTGTTTTCCAGAAGGTCTCCAAGCTGTTCGCTGCCAACCCGGGAAGGACTGTCCTGGTCAAGCACGTCATCCGTTTAAAGGACAAAGGCCCCATACGTCAGAGGTCCTATCAGGTTCCGCAACATCTGGTGGCACAGCTCCTGAAGGAGGTGGAGGAGATGCAGCGCCTGGGGGAGATCGCGCCATCACAGTTGGAGTGGTGCAGCCCGGTGGTTATCGTTGTGAAGAAGGATGGCTCACTCCGCATCTGCATTGACTTCCGGAAGCTCAACGCCATGTCGGAGTTTGATGCCTACCCGATGCCCCGGATGGATGACTTACTGGAGAAGATCGGTCAGGCCAGGTTCATCACCACCCTTGACCTCTGCAAGGGCTACTGGCAGGTACCTCTGGAGGAGTCCAGTCGCCCTTACACAGCCTTCCAGACCCCTGCCGGCCTCTTCCAGTTTACAGTGATGCCCTTTGGTCTCCATGGAGCACCCGCGACTTTCCAGAGACTAATGGACCGTGTTTTACAGGGGTGTGGAGACTGCAGTGCTGACTACCTGGATGATGTGGTCATCTTTAGCAACACCTGGGAGCAGCACCTGCATCATCTTGAGCGAGTCCTTGGCCAGATCCAGCAGGCAGGACTGACATTAAACCCTGCGAAATGTCAGTGGGCCAAGGAGGAGGTGAAGTACCTGGGCTATCGTCTGGGAGGAGGTGAGGTCCGGCCACAGGTGGACAAGGTCGAGGCCATCCGGAGCTGCCCACGCCCTCGCACAAAGAAGGAGGTGAGGTCCTTCTTGGACTTGGCTGGCTGGTACCGGAGGTTCGTCCCGCAGTTTGCCACCATTGCTGCCCCGCTTACAGCCCTGACGGCAAAGGACCGGCGAAATCCCGTCTCTTGGGATGAGGACTGCCAGATGGCCTTCCAGACCCTCAAGGACCGCTTGTGCTTGTCGCCGGTGCTGAGGAGTCCTGACTTCAGCCAGCCGTTTTTGGTCCAGACGGATGCCTCCGCAGTGGGACTGGGGGCAGTCCTGGCCCAAGGCGAACCTGGAGAGGAACTACCGGTGCTGTACCTGAGCCGCAAGCTGTTGCCACGGGAGACCAGGTACTCCACTGTGGAGAAGGAGGGCCTGGCCATCAAGTGGGCCCTGGAGAGCCTGCGGTACTACTTGCTGGGGCGGGAGTTCATCTTAGAGACTGACCATTGCGCGCTGATCTGGATGAACTTTATGAAAGACCACAACAGTCGTCTCACCCGCTGGTACCTCTCCCTTCAGCCATTCCCCTTCCAGATCCGCCATCGAGCTGGCAACACCAACGTGGTGGCGGACTATCTCTCCAGGTTGCCGCACATCGTCAACCTCGGGGAGGAGGGGGATAATGTGACGGAGCGCCTGTAGCTGTCCGTCATTCCCCGACCCGCGCCTCTTTCTCTCACTGGCCCCAGCGCGCGCCTAGACGGCAGAGCACGGAGCGCTTTCCCTGGGTTTGCGTAACCAGACTGATTCAACTGTTCCCTCCGTATAAACTGTTCCCCGTGATCTGGACTCTGTTTCCCTCCCTGGGGCGTACGAGGATGCACACTTGGACGCCTAGGGAGCCACATGCTCTCCTCCTACCTTCCGTGTCTCTGTGCTGTGCGCCGGCTCAGGGGGCCAAATCGGGGCACTTCCTGGTTCTCCGCTAAATAGCGCATAGTGGCGTGCTAAGGGGGGGGCCACATGACCTGGACTGAACCATTTGTTAATTTATGGGTTTATTTTGTTTTCCTAAGTTTCTTAGTTAATAAATCATGCCATATGGGGGGTTATTGAGGGGTTTTCTTTATTATGTGGAACTTTAGGTGTTTTATCATTGTTGGTACCGTTTTACCTTTGTTCCACCCTTAAATCTTTATTGGGTTAATTGGTTAGCCCAAGGGGAGGGGCTAAGGGGGTATATAAGGGGGGAGCTTTGCTCAGTTGGTGGTTGGTCCTTGGCCTGACTATGTGGATGCTAGCTGCTGTGATAACGTCTGTGGAAACGTCTGTAAATACCTTTTGTAAATACTTTTGTAAATACTACTGTTTTTGGGACTTGTTTTTCACTGTAAATATTTGCACTGTGTACACTGGATTGTGGTGCAAATAAAAAGGGAATACACGTAAGCACGTATTCGACTGTGCCATCATTTTTTTTCCCCTCTCGTATCTTGTCCAAACGAACCCGTGACATACCCTCTGGTAGACGTTACAGAAGCCTGACAACATGCACAAAGACTCAAAGACAGCTATTACCCCCAAGCTGTCAGACTGAACTCTGGATAATACTCTAAATAATACTGAACTCTCAGTAATACTGCACATATTATGCATAATATGTTTATTGCTGCTGCTCTATATGAATGTATCATGTTTGTCACTACCTCACTACCTGTAAATGCTACTGTTACCTGTACTATACTATGTGCAATACGAAATCCACGTGCAATACTGATACTACACTATATTATGTGCAATCTGTGAAATACTCTACTTATACCTTATTTAATCCTATCTGTACCTTTGTATTTTATTACATATTTTTTTATTATATTGTTTACTTCTTCCCCTGCACTTTTTGCAACACTTCTTCTACCATGTACTATTATTGATTGATTGGCGTACTATTATTGCATGCTATTAGTACTTCTTGACTATCTTAGCGAGTCAACGGTTCTTCTGATCCTAAGCATTTCATTGCATTGTTGACCTTGTGTTGAGCCTGCATATGACAAAAAAAAAACATCTTGATCTTGATCTAAGCTTTGATTCAGTATTGCATAAGCGTACGGCCACTTTGTAAAATAGTCCATAGCAGCAAGTATCAGGGGCCCAAAATGTAC
The DNA here is from genome assembly GCA_036785185.1 of Paratrypauchen microcephalus. Classification (NCBI taxonomy): domain Eukaryota; kingdom Metazoa; phylum Chordata; class Actinopteri; order Gobiiformes; family Gobiidae; genus Paratrypauchen; species Paratrypauchen microcephalus. The sequence goes on along the minus strand of JAVJIX010000004.1, from coordinate 14,424,800 downwards.
AGGCACATATAGCAGCAGCCGGGCCAGCAAAAATGCCCCCGGAGGAAATGGACAGTCTTAGAGATACCACAGTGGCCTGACCCCACCAAGTCATGCATTCTCTGGAGGACGTGAGACTGAGAGGAGTATCTGTAACCTGGGGAGATACTACTGGGCATTCAGGATGTCAATCCAACTACAGCCACTTCCTGACCAGGGCCAGCGTTGAATCAGAATCCTGCATTACCGTGTTGCAGGTAATAGGCTTGAAGAACTTCCAGCCATCAAGCCACCTGCTCCTCTGGCTCCATGAAGCTCAAAAACCAGGTCAGTGATGCATGGATTTGAGTGCAGGAGGAAATCATGCAGCCACCACAGCTAACAGCTATTGTGGAGTGGTGCAATAGTTTCTCTCTTCATGGCTCAGGGCACAAGTGAAGTATCCCACCACCCATTCCCCTGCACTCTCCTGCTGGGAGAGGACTGCATCGATTCCTGGAGTCAATGTCCACAATGTAGGGCAAATCTGTGTGAGGGTAGGCCAAGATGGGAGCTACTGCAAGGGTTGTTTTAGACCCAAAAACTGTGGAACTCACGGATGTTGGGATAGGCCAATTTTTGACAGTTTTCACCTTCTTTGGGTCTGTTGCCACTCCATGAGCATTGACCACATAACCCAGGAATGTAATCTCTCTCTGTAGCAGGTCACAATTGGCAGGGTTCAGCCACAGTCCAGCTTTCTGGATAGCAATGAAGACTTCAGTTAAATGGGCTAAGGTTTTGCTGAAATCATCGACATGGACCCATAGGTCATCATGGTACACAAACACAGTACTGTAGCTACAAAGACTGTCTTACTCACATGAGAGAGGTTTGGTTGCTCTTCTCCTGCTTCATACATTGCACAACTTTGAGGAGACAGTTATATTAAATAGACCAACAGAACCAAGTATGCAATCAGAGAACTCAATCATGGTGGCAAAGGTTCCCCCGATATAACTGTGATAGTGTATGCATAACTTAAGGAAAATAATACAGCCATTGCTCCTAGAGCAATTTAAGGGCCAAAATGATAAACCAGCATTAATAACATTCACACTAACTAACATTTCCATTACCCAGAGACCCCCCTTCCTCCCTCGATTCACCTGACTGTTAAACCAAACGAGAGGATTGCGATCAAGGATTTCCATGGTTGTGATACGCTACGATATCAATAGGCATCCTTGATCATACTAAGGATAGTCACAAAAAGGTTGCAAATAAAACATCAGAATTTGGTTATTTGAGTTTTTGAGTATGAAAGCCTCAGAGAACTGTGCCCACTTTCTTTGAGTATGGGCGCTCTTATAGTTTCGCTACATCATCTAAGGAAGACCTATAGGCTACCAGCTCCTAAAGGACCCGCCTCTGTACGGCAGCTGAAACAAACCAACATAGTGGTCATTAGAACGCAGAAGGCTGGCGAGAGAGGAGACAAAGCTGGAAGGCTGTGAGCAGAATGTGTGTAGGCTCTTTATTCTGGTGGGCTCCCCTCCCTCGCTCCCTTCAGCCCAGTTAGCTGGAGACACGTGCGCGCGGCGGCACACACACAGACACACGCGCGCGCACACACACGCAGGCGCGCACACACGCACGCACACACACACACACACACACACACACACGCACACACACACACACACACACACACACAAACTGAAAAAATGGAGGCGAACCAAGCGGGTAGCACACAAAGCAGCTGCGCTCTCCAGCGCCAGTTTACTAATCGGCGTCTTTGCTTCGTGCCTGTCGCCCGTACACCGCACCATTGCCATGGCGACCAGGGTCTGAGTAATCATTTGTGCAATGACCCCTATTCTCCAGAGGGAAGACGGAGCGGGGAGCGCAGGGGGAGGAGGTCGGAATGAAAGCAGCGCCAGCAAAAGCAGAGGAGCACCGAGGGAGGGGCCGAGCACAGAGCTGCAGAAACCTGACAGAAAAAAGCAAAGGGAAAACTGATTTTCTTTCCACTGGAAGCAGGCAAAGAACCATTATGTTTTACATTATGAACAGAGTTTGCTCCTATAGAGTGAAATGAGGAGTATTGACAAAATTAGGATATGTGTTTCAATAAAAGAGGGTGGGACGCAGTTGGTGAAAAACACAGAAACCTAACAGGACAGTACGCCAATAATTGCTTCTTGATAGCCTATGGCTTATATGGGCCTATAAATAGCAAATACCAAATCGTAGGTTATTTGGTGAGCCAATGAGTGTGTAAGCAGGAAAAGCAACATTTTGCAGCAGCGACAGGCCTGAAGGGGGCACTGTTGGATAAGCGTGCACCAGTATCCCTTCCACAGCTGGTACAGACAAAGGCACTGGTTATTACGTGGCAAAGATGAAGAAAATATGACCTTTTATTTCAATATATAAAATATATCCAATAATGGATAATGACAAATGATAGTCTTTCCTATTATAGTTTTGTGTATTTCCATGGGTAGGGTACAATGATCCTGTGAAAATGTACATGTCTTTAGTGAAGTGCTGACTTTACATGACAAATAGTTTCATCATAAATGTAGCCTATGAGGCGTGGTCAGGTGAGAATTGCCCCCTCTGCTGAGACAGAACAGGTGTATTCTGCTCTCAGGGCTTGGCAGGGTGTGGCAGATAATGATGAGAAAGAAATGTAATGAGATTTTTTTTGTGAAGAAATTTGAGAAGAGTGTGAAGATTAAAGCTGTGGATCATGAGACCATCAGCATCATTAAAATTGTACCCACTGATGCCACACTTCCCAGCTGATAATGTATTCATCTGGTTTCACTCTGGTCTTCAGCACAAGTGAGCAGCTTTTTGCAAAGAAAAACACAAAATTATTCCTCCACAGCATCAGAATACTTCATGTAGTGCAATTAAGCATCTGGGTTACTATATGTCCTTTGTCTTCACATTGAAATCATGGATACTTTCTGTTTTCTAGAGTTTGGTAAGTCAAATCTAAATTCCATCAACAATAACTTCATAGCTTGGGTCTGTAAATTATCTGTAGTGGAAAACTAGGTTTCACTTTTAAATTATTTTGATCCAGGTCATCAAAATCATGTGCCTTCTAGAATCATCATAGATAATTGTGTGAAGAATCCCCCAGTGGTCCAGGTAGAATCCATGGCAAAAGGAGAAATTCAATTTGTCAACTGTTTATTTGGTCTAACAGTTTATTTAACATAAACTTTGTCCAGTTGACAAATTGAATTTCTCCTTTTGCCATCATAGATAATTGTTTGCAACAATTTACATATTCATTAAGCATTGATTATAGCTCTCTCTTACATATCTAGGACCAAAATCTCCCAAAAGAACATAAAGTGTACAGACCTCTTGTGTATTATCATTTAATTTTATATAAAGACACAAATACAAATCTTATCTAGTAACATAACATATAGTCTGATTAAATCAGCTGAATGTGAAATAGTGTGTGCAATGGACAGCAGCAGGATACAGAAAGCAGGCACAGGGGTAATCCTGCCCATGTTATTTGAAAGCGCCTCAAGTCTTCATCAATAAATCATCATACTGTTCATTTTCACTATTTATTGCCCTCATCGCTGAAGCTGTGCTTTACACTCTAATTCATTATACGTGATAAGAACAACACCTCTAATCAGTGGAAGTTAAGTACTTCAGTCATAGTTCTTGTTGTGTCCTTGGGCAAGACAAGTATCTCACTGTCATATCCAGTCACAAGAACAGTATTATTACGGATTCCCAAGCAAGAGTTGAACTGACAGCCTACAGCTTTAAAAGCAAACTCCTATCAACAGTGTCACTGTCTCACCCCACCCTAACAATGACCAATAATGTTACCATATGAACTAAGTGAAGATTAGCTAGAAACATAGAAACAACTCTATGAGAAGTGAAATGTGTCCATTTTGTCTTAGCCAGAGAAAGAGTAAAAAAGCACTAACATCGCTGACATCTGCTGTGCTGCTTGGGTCACTTTTGAAGATGCACAGGTTGTAATAACTGTTATTTTGCAAACTATGAACCACTAAAACTGTGGAGAAACAGGTACTAAGCAGAAGAGTATAGAGGCAGCAGAGACAGTCATGCAGCAAGGCTGAAAAGATGAAGAGAGAACATAAACAGAGCAGATGAGCGCGGGCGGGAGGAGGCTGTGAACTGGGAGCAGATACACAGAGGAAAGACTGAAAATAGAAAGACACCACAGTATAACTCTCCAATATGCACAGAGCACTGCAGTAAAACCCAACTCATGTTTAAATATTATTGACAGGTTTATTTAGATTTTACGGCATTAAATACTAAAGTAAAAACTCTTGTATACTATGGGCACAATGTTACATGAATTTTTACAACTTAATAATTATCAGCAAGTTTTTACAATGGGGCAATGGGTCTTCACCAGTATGTTTAAAATCTCTCACAGGCCTTCACAGAAAGTGAAGACTGCCTCACCATACCTCTCACTCACCCTTTCTCTGTGCCTTTCTCTCCCATGCCCCTCCTGCCTTTGCAAGGTATCAAATCACAAGAACAGCAGCCTCTCAGCAAATGCTCCCCCCACAACAAAACTCCATGAATGGCATGGTATCATCTTAATGAAACCAAGAATGAACACATGCTTGACTGCATTTTTCCATCTAATAACTATGGTCAACAGTGGTGACACAAAAAGATCCAATTGTGTGTCATATGCCTGTATCTAAATGTTTTTTTGAAAAAGGCAAACCAATAAAAAAAATTCTGAATAAAAAATTAGCCCCCATGCTGCTCTACATCACTGCTGAATGATACTGGAGCTATGTGTTCTCATAACTTGCACAGGCTCTGCAACAGAAGAGCTCCATCCAGACAGAGATGTGCTTCACCTCTGAAGAAGAATTTGAGAAATATTTCAAAGCTCTAATCACACATGACACAAAACTGGAGCTGCACTGGCCTCTACAGGTTAAATGTGGGTTATTGCATTCACTTGGCCATCAGAGGAGGGCTCATTCTAAAGACGCCAAAGCAAAACCGATTTCTTGTTCTTTCAATTATGAATCTGCAGTGCTGCTATGCAGGTCCTTTGTCTCTAGTTATTACTTTAATAATTCATTAAGCATCTTTATATTCATTGATAAATTCAAATATTATAGGCTATGGGCCATAAACCGTGCAATCAAAATAGCATGAAGAAAGTCTCACATAGCGTTTTGGTTGGGGAATAGATGGCATTTGAGATGAGGTACAAAGTAAATAGGCATAACTATGAATCTTTATTTTCTACTCACAGAGGTCCTATAGGTTGGGGTGTGCTGGTGCTAGGCTACAGATCACTGCCATCTACAGACAGAAAAGTTAGTTGAACAGGTGCATAGGGTGAGTGGACTGACTATAACAGAGAAACAGAAACTTTCTGGGCTTTCTGGGCTGTGGGTATATAGGGTGACTTACCTTTACATGGGACACTTTTGGACAAACAAGTACACTATTCATACCATTCTGGTATTCTAGGGTTTAACTGCTCAAATCTAACTAGAAACTGAGGATTATGCAGACATAACTGTAATACAGTGTAATGCAGTCTCTATTTCCTGGACAGACTGCATTGTCCTAAAGTAGAAAATGGAAATAATAATAATAAAATGTTACATTATTCATTCACTCCATACTTAGTTTTGTTAAGTGACTACTGTAGCCACAGCTGTCCATACTGACACCACCAATCACTTATACAAGCCAAGGTGGGTGAAGTGTCTTCTCTAGCACTAGTGCTGTCCCACTGTGGCACCTGGTATTCCCAGCTGTCTCTATCCAAGAACAAAATAGGCCCAAACCTGCTTAGCTTCTGAAATCAGAAAAGACTGGGCATTGTCAAAGTTGTAAGGCCATGGTAATGAAATATTTTTATTCTTTTAGCATTAATTAAAAGTTAGCCAGTGTAGGGTTGCCTACATATAAAGGACACAAATACACGTTTTGCTAAACCTTGGATCCCCTGATAGATGATTTGCTACAGGTTCTGATGTTTTTCTAGTATACTCAGATCAAAGTTATTTTTTATTTTATTTTTCCCCCACTGGTTTTAGTCATATAACTGTCAGTGTGATGCTCATGTGAGATTCCTATTGCTTCTTATTTAAATGACTGGCTTGAGAACCAAATCACACAGAATAAAAACATATCACTTGGCTATCATGTATATTTTTTATGTAATTAAGAAGTCATCATAACTGGGGACACAGACAGAATTCAAAAACAAATTTTACACAGTACTCTACCCTAACTTTCTGGATTATCGCTTTATGCCCTGGCTAGTACATTTTTTTAACATTGTTTTCAGAACTTTTCTGATCATAATTATGAACAAAGTGGTCATAGAGTCACATGTGTAAGGAGGCTTTTTTTGGTCTAACCTTTTATTGACAGACCAGAATCACTGTATTTACTGTGAGCTAATTTTGTCAGCAGGGCGTACAGAGCAAATGTAATCAACACTATAACAGCAATTTTGAGAATCACATGTCATGAACTCAAGTTAAAGCAGTCATTCAAAATACCCCCTGCTTCATTAATATGCAAAATGCGAAGAAATTCAACTCCTCTCCCATTTTAAGAGACATGGCCCTGCCAAAACTATTGAATACAAATTCAAATTTATATTAATATATTAATAATTCTAAAAAGGTTACTTCAATTGAATTAAACCCTTGTAATGGGATAATGTCAATTATTACAATCCCACTGGACAATCATTAGACTGTGGAATAATATGGTACATTACTGCTATTTATTTCCTGAAAAAAAAAATGAAATAATTTTACACCAAGTTCAAAGACCATATAACACAGTCCTTTATAAATTCACTGGTTAAATTGACTTTCATTAATTTGTAATTAAGGTTCGAGATCTTAAGTGAATATATACCCTATAACCACTGCAGCAGTTTTTTAAAGGCGTTTTAAAGCTATGTATTGCTGACTAAGAGACTGAGTCTTTTGATTAATTTTCACTAGTCTAGGCATAGGTTTTCATTTTCAGTTGTAACGTCATTCGTTGCCAGGTGACGCATTGGACACAGCCCAGAACGCATGCGAAGGAGTTTAGTGTTCACTGCTCAAAGACTAGCCCACCTCTAAAGTTTGCCAAGGGTCTCTCTGTCATCTTAAACATTGAGGTAAAGAAATAAAAATAAGTTTTAAGAACAAAGTTGGCATTTCTTGAAATAACCTAATCAAGCCATGCAGCATAGAACCTCCTAATTGTGAAGTTTGGCATACTGCAACATCGTTCTGTATGTTGTTGCACTTATAATGTCAGAAGGCAACTTTTCCTTCTCTTTTAAACCACAGACGCACGGAGGTTCCTATTGGAAACGAAGAAGCTGGTGTTTTGTAAGCGGCTGTTGGGAGCAGGAGTAATGAGGACATTCCAGTTCCACAGCCTGGGTGGAATTTGAATAGTACAGAGGAACCGCCTGACGCTCATTGGACGGACACGACATAGTTCCAGGCTGCAGGGCTGTCACTCAACACAGAGGCGCCATGTGATTGGCTAGTGCTAAATAAGGCGGGGCGTTGGCTCCGGTATAAAACCATTTCGATTGAAGGCAACTACAAATGATCGCTTGCTTTGTAAAGAAAGCGGATCATGTCATCCAATGTTTCTCCACAGACCTGACTTAAACTGTCTTCTCACACAAAACGTCTCCCACTGAGATAGCTCAGAGTGGGCCACTATAATGATTAACACAATGGAGTGCGTAGCAGACGCACAGAGCCTAATCTCAATTTCTCTTATGAAGATCCACAACTCCCGAACTCAGAGAGGGGGAATCAAGCTGCACAAGAACCTGCTGGTGTCTTATGTCCTAAGGAACGCCAGGCAGGTTTACATCAAGGAGAAGTACGCGGAGATCTACAGGATGCAGCAGTACGAGGAGGTGATGACAGTCTGCAATGAGATACAAGAACTGAACCCACTCGAGCTGGACGCGGAGGACACAGAGGACGAAGATCTGACCAGGGCTGCGTGCTGTGGAGAGGACTTTCACAGGGGCAGCACCAAGGAGCCGGAGCCCGCGTATTACCGGAGCTGTTGTATGGAGGCTCCCCTTCCGTCTCCGTGTGACCAGCTCCCACTCAACATCAGCACGCACTGTAACAAAACAACTGTCCTGGACCTGGACACGCACGTAGTGACCACTGTGGATAACGGCTACATCCATCAGGACTGTTGCTGCGACGCGTCCCAGTGTGCGCAAAGCGCACAGTCTCCTGCTAAAAAGAGGAAGATGGACTTCGGGTACTGTGCGTCGGATTTAGACGAATTGCAAGACTTTACTACATCTAGAAAGAGACTGAAGCGAGAAGACTGTGTATACTCTTGCCAGGACTTCACAGACACTTCTAACATCTCCAATTTGATATCCATCTTTGGATCGGGGTTTTCTGGGCTGCTAAGCAGACAAGCGGACTTGGAGCAGATCTGTAGCAAGCAAGCACTGGCAGGTCTAGGCGCATGGACTCGGGCGATAGTGGCATTTTGATCACTTTACAGTTGTGGGGACCTGGTTCAGTTGTAACACTCCACACATTCTTACAACGTGAAAACAACTATCCACAGCTTTAAGGTAGCTGATGCCATCAAAGTAGGCTACACCATTATAGCTACTACTACTACGTCGAAGTAGCCAAATTAAAAGTGTTTTGTTGCCCGCCAGAATTTGTGCTGCTATTATAGAAAGCGTACTGAGAACATTCGTAAAATAAAGACACAATGTTATTCAAGTATCAAACGACAGCTGGGCAACTAACAGCATTTTGGTTCATAGTAGCACATGTCACCGGGTTAATTGTTACGCACAAATCTGTCATGGGTTGGGTCGACGACTCAAAGACCAAGCACTTGTCAATAGAGTAACTGGCCTATATGTTTTCACACATTCACATTTGCAGTAGACACGAGTGACATTAATCTATTAGGGTCTTGTCTCATCTGTGTTCCATTTTGTATTCAGGTTATGTGACATCACTCTTGATCACTTCTCACCAATGGAGGACGTGGGGCGTTACAACTGTACCTCTTTCTAACTTTAAATCAGAATTACTTTATTTTTGCAGAATATATTTAAAAACAAACCGTCTAATGACAATGGTATGTGATATGTGGAGATCTCCTGTTTACATGTAGGCCGAATACACTTAATGGAGATGGGGAGGATAGAAAAGTTGCCTTAATATTAATGCACACTACAGCTAGCTATTGTCATGAATTGAAAGTACAATGAAAGTGACTGAATGTCTTGTTTGCTCCTGTTCCTTCGGGGTATTGCACATTCAAAACTGTTGTTCTGTGAAACCTGTCCCTTCTAAAAAAAAAAAAAATCTTTGTGGTTCACTGTCCTCATTGAATCAGTGTCGTTCTGTTCATGTATTTGTCACTATGCCTCCCCCCAGTGTTCACTCTCTCAAACGCTCAACACTACTTAAGAACTTCAACCTGTTTTTTTGTTTTGTTTTGTTTTGTGTGTGTGTGTCTTTGTTTGAAATAGTCCTTTTGTTTTAAAAAGGCAATCTCATTATTCAGCCATATTCTAAAGAGATCCATGCATTAGCTTTATGAGCACTATGTGTACCAAAATAAAGAGGGTAGCCATTCTCTATATTCTTGTTATTCATGTATTTTTGTGCCCAACAAATTGTATATCACCGGGTAAAACTGTTGCTGAAAAAATATTTGTTAAAAATGTATAATCTTAATAAAAAAAAGAAAAGAAAAACATGAGGGCTTTTTGTTCATCATTTAACAGTTCACAATGATACATTACATTTGGGTGAATTTCAAGGAATTAATGATGATAAAAGTGACTGCAGATAAATAGATCATTTTGTTTGTACAGTTGTTGTTTCAAAAATGTCCATAAGTTGAAATACAATACTTTTCTTAAAACATATAAAGGAGAGAACAACCAGTTATTCACTTATTCTTATTTAGTATTTTATAGTATACTGGATAGCATTATATAGAAGTTTATCAATAAGAAACATACACGTTATAGACTATTGGTGTGTAATATTTTACATTAACCCATATAAGCATAGGTTTTGTGTTAACACAAATGAGGTAAGCCTGTTTATCAATGAGTCTTGCAGTGAATGAGGAGCTGTGTTTTGATTTTCTGCTTCTCCACATGTTCACATCTCCTCCCCCAAACTACAGTGGTGTTATCTCTGCTCTGTGCCACTTGGTGGTGTTCTTTAAAATCAATGAATGAAGATATGTGTGCAGAGTGGAGGCACCTCGTGCTGACCCTCCTCTCTCCGTTTGCCTCATTCTGCTGTGACACACTATGCATTGCATCTGTCAGCTACAGCAGCACTTCTCACTGTTGCAGCAGATAGCACAAGGTGCACAACATGCAACGCCACTATATTATTCTCAGGTGTTTTATAATAAAACTTATTTTTGCTTTGAAACAGTGACTCCATCAGGACAGAAACAGTACAGTTTCCACAGACATAAGGTGTGAACAATAGGTGGATTCATGGTGAATACACAGCTCCTCCATCTGGACTGAGAAAGACCGACACCCAATAAAAGCCAAATACAGAGGAATAATTAGGGACCGAGCCCGAAGGGGCACGAAGGTCCCTATTGAAGTTGCTCTGTTTCTCTATTATTATTATTATTATTCTTGTTCTTGTTCACACGCTTTTGGGCAATTTGGAGCATGTTCCCATGCTTCAAAACGAACGTGACTTTGCAGGGGCATCACGTAGGGCGGCAGCTACGCCTCCAAAAAGACCCGTCCCCTGGTGACCCCCAGGAGCTCGATAGCGCCCCCTAGCGCGTTGTCTTTCGGGGCTGGCATACCGTTTAAGATAGGCGCACGAAATTCGATAGGGACGTGTATCTTAATAAGACGAACAAACGCCTCACTGCAATGTCATGTCCACGCCCAACAGGAAGTGAGATAATTGGCCTTTTGTGAAATTTGACATACAATGGAATTTGAAACACTTCTCCTACACCGTACCTCATATGGGCTTAAATTTTGGTGAACATAATCTTAAGATGTGGTAGATGTTAAATTGCGAAGGATTTTCAAATAGACGGTAATATGACGATACGGCGGATCGATAAAGTTAGGTATTTATTGAATGGAGTTATGAGTTATGGATGGGAGTTATTTATTGAATTTGGAGTTCCGTTTAAGATAGGCGCACGAAATTCGGTAGGGACGTGTATCTCAATAAGACGAACAAACGCCTCACTGCAACGTCATGGCCACGCCCAACAGGAAGTGAGATAATTGGCATTTTGTGTGATTTTGTAATATTGGACAGACAATGGAATTTGAAACACTTCTCCTACACCGAACCTCAGATGTGCTTAAATTTTGGTGAACATAATCTTAAGACATTGGAGATGATAAATTGCGAAGGATTTTCAAATAGGCGGTAATATGACGATACGGCGGATCGATAAACTTAGGTATTTATTGAATGGGAGTTATGAATTATGAATAGGAGGTTTTTATTGAATTTGGAGTTCTTCCTCAGACTAAAACTTCACAGGGTAATGTAGATGAGGACTACCAAGATTTTCATACCAAATAACTGGCAGTCTGACATAGCGCCCCCATATGACAGGCCAGTGAACTGTCAGAAAATGTACAGCAAATGAGCGTTTTAACACAAAGAGGATCGTGGGTGGCATACAATTTCAGCCAGACACACGAAAGTTGGTATGGGTGTGTATCTCACTAAGATGAACAAAATTGTAATTACAATGTCATGGCCACGCCCAACAGGAAGTGAGATAAAAAGACTTGTATTGCGATTTTGTGTGATAAGACATACAATGGATTTTAAAACACTCCTCCTACACCGTACATCAGATGGGCGTAAATTTTGGTGTACATAAGCTCAAGACATTGGAGATGTTAAATTGCGAAGGGATTTTTGATATCTTGTAAGATGACAAAATGGCGGCCTGATGAATTTTGCTACCATTTGAAAGTGCCAAATGCAATAGGAGGTGTGTCACCACTTCATTTAGCAGACACTTCTCCTACACCGTACCTCAGATGGGCTTAAATTTTGGTGAACATAATCTTAAGACGTTGGAGATGTAAAATTGCGAAGGATTTTCAAATAGACGGTAATATGACGATACGGCGGATCGATAAACTTAGGTATTTATTGTTATGAGTTACGAATGGGAGGTTTTTACTGAATTTGGAGTTCTTCCTCAGACTAAAACTTCACAGGGTAATGTAGATGAGGACTACCAAGATTTTCATGCCAAATAACTGGCAGTCTGACATAGCGCCCCCATATGACAGGCCAGTGAACTGTTAGAAATCTACCGCTAGCTGAGCCCCTAACAGGAAAAATTGTCCGATATGGCTTACCATTTTTGCCAGGCACACGAAATTCGGTATGGGTGTGCGTCTCAGCAAGACGAACAAACGCAGGTGCGAGGTCCCGACCAACGCCGCTTGCGGCTTTAATTCCTTTTGTAATCACACACAGAACTGGTAATATTGTAAAGTAAAACATTGACAACTCATTGAATATTACAATATAATAAAAAAGTAAATTAAATTATGATGTATTCATACATTGAATTGATATGTAACATTTTAAAATAAATAAATAAAAGAGATTTATTATTTTCAAAAATGTTCTATGTGTGCACTCAGGAGAGTGTATTTTAACGATTGTAACGATAATCATGGCATTCTCACAGTCCAACGACTGTGGAACTAAACAGTTGTTACAGAAACTGACTGACTGTGTTACAGAAACTGACTGACTGTGAAGGGGCAAGTGAGGCACTGGAACACAAAGGCACTGATACAAACTTAACTTTACACTTTCTCAAAGCATTTGTTTCATGTTGACCCACCTGATTCTGTGTAAAGGACAATGCCAGGTGGTTGTGTTGGGGCAGAGCTGGAGGGGGCCGGGGGGGTCAGGCAGGGGTGGGGGATGGAGGCGTGCTTTGTCAGGAGCAGCTTGATGTGTGGGGGGTTGTAGCAGCAGAAGGAGGGGGGCTCAGCACATGTGACAGCATGAAGTCTGTGAGGGGGGAGCGGGTAGGCCACAGGGAATAGGTGCTGTGTGGTTTGGGGAGGGGGTAGTTGCGTTGCTGCAGCAGAGAGCACACAGGTCAGCCAGGTTGTCGAAGAGGTCTGGGGTGGGGAGGGGGCTGTTCAGGTCCAGGGACAGACTCCAGCAGCATGGGTTAGTACCAGGACAAAGGCCTTTTGGCTGTAGTAAAAAGTTAGGCTCTTTCCATTTACACAATGTGTTTGGCATATAAACCTATACAACACACTCTCTGAGGGTTGTGTCAAAAGTCTATAGATGATTACATTTCAATTGAAATGTCAGATTTTTCAGGCGGAGCAAAGATCACATTGTCTTTCTAGCAGAGAGTCCACAGCCAATGCATCACATGAAGTGTTGTATGAGCCTGTAGTGCTATGGTCTGTTAATGGGTGACCATGATTCATCACCAAGGGGGCTCAAAGCCAGGAATTTTCCAAAACAAATACATTTTAGATCTACCCAGTAAAGTGTGCTCTGTGTGAACTGCTGATGTGTGCAAGGAACCCTGATCAATGATCAACTCAACTTGTCAAATGCTTGACCAAAAATGTATTCTTCAGTGAGGTTTGCATCAACAACCTCACCTAAGTTGTTCATAAAATGCCTTAACATTCAAATTTAATGTTACAGAGTCTTAACAATAATCCTCTCCCCACATGTTGAGATACTGCCATTTCCAGAGAGAGCCCAGTCATCTATAAGGGCAGAACTAGGTCACCATCTTATTTTTCAGATATGCGACAGAATGAGTTGCTCATTTGCATAGAATAGTAAAAACAAATGAGGTCAGTCCTTTACAGTATGACTGTGTTACTGAGGGAGGAGCAATAACTAGGTCTATGTGTTATAACAGTTTGTCTTTTAAAAAAATATATATTTTGTCTTAAACAATGACCTTCACATTCTAATGTAGGCCAGTAATAGAAAAATATAGTTAATGCGTATCTTATATAGTTAAGACTTATCCTAATTCTTGTCAGAGATGAGTTTTTTAGTTAATAACAAAATGTTTTTTGCTGTTGTGAGCCATTAGATAGATGATACTGTATTATCCTGAAGGAAATTCATTTTTCAGTACATAATAACATTGATATTTGCTTATGACAATGTGAAGCGGAAAAAAAAACATATATTGGTTGACATTATTTAAGCACTGATACACTGCCCATCCCTGATTCTTGTATTACAAATGTAATCAAAGTGTATCTTTTTGAATTGTATCTCTAAAGTGATGTTTGTGAGTTGCTTTGAGCCTGCAGCTACATCCTATTTGAGTAACTGCCTTCACTGAAATCACGAGACCAAACACGTCCTTGCACGTCTACACCAATCCTCCATGCCTCACATTCCTTAGGTAAAGTTAGGTTAGGAACTTCCATTTGTTTCATTTGTGGCTGTATTTTTTATGATATCAAGCCAAGACTGCTAATAAACTACAGTCAATCTATTGTTCTAAGTTTTTTTTTTATCTCAACAATACATCACAACTAGGCATTGTAACTTCGTATTTAATAACTGCATTTTCATTTTAACGACAATGCAAGAGCCAGATCACATCTGATACTTACAAATAAACATTCAGTCAGACTGCTTTATTTATCTATGGTGGCAGCTTACTGTTCACAAAGATCCAATGGAGGTGGCTGTAGCTAGACTCAATATCATGTTCCATCATTTACTTGTAATTGCTGAACTCATGTTGCTGTGTTACCAAAAAAATAAAATAAATCTTGTCTGTTTTAGTGTAGTTGGTCCTATATAGAAAGATGCTTGAGCACTGCCACAGTTGCTTATAGACTGCTGTGCCTTCTTCCACCACTCCTGGCAGTGTGCTCTATGTAGGGGGATTTCCACCTCTATCATTAAACTGAGGGACTGTTGCACATTGTTTCAGTGGCGCAGGCGCTACATGACTGGGATTTCCCCTCCTCTGTAATGACATTTGTTTGAATCTTTGTCCACTTGAAGGAGCAAAGAGTATAAGGTATCCAGGCTTATGTAATATTTAATATTATTTGTCTTCATCAAATATTCAATCCATTTGTAGAACCAATTCTTCAGCCCAAAGCAACAACTTTCTACATATACAATTTAGCAGTGAATTGAGCTAGCTGTTAGTTAGTAAAAGCCTAAAGATACCACAGCTTTGTCTGTTAGATTAAACTTTAATAAGAATACACATTTTTTTATTACCATAATACTTTTATTAAATTAATTATTTGGGAGGTTTGCAAACGCTATTTTTCCCAAGCCAAAAGAGACATAATCTAGCAGAAAAAAAAATCACTGGGGATATTAGGTATGTTTCTGTTGTACATGTAGGATTATTTTCATTTATTTATGAAACTTTGACTAAAATATGACACCATGTACATAACTGCTATTACTAAGGCTCTAAAATGATGTGTTATGCACATAAAAATGTATTCCCACAGTTATACCATAGCACATCACACTGTGAAAAACAAAACAAACCAAATACATATCAAAACAAACATATTGACCATATTTAAAACAACTGCTTATATTTTACTTTAGATTTGATTGTTTACATATGTATGAATAAATAATGGCAAAATATGAAAATGCTCTGAAATAAAGGAGATCTGTTTTACTATGGATGTCTGAGCCAGTGTTATCACGTCCTATTAAATTAGCTTGGTATTGCTACTCTTTTTACATGTAGGACAAAAAAAAAATTGTTTTAAGCTTGAAGTGATTTTGGTCATATATAATCATGGCATTCTCACAACTGCGTCAAGGCTTCACAGGTTGGATGGAGAGCAGGCTACCGAATTTGAAATGCTGAATCACAGGGAACTTCTCCAGACACTAAGAAACAAACAGAAATAAGGTAATTAATTATAAACTATAAGTATTTTTTGTTTTACTACTAGTTTCAATAACTTAATGACATAAACAACCTACATCATTTGGGGCATGTGCAAAGTGGTTGCATATGAGCCAGACAGAGGGCTTTATATGTACAAAAACTGAGTTTCGGGATTGGGGCCGGGAGCTGTGGGTGGCTGCAGTGGGGGTTGGGACGCTGAACAGGGGACCACATTGAAATTGAACTCTGATTCTCAGACTGTCTGCATGGGGACCCTATCAGTCATGATCATCTCGGTAGAACAAGGCTGAAAACACCTACATGCAATACAAACCAAGACAATTCCTCCCCAAATAACAGAACAGTTTTCTGTGCTCCACTCCACAGTCCGGGTTAAAACAAAACTCAAAAAGTCCGGGCAAAAATGTCTGGATGAGTACACCTGTTTTCAATATACTCCTACCCCAACACTGAAAAGCTACATACATTTTACATTATTGTTAGTGCATACCATAAGTCTTCTATAGTGTACTGTTAATAGTTCCCAGTCCTTCGGTCTCAATCATACGTAGATAACAACACTTATGTATCCATTATAGCACTTTAAAATGAAATGAAATGAAAAATAAAATAATATATAATTAATTTTTAAAAAGGTCATATGTTTCATTGACATTCACACGTTTGAACAGCCCTTTATTATTTGTCTGTTTACATCTCCAAAGCTTAAAATGCTCTGTTTTTCCTTATGATGTCATGAAGTGGTAGTTTTCAAATTAACAGCTACATTTTACCTTTAGTCGAGCAGAGATTGGCAATTTCAGGGCTGAAATAACCCAAATGATTCTAGTGAAAGTGTATGGAGTTTAAAAACACAGCGGAGCACTTCCTTTATCACCACATGACATCACAAGGTGGAACAGAATGTTTTCAGTTTGAAAGATGTGTGAATGAAACAAAACGCAACTCCTGGTATGTTTAAGATGAGGAAACATTACAACACCAGAAAATAGCGTAATATGGGCCCTTTAAATCTACAAAGAATTTTGAATAAATCCAGACAGTGTCGAAGTTTTTTCCCTTTCATTTAACAGATTAAAATTATATTGCAGCCGTGTTCCATAGGCCGGATGTAATTAATATTGTTGCATATTATTACTTTGAATTATTTCATTTTCTGACATTGTTTGTGGCATGTATTTTTATATTGTTCATTTTAGATTTTTTTTCCTCCCATAGGCTTTATTAGACAGGAGAGTCATTGTGTTAAAAAGTAAAGAGGGGGAGGAGACACTGAGGTGGCTCTACAACTGAAATGGACAACAAAATATTGAAGGCTGTCAAATTAGTCAAGAATAATTTGTAAGAAAAAAAAGTAATCAGACTTGCCTGGGATCTAGAGTATACATTTCTCCAATACTTCAAATACAAAGATGGGAGTTCAGATGGGGGTGATTGACAGGAGGATTATCACGGACACGCATGGTCTGTCCATATCAAAACAAACATGGCTGCAAGGATAAAATGACTGGAAAAGATCACAGATTTAAGCAGAATCATGAGCAAGTCACTAAAGAGGAAGGTTAGAGGAATTTGATGTTGTTCTAAAGGATGATGACCTATGACCTTTGTTTCACATGCATCACTAAAATAAAATTACATCGCAAATCCAGAATGATCTCTGTGTATTTTATTATATAGTGTGATGAACATCAGATTTGTTTTTTGTTTTTTCAGAGTCACATGTGAAACAACGGAGCTCATTGGCCACCTATCATCAAATAAAAGATTCTGATATGATGCTTTTTTTTAATCTATTTATGATACTTTAATCTTTATGCTTGTTGTATTTTTATACTTCTGTAGCCGAGAGTCCATCAAAATTTCGTTATGCTTGCATAATGACAATAAAGAATCTGGAATCTTG
Source organism: Paratrypauchen microcephalus (assembly GCA_036785185.1). Taxonomy (NCBI): domain Eukaryota; kingdom Metazoa; phylum Chordata; class Actinopteri; order Gobiiformes; family Gobiidae; genus Paratrypauchen; species Paratrypauchen microcephalus. The sequence goes on along the minus strand of JAVJIX010000004.1, from coordinate 14,406,940 downwards.
AATTCTCTCGTCATAAGAGAGAAATCCACAATGTTTTTCAGTTTTTGTTTTGATACAGACAGATCATGCATGTACCTGACTGGCTAATCCACCTGTCAATCAGAATTTATTTGTACGGTGACCAGACCCACATCCTCACCCGCATTAGCAATGGGTACAGCAGTTCTGATCAATAAGTAACTCTAATAAAGAAATCTGAACATATAAAATGAAGATATCTTGTGTAAATGTCTGTATTTACTCAAGGAAGTGTCTTTTTTTTTTCTAGCAGATCAGTTGCATATGACACAATCAAAACGGTTTGTGCAGTCAGCAAGGTGCAACAGTCATTTTAACATTGCGTTCAAGTCAGAGCAAGTTCGTTCTCTCAACAGTCAACGTGAAATGAAACTTGTAAATGTGCACAAGCTAACACACATACAAACTAACAGACATAAGTACATCTTTAAACTACAATTAACAGTTTGTGCCATGTTTAAATTAAATTTCAATCTAAATAAGGCACAAAAATGTTTATGGATATTTTAAAGGAATATTTTTAGCTTGTTTGTTTCTTATCTGAGAGATGGGGAAATGAATAATGAGACACATACAGTGGATATAAAATGACACCTGTTCAAATGCCAGGTTTTTGTGATGTAAAAAAATGACAGCAAGACATATAATTTCACAACTTTTTCCACCTTTAATGTGATCCATAACCTGTACAATAGAATTGAAGAACAAACTCAAACCTTTAAAAGGGGAAGAATATAAAATAAAAAACTTAAAATAACCTGGTTGCATAAATATGCACACCCTTAAACTAATATTTTGCTGCAGCACCTTTGGCTTTCATTTCAATCAGTCTTTTTTGGATAGGAGCTGATCAGCGTGGCACATCTTGATGTGGCAATATTTGCCCACTCTTCTTATCAAACCTGCTCCAAATCTGACAGATTGCGAGGGCATCTCCTGTGCACAGCCCTCTTCAGATCACCCCACAGATGTTCGATGGGATTCAGGTCTGGGCTCTGGCTGGGCCATTCCAAAGCCTCAATCTTATTCCGGTGAAGCCATTCTTTTGTTGATTTAGATGTGTGCTTTAGGTCATTGTTGTGCTGAAAGATGAAGTTCCTCTTCATCTTTCTAACAGAAGGCTGAAGGTTTGGTGCCAACACTGACTGGTATTTGGAACTGTTCATAATTCCATCCACTCTGACTACGGCCCCAGTTCCAGCTGAAGAAAAACAGCCCCAAAGCATGATGCTGCCACCGCCATGCTTCACTGTAGGTATGGTGTTATTTTTGGTGATGTGCAGTGTTGTTTTTGCACCAAATATACCTTTTGGAATTATGTCCAAAAAGTTCAACCTTGGTTTCATCAGACCATAACACATTTTCCTCACATGTGTTTGGGAGATTTCAGATGTCTTTTTGCAAAATTAAGTTGGGCTTGGATGTTTTTCTTTGTAAGATAAGACTTCTTGCCACCTACCCCATTGCCCAGACAAATGAAGAAGACGGGAGATTGCCGTCACATGTACTACACAGCCACTACTTGCCAGAAATTCCTGCAGCTCCTTCAGTGTTGCTGTCGGCCTCTTGGCAGCCTCCCTGACTAGTTTTCTTCTCCTCTTATCATCAATTTTGGACGGATGTCCTGTTCTTGGTAATGTCACTGTTGTACCATATTTTCTCCACGTGATGATGACGGTCTTCAGTGTGTTCCATGGTATATTTAATTCCTTGGCTACCTGACTGATATCTTTGAATAATAAGATCCCTCTGATGCTTTGGAAGCTCTCTGCAGACTATGGTTTGTACTGGAAGATGTGGCTACAAGAATGTGAGGAAAAGCCTACTAGAACAACTGAACTTTATTTGGGGTTGATCAGAGGCACTTTAATTGGTGACTGGTGTGTGCGGACTCCAGGTTAACATGAGTTTGAATGGAATTGGTTAAATCTGAACACAGCCTCATCCCAAGTTATAAAAGGGTGTGCAACCACATTATCGCAGTTGTTTATTTTTACTTCATCTCCCTGAAAGATTTCTGTTTGTTTTTCAATTGCGTTGTACAGGTTAGGTCACAGGAAAAGTGGGAAAGTTTGTGAAATTATTTATCTTGATGTAATTTTTTTACATCACAAAAACCTGCCATTTGAAAAGGGGTGTGTAGACTTTTTATATCCACTGTAGGTCTAGAACTGTTGTGCTGCCTTTCTGTACGGCAAGACTCAGCCTGAACCTTGTGTGGGGCCAGCAAAGGGAGAGAGGAATGCAGAGCGCTGATGGTTGCTCCAGGCTCGGAGGAAGGTCGGGACACAGGGAGGGAGGATTTAATGAAGGGAACGGTGGAGGAGGCAGCGGGGGGAGGGAGAGGCAGACTGCTTGGCCCCTCAGCTCTTTGGGAAGACTTGCAGGCTGCTCTGGAAAACACAGGATGTGGGTATGCAGGCGGGGAGAATGGGCTTAGACGGCCCCCCAAGCCCACCCCCAACCGCCCACACACACAATCCCATTCGCTCCATACCTCACTTAACCCGTTCCAGTCTCTCTACCAGACTGTTCAGACGCTTGGCTCCAAATGTGCTTGGGTGCAGCATAACCTGATTTTTCACATTACTTGTAAACCAGTTAGAGACAGACAAGTGAATGGCATATCAAACACAACTTGGTATGTTAAATATGTTTGCTCAGAAGGTTCGTGGTGGACTTTCAAACACAAAAGATAGAGCTGCCATGGTTCCAAAAACACAAACATCTCTGTAGCTAAACATTTGACAGAAATATATAAGGTGCAAAATTAAAGCCTAGATCCCTTTGAACCACATGAAACTTGCAACACATCAAATCCAGGCTAGACAAAGTGGGAGTCAAGCAGGAGGTTCTGCCAGTAAACTACAGTTAACACAGTGAAAACGAAAGCAATTTAGCCTCACTGTAGTAGCTTTACTAGCCGTAATTAAGTGACTGCTTAGTCCCTCTCAGACTCGGTATTTATCAGAGTGAAACTAGGTGTGGATATAAAAGCATCGCACAACACATAGATACAACCCAACTGTAAACAGCAGAAGGTAAAGAAACAATTAATTTAGTTGCCAAATCAGTTTCTTTGTTAGAACATACTACAGGGGGTCCTCGGGTTACGACGGTCTCGGGTTACGACGTTTCGTGGTTACGAACGCGCCCCCATTAAAAAAAATATGTATATATTACGCGTCATTCCGTCTTACACGGTTTAGCGTGGTAAAAGATGTAAACAAACGCACGCGGCGCGCGGCGCACGGCGGAAGAACACGCTCTGTTGTGGTTGTAGGGAGAAGAAGACAGCCTCGTGTGCGTGTCCAATGTGGGCGGAAGTACCTGATGTGGGCTCTGATCTGCTCCTATGAAAGCGGCAGTGATAACCAAGCAGCGTAGTGGTCTAATTATTGAGATGGAAAGGTTATTGGTGCTTTGGTTGGAAGATCAAAGGCAAAATCCGGTTTACGACGAAATTCGGGTTACGACGCGTCTTAAGAACGGATCAACGTCGTAACTCGAGGACTCCCTGTATATTCAAATCACCATGTCACTTTTTATTGTTTTGAAAATGCTGTATTTGCTGAAAACAATATATGTTTAAAAAGTTCCAGTTTTGTTGAGCTAAGTCACTCCACCGTCAGAACGGTATCACAACACAATCAGCATTACGCTAATGAAAGTCCTGCACAATGCATCATGTTTGTGAAGTTGTAGTGTATTGTTTTGTATCCTGCTCTTGTATATTTATGAAAAATGGCTGTGAGGGAGGATTGGTGATGTAAGCTTATGGGCGGAGCCTTGAACAGACTCGCACTGCGAGTACCTTTCTTACTGTGTAAGAAAGGTAAAAGGAGAAATTCAATTTGTCAACTGGACAAAGTTTATTTGGTTGAAAACGTTTTGCAGCTCATCCGAGTTGTTTTGTCAGTTCTGGTTAGAGTGCTGATGGACACTGCTTATATCCATCAGCACTCTAACCAGAACTGACGAAGCAACTCGGATGAGCTGCGAAACGTTTTCAACCAAATAAACTTTGTCCAGTTGACAAATTCAATTTCTCCTTTTACCATGGATTCTACCTGGATGACTGAGGGATTTTTCACAAGTGTAAGAAAGGTTTCCTAATGTCCAGGAAGAAAGCTTACTCAAACATGCATGTATGCCATATAAAACTTCTGGAATATTTTTAATCATGGAACATTATAACATGGTAGAAAGCTCTTAAAAGTGGATTTTGCAAAATACCCCCATTTTAAGGTGTAGTTATAAAATGTTAATTGCAAGTTTATGGTGTTTTTTGTTATGAATTAACTAAGTAAGTTATTCTTGACTGGAGTAATGAAAGTGTGTGTGTGAAGAAGTACCTCAGCTTTGTACATTTTGATCAGGCCCTGGTTGACTTTGGACCAGGAGGGAACAGCAGTGATGTTCCACAGTTGATTGGAGTGCTCTGCAAATGGACCCGTCTTCATCTGTTCAGACAAACAAAATATTTTAAACAGAAAACCAGAGCTGACACATTAATAGTTAACATTATAACATTATTCTTTTTGTTGGGCTAATGGACATTGGCCATAAAGTATCTTATCTTTTTTTTTTTATTAGAAAAAGTAGTAGAGCTGAGAAGCACTCTCCTCTACTACTGAGGTTTGAACAGCCACCAGACGCGGGAATGTGAAAAATGCAGCTTTGTCTTCAGCTGCTGGTAACAAATCGTATAGTGCTGGGTATCCTTGTTTTTAGTATTGTAGGGAATACATAACATTAAAACACAAATGTAAACTGTTAAGTATAATTTAAATTAGCTCCAGAACAAGACCACTTATATCAGCTGCAATTAAAAAACAACATATATACACCTCTATAATAGACAATTACTTAATTATTTTTAATGAAAGATGACCAAACGTAAACAGAAAATTAAATGTTTTGGTGAACCATTCCATAGTACAAATATCACAGCACTTGGTTTGTCACTCTGAATTTCACCACTAGAAGTCACTAAATCTAGGTTTACATTTTGAGTCTCATTCTGTCGCTGACCCCGTTTTAGACCAGTGACATTTTATAATAACAAAAATGGTTACCAAAAGAAATATTATACTGTGATATGTGAGCTACAGTGTCCAAATAATTTCCCTTGTGGATCAATAATGTTTGTCTAAGTCTAAAACAGACAAAAAAATATATACAAAGCAACCATTTATAATTTTCAGGTTACTCATAATAAAAATTATACTAATTTTTGGCTTAAAGAGTAACTTTAAATAAGTGCAATATAAAAGCACAAACATAAAGTTAGATAAACTTATGATAAAACATTATCATTCCTTCTATCTCTTCATGCTACTTTGTAAAAGTGTTAAACTGTATTCAGAAGGCCCAAACAAGTATCTGAAGTGCACAGACAGCGTTGCAGACAAAATACATGTATAAATGTATGAATGTATGAATTGTGTTTTCCCACCATTTCTCCCAGGAGGCTAAGGAACCCAAAGCCAGACCCCGGGGCATCAATCTAACATCCCCCTCCTTTTTCCATGCACCCCCTCGTGGTGCTCAGACACTTTCCAGGGCCTTGCATGAGAACACATGGGGGAAGGGCTTGAGAGAGTGGGGGGGGTGGAGACTGCCTGTATTCCCTGGAGGAAGGAGTGATTCACAGCAGCATGTGGGGAAGGAAGTGACTCATGTTGAGGACGGAGCGCACACACAAGAGCTGCGTTATTTGTGATTAAAGAAAATAAAAATAACCTACGGTTAAAGTGTCTGTAAGTGAAGGCTAAGTGAAAAAGTCAAAAGGGAGTTTATACCACAGCATAACTGCAATGTTTGTCATAAAAAAACAAAAATACAAACATCACCTTAAGTATGATTGCAGTTCCAAGTAAAATGTACAGATGGGGTGAAAATAAACTGCCAAAAGAGCTACTATACTCAACATGTTAAATGAAAACAGAATAATAAACTTAGCATTAAAGAAAATAAAAGGTCATCTTTGAACTGGATGAGGGAACAAGAAGGCTCTTCGGATTCATCCTAACACTACTTTTCATTTGTAGGGACATCACTTCACTGATGACTTGTTTCACAAGTAAACATATGCACTAATCTGTATTGATACACCTTCTTCTTTGTGTAATGTAATAATTCCAAGCCTAATTTGTGATAATTTTTTCTTAGCAACTCTTATTCAGTACTTTAATGTAAATCTTTACACCAATTAAATATGCTGCTAAATTCAGTAGATTCCCATTCCAAACGTATTATTATAATAGTAGTAGTAGGAATTGTATACCAAGAATAGTAATATGACCAGACTCCAGTGGCTACAGAAGCAGCATCCTTTCGTGACCAGAAGAGGGAGGAGAAAGCCTCTGACGAAGAAGGAGGAAAAGGATGTAGATTTTAAACCGCCGCCCTCCTCTCTGTCCCTGCCCTCCTGTTCCTCTACAAACAAAGCACACAGTTCCTGCTCTGGCCCTATCCCAAAGCAGGCTCCCATCTGCCTTCCCTCCGTTTTCCTTTTCCTCCTTACTGGACAAAACCTCATACAGCTGTGGCCCAGTTCAGCATTTAAACAGCCATGCATCTCTCTGCCACTCAAACAAAGGTTCAGGACACTTTTGAATAAATGAATTTGAGTTGTCCAACAATCACAATACACCTATTTCTCAACTTAGGTTTTAGGCCAAAAGCATTTACAATGAAGATTATTCATTCTCAAAAAGTCAGATTTTTCATTAGAAAACTAAATGAATGTAACATTAATGACATTGTGTGTGTGTGTGTGTGTGTGTGTGTGTGTGTGTGTGTGTTTTGCACCTCATTTATGAATTTGATGCACTCTAGAAACATGTAGGCCTGGTGATTATCATTGACGACTTTCTTGTCAATAAAGTGCCGTGGCTCCAGAGTTGGATGATCTAAAAAATACATGTATAATCAGATACACAACAGCACAAACATTTTATTGGCCAGACCCATGTTAAGAAAGAAAATAAGAAAATTAAACATACTAATGTTTATACTAATATTTATTTTCATTACCTATAAACTGGGAGCTTCCCCATATAAAAGGCAGAAACTGAAAATCATCCAGGCCCCAAACTCCTTGACTCCCAGCTGGCTCCATTCTGTATGTTTTCTGCAGCTTTCTCATAACCTGCAAATACCTCCAAAACACATACCATACAAAATTTTAAACTACTACTACAGTATTCATAAAGTTACATAAAGCTGTGTGCTAAATAAGTTGAATAACTGACCTGTCAAAAACCTTAAAAACTATAGCTAGTCGATCGTCTACTTGAAGAGCTCCAACTTTACAAAGGCAGCAAAGAAATGCAGCAAAAGCTGCTTCATGACCTGAATAAACCAATAAACAAGCTGTTACAAAAGATTACATTTGTTTTAATCAATTTTCATTTCAATAAAAAATACTATGTAATTAGCAGTGGAGCCATCTATTGGTTCAAATAAAAGTGAACTGATAGGCAGCATTACAGCGCCTTCTAGTGGCTATACGAAATAGTGCTTAAATTGTATAAAACAAAGACTAAGGACAAAGAAAGGATGACCTGTTCCATAGTCTATCCTGGTTTGGTTCCCAACAGACTCTTTCAAGTAAACAGCTATTTCTGGGGCTGCAGCCTGTTTGTCCGCAGGGAGCACAGCAGCAACCAGTGCCTCTGCATTCTGAAATAAAGAGCAAAGTACTTAAAATCTTACTGGTAAATGTAGCTGAAATATAAATATAGTTAAAAATTTGGTATTGTTGAAATCACCTCGTCTAGTTTGGCATACCAGGTCCTGAAGGCCTGATTACCAAATCTTGATGGTTGATCGATAGGAGGAGTTTCATCAATCCATCTGTCCAGAGTATCCAACAATGCAAGTAGCTTCTCCACTGTCTGCCACACAAAAACAATAACAAGTCAATGACCCCTGTTGGGTTTAAAAACATTATTACTGTATTATTATTGTAAAATACCAATTTTCATCAATCCTAAATGTGCCATAAAAAAATCTAAGCAGAGGTGGAAGATGTACCAAAAATATATACAGTATATTATTAAAATAGTTGTTTAGGAGATTTACAAAATAAGAATATTATTGTTGATGATAAAAAAATTAAAAAAATCAAAGATGATGAGCAATGATTCAACCATGACAAGATATTTACAGGCATATTTCAGCAGATTTTGGATGGCTTCGATTACAACTTACCTGTGATATTGTATATTCACATGTGAGTTTCTTTCCCTTCACACCTTCATTCAAGGTTAAAACAAAGCCGATATAGTCAGCATATGCCTAAAAAGAACAAACATGAAATATGATCCTATATTAATCTACATTTTAGGGTTTCTTGTGTCATTTACTAGTAGCTCATATTTGTATGCTAAACTTTGTTTGATCTCACACCTGCTTTTCTTTACATATTTTTTATGTCTTATTTGGTTGAGACACAAGTGCATGTTAATGAACATACATGAAAGTAAACACATCCAGATTGTACTGGAGGCAAGGTGCACAACAACAGTGTCCACGAGTCGAAATGGGAATAAATCTGACCTTTGATGAACCCACTAAGCTACTGCTGCCCTCAACAATAATATATATATATATTTTTTTTTTAATCTTAAAATAAGGTTATTAGAAATTACAATTATATTTTATTTAGATTTGAAGTCAACTCAACTCAACACAAGGTTGAGATGATGTTGAGCACAAAGTATCTAAATGTAATACGACCATGGTCAATATTCTTTACCCTTAAACATCAGCCTTTCTTTTAGCTGCACATCTGGACCCCAAAATGTTGGAGCACTTAGCTCCAACATTTTAGGGTCCAGATTAAAAATAAAAAAAAAATCGTAAATGTGCAGTTTTAGTGTATGTAAACTAACAGTGAACCTACTTGAGAGCGTTTCCACTTGCCCATGTCAGGAAACATGTTGATTTCATTCTTAGGAACTACAAAGTTGAAGTTTGGAGTGACATCCTGAGATCTACTGTCAGAGCTGCACCCTGAAAAGTGCATACAGAATATATGACTGTGTTATGAATGGTTGGTATAGTTAATTCCTTAAGATATGGACGCTTGTGTGCATTTGTGTCGCATTTTAAGATGAATCCATCTTACAGCAACCCAGTGATGTAAATGAATACGTATTTACTGCAGGTGAAGCAGGACAAAGGTAATGTTTAGCGTTTGTTTACTACCTGATGGTTGATCAGTTTCCGCCATGGCGATCTGTAGTCTTCTTCAGAAGATTGAGTTCACTTTAACCCAGAGACTCACACTGCCCCGAAATGGAGTCACAGAAAACTGCGCCTCCTAATGAAAAAGCACAATGCAGCCCTCTAGTGTCGGCACGTGTAATTGCATCAACAGAGGACATTTTCATTAAAGGTTAAATACATGTTCTACCTTCACAAATCTGAAAATCTGGTTTCTGGTTAATTATACGAAATAACTGAAAAAGGAAAAAAAAAAGAAACAAAGAAAATGACGAGCATTGCCAGCGGTTATAAATGCCCCATGGTATTTGTAGTTCACTGTGAGACGCCACAGCAGAGGTTGCCTCCAAACATTTGATGACCATTTTTCCCTAATCACACAGGGAAAAATGATCTTTTAGTGGAGCTCCTGGTTCAGCCCGGTTCAGACAGATCACAGAAGTGGCTGTTTCTTTGAATACAGAATGTGGGGCAGTTTACACTTGTTTTTACAAAACTTTAGCTTTGCTGTAGTAAAGCTGTGATAAACATGGACAAATACAGTAGGCATCATGCACTCATTCAGCAATAGATTGTATTTCATTGTTGTGTAATGTAAATATTCTATTTCCATATATTTGCTGCCAAACTTATTGCACATCACTGTAGTTCACAAATCTCAAGTAAGGACTGATACAGTTTGTTTAAAATGAAATATGCAAACAGTTAACAGCATCTGTGGATAGTTCTTTGTTCTAGACGTTTACAACAGTGTTGGAACACATCTGTAATTTGTCACAGCAAACCAACTCAGACCCTGTTGGGATCCTCACAACTTTAGACAGGGATTCATGGGGCAGGACATACCAAAACTTAATCAAGGGTAGGCCAATCACAATAACGTCATAAGCTTGATAATATCATGATAAACAAAAATATTGAAGCTATTATGCTGCTGATACATTAACAGAAGGACTTGTATATTATTGAATGAAATTGCACAGTAGCTTGCACATTGCAATATAATGACAAAATAAATTGACAGAATCATAAAAATCTGCTGCCATATATACATTAATGAGTTACAGATGTTAATTATTTGGTCCTGTGCAGCTCTAATGTTAATGAACTGAATGAAATATTTTCCCACTAGTGCAAAGAAAACACACATGATAAATGATGAGCCCAAAACAACCAAGAATCTTGGTCTTGGTTGCATTCTTAAACACCACAATTATTAGGCTACATAATCTCATTGAGCTGATATTTCATTTAAGACAAGGAGACAGGCATAAGACAAATATAGTGTTACTAAATGTGTCACTAAAAATCAATTGTTTGTTTTGTACAGATAAAACCAATCAAGCTTCTGTGTCAGCTATTCAAAGAAGCATCTTTACTGTGTGTTTGGATGGAGCAATGCCTGCGGTCACAGAGGACGTGTACCAAAGCTGTGCTGCTGTCCAAATGCTGCATGGAGGAGGCAGCCAGTGGAACAGTGGCAACCGGTGGTTTGACAAAACTCTCCAGGTGTATTGTAGATACAAAATGACAAAAGCATTTTATGACTAAACCACTCCATACTTGAGCATTAAATTTACTTTTACTTAATGTTAGAGTTGGGAAAAAATGTAGTTTATTGTATAAACAGATGCGATTTTGATGAAAAACAATATCATTAAATATCTTTAATAGATTAGCTAACCAGCACAGTTATCAATTGATTTTCAGTTCATCTTATCAATATAAATGAGATTTAGCCACTTTTTGGATGCCATGCTGGTCCCATTTTGTCCAGTCTCATTAAATTGGGTCAAGAGCTGATTGGAAAATTTCAGCTCCTTAAGGTGGATTTCAGGAATTTGTCTGCATGAAGTATCTTATTATTTTCAATCCAGGTTTGCAGGCTCACCCTAACTCATAGCCTTTACATTGTGTTGGAGATATATTTATATTTTTGTTTGTCTTACATGGAAGAAGGGAAACGGCTTGAAAACCGTTTATTCATTGAGAACTGATGAAGCAGTTTGGATGAGCTGCGAAACGTCTTTGACCAAATAAATTTGTCCAGCTGACAAACTGAATTTCTCCTTTTACTACTATTCATTGAGAGGGTCCATTGGCAGGTCCGTGGGTCTCTGCTAGAGTCCACCTCATGCTCCCAGTGCTCGGATCGTTTCACTCAGCTGCTTCAGTGTCTATCTGAGATACACTTAATGAGCAGCTTGGCCGAAGACTATCTGTGGAGCAAACAGGAGAGCGGAGAGGTGCTCTGCAACAGCCTCCTCACTGAAATGCTTCATGCCAAGAGGAGCAACGCATAACTATCAGTCCTTATAGGTTACTTAAAGGTGCCCACTACTTGGTTGTCTTTGTGTAGGTGTTATTGGCTTGCCTTAGAATGTTCTATAGCAGACCCCGGCATTTCAAGGCCGACTCTGACTGGCTCGCGAAAGGTTGCTTGGAATTAAGAAAATAAAGCCTACTTTCAAAATTGTACATAATGCATTTGGACTGATGCAATTGTACTGATGATCATCTGTCAGATGTGCTTCACATCTCCACCTCAAACATGCAACCTGACTTTTATGCACAGAGACTACATTTCTCTCACTGATCAAGAAAAAAAAAACACTAAAACATGCTGCTAACTTTGACTTTTTTCTACACAGTTTGGCAGTTGGACAAAAAAATGTGACAATATCTTGTATTATATTATTTGGCATACAAAGACATTGTGGTGTCTTAATACAAAGTTAAGAAAGTTAAACTCAGAAAGCATTGTGGGGTTAATGTGACTGAAAAAGAGTTACAAATGTTTCACGTTTACTATTGTTTTGAATTTTACTGAATAAATTCAGTTTTTGTAAAACCTCAATCTCTCATTATTTAATAATAACACATAAATTACCAGCTTCTGTAAACAATGCCATTTACTGATTCAACGTAGAAATAAAATTAATAACCAGAGTAGACTTCAGACTTTTGGTCCAGCCCTCCACAATATTTTCTGCTTCTCATTTGGCCCCTGGGGAAAAATAATTGCCCACCCCTGTTCTATAGTATGGCATTAAACCCATCTATTTTCATGTAGTCAAACATGAGATGCCACCAGGGCCACTTACAGACAGATCTTTGGAGAGGACACCCTACTTCATTGCAATAAGGCATGTTTTTTGAGATATTTTAGCTATAAAATCAACTGTAATTTAAAAAAAAAAAAAAAAAAAAAAGCAAAATAGATAATGTGACACATTTCAGACAAGGAACTATCTCCATGGAGCTGGTCAAGTGCTGAAGATCAAAGATCAAAGTCAGCTTTATTGTCAATTCTGCCATACGTGTTCAACGTGCAGTGAATCAAAATTTAGTTTCTCTCTGGCCAGGTAGTGCAAAAAAGACAGTGTAGGCCTACAGAATACAATACAAAGACAAAACAAAACTAAGACAAAAATCTAAATCTAAAAACTAAAATCTAAGATGCGTGGAAAGTCCCTCAGTCGTCCAGGTAGAATCCATGATAAAAGGAGAAGTTCAATTTGTCAACTGGACAAAGTTTGTCTGGTTGAAAACGTTTCGCCGCTGGTTTTCTTTGGTTTTCAACCAAACAAACTTTGTCCAGTTGACAAATTGAACTTCTCCTTTTATCATAAAATCTAAGATCTAAAATCTGAAAGCAGTGCAACAGAATAAATAAATACCTATTTACAGATGTCCAAAAAATGCAGTGAAATGGTAATGTGCAATAAAATGTGCATTGAAAGTAAAGATAAAAATAAATGTTCAGCAGTAGTAATTCCAGTGCAATAACAATAGTAAACGACAGTATAACAGTAGTAAAATAGAGGCGCTTGTGAGCCCTCTTTGCCAGTGATGCAGTGTCCGCAGAACCCGAACACTAGGAGGTGCAATCGCGCAACGTAGACCTTAGACGCTCGTCCAATGGGAGCATCCCTCGTCTATCCCGTCTATCCTTCCCGGCCAATCGCGGCTCGGGACCGTCTAACGTTCTCCGCGGCGACTTGCACCTCCGGCCAATCGGACGCGAGCTGGGCGGGCCCCCCCGTGCCGGGACCTGCGAAATGAGAAAACACTCAGATAGCGTTTACCACGGAGAAGAGAGGACAAGAGGAGCGATTGATTCGACTATTTAAAGTAAGACGCGTATTTTCGGATAGCGTGATAATTTAAAACGGACCGCTTTGTGACACAAAAGCTACTTTGTTTTTTTACGTAGAGGGATAGGAGAGCTCACAGACGTAAATACGATAGACAGTTGTCGCTCGCCATTGGCCTACTGGAGTCTAAGGTTATGTATTGGCGACCTGTGGATTGGTCTGGGAGTTATAATACAGCTTATGATATAGTATTATAGTTATAATAGTCATAATATGTTATAATATATATAATAATATACAATACACGTGTTATCATAAGTTATTATGATATAGTAGTATAGTTATAATATAATCCTGGGGCATGGAGGGATTTCTATCCAAACATTGAAGTGACCTTACAGTCTTTGTCTTCCCAGAAGAGAATGGATCCTTTGATGCCTGTTCTGTGCATTCTGGCCCCAAGTGTGCCCAAAGACAGAGACAAGACTTGTTTGCCTTCATGATGCACTGTTGTGCATCATGAAGGCAAACAAGGAGACCAGGACACCTAAGCCCGCACAGACCGACAGCAGGCTGAGAGACCCCAAGCTTATGAAGAAGGTAATAGCTGGAGTCACAGATGCGTGCCCATCTTGTGTTTACTACTGTCCAGGCATGATAACCTAATGCACAGCACTGCAACTTTTTTCTTATTTTTGCCTTCAGCTAAAAGGAAATGCCAGCTACTGATCACAGCAACCCCAACTGGGTCAGCTGATTATAACCTTTGGCAAATACAGTGGCAAAAGTTTTTAAATGGCTGGTGGAAAATGATGGGTACATCAAATAGTAAGTATGGCACACTAAATATGATCGACATGTGCACAGTTTTGTTTCCGATGAATAATGTCATTTAATAACATGTAATTTCAGTCTCCTTGAACAACAGCAAAACTGCCTCCGCCACCGCCACTACCACCAGCGCTGCCAACACTACAGCTCCATGCCACACTCCTGTTCAGCCAAGTGCCGCTTGCAGTGTCCGGCCAAGTGATGCCAGACCCCCAAAAGAAAGAGAGCAGAGCTTACTGGAACTGTACAGGATAACCCTAAGGTGCAACTTTGCACACTCTGTGCGCAACCCACACAAGGCCACAAAAATATAAGAAAAAAACATACTCTGAAGTGTCCAAATCAAAGGGACTTTCTGGAAAAAACTTTTGACACCTTCGCAGATTTTAAGAAGGCAGTGGACGAACTCCAAGAACAGGCCTCTGAGTCTGTCTGAGCAGACTATGTACATATTTTATATGTACAGGGTCTATAAGCAGGGTCTAACCAGTACAATAACCAGAGCTGACGAAGCCTCTCGGATGAGCGGCGAAACGTTTTCAACCAAACAAACTTTGTCCAGTTGACAAATTGCACTTCTCCTTTGATCATGGATTCTACCTGGACGACTGAGGGACTTTTCACGTATTTTATATTTAGTTATTTTTTGTAACATTTTCTACTCTGTCTGTTACCACCATCAGGGATGAAAGTGGCCAATCATGAAAAAAGCGGAAAGTCAAATTTCTGAAATTTTGATTTCTATATGCTATATGTTAGCAATAAAGTAAAACTGTACATAAAAGTACAAAAACCCCACATTTTATTAACAGGTAGGCCTACTAGTAGTACATATTGGATTTGTTTTTGCTTTGCACTTCGTCTAATCAGAGCGCATTGAGGAGGAGCTTATGCGCACTAAAAGGCGCAGGTGAAAAAGCGAGGAGCGACGCGTTAAGTGAGGCACGGGCAGGTAGGATGAGGTATAGGATGTTTTATAAAGTTTAACCTGTGTACACGCAATGGTACACGCTGTGGCGAGAGCTGCGCTCACTCGATCCGCGGCTCCAGACACGGGCTCGCGCGGCCCGCAGTTTAATACGAAGTTTAATACGAGACATGTACTTTTTTTCTGAATACGGTACGGTTCTGTTTTTCAAGGGACGGTTGGCGACCCTAAACACAACTATACATATATATATACTGTACACCCAAAATCTTTCTCAACGAATTTGCACAGATGTAAAAAAAACAAACAAAAAAAAAACCTGCTGCTGAAAAAAAGCGGAGATCCGCTAAAAAACGGAACTCTTTCATTCCTGCACCATGTTGTTATTTGTTATTAAGTATTTTATTATAAGTATTTATATACTATTTATGTTTTACTGTTTTATACTATTTATACTTCCATCATATTGATTCTTCCCATTGTTATTACTATTACATTGTTACTGTTACTGTGTAACTGCAAGTTTATTGTCTGTTGTCTCACTGTCTATTCATTGTCTTTATTTATTGTATTACTTATTTTTTTTATTTTATTTATTGCCTGCAACTGCACTGTTACACTTTTTATTTGCGCTACCTACTTTGTCTGTTGTCTCACTGTCTATTTATTGTCTTTATTGCAAATAATATTCAATCTTATTACAATTAAATGCCCTGCTCCATAGATGTTGCCTTTCTACTCCCTTCCTGTTTGACCAATAATGCAACATGTGCACTGACATAATTTTGTACTGATGTCTTTTAATGACTTAAATATGCCTTATACTGTTTTGCTTTCTTTACATCATGCACTTTAATCATTAAAGTGTCTTGAATTACTATAACAGCGTGTTGTTTCATTTAGTAATCTTATATGTGTGATTTCAGTAATTATAAGATGTAATGTTCTTTGCACAACTTTGTAGCCTAGTGTTTAGTGGTTGTGTGGCACGTTCATTAATGTCTTAAAACATTTAGACTACCATAAATCAATCTCCCGTCATAGGGACCTCACCTAGTATCAAACATGCCATTTCTAAAAGTAACTAAAACAACAATAGTTTAATAAAACTTTTTATTGATTCCAAGCAGGACCAAGACAGATAATGTTACAGGGGTTGTTAAAAAGTCTCATTTTGTTCATACACAAATAATCATACAGTCCTCAGCAGATATCAAAAGCACATCCTTTCTAAATATAACTAAATAATGAACTAAATAATGAACCTAAAATAAAACTGTCAAATTTATGGAAACTAATTTTGACCTGTTAATGGTGCCAATGATTTTATTTTGTTGCATTTGGCTTTTTAAAAATAAGTTTATTGCGGTCTGCTTATTAAAAGTGTAATTTTAAGTAACTTCCGCCACTTCCGGGAAACAGACTTTCAAGATGGCGACGCTCTCTGTCAACCGGCCTCCTCATGGAGGTTTCAGTTTCGAAAACTGCAAAAGGTGCGTTATTTTTCTTTAATAAAGTAAAATGCAACGATGTAATAATGTGTTGAAATGACTTTGGCATAGTGAGACTGTTAGGACCTCTTATAATGAGTTTTCTGAAGATGCTAGTCTTGAGACATCAATGGCTACCATACAATGACTCAGGCAATTCACCATTTACAGTTACTTTTCCAGCTAAAGGCACTTTCTTTTAGATCATACGGTAACAAAAGCAATGTTTTATTTTTCTGTACGTAAGGCTTTCTAAAATAAACAATAATTCCTTGCCGTCTAGTGTTTGTTGATTAATCTCATTAGTTTGACTCGGAGCTACGCTAAAGCCACCTGTTATTGACTGAATTTAAAACTAAAAGCTCTGAAACATTGTAAAAATATTTTCAGAATTTCTTTTATTCATCCATGGGAAATTCCTTTTTTATACTGACTAAATATATGTGCTTATTTCTATGTGCATTGTTGGTGACATGCATGTACCTCACTGTATGTATGCATAATGTTGAAAAGAACCATCTGGAATATTTTTGGAATTGTGTTTTTAAGGCACATGTCAGTACTTTGCTTTTTTTCTAGGAATGTCCTCATAGAAGGAGAGGCTAACAAAGTTGGATGCAGTTTGCCATCAGCTCGAAAGACAGGAACCACCATTTGTGGAGTTGTTTTTAAGGTAGGTTACCACCAAACAACACATCAACTAGTAAAATTTAATCGAATAAACAATGATGATCATGACCCTCCGTCATAACTAGAGGACTGAAATCATCTCCATAACTGACCACCAGGGCTTGATGAGGGCAGCTGTTTATGCAGCTTGGCGTGGTTATTACTTTGGGATTGAACAAAAACAGACATATTACTGTGAAACAAGTGGAACAATTGGTTGCCAGCAAACCTGACCCTGACAAATGCACTGACAGTGCCTCTTAGAAGAGATTGTTCTGTGGAACATGTGGTTGTTTACAGTGTGGTTGCTAGGCAACAGTCACCCCTTTTTAGTAATTGAATTGAAGCACAGCTACAACATTTGACATTTATCTATGGTTTTTCAGATTAAAAATAATCGCTTCAATGGGACACACACACACTGAAATGGGGGGGAAAAAATTGATTTCTTTTTTAAAAATTATTATTAAATCAAATTTTCCATAAAAACTAACATTTTTCAATTTTGCTACACTGGAATAGTAGGCGAATTGGAGGAAGTTGGTAAGGTTATAAAGAATATGTAATTGACACTGATTTTTAAATCCCTAAAAGGATGCTGTCCTTTTAGGGATTCCCAACAGTACATGTGGAATAGTAGGAATTGTATTTTTCTTGTTTCATATTTGCACTTATGTTGTTTTCTTTTTCTGCAGGGTGGTGTTGTCCTTGCCGCAGACACAAGAGCCACTGAGGGCATGGTAGTGGCAGACAAGAACTGTTCAAAAATCCACTACATTTCCCCGAATATTTAGTAAGTAACAAATATTGTTTCCTATGCTTTTTTAATTTGCCTCTAACGTCATACATTTTTGATGTTGCAGCTGCTGTGGTGCAGGGACAGCAGCTGACACAGAGATGACCACTCAGCTCATCTCCTCTAACCTTGAGCTCCACGCGCTTTCCACCGGCAGACTGCCTCGAGTAGCCACAGCCAATCGCATGCTTAAGCAGATGCTCTTCAGGTAGTCTACCACTACCAAATCTGATAAGAGAAAAAAAAAAAAAACAATTTGAATAAAAGCCCAATTTTGAAAATGTCTGATACAAACATAAAAAAAGATATGTATTTTTGTAATTTTTGTCTGTATTCTAGGTATCAGGGCTACATTGGGGCCGCTCTGGTTTTGGGTGGGGTTGACTGCAACGGTCCACATCTCTACAGCATTTATCCTCATGGCTCCACTGACAAACTGCCCTATGTCACCATGGGTATCTGTCTCTTCATTCAATTTAAACTTGACAATTGTATGACTGTAGTCTTATGCCTTTACTGCTTTGATTTTAGGATCTGGGTCTCTTGCTGCTATGGCAGTGTTTGAAGACCGTTATAAGCCGGACATGGAGGTATATTTTCTTTAAATTCTTCTTTGAATTTTGTAAAGCGAGCGTCCATATATTTGGGGTGAAATTACAGATGTTAAACTTGTGTAACTATTTACAGGAGGAGGAAGCTAAGCAACTGGTGCGCGATGCCATTGCTGCTGGAATCTTTAATGATCTGGGCTCCGGCAGCAACATAGATCTTTGTGTGATCAGCAAGAGCAAAGTGGACTACCTGCGACCTCACGATGAGGCCAACAAGAAGGGTGTCAGGTATGGACCATGTAATGTCCTTGACAGAGGAAGTACAGAGGTTTAACTGAAAACTGCTTTACCTAGAGAGTGATTTATTGTCTTGTTGCTCATTTTGTAAAGAGTAAATAAGCTTGAAGCCATGCGGCAGTGAGTAAAATATATTTTCAGTAGTGTCTTTGTAGTGATGCGCTTTGCCTAGATAGTTTAACTGTTTGGCTGCATGTCCTGATTTTGTGTGCTGTGAACATTAACCATGCAGTTTTTAATTTTCAGAATGTTATTTATTTTGTAAATGTGTTCTCTGTATAGGACTGGAGACTACAAATACAAGAGGGGTACGACTGGTGTGTTGACTGAACTTGTGGCCCCTTTGGATCTGGAGGTGGTTGAAGAGACCATTCAGACCATGGACACCTCCTAACAACCACATTTGTCCAAGATTTTTCCTATAACCTGTTAAGATACATTTTGTTTTGCAATTAAAGTCTTCAGTTTTATAAAAGAACCCCATCTTCAGATGTTTGTATTGTGTGTTTGTAAAAATGAAACCAGACATTTATATAATCTCATCCTATTGTACTGAATAGGTGTTGGTCATTTAACTGCACTGTATTAGTAATGTGTGTAACAAAGAGAGGCTTTCCTCCACATAAATGTTATTCATATTGCATAGTAAAATACAAGTTTGTAACAAAAGCAAGTTGAGGCAAGGTCACAATTCAGCAAGTGGTTGATAACACTTTGTAAAGAGTACAACATAACTAATAGAATAGAAAAATAGAATAGAATGCCTTTTATTGTCACTATTCATATGTACAATTTACATCATACATACAATGAGACTCAAAGCATCTCAATTCAGTGCAGACATTTAAGTACGATATATACAACACAGAAGGATATTTACAACAGTATGGGTAATAAAACAGTAATGGTAATAAACGGTGCAAAAACAAATTAGTGCAAAAAAGTCCTGTACTACGCATTTGTTGCCAGGTTATTGCAAGTCTTGCTCATATATAGCAGTAAGGGTAACACATTGCAACCAATTATACACACACTAGAGAGTCTACATTGCAGAGGGAGATGTTTCACAGAATTCAGTTTAGCATACTGTACTGCATTAAATATTATCAACAAACTATAGCATTCTGTTCAGCATTGCACCACAGGATATTACACTGTAATTAGGTATTGCACAACAACAGGTGCATATGCTACAAAACTACAAGACTTAACAGAAGAAACAAAAGTATTTCACAGCATCTTGTTAACAAGGTGTGTTTCACAGTGACCAAGGTCTATACAGGCACAGAGAAATGTAGATTAAATCTATCAAGCATCACAACACTGCATGTGCATTGCAAAATTATATTTAAGGAACATAACCACCATGATATGCCTAATAAAGTAATAAATCCTTACTTCCTGAACAATAGCTTTGAGTATATATGTATTACATGTGAATGCATGTAAAGTAATGTAATTGTCTTTACAACAAAAAATACCCTAAAGGACCCCTTATGAGTGAGACATGAACCTCATGTAATGTGAGTATATCACTCAATAGCTTAGAGTAACACATTGTTTTTGGAATGCAATTCTGGTGGAGTTATGCAAAAACAAATGAACACACCTGGCATCAAACAAAGCTTTAACCAGAACTGTAAATAAAATGGCATACTGAGTTCACCCTTGATGAACTTCCTTCCAACAGCTCAGTTCACAACAGAGTTGCAACTAGGGTTGCAAAATTCTGGGAATTTTCAAAGTTGGAAACCTTCCATGGGAATTTTCGGGAATTAATGGGAATTTTCAGGAATTAATGGGAATAAACTGGGAATTATCAAAGTTGAAGATTAGGGGCATCAATGGTAGAAAAAATAGCATAATCTTGGCTAAAATAATCAAATTTCTGTGAATAAAGTAGGACAGTATTTTCTGCAGAGCCATCGAGCCACACATGCATTTTGCATACCTTTATCACATGCACAAGAACTTCTAGAATTCTGAAGAGCTAAAGCTACTTTTCTGAGCTCACAGCAAATACAGACTAGAAGAAGAAGAAGAAGAAGAAGTGAACTTTATTGATCTCACACTGGAGAAATTCTTCTCTGCATTTTAACCCATCCTATATACAGTGCCGTGAAAAAGTATTTGCCCCCTTCCTGATTTCTGTGTTTTTTGCATATTTATCACTCAAAACATTGTCAGATCATCAAACCAATTTTAATATCACACAGAAACAACCCAAGGAAAGACAAAATTCAGTTTTTGAATGATGATTCCATTTATTAGTGCACAAAAAAAATCTAAACCTATCTGGCCCTATGTGAAAAAGTAATTGCCCCCCCTTGTTAAATCACAAACTAACTGTGACTAACCACAGTTTTGAGAAAACTTAGTTCAGTTCTACATGCCACACCCACACCTGATTGTCACCACCTGTGTTGAATCAAGAAATCACTTAAATAGTTCCTGTCAAACAAAGTGAAGTTGGCTACAACATCTCAAGAACAAACACATCATGCCACGATCCAAAGAAATTCAAGAACAAATGAGAAAAAAAGTGATAGAAGTCTATAATTCAGGAAAAGGTTACAAAGCCATTCCCAAAGCTCTGGGGCTCCAGCGAACCACTGTCAGAGCCATTATTCAAAAATGGAGGAAACTGGGAACAGTTGCAACCCTTCCCAGGAGTGGTCGACCAACTAAGATTACTCCAAGAGTGCGACGACGGCTCATTCAGGAAGTCACAAAAGAACCTAGACGCACATCGAAAGAACTACAGGCCTCGTTGGCCTCAGTTAAGGTCAGTGTTCATGACTCCACCATTAGAAAAACACTGGCCAAAAATGGCATCCATGGAAGAGTTCCCAGGAGAAAACCACTGCTTTCACAAAAGAACACAAAGGCTCGTCTCACCTTTGCCAAAAAGCACCTTGATGACCCTCAAGACTTTTGGAGAAACATTTTGTGGACCGATGAGTCTAAAATTGAACTTTTTGGAAGGTCTGCAGCCCGTTTCATCTGGCGTAAAAATGGCACAGCATTTGATAAAAAGAACATGGTGCCCACAGTAAAGCATGGTGGTGGCAGTGTGATGGTCTGGGCCTGCTTTGCTGCCTCAGGACCAGGACAACTTGCTGTGATTGACGGAAAAATGAATTCTGCTGTTTACCAGAAGATCCTGAAGGAGAATGTCCGGCCATCAGTTCGTGCCCTCAAACTCAAGCGCTCTTGGATCATGCAACAGGACAATGATCCAAAACACACCAGCAAGTCCACCTCTGAATGGCTCAAAGAAAACAAAATTAAGGTTTTGGAGTGGCCAAGTCAAAGTCCGGATTTAAATCCGATTGAGATGCTGTGGTGTGACCTTAAACGGGCAGTTCATACAAGAAAACCCTCCAATATGGCAGAATTGAAACAATTCTGCATAGAAGAGTGGGCCAAAATCCCTCCCCAGCGGTGTGAAAGACTCATCACCAATTATCGCAAACGTTTGGTTACAGTTATTGCTGTCAAAGGAGGCTCAACTGGCTATTAGATTAAGGGGGCAATTACTTTTTCACATAGGGCCAGATAGGTTTAGATTTTTTTTGTGCACTAATAAATGGAATCATCATTCAAAAACTGAATTTTGTCTTTCCTTGGGTTGTTTCTGTGTGATATTAAAATTGGTTTGATGATCTGACAATGTTTTGAGTGATAAATATGCAAAAAACACAGAAATCAGGAAGGGGGCAAATACTTTTTCACGGCACTGTATATATATATATATATATATATATACACATATTAGGAGCAGTGGGCAGCACACATTAGGGCGCCCGGGGACCATCTCCATGATCTTGTCGCCTCGGCTTGGTCAGGACCTAAGCTGGAGGTACCTATGGTGCATGTTTTTTGGGTTGGTGGGGGAAACCGGAGTGCCCGGAGGAAACCCACCCAGACACGGGGAGAACATGCAAACTCCACACAGACTACTGAGGCCAGACACTTCAGCAAGAGGACTACATGCAGTCAAGTACGTTTTGAGGATATCATGAAGTAGATTATATTTGATTTATATATTAAAGATCTATATATTAAAGAATATTAAAGTAGAAAAGTAGAAAAAAATAAATATAGTGCTAGCTTACTGGTAAACTAGATTTGCGCCATTTCACTGAAGAAGTTATCTTATGATGCTAGCTACCGCAAGTCATGTGTTGTAATTGTCTCCCTTTTACAATAATGCCTGCTGATGACAAAATAAAATGTTTATATTTATGTTGGTATATGACTCACAATAATTCTCATAAATTCCCAAAACGTCTGTGCAAAGTTACCAATTTGAAAATTCCCAAAATTCTCACGCCAAAGTTTCCATGGAAATTTTCCAGAAACTTTCTGGAAACTTTCCGGAAATTTTCCGCCCCTTTGCAACCCTAGTTGCAACAGCTGTGAAAAGATGACGCTTGTACAGTTTTTGTGGTGTGTTCTTGAGCTCTGGAGAAGGGTTGAGATAACTAATTCTCTTCAGGTGCTTGAAGTCCACGTGCATCTATTTGGCAAACTGCATCACAAAGACAATGTCCGGTCTCTGGTCTGGGTCTGGATTAATGCACATGCTCACCAGGTCTCTCAGCTGCAGGCAGTCCTGAAACAGAATTAATCAGAGAATACTGTGCAACAATCCTCATCAAAAAATAAATAAATAGAAATTACAATTATATTTTATTTAGATTTAAAGTCAACTCAAGAAATGGTTGAGCTGATGTTGAGCACAAAGTATCTAAATGTAATAAGACCATGGTCAATATTCTTTACCCTTAAACATCAGCCTTTTAGCTGCACACTCAAGAGCACTTAGCTCCAACATTTTGGGGTCCAGATTTAAAAAAAAAAAAAAAAAATACTGTCAGAGCTGCACCCTGAAGAGTGCATACAGAATATATGACTGTGTTATGAATGGTTGGTATAGTTAATTCCTTAAGATATGGACGCTTGTGTGCATTTGTGTCGCATTTTAAGATTAATTCATCTTACAGCAACCCAGTGATGTAAATGAATACGTATTTACTGCAGGTGAAGCAGGACATAGGTAATGTTTAGCGTTTGTTTACTACCTGATGGTTGATCAGTTTCCGCCATGGCGATCTGTAGTCTTCTTCAGAAGATTGAGTTCACTTTAACCCAGAGACTCACACTGCCCCGAAATGGAGTCACAGAAAACTGCGCCTCCTAATGAAAAAGCACAATGCAGCCCTCTAGTGTCGGCACGTGTAATTGCATCAAAAGAGGACATTTTCATTAAATGTTAAATACATGTTCTACCTTCACAAATCTGAAAATCTGGTTTCTGGTTAATTATACGAAATAACTGAAAAAGGAAAAAAAAAAAAAAAGAAACAAAGAAAATGACGAGCATTGCCAGCGGTTATAAATGTCCCATGGTATTTGTAGTTCACTGTGAGACGCCACAGCAGAGGTTGCCTCCAAACATTTGATGACCATTTTTCCCTAATCACACAAGGAAAAATGATCTTTTAGTGGAGCTCCTGATTCAGCCCGGTTCAGACAGATCACAGAAGTGGGCGTTTCTTTGAATACAGAATGTGGGGCATTTGGAGCAGAACTATGGTGAGCAAATCCGACAGCAGTTTACACTTGTTTGTACAAAACTTTAGCTTTGCTTTAGTCTGTTTGAACGTTGGGAGGTCACAAGTATCACTGTAGACAGGACAATAGATTTGGATTGTGGATTTGAGCTTTGAACACGTATTTGTCAGCAATGTATTCAAGACTTTGGGCTAGCTGTAACTGCTGCTAGCAAAAGCTAAGAGGATGTGGGTCAAAGGTAAATGCAGTTTATAGAATTTGACAAGGCAGATAATGTTAAGGAGATTCCCACTCGTTATTACTGTTTGGTATAAACACGTTTGTTACTAGTATAGTACGTGACGTTTCTATCAAGGTAGAGTCCTCATTTCATTGTTAACATAAAAGCCAACCGTGGATAGCAGCTCATTTAGTTCCTATAGTCCCTTGCCTTTAAGCAAATTATTAAGACTTGTTGTGTCTTGTGTGAACTGTGAATGCCAAAACAAATGACGCACAAACAAAAGCGTCTTTGAGTGTCCAGAAAGGCGCTATATAAAATTGATGTATTATTATTATTATTATTATTGGGGACAAGCACCGAAGGTGCTAGGCACCATAGTGTTTCTACTGATTTCTACTGATTCTTATACATTATTCCTCTAACAATGGGAGCCTATGGCAACCCCTAGAACCGTCTGGTAAAAAGTTGTGAAATTTTGCATGCACATTCCAGCCAGTCTCCTCATTACCCACAGCAATTTATAGGCCCCCACCCCCAACCATCTAGTGCCACCAGCAGGTCAAAGTTGCAGAAATTTTCAGGAATTTTCTGCGTTGCTAGGCAACCTACTTAGCAACCCTTGATCTGTCTTTGATGTGTCTTTGATCTGTTAAACCTTGTTAGACCCTGTTAAACCCTGTTAGACCTTGTCAGACCCTGTCAGACCCTGTCAGACCCTGTCAGACCCTGTCAGACCCTGTCAGACCCTGTTAGACCCTGTCAGACTCTGTTAGACCTTGTTAGACCCTGTCAGACCCTGTTAAACCCTGTTACACCCTGTTACACCCTGTCAGACTCTGTCTATCTAAACCCCAGCACCTGCAACAAGGTAATTATAGTTTATGAAAACTGTCAGACTCTGTTAGATCCTGTCAGACTCTGTTAGACCCTGTCAGACCTTGTCAGACCTTGTCAGACCCTGTTAGACCCTGTTAGACCCTGTTAGACCCTGTCAGACTCTGTTAGACCCTGTCAGACTTTGTCAGACCCTGTTAGACCCTGTCAGACCTTGTTAGACCCTGTCAGACCCTGTCAGACTCTGTTAGACCCTGTTAAACCCTGTCAGACCCTGTCAGACCCTGTTAGACCCTGTCAGACTCTGTCAGACTCTGTTAGACCCTGTCAGATCCTGCATGCGGCCTACATGCTGAGGCCTACATGCACCTTGGGTGCTTGGCCCCACATTGCTGCTTGCAGCTATATTTATTATTATTATTATTATTAGTAGTAGTAGTAGTGGTAGTGGTAGTGGTAGTGGTAGTAGTAGTAGTAGTAGTAGTAGTAGTAGTAGTGGTGGTGGTAGTAGTAGTAGTAGTAGTAGTAGTAGTAGTAGTAGTAGTAGTAGTAGTAGTAGTAGTAATAGTAGTAATAGTAGTAATAGTAGTAATAGTAGTAATAGTAATAGTAGTGTTATTAGTATTAAATATTTATTGGACTGTTACACTGTCACAGGTGAAGGTGGGGATGCCAAAACCATGTGCCTTGGTGAAACCCTGCCACTTAGTGAAGCCTGTATCAGCAACCTGCATTTCTGGACGATATCTGACCCATCAGAAGGGCTTGCCCACTCTGCCTGTGCCCCCTCTGCAGCAGACCTGTGAGCGCTATATTGCAGTACTTGAACCTATTGTGAATGCAGAGGAGCTGCAGCGCACAAAGGTCCTTGTAGATGGGTTTCAGAAACCTGGAGGAGAGGGACAGCGACTACAAAGGGCTCTGGAAAAAAGAGCACAAAACACAGAAAACTGGGTAAGTTTATGTGGGAAATGCGCAATCTAGTAGTTTCATGGCAACAAGTCTTTTGTTAATGAATAAATAGGTTTGTAAAGTAGTCCCTATACTTTGTCATAAATGGAACTTATATTTAATAAACATTAAGAATAGATTGTTTTGTAGGTTTTGTGATGTATTGTTGTTGTTGTTTTTTTTTTTTTTTTTTTTTTTTAATCTCTCCAGCTATCCGAGTGGTGGGTGCAGGTGGCGTATCTTGACTACCGGTTGCCAGTAGTGGTCCATTCTAGTCCTGGTTTGGTATTGCCTAAGATGAACTTCAATGATAAACATGGGCAAATACAGTAGGCATCATGCACTCATTCAGCAATAGATTGTATTTCATTGTTGTGTAATGTAAATATTCTATTTGCATAGATTTGCTGCCAAACTTATTGCAGGAGTCTTGGATTTTAAGACGATGATTGACAAGTAAGAAAAATTATCCTGCTGACTTGGTTTGCTTTCTATAGCTTAGCAGAAATTATCACTCACTTACTTTAGTGTAAATACTGATTTTTTATTTTTATTTTATTCTACTGGTTCTGTTCTTTTAATTTGCAGTTGCAAAACTGAAATGTATTGATTGTGACAATCAAAATTTCTTATTTGTAATGTACAAAAGCAGTAAAAAGTCACAATTAAATGGTAATGCTTGAATAGATCTACAATTAATATAGATTACATTTATTGCAGATTGACAATATGCTACATGCCTGTAGAACTGCGCCAATCACAAGATTTAAAAAAAAAGAAAACAATATTTGTATGATGTGAGACTTTTTTTTTCCAAACAGTGAAACATTGCCTGTAGAATACATGGGAGATATGCCTTTGTGCATGAATCAGTACTATCAGGTGCTTTCGTCATGTCGCATCCCTGGACTGAACAGAGATTCAATAGTGAACCATGCCAGGAGCTCCTTGCCACCAAAACACATCACTGTAGTTCACAACTGTCAAGTAAGGACTGATACAGTTTGTTTAAAATGAAATATGCAAACAGTTAATAGCATTTGTGGATAGTTCTTTGTTCTAGACGTTTACAACAGTGATGGGACTCCGCTGACTGTTGACCAGCTCTGTGGCCAGTTGGAACACATCTGTAATTCATCACAGCAAACCAACTCAGACGCTGTTGGGATCCTCACAACTTTAGACAGGGATTCATGGGGCAGGACATACCAAAATTTAATCAAGGGTAGGCCAGTCACAATAACGTCATAAGAATGATAATATAATGATAAACAAAAATATCGGAAGCTATTATGCTGCTGATACATTAACAGAAGGACTTGGACTTTATTGAATGAAATTGCACAGTAGCTTGCACATTGCAATATAATGACAGAATCATAAAAATCAGCTGCCATATATTCATTAATGAGTTGCAGATGTTAATTATTTGATCCTGTGCAGCTCTAATGTTAATGAACTGAATGAAATATTTTCCCACTAGTGCAAAGAAAACACACATGATAAATGATGAGCCCAAAACAACCAAGAATCTTGGTCTTGGTTGCATTCTTAAACACCACAATTATTAGGCTGCATAATCTCATTGAGCTGATATTTCATTTAAGACAAGGAGACAGGCATAAGTCAAATATAGTGTTACTAAATGTGTCACTAAAAATCAATTGTTTGTTTTGTACAGATAAAACCAATCAAGCTTCTGTGTCAGCTATTCAAAGAAGCATCTTTACTGTGTGTTTGGACGGAGCAATGCCTGCGGTCACAGAGGACGTGTACCAAAGCTGTGCTGCTGTCCAAATGCTGCATGGAGGAGGCAGCCAGTGGAACAGTGGCAACCGGTGGTTTGACAAAACTCTCCAGGTGTATTGTAGATACAAAATGACTAAAGCATTTTATGACTAAACCACTCCATACTTGAGCATTAAATTCACTTTTACTTAATGTTAGAGTTGGATAAAAAGGTATGTAACGAAAATATCTGATTTGTCTCTATAATTGTCTATGTAAAACATTGTAGTTTATTATTGGGGAGGATGGAACATGTGGAGCAAACTATGAACATGCCCCTGCTGAGGGTCCTCCGATTGTGGCCTTGATTGACCATGTTGTTGAATATACGTAAGTAGATAAATGATCTTACCCAGTGTTTTGTAAATAATGTTTTTAATAACCTTTTCTTTTTGTGTGATGTATTGCCATTGGAAACAGGAGAAGGTCAGAGCTAGGACAAACTCCTGTCCTTAAGTCTTCTACAGTGCCACAGAAATTACATTTCAACATCAATCCAGAAATAAAAAATGACATTGAGGGCGCTAAGCGTGCAATGAACCAGTGAGTTGTCTGTTGTCTGCTTGGTGAATATTTCAAACACTTGACCACTGTAAAAAAGCACATTTACATTTAAAACTGAAATTTCACACAAAATTTTCATGTATATATTTGCTGAACTTAAGAATTTTTCCTCTTGCAGATTGACACAGGAACTGGAAATGAGAGTTGTTGTATTCGAACATTTTGGAAAGAATGTTCCAAAGATCTACAAAATGAGCCCTGATGCCTTTATACAACTTGCCCTACAGCTGGCTTTCTACAGGTGAGATATCTCCTTATTTAATGCTTTAATATAGTAGATTCTGATAATTCTGATACTGATTTAGATCTTGTCTTTCAGAATGTACCAACACACCTGTGCCACATATGAGAGTGCCTCTTTGCGCATGTTCAGGCTTGGTCGCACAGACACAATACGATCAGCCTCAACTGCCTCAGCTGAATTTGTCAAAGCCTTTGACAATGTGTCCAAACAGAACACAGAAAAAGTAGAATTGTTGGAAAATGCTATAAAAGCACACAGATGGTACACTAACATGGTAGGTACATTTTATTCAACATTTGGTCCAAGTTTCTATGAGCACTTTACATTCATTTGCTGCACTATGGAACAGGCCGTCAGTGGACAGGCGATTGACAGACACCTGCTCGGGCTAAAGATGCTGGCTCTTCAAGAACATTCCCCTTTGCCGCCAATCTTTACTGACAAGTCTTACAGCAAAGCTTTGCACTACATACTGTCCACCAGTCAGGTATAAAGAAAATATATAAAAATAAATAATAGGACAAACAGTATTCCTATATATGTTCCTATAGAGGTTGATGTTGTCGTCCTCACTTTTAATAATTGTTTCATTTATTACAGGTACCATCCAAGACTGACTGTGTCATGTGTTTTGGACCTGTTGTCCCAAATGGATATGGTGTCTGCTACAATCCTATGGAAGATCACATCAATTTTGCGGTGTCGTCTTTTAACACTTGTAATGAGACAAATGCATCATCTTTTGCACAAACTGTGAGGGAGGCCTTGTTGGACATGAGGACTCTGCTGGAGCAAACGCCCAAAGCCAAACTCTGAATCTGAACAAGGATGTTTATTGACTCTAGCATTATAGTTATGCTTGTTGAGTTCATGTCAATCATTTAATTTTCTCATCATGAAATATAATTGCACATTGGTTTACAGTTTTTTACTTCAAATGTGAATATTTTCAAATTGCTTTTATCTATGCTATTAACTAAATATACTTAAATAAATACTTAAAAAATATGCTTATAAACTTATTTTATATGACTAATACTTTGTCATGTACATGTCATATAACTTTACCCTTTTGCTTCTACATGCAAAAAGAATGACAATCATCATATAGCACAGCATATTTGTTACACAATAATGTTACTAACATAACAGGATGACTGCTAGTGAGCAGTCGAAACTGTCAGGTATGAAAACAAACTTTGTCTGTAAAAAGAACCTAATAGCTCAATAAAGTTTCATTTATGTTATCTGTATACACAGTCACTTCATAGGGACCTTTTCCTTGTGATAAATGGGTAAATCTGTATTAAATTATGTGGTTTAAAGTTCAAATTGGTTAATTTATTTAGGTAAAGGTTAGGATTTGTCCCCAGGAAAGATCTGATTTTGAGACTATGCTAATATGAAGACTATTTAAGAACATAATTTCAGTGTAGGAATAATTGTACTGTTCTGTACCTGTAAGGTGTTGAAGATTTTGGGAAAGTGATTATGGTCACACTCAAAGCAGTGTCTAAACAGTTAATTTTGGGATTGGGTGGAGCTGTGTGTGCCTTATACCAGTTGCACCACATCAAGACCATGGACAGCGACTTGTCACACCTGCATCACAGGTCGCTTTTCACAGTAGCTGACTGTAACATA
Organism: Paratrypauchen microcephalus; assembly: GCA_036785185.1. Lineage (NCBI taxonomy): Eukaryota > Metazoa > Chordata > Actinopteri > Gobiiformes > Gobiidae > Paratrypauchen > Paratrypauchen microcephalus. Next base: position 14,376,198 of record JAVJIX010000004.1, on the reverse strand, counting down.
AAAATGTAATTTATTTTAACTAAATGGCTTACTCTTTTATTATAGCAGTTCTTAACTTTTGAGTGATGGATTACACTCAGACTGCATCAGAAGAGTTGTGCCCAGTCTGTGGTGACAGAGTCTCTGGATATCACTATGGGCTGCTCACCTGTGAAAGCTGCAAGGTACATCAGCACTATTATTTATTTATTTTAAAACTTGGTAAGGTATTCATTTTGGTTTTAATACATTATAACAACAACAATTAATTTGATAGGGATTTTTTAAGAGGACCGTTCAAAACAAAAAGAGGTACGTGTGTGGAGAGACCCAGAAGTGTTGGATTGACAAGGCCCAGAGGAAACGCTGTCCCTTCTGCAGATTTCAGAAATGTCTTGAAGTGGGGATGCGACTAGATGGTGAGAGAAAAACAGGAAATGATGTCCTAATGATGAATTTCAGGTTTATTATGGTACTTTCCTATTTTTGCATACATTAATAATTATACAATTATTTGTGTAATTACAGTTATTTATTACCCTCTTGTCATCTGCCTTTGTTTGGAAGCGTACACAGATTATTCATTGTACTGTGTGTCACTCTCAAGTGGTTAAAAATATATGTTTAACAACTTTATCCAACACACCCTTTTCATTGATCACACTGGTCTACAAGCAAAATGCCTCCGGAACAAAAGCCGTTAAATTTTTGTTGGTTTAGGTCACTAATAAAGAAAAAGTAAGTCAGAATTGCTGATTGGCTATAGTTTCCAAGATATAGTATTGGGTCAAAATAGGAAATTTATGCAAAATAAGGCAAAATCGGTAGTTTATCAGAAGGTACAATGTGTCTACAAGCAACCAGTTCTATCTGAAAGCCTGCACATTCCAGTACATTCATTTTAATATGAGTTTTAACGTCAAATATTTTTTGATTTCACATAAGAGAGATATCCCGAAATTGTGTGCACCTGATGTCTTAAGATATTTCTTGTTTATTTCTTGACAGATAAAGAAGTGCAAGTTAAATATATATTTTCAAAATATAAATATTATTTTTAAGCAAAAATGCCTAAATCTATTGTATAAACAGATGCGATTTTGATGTAAAATTATATCATTAAATATCTTGAATACATTAGCTAACCAGCACAGTTATCAATTGATTTTCAGTTCATCTTATCAATATAAATGAGATTTAGCCACTTTTATCTTGGAAGCAGATCGAGTCCAGAAATTTATAGACAAGTGTCATTTAAATTTTTCCTTACAGCTGTCCGTGCTGATCGAATGAGAGGCGGTCGGAATAAGTTTGGACCCATGTACAAACGAGACCGTGCCCTGAAGCAGCAAAGGACGGCTCAGGCAGAGGTTCCTAAGGTTACTCCTCATATTCAGACAGACCGCTCTTACCCTGTCAGGTCTGGAATAGTCTGCCTTCCTTCACCAACGGTTACCCCTAGCACTAACCATGTTCACTTTGAGACCACCCACACCAGGGGGCCAGTAAAGCCTAGGGTCCCTCTGTTTGTGTTGGAGCTGCTGCGCTGTGATCCTGATGAGACTTTAGTACAGAATAGGATTAGACAGAGTTTACAGCAGCACAAACATGGGCTGCCAAGCCTTTTCAGCCTCATGTTCCTGCTGACTGAGCAAACTCTCCTCTCTATGGTGGAGTGGGCCCGTACATCTATCTTCTTCAGGCAACTTGAGGTAATGGCAAGAATAATATTTAAAAAGGCAAATATCATGTTATAATGTTCCTATTTTGTTTGTGTAAGGTAAGTGACCAAATGACGCTACTCCACAACTGCTGGTCTGAGATGCTGCTTCTTGACTTGATCTCCAGACAAGTCCTAAAGGGAAAAGAGGGTCATCTTCTTCTGATCACTGGGCATGAGGTGTGTATATTCCAATGTATTTTATTTTTCCCTGATTCTAGTTTCTTGCAAGCTGGTGGGCTTCGAGTATTTATCTTAGAGCGTTTTTGGTTGCACTTTTAATAGTCAAGTACTGTGTTATAGATTGATTTTCCCGTGCTTGGATGCCATGCTGGTCCCATTTTGTCCAGTCTCATTAAACTGGGTCAAGAGCTGATTGGAAAATTTCAGCTCCTTAAGGTGGATCATCAGGAATTTGTCTGCATTAAGTATCTTATTATTTTCAATCCAGGTTTGCAGGCTCACCCTAACTCATAACCTTTACATTGTGTTGGAGATTATATTTATATTTTTGTTTGTCTTACATGAAAGAAGTGAAACTGCTTGAAAACCATTTATTCATTGAGAGGGTCCATTGGCAGGTCCGTGGGTCTCTGCTAGAGTCCACCTCGTGCTCCCAGTGCTCGGATCGTTTCACTCAGCTGCTTCAGTGTCTATCTGAGATACACTTAATGAGCAGCTTGGCCGAAGACTATCTGTGGAGCAAACAGGAGAGCGGAGAGGTGCTCTGCAACAGCCTCCTCACTGAAATGCTTCATGCCAAGAGGAGCAACGCATAACTATCAGTCCTTATAGGTTACTTAAAGGCAAATTAACGTTTTTTTTACAATCTGAGCCTTCTTTCGGCAATAAAACAAGTAGTTTTACTCACCCATAGCAGTTTGCTGTCAATTGGAGCAGTATCGTAGAACTTATGTTGAGCCGTTCTGTTCTACTAATGATCCCGTATCCGTTAACATGGTGCTCGTATCATATGCTCAGGGCATTACTTTGCGGTGTCCAAATAACACAAACTTTAGCACTTTTCAAATCATAGAAGCCCGATGTCTTAATGTAAGATTTCGTTTGAAGCAAAAGTGGCCTGTAATCCGAGATTTAGCCATAGTTTCGAGTAGATGAGGACGCCAGTGCGCATGCGCGGACTGTGCTATCAGCTCCCGGGACCCAAACATGAAACGCAAAGCTGAAAACTATGGCTAAATCTCGGATTACAGGCCACTTTTGCTTCAAACGAAATCTTACATTAAGACATCGGGCTTCTATGATTTGAAAAGTGCTAAAGTTTGTGTTATTTGGACACCGCAAAGTAATGCCCCGAGCATATGATACGAGCACCATGTTAACGGATACGGGATCATTAGTAGAACAGAACGGCTCAACATAAGTTCTGCGATACTGCTCCAATTGACAGCAAACTGCTATGGGTGAGTAAAACTACTTGTTTTATTGCCGAAAGAAGGCTCAGATTGTAAAAAAAAAACGTTAATTTGCCTTTAAAGGTGCTCTGTGTAACTTTTCTAATGAAAGGCCCACTACTTGTTTGTCTTTGTGTAGGTGTTATTGGCTTGCCCTAGAATGTTCCATAGTATGGCATTAAACCCATCTATTTTCATGTAGTCAAACATGAGATGCCACCAGGGCCACTTACAGACAGATCTTTGGAGAGGACACCCCACTTCACTGCAAGAAGGCATGTTTTTGATGTATTTTAGCTATAAAATCAACTGTAATAATAAATGTGACACATTTCAGACAAGGAACTATCTCCATGGAGCTGGTCAAGTGCTGAACCTACCATTATAAAAGTTACATATTGCACCTTAATGAATTGTAATTTTACAATTGTTTCACTGTCTCAAGTGTTTTAGGCCTGCAATCAGGTTATTAATTTCAGCAAATGTGTTGAATGTAAAATTATTGCTTTTACAGTGTAGCAAACAGTATTCTATTATAAAGCTTATTGTCAGTGGTGAACATGTGTGAGTTTGTTTATTGTGACCTCTGAATCTTTAGTCCAGGAAAATATTTTGGAACAACACACAGAGTCAAGTCTCTGCCACCTGCTATAACAAAACAATTAATCAACATAATGCATTAACCTTTTGTGTGGATTTGCCTTACCTGATCCAAACAACTCTTCATTAGAGCCATTGGCCTTGACATAAACTGTTACACAGAGCTCAAACACATGGGGTTTATTTGATTTATTTGAGGCATCAGATATAAACGCAATATCAATGCGGAACTGTCAACATCCGGTCTAACATATATGTCAAAATAAGAGTTGTACATTGCCTTGCTCCAAGTAGAAAAGCAATAACTTTTCTTTTAACGCTAAGCCCACTACCGAACATTGTAGTAAAATGTTGGGTTGTGCAGTGCATTGTTTTACTTATCAAATAGTTTACACGTCCCTGACAAAAAGTATTTCCAACACAGAGCAATCAAGTGCAAGTGCAATCATTTGGATATGAAGAAACTGCATTCATAACAAATACTAGTGTTACCACTGTACTTGGGCACAAAATATTGCAGTACTGTGTTCCTGTCACTTTCATCAGTCACAGATAAGCAGGGGAAGCATAACTGTCAATCTGTGGGTCAGATACTGCTTTTCATTCAAGACTTAGATTAATCTCCACAATGCACCGACCCACAAAGCTAACCTTATAAAGTTGCATGAAAAGTCCCTCAGTCGTCCAGGTAGAATCCATGATCAAAGGAGAAGTTCAGTTTGTCAACTGGACAAAGTTTGTTTGGTTGAATACGTTTCGCCGCTCATCCGAGAGGCTTCGTCAGCTCTGGCCCTCATGCTGGTTCGACCCTGTTTATATCTAGCTGCAAGGGAGGAGCTAGCTTCCCTGAACAAAGCTCTGACCTATCCCCGCTACTCTCTTTTGTTTTACGAATTCCTCTGGCGTCTTGTATTAGCATATCTATCAGCCCGCTCACTACACTGAAACAACTCTGAAACCATCAGCTAATCTGTCTCTTTGTATTTCAAATTTCTCTGGCGTCCAATTCCCTATTCAAGACAACGACCCTCTCCACCCCTCTGCAATGGCTTGTCTGTCCTAATGATTCTTTGTTTGAGAATCGAATTATAGATGGGAGACAAGTTGTGTCTAACTCCCCCATTTCTGTTTAATGACGGATTCCCTTTTTTGACAAAAATAGCCTCTTTAACTCCCCTCTCAAACCAGTTCTTTTCCCTGGCTAAGATCTGAACCTCACTGTCCTCAAATGAATGGCCCGCGGCTTCTAGGTGAAGATGAACGGCAGATGACGGTCCACTCTGGCCCGCCCGCCTGTGTTGGTACATCCTCTTGTGAAGTGGCTGCTTGGTTTCCCCAATATAGCGCTCACTGCAGTCTTCACTACACTGAATGGAGTAGACCACATTGCAACTAAATTGGGGGGCTCAGTCTTTAAAATATTTAGGAATAACTCTCACGAAAGACATTGTGGATTTGTCAAGTGCAAACTATGGCCCACTATCCTTAGCGATAAAATCTGATCTAAATAGGTGGAGCCTTGTCCCATTCCTGAACCTAAACGCAAGGATTATATCAATAAAAATGAATGTTGTACCAAGATTACTATACCTGTTCAGAACTTTACCTGTTGAAGTGAGTGATACACAATTTGTGGAATGGGACAAATGGATCTCCCGTTTCATTTGGCAAGGGAAAAAAAAACAAGAATTCTGTATTCTGTTTTACAGCTAAGTAAGGAAAGGGGGGGGGGCAGCAGCACTACCATGCTTACAATATTATTATTATGCCTCCAAGTCATTCCTTTGTTGCAATGGTGTAACCCAGATGTAAAAGCCCAATGGAAGACAATAGAATTCAATGCCTCCTCAAAATTTCATTTACAAGCCTCAATAGCAGATAAACTGGCTGACCAATTGAAAGATAAGAATTTGTGGCTTAGCCACACCCTAAGAACATGGCAGAAAGTAGTTAAAATATGCAAAATTGAAAATATGCTAAACAGTTTAGATGGTGTGCTTATGACACAGATTTTAAACCAAACAGAAATGACAAAAGATTCAAATCTTGGATAAACAATGGGCTAACAACATTTTTTTCTTTTACACATAAAGGCACACTCCAGACTTTTCAATATCTGCAGGTTAAGAATGGAGCAGGCAGATTTCTTCAGGTTCCTCCAGATGCACGATTATTTCAACAAGTATTGCAACAATAAAAGTCTGACACCAATTGAAGAAGAATTTTTTAAGATCATCAGATCGACATACGAAGCATCCATACGAAAAGTGATTTTGAAACTCTATAGTGTTCTTCTCCATGCAAGAAATGAGTCTACTATACATATTAAGGAAAAGTGGGAAAAGGAAGCAGGAATAATGTATCTAAAGATACTTGGGAAAACATTTGCATTTTTCAGTGGACCTCCACTAGTTCACTGACATGGAGAGAACATTGTTGGAAAAACATAATAAACAAATGCAGAATGTTGGAGGAAGTGCGGATCTATGGAAGCAAACCATTTTCATATATTTTGGGAATGCCCAGCATTACAACAGTACTGGTCTGGAATAAACAAAGCTCTAAATTATATTTTTAAGGTTCGGTTTCCTGATGACTTCCTGTGTATGTATTTTGGCATAAGCACAATCTTGGACTGAAGAAGGGATATTAAACTACTACAGGCACTTTTAGTGGCTAGCAAGAAATCTATAACCAGGAAATGGCTAAAGCTAACCCCTCCAACACTTGACTGGTTCAGTGTAATCTTGGGAATATTTAAAATGGAAAAAATGACTTATACTTTAAAGGGACAGTGTGTAGGATTCGTGGCGCATAGGTGGTTACTAGCTATTCCACTTCCTCTTTTGGCTACGGCAGACCTCGAGGGTCACTCGGACGCGACGTACCGCCGACATCGCGCGCGTGCCCGCGCACGAACCGCGCACCGCTGTATACATAAAACGGTCCCCCGTTCACTTTTTTTTTTTCTTTTCGCATGAAAACACACAATCCCGATCATGATTCATGACAATCTACACATCAAATGAAACCTTACAGTCTCCTCTTTTTGACTATGCAATTCATTTCCCTGCAAAACAATCACTCCCCGAGCACATGGGGCTTTTATACAGAAAAGCACAAAACTTAGCTTACTTAGCTTACCTTTGAAGGCTTTGCACAGGTCAAACTCTGTATTTCATCATAAACTTGGTCTCAGTCTGTCCATAAGGATCCAGCGAATAAAATCCAGTAAAACAATTTAGTCCAAAATACGTGTTATATCCATTACGATGTGTGATCCGGCAGCATGCTCCCCCTCCCCCCCTCCCCTTCCCCTTCTCTGCTTCGCTCCTGGCTGCATATGGGAGCAGAGGAACGAAGGAGAGAAGGGGAAGGGGAGGGGAAGGGGGGGCCATCTGCAGCGCGGCTAAGCAGCTGTTAGCCGGAGCCGAGGCAAAGGATGAGCCCAAATGTCCTTCTGCGGCTCTCGTATTCAAAATGGCTGCCTCTATATGGGGAAGATCCCCCTTTTATGTGACTATATCTAAGTCCAAAAGAATACTTTGATTTCATGATGGAAGTGAAAAGGCTTGGAAAACAATGTATTTTTGAATGGGTATCTTCAATTTCAGTAATTAACAGGTAAAAATCTTACACACTGTCCCTTTAAGAATCCAAAGGGAAAAATTTTATAAAACCTGGGAAAAATTCATTCAGTTTGTATCCCCTTTCCGTGCCGATTTTGTTTAATTTATATAAAGGATTCACGTAACATTGTACAGATCTCTGACTCCACTAAACTCATTGAATCTTTTTGTTAATTCGGTGAAATGTCTGATGAATGCTTTCAAGTCTGCCACCTAGTATCATTTGTTTTGTTTTGTTTCCTGTTTGTTTTGTTGTTCTTGTTTAAAAAAAAGAAAAAAAAAGAAAAGGAAAACATGTTTCTGATGTATCACTGTGATGCTAACCTTTTCTAATAAAAACATAAATGAAAAAAAAAAAAGAAATTTGGCATGCACATTCCAGCCAGTCTCCTCATTACCCACAGCAATTTATAGGCCCCCACCCCAAACTCTCTAGCGCCACCAGCAGGTCAAAGTTGCAGGAATTTTCAGGTACATTTCTGCATGTAACTTTTGAACCGTATGTCCAATATTCAAAAACTTGGTATCCCTGGACTCCTTGGGCGAAGCCGAATCCAACAACAGGTCAATTATGAACAACACTCAATATGCTTCTCCTCCCTCAATTTTGGACCAATTTTGCTCAAATTTGGTACATAGCATCTTTGGACCGAGCCTCATCAGAAATATCGCTGGATTTTTTATATCTCTTATCGTTTTGTCGTGACAGCCAATCAAACGCGTCTGTCCGAAAGCCGAGGCACCGATACTGACCTTTGTTGCTAGGCAACGCCCTGATCAAAGATCTTTGATCTTTATGTTCCTTTGATCTGATATAACTGCAAGCAGCAATGTGGGGCCCAGCACCGAAGGTGCATGCCTTCGGTCTGGCCTTATTAAAATTCCTGCAACTTTGACCTTAACAGGGTCTAACAGGGTCTGTTAGCCAGGCTTCCCAGGCTCCCAGGCTTCCTATGAAGGGTTCCCAAGATATGAGCTCACTTTAAAAACTTGGTATCTCTGGGATCCTTAGGCGAAGACTGATCCAACGCGCATCATCAAATTAGGCTGGATCTGGTAAAAAGTTGTGAAATTTGGCATGCACATTCCAGCTAGTCTCCTCATTACCCACAGCAATTAATAGGCCCCCACCCCAAACTCTCTAGCGCCACCAGCAGGTCAAAGTTGCAGGAATTTTCAGGTACATTTCTGCGTGTAACTTTTGAACCATATGTCCAATATTCAAAAACTTGGTATCCCCTGGACTCCTTGGGCGAAGCCGAATCCAACACCCTATCACGACATTTTCCGCCAGGGTAGATTTTCCGCCATTTAGAATTTTATGAAAAACACTGAAAATGCTTCTCCTCCCTCAATTTTGGACCAATTTTGCTCAAATTTGGTACATAGCATCTTTGGACTGAGCCTCATCAGAAATATCCTTAGATTTTTCGATATCTCTTATTGCTTTGTCGTGACAGCCAATCAAACGCAAAAATTTGAAGGACATTTCTGCTTGTAACTTTTGAACCGTAAGTCCGATTTTCAAACTTTTCACAGATAAGTTTGAAATAGCTACTACGCCCCTTATATTTGAATTATATTATTTTTATTTAAAGGGGTGTTATGCAACATTCAGTGCATAATCTGTTTCCTACCTGTCACCATGGAGATTTTATATATTTGCCTGGATCCAACAAATCAAAATGATCAAAATGATCCAACAATCAAATTAGGCTGGGTCGCTGCTTGGCCCCACATTGCTGCTTGCAGCTATATTTAAACATTATTCTTCCGCCTCTGGGAGTCTATGGCAACCCCTAGAACCATCTGGTAAAAAGTTGTGAAATTTGGCATGCACATTCCAGCCAGTCTCCTCATTACCCACAGCAATTTATAGGCCCCCACCCCTAACCCTCTAGCGCCACCAGCAGCTCAAAGTTGCAGGAATTTTCAGGTACATTTCTGCGTGTAACTTTTGAACTGTATGTCCAATTTTCAAAAACTTGGCATTCCTGGACTCCTTGGGCCAAGCCGAATCCAATCCTATGAAGTCATTTTCCGCCAGGGTAGATTTTCTGCCATTTTGAATTTTATGAAAAACACTCAAAATGCTTCTCCTCCCTCAATTTTGGACCAATTTTGCTCAAATTTGGTACATAGCATCTTTGGACTGAGCCTCATCAGAAATATCCTTAGATTTTTCGATATCTCTTATTGTTTTGTCGTGACAGCCAATCAAACACGTCCGTAAAGTCGCCAAACAGGAAGTGAGCTCATATCTCGGGAACCCTTCATAGGATTATTTTCAAACTTTTCACATGTATTCTAGTCTGTCCCAGGATTCCCCACAAAAAAATACAGGTCCCCAGCTCAAACCCTCTAGCGCCACCAACAGGTCAAAATTTGAGGGACATTTCTGCTTGTAACTTTTGAACCGTAAGTCAGATTTTCAAAAATTTGACAATTTGACAGGTGAAGGCGTGGTCTTGGCTGGTTGGAACAAAAACCTGCAGCCACACCGGCCCTTTGTGGAACAGTTTGGACATGCCTGTTCTACATGTTTTAGGGCTGTAAATGCCTCACCACACACATTCTACGTTTTTCTCAGACTGGAGTTGGGCTTTTCTCGCATTTCTCTCTCGTTTGAACACTCAAACTTTCATAGATTTTCAACGGAATGTGTTGATAATAAAGCATGGGAGGGGGCACGGCTCAATATAGTGCCGAACGCGCGAGGGGAGCGGAGACACAGGATTACTATCGCAACAACACATCATCAGTAGGGTAAAACTAACCTGTCTCACGACGGTCTAAACCCAGCTCACGTTCCCTATTAGTGAGTGAACAATCCAACGCTTGGTGAATTCTGCTTCACAATGATAGGAAGAGCCGACATCGAAGGATCAAAAAGCGACGTTGCTATGAACGCTTGGCCGCCACAAGCCAGTTATCCCTGGAGAGGTGCGCGACACAGTGCGAGGCCGCGCGTACACCGGGGCTGCGGGCGCGGGATGGAGCCGTGGCACCCAGGCCGTGCCTCCCCCTCGGGGCAGCATCCAGGCGGGCCAAGCACGCGCGGACAAGCGCAGGAGGCCAGCGGAGAGCTGCACAGGGTGATTTAATCCTGGTCTGGTCTCGGTTTGGTCCGGGTCTGGACCTGGTCAGGTCCTGGTTTAGACCTGGTTTAGACCTGGTCTAGACCTGGTTTAGTTCTGGGCTAGACTTGGTTTATTTCACGTTTAGTCCTGGTCTAGTCTCTAAGCCAATCAGGATGCAGAACACAATGTTACACTATAAAAAAAAACAACAACCTTGGAATGAATCAGGCCTTTTCCATTGAAATAGCTACTCAACTTATGAAACTTACGAAACCACTTCTGGAACAAATTAATTTCGTAATGTGAGGTACCACTGTATTTATTTATTCTGTTGCACTGCTTTCAGATTTTACATCTTATTTTAGTTTTTAGATTTAAGATTTTTGTGACTGCTGACTTTGATCTTTGATCTTTGATCTTTGTTACCAACACAGACGAGAGAGCCAGAGTGGACCAGTCTGCCGTACATCTCCACCTAAAAGGACCTCAGTCTGTCGTACATCTCCACCTAAAAGGACCTCAGTCTGCTGTACATCTCCATCTAAAAAAGGAGAGATGGTGCAGAAAGAACTCAACCAAGAAGACTTAGAACTCCACCAAGTCTTGTTCTGCTCCGTGTGTTTGGATCTACTGACGGATCCTGTGACTGTTCCCTGTGGACACAGCTACTGCAGGAACTCTGTCCAACAGCACTGGGACCAAGAGGACGAGAAGAAGCTCTACAGCTGTCCTGAATGTTGCCGGAGCTTCAGCCCCAGGCCTGTCCTGGGTAAAAACATCATGTAAGCACGTTTGGTAGAGCAGATGAAGAGGACAGCGCCCACTGCTATGCCGGACCTCAGGATGTGTCCTGTGATGTGTGCACTGGGAGGAAGCTGAGAGCTGTCCAGTCCTGTCTGCAGTGTTTGGCCTCTTACTGTGAGCGCCACCTACAGCCTCATCATGAAGCTGCATCATTTAAGAAACACCAGCTGGTGGCGCCCTCCCATAGGCTCCAGGAAATCATCTGCTCTCAACACGACAAAGTGATAGATCTATTCTGCCGCAGTGACCAGCGGCTGCTCTGCTCCCTCTGTGTGGACCAGCACAAGGGCCATGACCCCGTGTCCTCTGCCTCAGAGAGGGCTCAGAGGCAGGCTGAGCTGCCGGACAGGAGGGCCCAGAGACCAGGCCCGAGTCCAGACCAGGTTTTACTGCCACCAGCTGAACCCAGCTCCAGAGAGGACTTCTTACAGAAATCACTCTGGACCCAAACACAGCTCACAACCGACTGGTTCTGTCTGATGGAAACTGTCACGAGGAAACAGGAGGGATGACCCAAAATGCAGGACTACTGTTTAAGTACTTTAATAATAAACCAAGAACTGACCAAAATCCAAAAATCCAAAGAGGCAAGACATGACTACTAATGACAAAACGTGACGAGACATTGACGATGGACCAACAAAGGGCAGAGGAGAACATGGGGTATAAATGCAGACAGACACAGGTGTAGCACATCAGGGCGGGGAAAACAATCAACAGACAGGAAGTAAAACTAAAACAAGCTGACCAGAAATGTCAAAATAAAACACTGAGGACACACCAAAGGAATAAAATACACAAAATATGAAATAACAGCCAAAGAAAACATGAACCATGACAGAAACAGAAGAGTCACATGTGTGGAAGAAGACCAGTGGTATCCAGATCATCCACACAGATTCAGTAACTTGTGGCAGGTCCTGAGCAGAGAGAGTCTGAGGGGCCGCTCTTACTGGGAGGTGGAGTGTAACGGGTGTTTCTGTAGCAGAGAGATTCAGAGGAAAGGCTTTGTTGAATGTACATTTGGATTCAACGATAAATCCTGGGCCTTATACTGTTATGAAACCGGTTATTCATTTTGGTTTAACAGAGTCCAGTCCGAGGTCTCAGGTCCGGTCGGGTCCAGAATCGGGGTTTACCTGGACCACAGTGCAGGGGTTTTGGCGTTGTACAGTGTCTCTGGTGGAACCATGAGTCTCCTCCAGAGTCCAGACCAGGTTCACTCTGGAGGAGACACTGGGGTCTGATTATACTGGAATGGAGACTCTGATTTCCCTAAACTGAAATAATAACTTTGTTCTCCACAGTTTGGATCAAATTTGTGACTTTTATTTCTAAAGGCTGTACCTGATTTTTCCTTTGAAATGTTTGCAGGTGTTTTTCACATCTTAAAGGGATATGCCACCCCCAGGTCAAGCTTGGGCATCTCCCCACAGTCCAGAGACTAAAATAAGTGGTGGAAAGCGTTTTCCTGGTCACCCAGCCATTGTCCGAGCACGCACCACGCTGCGCAACAGGGGAACTCCCTTCCTGGTGCGTAACAGGGATTCCCCTGGCAGCGTGCTGTGTGATTCGGCTTTCTTTTTCCGCACTGAAAAATAGTTCCCACCCAAAATGACCAAGTCAAGCTCTCCGTGTTGATTTGCACATTTATTTGCACTCGATATGAATGCGCACTACACAGAAAGTAATTGGGAAACGCATCTAGCAAATTAATTCCTTTTGGCCGAAATCTTTCTCTGGCGCCGTTATACTCCAGTCTAACGCGGAGTAGCTGCAGATACTGCGGCGGTCAGTGCTGACAGACTCGGACAATGGCTGGGTGACCAGGAAAACGCTTTCCACCACTTATTTTAGTCTCTGGACTGTGGGGAGATGCCCAAGTTTGACCTGGGGGTGGCATATCCCTTTAAAAATGTGACAAACAGAACTAGTTCATTGTAAACAGTTTGCAGTGGTCCAAAGTTCTTCCTCATTTATTACCTTCTGCATTCAGAGCGTCCTAATTCTTCACCGTGACGAGTTTATACGATAAGGAGTGTTTGCTCTGTTCTAGTGTAAAAGTGATCTAAAAGTGTTTTTTTTCATCAAAAACAAACTAAAATGATGAAAAAAGAAGAAAAAGTTGTATAATTAGAACATTCTTTCTCTCTGTGTTTTATTTATTTATTTTTTGCCAAAAAGAAAATAAAATTAAATGACAAAAAAGAAGAAAAATGTAAAGTTTCATCATTAGAACATTTCTCTTTTTTTTCACCCCCCCCCAAAAAAAAAACCAAAACAAAATTAAATTAAATGAAAAATAAATAAAATAAATAAATAATTAAATGAAGAAGAAGAAAAATAAAAGTTGCATCATTGGAACATTTCTCTCTTTTTGTTGTTGCCAAAATAAATAAATAAAATTAGATGACGAAAAAGAAGAAGAAGAAGAAGAAGAAGAAGAAGAAGGCCTCTGCAGGGGCCTCTGCAGGGAGCCTCTGCTCCTCTGTCCGCGCTGGGACTGGTTCTTTCGCAGCCATTTTCTGTCCAACCACCGAGTCTGAGCGAACTGATCCGGACGCAGCGAGCCAACCAGGATCCCATCATCTGCAGGTTTGTGCGGGGATGCGGCCAGTGATCGCTCCCGGTGCGCCCTTTGCTCGAATGGAAATGTTCAAAGTGGCTCCGGGCTTTATTTGCCGTGGCGATGTGCGTAATTCGTTTGGCGCATCGAGGAGAACGTTGAAAATAACCCGATTTTTACGCACACCGCCGTAGCTTCCTTTAGCACAAAAGAACAGGCCCGAGCCTCGCCAAAGGGGAGAACATGCAAACTCGACACAGAAAGGCTCGGGCGACCCGGGGATTGAACCCGGACCATGCATGCATGCATTCTTAAAGGCACACCTAAGGGAGAAAAGCAGCACTGAATTATTTCAGGAGCCGAGCAACACTAAGCAACATGACAAAGAACCACCACAGCAGTTTGTGTTTAGGCTTATGGGTCTAAGGTATGTTCCTTCATTCACTGTATCAAGGTTTGAATGAAAAATGTTCATTTGTCAGACGAGACCTTAAACCTCATATCTCAGATCTGTGTGTCACAGATGACTCCATTTTGGAGCTCATTACAAAAGCTGTTAGTGAAGATGCAGAGAGTAGCTGACAACACCCGTTCCACTGTCCCTGCCGTGAAACAGCCAAGTTAAAAAAAAATTGACAATAAAGCTGACTTTGATCTTTGATCTTTGATCTTTGTTACAAACACAGACGGGAGAGCCAGAGTGGACCTCAGTCTGCCGTACATCTGTACCTAAAAAAGGAGAGATGGCGCAGAAAGAACTCCACCAAGCCTTGCTCTGCTCCGTGTGTTTGGATCTACTGAAGGATCCTGTGACTGTTCCCTGTGGACACAGCTACTGCAGGAACTGTGTCCAACAGCACTGGGACCAAGAGGACAAGAAGAAGCTCTACAGCTGTCCTGAATGTCGCCAGAGCTTCAGCCCCAGGCCTGTCCTGGGTAAAAACATCATGTTAGCACGTTTGGTAGAGCAGATGAAGGGAGACCAGAGACCAGACCAGGTTTTACTGCCACCAGCTGAATGCAGCTCCAGAGAGGACTTCTTACAATATTCTACAGAAATCACTCTGGACCCAAACACAGCTCACAGAGAACTGGTTCTGTCTGATGGAAACAGAAGAGTCACACTTATGAAAAAAACCCTGAGGTATCCAGATCATCCAGACAGATTCAGTATCTGGCGTCAGGTCCTGAGCAGAGAGATTCTGAGGGGCCGCTGTTACTGGGAGGTGGAGTGGAGCGGGTTTGGTGTTTCTGTAGCAGTTTCATACAGAGAGATTCAGAGGAAAGGCTCTGGTGGATGTGGATTTGGAAACAACAATAAATCCTGGGCCTTAGGCTGTCATAAAACCGGTTATTCATTTTGGTTTAACTCAGTCCAGTACGAGGTCTCAGGTCCGGTCGGGTCCAGAATTGGGGTTTACCTGGACCACAGTGCAGGGGTTTTGGCGTTTTACAGTGTCTCTGGTGGAACCATGAGTCTCCTCCACAGAGTCCAGACCAGGTTCATTCAGCCTCTCTACACTGGGGTCTGGTTATACTGGAGTATTGGAGACTTTGCACATTTCCCTAAACTGAAATAATAACTTTGTTCTCCACAGTTTGGATCAAATTTGTGACTTTTATTTCTAAAGGCTCTACCTGATTTTTCCTTTGAAATGTTTGCAGGTGTTTTTCACATCTTAACAGTGTTGTATAGTAATAAACAAAGCAATAATACTTCACTACTGTACTTAAGTACATTTTGGGAGACTTTGTACTTTACTTGAGTTTAAAAAAAAAAAGATTACTTTTACTTCACTACATTTCTGAATTTAGTTGCATACTTTTACTCCGATACATTTTCAATGTGCCGTTTACTTATTCGTTACAAAAAAACCTCTACTGACTGAAGGAAGTCAGGACGTGCCTGGGCTTGTTCGCTACTTGTGCATGACAATCAGCCTACACCTGTTGGTTTCATGCAGCTAGTTTAATCAATCAACATCCCTGATGGAAGAGGAGACAGCGCCCAATGAAGGGGGAGCTGACGATGAGCATCCCTGGCCGTACTTAAACACAATGTTCTCTTACGCCGATATGAAGGATCCGTCCTATCGAATGAAGTGCCTCTTGTGCCTTCCGAGAAACGTGGAAATCCTATCTTACAGAAACTCCCCGTCCAACCTCAAGAAACACATCGAGGTAAGTTCTAGATTAATGAAATTGTTAGCGTCTATATTCCAATTTCAGTAACCACAGCATGGACATTCTAGACACCGTTGTGAAACCTTGAGCATAACATGTAGAAATTAACTTTGTGTGACATCGTTTCGGTTACACAAAGCGTATTTGACGATGTTGGAGCTAACAGGCTACCTAGCTTTTTGGGCTCAAGGGAAGGCATAGCTGTAGGCTAAGTGTAACAAATGAGAAAGAGCACACGAGTTCAAAAGGACAAAAAATAACATTAACGTGCATACTTTTAAAAATGTAAACAAGCGCTGTGTGTTTGTGCTAAGTAACAAAACGAGGGTTAGCTTCAGACTGCCTTTGCTTCATACTTTTACTTGGACTTTTAATTACATTACTTGAGTACATTTATTTTTACATTACTTGTCATATTTAAAGGAGAAGTAACGTTTTTTACAATGTGAGCCTTATTTCGGTAATAAAACAAGTTGTTTTACTCACCCATAGCACTTTGGTGTCATATGGAGCACTTCCGGAGATGTTTTAGATTTGCGTTAGCCTAGCGCGACTTCTAGCCATAGCTCGGGGCATATAATATATTCCCCGAGCATGTAATATGCCCTGTGCGGTCTCCAAATAACACAAACTTTAGCACTTTTCAAATCATAGAAGCTCAATGTCTTAGTCTACGTTTTCGTTTTAGTCAAAAGTGGCCTGTAATCCGAGATTTAGCCATAGTTGACAGCTTTGTGTTTCATGTTTGGGTCCCGGGAGCTGAGAGCACACTCCGCACATGCGCACTGGCATCCTCATCTACTCGAAACTATGGCTAAATCTGGCTGTGCGAAGTTGCTGGATATTAGTGGGAGCTGGTACACGCTGTCGTATACGCTGGTCAAGCACATCCCAAACATGTTCAATGGGTGACATGTCCGGTGAGTATGCTGGTTATGCAAGAACTGGGATATTTTCAGCTTCCAAGAATTGTGTACAGATCTTTGCAACATGGGGCCGTGCATTATCTTGCTGAAACATGAGGTTATGTTTATGGATGTATGGCACAACAATGGGCCTCAGGATCTCATCACGGTATCTCTGTGCATTCAAAATGCCATCAATAAAATGCACCTGTGTTCTTCGTCCATAACAGCCTTTGAAGAGGAGTGGACCAACATTCCACAGGCCACAATTGACAATCTGATAAACTCTATGCGAAGATGTGTTGCACTCCATGAGGCAAATGGAGTCCCCAGACCCCCAATAAAGCAAAAAAAAAAGGTCAGGGTGGCCTTTTATTGTGGGCAGTCTGGGGCGCACCTGTGCACTGGTCATGATGTCGGATCGGCATCTTGATGTGGCGCACCTGTGAGGTGAGGTGCATTGTCTCGGCGGGACAGAGGTGCTCGTTGTCACACATTTGGACAGATTTGTGAACAATGTTTGAGAGAAATGGTAGTGTTGTGTATCTGGAGTGAATTTTGGATCTTTGGGTCCATCTCAGGAAAAATGGGAGCAAAAACGAAAGTGTTGCGTTTATATTTTTGTTGAGTGTAGTTGAGTTGAGTTTGCAGTGGTCCAAAGTTCTTCCTCACTTATCTTCTGCATTCAGAGCGTCCTAATTCTTCACCGTGATGAGTTTATACGATAAGGAGTGTTTGCTCTGTTCTAGTGTAAAAGTGATCTAAAAGTGTGTGTAGATGTTCAGTGTGTGTTTGTGGACTTTGAATCATGATTGTAAAAGGTGCACAGTCACAAAATGAGTAACACTGGTGATGCTGTTGTAATGCTGAAGGCAAACCTGTGATCATATTTACACTGTCATGTTCAAAACACAAATAAATTCACAAATCTGTTTTTATGTGACTTTCAATATCCCAAATTCTCAAAATATAGAAGGACGGGAGGGCATCTGAAACACAGACAAAATGGAGGTTGGGAGGGCATCTGAGGGAGCAGAATCACGGAGCTGCACACAAGAATCTTCTGGATCTTTTCGTTTTAGACTCCTTCAAAACACTGGCTCTTTTATACATTTATTTAAAGGTCCAATTTTACACAAAACTGACTCCTGTGAGCTTTTAGTCATGTTCTAATGTTGTTGAGGAACTCTTTATTATTCGTCTGTCTACATTTCCAAAGCTCAAAATTTTCTGTTTCACCTTGTGACGTCATGAAGCTGAAGTTCACGTTTTTTACCTTTAATTTAACAGAGATTGTCAACTGCAGTACTGAAAATTATCCAAATGATTCTACTGAAAGTGTGTGGAGTTTAAAAACACAGTGGAACACTTCCTGTATCACCACATGACATCACAAGGTGGAATTTTAGCTGCATAAAACTGAAACACTGATTCCCCTTGTTTAGTCCTGATTTAGTCCTGGTTTAGTAATGGTTTAGTCCTGATATACAGTAGTCCTGGTTTAGTCCTGGTTTAGTCCTGATTTAATCCTGGTTTAGTCTTTGTTTAGTCCTGCTTTAGTCTGGGGGGTATTCCACGAACATTGCTAAACATAGCGGCGCCTAAGTGGTAAAGCCTCGCCTGAAGTAGCGGCAACTTAGCGTAAAGCCTCAAGTCGTTCCACTAACGTGTTTCAGCTGCGCCTCAGCAGCGCTAACTTCAGCCGCGCCTATCCAGTCCTGGCTTAGACGCATGCACGGGGAACGTAAGAACCCGAGAACAAGCGACTGTCGAAAACGCTATCATGTCGAAGATTCAGGCAGATTATTTCAGCGCATCAGAACAGAAGTTGCTTTTGGAACTCTACAACACATTTGCAATAACCAAGGCGAGAGACGTGGCGTGGCAGAAGATCGCCGAGCGCTTAAATACGTAAGTGAAGTCCTATAACAGTGCTGAATGTTGAGTTTTTTAAGTATGTTTTTTACCATTGGTGTCAAGACAAGTCCGTGGGGGAGAGGATATGCTACAGTTTGGCGTGCGGAAGATGTGAGTTCTATTCTCAGGGAGAACAGTTGATGCCATAAATATTATATATTTCTAGATGTGACCGAATGGAATTTAAGACTACCGGCACCAACCGGACAACGCCACCTATGTGGGGTTGGCCCACAGAAATAAATAAGTAAACCCTTTAGGAAATATTAGGCAACACAAGTTCGCACATTACACAGGACAGAGACGTGAGTTCAACCAAATTATATTTATTTGCTAGTGACCAAAGTAGTACAGAGAGAACATTAGACCGATAACACAGACCGGAGCCAGCCCAAATCTGGCTCAGCACTCAACACCCCCCTTTCTTACACACACACGCATACCACCATACACACAGACACACACTCATACCCCACCCAACAGAGCACACCAGGAACACTGCACACCTCTTACGCAATGCCCACCCCTGCGGACACACCACTACCCTAGGCAGAGGAGGAGCAGGACAGCAGCTCAGGGCAGTGGCTACCACGACTGGAAGGGGCAGTAAGCAGAAAATAAGGGTACCTCTAACACTATACACCACTCGTGAGTAGGAAAGGAGAGGGGACACCCGAAGCGTGAACCGAAAAAGCTCCACCACCAGGGGACTTGTCCTGCCACTCGTGTAGACCCGGTGCACCTGGCTGAAATAACGGGCAGAGAACACAAGCACTTCAGTTAGAAGAATTCATTTCTCAAAGCACCTACGTTAAATGAGGTTCTACTAGATGAAACACTATCACTTATCTTGTAACTGAGAGACACGATCTGAAGTGGATGGAGTCCGTCACCGTTAGGTGTGCAATGTCCTGGTCACTAAAAACATATGGTCAAACAACCCATATACCCACCCCTGCCCCAATACAGCTAGTCAGTGCCTAATGCAGCAAAGCAATTCCAAAAGAAAAATAATAAACAGAAATCACACCATGCCTATGACACACTGCAACCATAAAAAAACAAAAGAAAGAATCACACAACTAATAAAAGAAAAAGAAAATCATGCACAAGACAAATCAAACAATCGGAAGTGCAATGCAGGCACCAGACACAGACACGCCTGCGAGGAACACAGGGTAGTAAACCCCAAGCACACGGGAGTATAGTCTGTAACAGTAAAAATACCTCAGGTTCGCGTACAGCAAACTGAAATGGTATAAAAATGTCTCAAACAGTACAACAGGTTAAAATTGAGGGAGGATTTAAAGGGATATGCCACCCCCAGGTCAAATTTGGGCATCTCCCCACAGTCCAGAGACTAAAATAAGTGGTGGAAAGCGTTTTCCTGCTCACCCAGCCATTGTCCGAGTCTGTCGCCACTGACCGCCGCGGTAACTGGTGCTCCTCCGCCTTAGACTGGAGTCTAACGTAGCCAGAGAAAGATTTCGGCCAAAAGGAATTAATTTGCTCGATGCGTTTCCCAATTACTTTGTGTGTAGTGCGCATTCATATCGAGTGCAAATAAATGTGCAAATCAACACGGAGAGCTTGCCTTGGTCATTTTGGGTGGGAACTATTTTCCAGTGCGTAAGAATACAGTCGTATCACGCACCACGTTGTGCAACAGGGGAACTCCCTTCCCGGTGCGTAACTGGGATTCCCCTGGTAGCGTACTGCGTGATACGGCTGTATTCTTACGCACTGGAAAATAGTTCCCACCCAAAATGACCAAGGCAAGCTCTCCGTGTTGATTTGCACATTTATTTGCACTCGATATGAATGCGCACTACACACAAAGTAATTGGGAAACGCATCGAGCAAATTAATTCCTTTTGGCCGAAATCTTTCTCTGGCGACGTTAGACTCCAGTCTAAGGCGGAGGAGCACCAGATACCGCGGCGGTCAGTGGCGACAGACTCGGACAATGGCTGGGTGAGCAGGAAAACGCTTTCCACCACTTATTTTAGTCTCTGGACTGTGGGGAGATGCCCAAATTTGACCTGGGGGTGGCATATCCCTTTAAGTGCAAAGTCCATCTATTGTATGCTCCCAGTCCGGTGTCAGTGTAGGTTATAAACTACGTAGACAGAAACAAATAACAGACCATGCGAACGCCGTAACTATGGCAAACCGCATCCGAAGACGTGGGCGCACACACGTATCAGGAATCGCCGGTGAACAAAACAGCAACCTGGAGCCGTAGACACGCCGAGCTGCAAATCCACACAGTTGAGTGACAACTAATCGTCACTGATAGTGGCTAGGGAGGGAACAGACACAACCACCGTCGGTAGGAGCGGTCACTCAGAGGCATCCAACCCAGCGCAGCCATACACACCGCACCACGCTGCTCCAATTACCAACACCTGGCAATCCAGTCTGAGCGCACGTTCGCCTCAACGCAGCCCCAGCAGCAAACCCGGGTCACCAACACAAAAACCGGCCATACGGAAGAGGAGAGGCAGAAGTAGTCACGTTGGCTACTTAAGTACCCCACGCCCAGATCCACCACCCAATCACCGCACCCAGCGGCAGAGACACAAACGTGACACCAATAATCCAATCTGTCACATAGAGCAGTCTTGTCAGTTGTAATTTATTTTCACTGGGTAAAAGTATTTGCTCCAACTAATATGTTAAATTGTGTTATCTTGTCTTTGTGCAGGAATAATGTGAAGAGGACTGTTTTGCAGGTACAGACAAAGCATAAAAACATTTTGCAGAGTGGTAAGTAGGCTAATATTAATATTATTCAGTGAAATTAGTAATACTGTGATTCTGATCTGAGTGATTCTGATCGCTGTGTATGTTCCTCCCTCTGCTAATGCTGAGACAGCATGTGACACACTGCACTCCTGTACTAGCACACTCCAAACAAAGCATCCACAGGCTCTCTTCCTGATTTCTGGAGACTTCAACCATGCATCTCCTGCACCTGTTCTGCCTACATACACCCAGTATGTCACCTGCCGCACTAGGGCAATAAAACATTGGATTTATTTTTTGCCAACGCCAAGGAGGCTTATTCTTCATCCCCACTGCCTCCCCTGGGTAGAGCTGACCACAACATTGTCCATCTGCGGCCTGTGTATCAGCCTATTGTGCACAGACAGCCTGTGGTTCCCCGTGTGGTGAAGAAGTGGACTGCTGAGAGTGAGGAAGCTCTGAGAGACTGCTTTGACACCACAGTGTGGACAGAGCTCTGTGACCCCCCATGGAGAGGACATCAATGCAGTGACAGAATGCATTATGGACTAGATAAATTTTTGTTTTGAAAACATCGTCCCCTCCCAGACAGTGCGGTGTTTTTCAAACAATAAGCCATGGATTAACCCTGACATAAAAGCTCTGCTGAAGGAGAAGAAGAGAGCTTTTAGGTCAGGGACCAAGGAGGAGCTGAAGGCTGCACAGAAGAAGCTGAGGAGGGAAATCACGACGAGCCAGGCCAGCCATAAGAGGAAGATGGAGCGACAGCTACAGGAGAGGAACATCCAGGGGGTGTGGAGAAGTCTCAAGTCTCAGGCTTCAAAGCACCTCCTGCCCAGACGGAGGGGGACCTGCAGTGGGTGAATGACCTCAATTCTCACTTCTGGAGATTTGATCAATCACCCACCCCTCCCCCCACACAGCTGCCAGCTCTCACCTCCCCAGCTGGACAATGGGGAACTCCTGCACCTCTTCACACCTCTACCTCTGCTCTTCAGCCCACCACCACACATGGACTCACCCATCCCCCCAGCCTGCCACCGTCATTCTCTACAGCCCAGGTGAGATGGGAGCTCAAGAAGATTAGACCCAGGAAGGCAGCAGGACCAGACGGCATCAACTCCAGGCTCCTTAAGTCCTGTGCAGATGAACTGTGCAGAGTTATAAGATAAGATAAGATAAGATATGTCTTCAACATGAGCCTTAAGCTGAGGGTGGTACCACAACTCTTAAAGACCTCCTGCGTGGTACCAGTGCCTAAGACACCGCACGCTAAAGACCTCAGCAGCTTCAGGCCGGTGGCTCTAACATCCCACCTGATGAAGACACTGGAGAGACTGGTCCTTGGCCACCTCCGCTCCACTGTGAGCTCTATGATGGACCTGCTGCAGTGTGCGTACCTGTCTGGCATCGGAGTGGAGGACGCCGTCATCTACCTGCTGCACCGCTCACTGTCTCACCTGGAGAACCCCGGCAGCACTGTGAGGATTCTCTTCTTTGACTTGTCCAGTGCTTTCAACACCATCCAGCCACTGCTCCTGAGGGACAAACTGCTGGACAAGGTCATCAAGAAGTCTAGCTCTGTCCTGGGCTGTCCTCTGGACTCAGTGCAGGAGGTGGGGGACAGGAGGGTCCTGGCTAAGGTAATCTCTATGCTGGGCCATGAGTCTCGCCCCATGCAGGATGCTCTGTCTGCTCTGGAGAGCAGCTTCAGTGACAGATTGATTCACCCTCGCTGTGTGAAGGAGAGGTTTCGCAGGTCTTTCCTTCCTGCTGCTGTCAGACTGTACAACGAACACTGTTAACATGTCATTCAACTTTATCTACACTACAATATTCAACTATACTCTAGAGTCTATTTTTGGTCTATTTTTAAATCATTTTAAGCTATTATTTATTATCTTGTTTTATTGCATGATACTTTTTCCTGCTGTTCTTGATCTGTGCGTTGCAACACTGGAATTTCCCCACTGTGGGACTAATAAAGGCATATCTTATCTGATCTTATCTTAAATGGTACCTTAATTCAATTTAAAATGAACAGTAGCTACCAAGCCACAGGAGGTGGGAGCCCCCCTCAAAATCTTTCACGTGCAGAGGAGCTGGCACTGGCCCTAAACCGGGGTCGCCCACTGGTGGAGGTAATTGAAAGAGGGACCCCATCAAAGATCCTTCCTGCAAGTTCTCGTGAAGAGTATATTCAAGGTATTCTCTAAGCTAATGCTTGCCTCAGCTGTGATCCAGGCATTTGTATTTTTTAATAGTATGTTTCTGTTCTAGTCACTGAAGATGGCGTACACTTGGAGCCTCCTCAGCAGTCCTCCAGCAGTGCCTTGCCTGACCCTCAGCAGTCCTCCAGCAGTGCCTTGCCTGACCCTCAGCAGTCCTCCAGCAGTGGCCTCACACCAGAATGTCATACCTAATGTCTTTTATTGTTTTATGCCTATTGATTGAAATTGATAAATAGGATTTCATTAAAGAGGCTTTCACAGCATCTCTGAAGCAAATTTGTTGAATCATTGAAATGTTGCATCATGGAGTGTGCCTGTTATTTGGCTACATTTTGTTTTAAAAGTAAAGGTTTACCTTTAACTGTATTCTTTGATAGAGATGTCACATGAAATATAAAGTGTCAATGTCGTCAAGTGAGAGTGATGTTAGGCCCAGCTGATATAAGTTCTATGATGATATCAATAATTTTAGGTTAAATTCATTGACATTTGTGTAATGTGTGGCAAATATAAATTTGTGAAAATATAACACATCATTGAGCATGAATACGTCAGTAACAGGAATCGAACCCGGGACTCTCACGTGAAAGACGCATCACTTAACCATGTGACCAATGTCTTTCTCTGTGATGGCTCTGGAATTCTCCTATCTGAGAATGTCGTGAGAATGTCAAAAGCATATTTTTAAATTACCGGAGATTTGTCAAGAACCAAGAACGTAAGGTAATTAATTTTTTTGCTGATATTGTTTTCGGACAACACAGATAGTCATGCAGGAGGTGTGCGGAACTGTTTTTTGACACTCTGTTTACGTCAGGTGTATTCTCTGCGACACGACCTGATTAAGCCACATCTTTAGCCTGCCCGCGACCAGGCTAGATCCGAGGACCATGTTGCCCCAGTAACTCAGCGGGGAATAAGGTTAGCGACAGTCATGGATCTGAACTCTCACTAAAACGCGAAAACGCGAACTGTTGAATAAAGCTTTGCGCCTAGCAGAGTTCGTGGAATACCCCCCAGGTCTAAACCAGAACAAACCCCGGTCTAAACCAGAACTAAAGCAGGACTAAAGCAACACTAAACCAGGACTAAAGTAGGACTAAAGCAGGACTAAAGCAGGATTAAACCAGGACTAAACCAGAACTAAAGCAGGACTAAAGCAACACTAAAGCAGGACTAAAGTAGGACTATTATTATTTCATCAGGGACTTTGTGGACTGGTGTGGGCACAACCACCTGAGCCTTAACACCAGTAAAACAAAGGAGCTGGTGATGGACTTCAGGAGGAGACCACTACCTCACTCACCGGTGAACATCCAGGGGCAGGACATAGAGACTGTGGACAGTTTCAAGTACCTGGGTGTTCACCTCAACAATAAACTGGACTGGTCCCACAACACCGACACCCTGTACAAGAAGGGCCAAAGTCGCCTCCACCTCCTGAGGAGACTGAGGTCCTTTGGAGTGTGCAGGCCTCTGCTCAAGACTTTTTATGACTCTGTGGTGGCATCTGCTCTCCTCTACGCTGTCATCTGCTGGCCCCCGAGGAGCACAGAGCGGGACAGGAAGAGACTTAATAAGCTGGTCAGGAGGGCCAGCTCTGTCCTGGGCTGTCCTCTGGACTCTGTGGAGGAGGTGGCTGAGAGGAGGGTGCTGGACAAACTCTACTATATAGTCCAGATGTGCAATATTTTCTATACTCTCTTGGACCCGACCGGATCTGAGACCTCGGACTGGACTCTGTTA
This sequence comes from Paratrypauchen microcephalus, assembly GCA_036785185.1. Lineage (NCBI taxonomy): Eukaryota > Metazoa > Chordata > Actinopteri > Gobiiformes > Gobiidae > Paratrypauchen > Paratrypauchen microcephalus. Next base: position 14,350,674 of record JAVJIX010000004.1, on the reverse strand, counting down.
AACCAAAATGAATAACCGGTTTCATAACAGTATAAGGCCCAGGATTTATTGTTGAATCCAAATGCACATTCAACAAAGCCTTTCCTCTGAATCTCTCTGTATGAAACTGCTACAGAAACACCCCCCCACCCGCTACACTCCACCTCCCAGTAAGAGCGGCCCCTCAGACTCTCTCTGCTCAGGACCTGCCACAAGTTACTGGATCTGTCTGGATGATCTGGATACCACTGGTCTTCTTCCACACATGTGACTCTTCTGTTTCCATCAGACAGAACCAGTTGGTTGTGAGCTGTGTTTAGGTCCAGAGTGATTTCTATCGAATATTGTAAGAAGTCCTCTCTGGAGCTGGGTTCAGCTGGTGGCAGTAAAACCTGGTCTGGACTCCGGCCTGGTCTCTGGGCCCTCCTGTCCGGCAGCTCAGCCTGCCTCTGAGCCCTCTCTGAGGCAGAGGACACGGGGTCATGGCCCTTGTGCTGGTCCACACAGAGGGAGCAGAGCAGCCGCTGGTTACTGCGGCAGAATAGATCTATCACTTACTTTGTCGTGTTGAGAGCAGATGATTTCCTAGAGCCTGTGGGAGCCGGGGTCCGGGCCCCCGGGTCTGGCCGCACCCGGAAGACGAACGGGGCGAAGCTCAGATCTCAGACCATGGGGGACGAGTCCCTCCGGCCCTCATCCGCTCCGGCCCCGTGTGATATGGTCTCCGCTCCGGGCCCATGTGACCAGATCTCCGCTCCGGGCCCGTGCGGGTCCGCTCTCCGCTCCGGACCCGTGTGGCCCGCTCTCCGCTCCGGGCCCGTGTGGTCCGGCCTCCGCGTGCCCCTCTGGGCCCGCTACCACGTGTGCGGGCGCGGTGGGAGAGCGGATGGACTTCTGCAGTGGCGATGTTGAAGCGGACCTTGATGATGTTAGACAAAGCGTTAAGAGGCTCCGAAGGTCCTCTGAGTGCGCCGAGACTCCGGGGCGCGTCTGACGGGTCCCCTGGACGATCCCAGCTTCATTCGGAAAATGGAGAGGTTATACGACTGTTTCGATACTGAAATTGAAGTGTATGATTCTCTGATAGACTGGTGGGACGGGGCGAAAGCCCGGATAAAGAGACTGGCCATCCGATGGCAGAGGAAACACAAAAATGTGTTTGCACTGCATCACCTTTGCTCTCCCCCAGGCCCCTTTCTTCACCTGGCCCTGTTTCTCTTGGCCCTTGTGCCCAGTGGTGTTTATTCCCGTACCCGCATCCCCCGATGTGTCTTCTGAGTGCTTTGTGAATGTTATTGTGGTGATGAAATATGTACTATTATGTACCTGAAGTGTGTATTATTGTATACCTTGTAATATTAAAAGATAAAAAAATAGTGTTTGTACTGCGTTGCCTAGCGACGTTGCCTAGCAACCCTTTGATCTTTCCTTTGATGTGTCTGGTCTCCTGATTCTTATTATTAGGGACCGAGCCCAAAGGGGGACGAGGTCCCTATTGTTGTTGCTTCGTTTCCGTATTATTATTATTATTATTATTATTATTATTATTATTATTATTATTATTATTATTATTGTTCACACACGCTGGGGCAAGAAAAGAAAGAAGGCCAGCGGATTCAGCGCACGATTCTGAGAAGTAATGCAATACCGATGGCTGTTCTCTGGGGCGCTGCTCCTAAAACTGTCTCCGCTTCATTCTTTCCGTATCCATTCTGTCTCCTCATCCGTATACTCCTCTTCAGTCCTCAGTCCTCCATAAGTCCTCTTCAGCTTCAAAGTCTGAATCTTCTGCCCTGTGTCGCTCGCAACAGAAAAGTTATTAGCATCTTCTTATCTGCAAAAGAGCGTAAGAGCGCTGGCCTCCTCATCTACTAGAAACTATGGCTAAATATCGGATTAGAGGCCACTTTTGACTCAAACGAAAGTGTATACTAAGACATTGAGCTTCTGTAATTTGAAAAGTGATAAAGTTTGTGTTATTTGGTGACTGCAATCGCCTTCCCCAAGCACTCACGTTAAGAGATATCGCTACACCACAACATCTACGAAACTGCTCCAAATGACACCAAAGTACTATGGGTGAGTAAAACAACTCGTTTTATTACAGAAATAAGGTTCAGATTGTAAAAAACATGAATATTCCTTTAAGATGTCTGCTGAAATTGCTAAGAACTCTGGTGTCTCTGAGGACACTTGGTCGAGCTGGCTTCATAAACTGGACATTGGTCTGCTACAATAGTATCTATTGCCACCACAATATTGACTGTAATCACTATTTAAATTATAACTGGATATTGTGTCATCCCTTGTCTTCGATCATTGGTAGAACGACTGATAACTACTGCCCTTAAACAAAAACCTCCTACTTCCCAAATTTTGTTACTCTCTGTAGAATCTCCAGAGTTTGATGATTAAGTTTGATTATAACTGTCCAGATTAAACTCTTGACAAAAATAAAGTCTAAATTCTAATCTCAAGGGGTGCTCCTTGCTTCTTACTCTGAAATGTCCGCATGTCATGTATTGATTTATGTGTATTGATGTGTTATACTCTGAAAAGCTAAGTCTAGAACTGATATTTACTCATATACAGGTATCTTAAGTAGAATGAATTCTTATGTCTTGCTCTTTTGATTTTGTTTTGATGTCAAAAGGAGCACACTCTTATGACATCAAGTTCAAGGGGACTAAGAAGCACTGTAACACTGATGGTTTGTCACGTCTTCCGCTGTCGACATCTGAGGAAGAAAAGTCTTCAGGATGTGATCCAGCGGAAGTGTTCCATACAGCACTCATGGACCCGCTGCCAGTAACAAATGCCATGATACAAAGGGAAACGCGACATGATCCAACACTTTCAAAAGTCTGGCTTGGCCTGCCCATGGGAATCCCTCCTTTCCTGAGTTTTCAGCAAGACATGACCAGCTGTCAGTTTGCCAGGGAACTCTGATGTGTGGTAGTCCAATCCAATCCAATCCAACTTTATTTATAAAGCACTTTAAAAACAACACAGTCGACCAAAGTGCTGTACACAGGTTAAAACACAAAACATGACACACAGTAACATTAAAAACAGAACATGATAAAAGTCAACTACTCACACTGAGTTAAAAGCCAATCTAAAAAAATGAGTTTTAAGAAGGGATTTAAAAACTAGGAAGTGAGTCGGCCTGTCTAACATTCAGTGGAAGTGCATTCCAGAGTCTTGGAGCAACCACTGAAAAGGCCCGATCACCCCTAAGTTTCCTTTTTGTCTTGAGGACAACAAGGAGAACCTGAGCTGCAGACCTGAGAGAGCGGGAGGGTGTGTAGGGCACCAGCAGGTCAGACAGATACTGTGGGGCCAGGCCATGGAGACAATTAAAAACAAATAAAAGAATCTTAAAATCAATGCAAAACTGAACAGGTAGCCAATGGAGAGATTGAAGAATGGGAGTTATGTGATCGAATTTGCGAGAACCAGTTAAAAGACGAGCAGCAGCATTTTGGACTAGCTGAAGACGGGAAAGCCTCTAAGCTTCGCACCAGAGTGTTGGAGAATCTGCATGAGGGTTCCATGGGCACTGTTCAAATGAAAAGCCTAGCACTTAGCTACAGTGCCGTGAAAAAGTATTTGCCCCCTTCCTGATTTCTGTGTTTTTTGCATATTTATCACTCAAAACATTGTCAGATCATCAAACCAATTTTAATATCACACAGAAACAACCCAAGGAAAGACAAAATTCAGTTTTTGAATGATGATTCCATTTATTAGTGCACAAAAAAAATCTAAACCTATCTGGCCCTATGTGAAAAAGTAATTGCCCCCCCTTGTTAAATCACAAACTAACTGTGACTAACCACAGTTTTGAGAAAACTTAGTTCAGTTCTACATGCCACACCCACACCTGATTGTCACCACCTGTGTTGAATCAAGAAATCACTTAAATAGTTCCTGTCAAACAAAGTGAAGTTGGCTACAACATCTCAAGAACAAACACATCATGCCACGATCCAAAGAAATTCAAGAACAAATGAGAAAAAAAGTGATAGAAGTCTATAATTCAGGAAAAGGTTACAAAGCCATTCCCAAAGCTCTGGGGCTCCAGCGAACCACTGTCAGAGCCATTATTCAAAAATGGAGGAAACTGGGAACAGTTGCAACCCTTCCCAGGAGTGGTCGACCAACTAAGATTACTCCAAGAGTGCGACGACGGCTCATTCAGGAAGTCACAAAAGAACCTAGACGCACATCGAAAGAACTACAGGCCTCGTTGGCCTCAGTTAAGGTCAGTGTTCATGACTCCACCATTAGAAAAACACTGGCCAAAAATGGCATCCATGGAAGAGTTCCCAGGAGAAAACCACTGCTTTCACAAAAGAACACAAAGGCTCGTCTCACCTTTGCCAAAAAGCACCTTGATGACCCTCAAGACTTTTGGAGAAACATTTTGTGGACCGATGAGTCTAAAATTGAACTTTTTGGAAGGTCTGCAGCCCGTTTCATCTGGCGTAAAAATGGCACAGCATTTGATAAAAAGAACATGGTGCCCACAGTAAAGCATGGTGGTGGCAGTGTGATGGTCTGGGCCTGCTTTGCTGCCTCAGGACCAGGACAACTTGCTGTGATTGACGGAAAAATGAATTCTGCTGTTTACCAGAAGATCCTGAAGGAGAATGTCCGGCCATCAGTTCGTGCCCTCAAACTCAAGCGCTCTTGGATCATGCAACAGGACAATGATCCAAAACACACCAGCAAGTCCACCTCTGAATGGCTCAAAGAAAACAAAATTAAGGTTTTGGAGTGGCCAAGTCAAAGTCCGGATTTAAATCCGATTGAGATGCTGTGGTGTGACCTTAAACGGGCAGTTCATACAAGAAAACCCTCCAATATGGCAGAATTGAAACAATTCTGCATAGAAGAGTGGGCCAAAATCCCTCCCCAGCGGTGTGAAAGACTCATCACCAATTATCGCAAACGTTTGGTTACAGTTATTGCTGTCAAAGGAGGCTCAACTGGCTATTAGATTAAGGGGGCAATTACTTTTTCACATAGGGCCAGATAGGTTTAGATTTTTTTTGTGCACTAATAAATGGAATCATCATTCAAAAACTGAATTTTGTCTTTCCTTGGGTTGTTTCTGTGTGATATTAAAATTGGTTTGATGATCTGACAATGTTTTGAGTGATAAATATGCAAAAAACACAGAAATCAGGAAGGGGGCAAATACTTTTTCACGGCACTGTACGTATGGTGGCCGGGGATAGATAAACAGATTGAGGACATCACCAAAACCTGCATAGGATGCCAGAGTCTTCAAAATGCACCCCCACAGGCACCCCTGCATCCGTGGGAATGGCCATCTGCGCCCTGGCAGAGAGTGCATGTTGATTTCGCTGGCCCATTCATGAACTCAATGTTCCTTGTAGCTGTAGATGCCCACTCAAAATGGCCCGAAGTCTTGAGAATGAAATCTACAACATCTGAAAAGACTATTTCTGTTTTGAGGAACATCTTCTCCAGGAATGGTCTGCCTGAGCAAATTGTGAGTGATAATGGCTCACAGTTCACTTCGGATGAATTTCAACTTTTCGTGAAAAAGAATGGCATCAAGCACTTTAGGTCTGCACCGCACCATCCAGCAACGAATGATTTAGCAGAATGGTTCGTGCAAACCTTTAAAAAGTCAATCAAAGCAATGAAAAAAGAGAACATTTCCCCCCCAACACAAGATTATTATCGATTATCGAGGAGACAAGTGGACACCTGGAAGGATAGTCACTGGAAGTGGCCCGCTGATGTATGAGGTGGATATTGGCGAGCATACTTGGAGACGTCATGTGGATCAGATCTTGGATGCTCAACCAAAGACCCCAGAGCAACCAACCTGCCCACCAGACCCTGTGACTAACTCTGATCACAACACTGACACTAGTGTAACACCGTCACCTGCAATTCAGGAAGTGCCCCCTAAAGAGAGCACTCCACAAGTCCCTAGACGTAATCCTGAATGGATCAGGGCGCCGCCAAAAAGACTGGATTTATGAGTTTTTTTTTGTTATGGATTGTTTCTTGTAAAAAAAAAAAAAAGATGTCAAAATGATATGTCAGCAGGAAAACACATTGTGTTAATTGTATTGAAGATACACGGTGGCTGAGTGGCTAGCACTCACGCTTCACAGCAAGAAGGTTCCGGGTTCGATCCCCGGGTCGCCCAGGCCTTTCTGTGTGTGTTCTGTGTGGAGTTTGCATGCATGGTCTGGGTTCGATCCCCGGGTCGCCTGGGCCTTTCTGTGTGGAGTTTGCATGTTCTCCCCATGTCTGGGTGGGTTTTCTCCGGGCACTCCGGTTTCCCCCACCAACCCAAAACATGCACCATAGGTACCTCCAGCTTAGGTCCTGACCAAACCGAAGCAAGAAGATCATGGAGATGGTCTCCGGGCGCACAAGTGTGCTGCCCACTGCTCCTAATATATGTATATATATACATAGGATGGGTTAAAATGCAGAGAAGAATTTCTCCAGTGTGAGATCAATAAAGTCACTTCTTCTTCTTCTAAAATGTGTTACTGTATGTTCCTTGAGATGTGTAGCATAAATCTAAAAGGGGAGGAGTGTAGTATCTAAGTGGATCTATTTGGTTAAGCAGAATTACTCCCCGAGTTATTGGTTTTACCTGTAGGTAATATCCCTGCCTGAAATTGGACAAAAACACACATATTATTATTACTGTGAAACAAGTGGAACAATTGGTTGCCAGCAAACCTGACCTTGACAAATGCAGAAGAAGAGATTGTTCTGTGGAACATGTGGTTGTTTACAGTGTGGTTGCTAGGTAACAGTCACCCCTTTTTAGTAGTTGAATCGAAGCACAGATACATTTGACATTTATCTATGGTTTTTCAGATTAAAAATAATCTCTTCAATGGGACACACACACACTCAAATGGGGGGGGGGGCTTTTTTTTTTTTTTTAATCAAATTTTCCATAAGAACTAACATTTTTCAATTTTGCTACACTGAAATAGTAGGCAAATTGGAGGAAGTTGGTAAGGTTATAAAGAATATGTAATAGACACAGATTTTTCTTGTTTCATATTTGCACTTATGTTCTTTTCTCTTTCTGCAGGGTGGTCTTGTCCTTGGCGCAGACACAAGCGCCACTGAGGGCATGGTAGTGGCAGACAAGAACTGTTCAAAAATCCACTACATTTCCCCTAATATTTAGTAAGTAACAAATATTGTTTCCTATGCTTTTTTAATTTGCCTCTAACGTCATACATTTTTGATGTTGCAGCTGCTGTGGTGCAGGGACAGCAGCTGACACAGAGATGACCACTCAGCTCATCTCCTCTAACCTTGAGCTCCACTCGCTTTCCACCGGCAGACTGCCTCGAGTAGTCACAGTCAATCGCATGCTTAAGCAGATGCTCTTCAGGTAGTCTACTGCTACCAAATCTGATTAAAAAAATAATAATAATTGAATAAAAGCAATAAAAGCCAAATTTTGAAAATGTTTGATACAAACATAAAAAATACATGTATTTTTGTAATTATTCCCTGCTGTATTCTAGGCATCAGAGCCACATTGATGCCACTCTGGTTTTGGGTGGGGTTGACTGCAACGGTCCACATCTCTACAGCATTTATCCTCATGGCTCCACTGACAAACTGCCCTATGTCACCATGGGTATCTGTCTCTTCATTCAATTTAAACTTGACAATTGTATGACTGTAGTCTTATGCCTTTACTGCTTTCATTTTAGGATCTGGGTCTCTTGCTGCTATGGCAGTGTTTGAAGACCGTTATAAGCCGGACATGGAGGTATATTTTCTTTGAATTCTTCTTTGAATTTTGTAAAGCAAGTGTCCATATATTTGAGGTGAAATTACAGATGTTAAACTTGTGTAACTATTTACAGGAGGAGGAAGCTAAGCAACTGGTGCGCGATGCCATTGCTGCTGGAATCTTTAATGATCTGGGCTCCGGCAGCAACATAGATCTTTGTGTGATCAGCAAGAGCAAAGTGGACTACCTGCGACCACACGATGAGGCCAACAAGAAGGGTGTCAGGTATGGACCATGTAATGTCCTCGACAGAGGAAGTACAGAGGTTTAACTGAAAACTGCTTTACCTAGAGAGTGACTTGTCCCTGCTCATTTTGTACTAAAGAGTAAATGAGCTTGAAGCCATGAGTAGTGAGCAGCAGTGAGCAGTGAGTAAAATATATTTTCAGTAGTGTCTTTGTAGTGATGCCTAGATAGTTTAACTGTTTGGCTCCATGTCCTGATTTTGTGTGCTATAAACATTAACCATGCAGTTTTTAATTTCTTAATTTTCAGAATGTTATTTATTTTGTAAATGTGTTCTCTGTATAGGACTGGAAACTACAAATACAAGAGGGGTACGACTGGTGTGTTGACCGAAGTTGTGACCCCTTTGGATCTGGAGGTGGTTGAAGAGACCATTCAGACCATGGACACCTCCTAACAACCACATTTGTCCAAGGTAAAATGAGAAATTCAATTTGTCAACTGGACAAAGGTTATTTGGTCACAGCTCATCCAAGCTACTTCGTCGGACCTTACAACACAGGGCCCAAGTGGTTCCTACAAGCACAGAGGGAAAGGAGAAAGAAGAAGAACATGTGCAGAAAGCCCTCTCTTTTGTGGATATCCTAAATGGGCTTTCAACAAAACCAAGAGAGACAAGGACAAGAAACAAGATAACAGAGAATCCGAACCCAGGAGGAAAGGGGTAGCGATTCCTTACCTGGCCGGCGTTTCTGAAAAACTACAACTCCGACATGTCTGACATTACAACACAGGGACCAAGTGGTTCCTAAAACAGAGGAACTCCAGAAAACTACAGAGGATTTTCAGACAATATTAAATCCTAGTCCATTTCAAACCCACAAACACTTTAAGACAGAAACTGGTCCACCCAAAGGACAAAACACAGAGCCACAAACAAAGCAATGTAGTCTACTCCATTCAGTGTAGTGAAGACTGTAGTGAGCGCTACATTGGAGAAACAAAACAGCCACTTCACAAGAGGATGTACCAACATCGACGGGCGTGCCAGATTGGACCTTCATCTGCCGTACATCTCCACCTAGAAGCCACGGGCCATTCCTTTGAGGACACTGCAGTACAGATCTTAGCCAGGGAAAAGAACTGGTTTGAGAGGGGAGTTAAAGAGGCTATTTTTGTCAAAAAAAGAGAACCCTTCCTTGAACAGGAATGGAGGGGTCAGACACACTTTGTCTCCCATATATAATTTCATTCTCAAACCTAAATCAAAACAAAGAAAACAATAGGACTAGCCAGGTCAGGTCCAGAGGTGTGAAAACACCCATTATGGTACTGAATGGGTATGCTACACAAGACCCCAGACAGAAACTGAAAACAAAGAGGTGGGATAGTTTCATACTAATTTCATTGTAATTAGCTCCTCCCTGCAGCTAGATATAAGCAGTGTCCACCAGCACTCTAGCCAGAACTGACGAAGTAGCTTGGATGAGCTGCAAAACATCTTCGACCAAATAAACTTTGTCCAGTTGACAAATTGAATTTCTCCTTTTACCATGGATTCTACCTGGATGACTGAGGGATTCTTCACACATTTGTCCAAGATTTTTCCTATAACCTGTTAAGATACATTTTGTTTTGCAATGAAAGTCTTCAGTTGTATAAAAGAACTGCATCTTCAGATGTTTGTGTTGTGTGTTTATATAAATGTCTGGTTTCATTTTTACATCTCATCCTATTGTACATCTGAATAGGTGTTTGTCATTTAACTGCACTGTATTAGTAAAGTGTGTAACAAAGAGAGAGGCTTTCCTCCACATAAATGTTATTCATATTGCATAGTAAAATACAAGTTTGTAACAAAGGCAAGTTGAGGCAAGGTCACAATTCAATAAGTACAGTAAGTGGTTGATAACACTTTGTAAAGAGTACAACGTATCTACAAGACTTAACAGAAGAAACAAAAGTATTTCACAGCATCTTGTTAACAAGGTGTGTTTCACAGTGACCAAGGTCTATACAGGCATAGAGAAATGTAGATTAAATCTATCAAGCATCACAACACTGCATGTGCATTGCAAAATTATATTTAAGGAACATAACCACCATGATCTGCCTAATAAAGTAATAAATCCTTACTTCCTGAACAATAGCTTTGAGTATATATACATTACATGTGTAATGTAATTGTCTTCACAACAAAAATACCCTAAAGGACCCCTTATGAGTGAGACATGAACCTCATGTAATGTGAGTATATCACCCAATAGCTTCGAGTAACACATTATCTTTGGAATGCAATTCTGGTGGAGTTATGCAAAAACAAATTAACATATACCTGACATCAAAACTTTAATCAGAACTGTAAATAAAAGGGCATACTGAGTTCACCCTTGATGAACTTCCTTCCAACAGCTCAGTTCTCCACGACAGAGCTGCAACAGCTGTGAAAAGATGACGCTTGTACAGTTTTTGTGGTGTGTTCTTGAGCTCTGGAGAAGGGTTGAGATAAAGGTCTGTTTTCTGTAGCGGGAGACATAGCTTATGTCCAGTGCTTATGAAATCCTTAAGCAGTTGCGCCCGAAAGCAGAGATTCTCTTCAGGTGCTTGAAGTCCACATGTGCATCTGTTTGGCAAATTGCATCACAAAGACAATGTCCGGTCTCTGGTCTGGGTCTGGATTAATGCACATGCTCACCAGGTCTCTCAGCTGCAAGCAGTATTGAAACAGAATTAATCAGAGAATACTGTGCAACAATCCTCAACTAAAAAAAAAAAAAAAAAAAATCAACATAGTCCACTGAAAGCAGTGTTCTGTGTCTGCCTTTCAAAAGACATCACACTTGATTTGTGTTGCACAATCAAATCAGCATGACCATTTAAGCTTCAGGAGATCTCTTGATACTGACTCACACAGCTGGGTCAACTGTCACATGGTAAACAAACCTTCTCAGAGTAGTGATCGGCTGGGAGAGGAGGATAATCACACTGTTCAATCTTCTGGCAGAGGGACAGAAGATTCATCTTATCCCCATAAAAAGGACTCTGCAAAGCAGCCATCTAGACAGTGGACACAATGTAAATGTGAAATTGTCTAAATCACACGGATCTGACAAAAGTACTTAAATTGGTTCACTAGGTTTCCTATTCAGTGACACAATGAGTGTGTTTACAGGCGCACGGGTATCCCGGTTATGAGCCTTATCCCGGTTATGACAGTATTCTGGATATGGTGTTTACATGCAGGATACGCATATTCGTGTATACATGCGCCATTAGAGTATCCTGGATATTTAGTGCGGTTACTATGGTAACTATGGCACAGATATGGCAAGGCGCTAAACATGTAGCAACTTTGCTAATTTAAGGCTTTTTAATAAGTTTCTAACTATATAAAAAAAGAAGAGATACATTCAAGAACATGTCTGTCACAACTTCAGTAAAAGTCATTTTTAATTTTTAGTTGAAAAATACAATACAGTGTCACAGAGTCGGTTTAATTAAAGAGCAGCACAAACCAGAACCACAGAGTTGAGCCTGGTGTTAAAAGATGGCTGTATGAAACGGTACACTGCCTTATTTTGTTTACAAGTATAAAATATTATTACTTCAAAAGTCCTGGTAGAAGTTTGGGAAAGTAACTGCTCCTACCATTTTTGTTAATCGAGTTTGCACATGCTCAGTACAGCACCGGTTTTGAGAAATCAGGACACTGCATCTCTCTGAAAAACTCAGTAAGAGTGTCCTGGTTTCTCATAACAATGATACTCTAACTGCATTAACATGGACACTCGCGTAACTAAGATAGTCAAAAAAAACCTGATCATAACCGGGATACTCAAACGCATGTATACGCACTCACTGTTTCACGTGATCCTAATGCGATGATTAAAAAACAAACATAAAACTTGCCTCATATAGAAGACATCCCAAGGACCAGATGTCTGACTTAAAATTATATCCATTCTCATGGATCCGCTCGGGTGACATATAGTATGGTGTCCCAACTGAGCCAAAAAAGATTTATAATGATCATTGTTATTTTTAACTGTAACTTTTTCAATATTTAAGCTTACGCTGAGTAAGATTTTACCTAAGGAGTGAGCTGCAGTGGTTTTTGAGCTAAAGAAGCGTCCTAATCCGAGATCTCCCAACTTTACTTCTCCAGTGGCTGTAATGAATACATTGGCTGGTTTGATATCTGAAACATAAAATGTAATCTTCACAATTAAAATGGTCTCAAACATAATTAAATAAAGACAAGAGCAATAGTAGTGGCTAGGGTGGTATAAATGTTACAGAAGGAAGAGTAACTGCTTACCCCTGTGCATTACTCTTCGTGAATGCATATGTTCCAGAGCACTGCACAGTTGTACAAAATACTTCCATATTGTTCTTTCTGGAATCAGCCGTCGCTTCTTCTTGAAATACTGTGCCCAGAGCAGTTACGATTATATTTTGAACACCTGTAGCATGACATGTGTAGCACATAGTATTCCAAACCTTAATCATTTGGGACAGATCACCAGCGTCAGCCAGCTCCAGAACAATGTTGAGTTCATTGTCTTCAATAAATGAGTCTAGGTACTTGATTATATTTGGATGATTAAGTTGCTAAATGGAAACAAAACAAATTTAGGTGCATTTAACGGTTAAAAGCGTTGACAAATAAATCAAAATTTACCTTAAGTAAATCTATTTCTTTTATGCAGTCCTGACGAGCTTTGGCATCCAACATCTCAAAGATCTGGAGTGCCAAATATATAAAATTTGTGAATTGTCTGATATCAGGTCACACTCAGTTTTACTTGATAAAATTCACTGTCTCATTAAGTGCAATGTAATGCACTGTGCAATAATTAACATCGCAATACAGTGAGTTGTGTTTGAGCTACATGCTAATTTTGTTCTGTGGCATGTTACAATGTGCTTAATGACTGTGGTGGAATCAGTTTAAGTTAGGTAAGTTATTTAGTACCTGAACTTTTTTGAGTGCAACTAGTTGTCCTTCCAGCAGGTATGTGGCTTTGTAGACTTCACTGAACTGACCACGACCAATCTTCTTTTCAATACGAAAATTTGCAAGAGTGCAACAATATGTGCAGCTTGGCGCATTTTTCTATGTATTAAAAATGACATTTGAGTAATATCATAAACCAATGTGCACAGGATTATTCATTACAAGTTTTACCTGATCCTCCTGAATCTTGTATAATGGTTTGTGGTTGTCTAATGTGGCCTCATTCTTCTGCGTTTCCATGGTGGCATCACCTCCAAGAAATTGCCACTATTTCAACAGAAAATAATGTGGTAAGAGGTCACAATGTCTCTACAAACAAAACACACATTGTGTAAAGCCCAATAAATGTGGGTAATAAAATATAAATAAAGTTTAGATAGTGGAAAAAATTATTGCTTTGAGTGATGCAAGGTATTCCACGTCAATAAACGGACAGTAAATAAACGGACAATAAATGGAAATGAGGGGGAAATGTGAGGCTAATTAAGTCTCAAATACAATAATACTTAAAATGAATTTGGCATGCTGGGTTACTGATGCCATGAATAAAATCATATCAAACAGATCAAAGGCACAGTAATTTTAGACCTTCCTAAAAGTTGCTTCCAACTAGGGATGTCAACAATTAATCGATTAACGGTTAATAGTCGATTAAGACGTTGGTCGATCAAAATGCATTAATTGTAATTAACCGCTAACCGCGGACACGCGCGGTCATGAAACAAGGCAACCGCGCTGCGCCAAGCTCGACTCACAGCCGACCGCAGGCGCCAACGGCACTACTCAGCAGCCCCGGGTGTACGCGCGAGGCGTGATCGAACCCGGAATGCGTGCCGCTGCTGGTTTCGCCGCGCCCCGAGCCCCGCGCGGCTGGCCTGCGGCTCGGAGCGCGGGCCGCGGCGAAACCAGCAGCGGCACCTGGTGGTTTAATCCTGGTCTAGTCCAGGTCTAAACCCGGTCCAGTCCAGGTCCAGACCTGGTTCAGACCTGGGGGGTATTCCACGAACGTGGCTAAACTTAGCCGCGACTAAGTGCTAAGTTCTCGCCTGGCTGAGACACAACTTAGACAAAAGCTTGAACCCGTTCCACAAACGCATTTCAGCTGCGCCTAGTCAGAGCTAAGCCCAGTCAGGCCTAATCAGGCCGGGCCTAGACGCGTGCACGGGGAAGGTAAGAAGCCCTGAACAAGCGACTGTCGAAAACGCGATCATGTCGAAGATTCGGGCCGATTATTTCAGCGCATCAGAACAGAAGTTGCTTTTGGAACCCTACAACGCACTTGCGATAACCAAGGCAAGAGACATGGCATGGCAGAAGATCGCCGAGCGCTTAAATACGTAAGTTAAGTCCTATAACAGTGCTGGACATTGAGTTTTTTTTAAGTCTGTTTTTCACCGTCGACGTCGCAAGGTGGCGCAAGGGTAAAGTCTCCGTCTGGGGTGCGGGAGTTTGTGAGTTCGATTCTCACGGTGGGTAGTTGATGGCATAATTATTATATATTTGTATAGCAGTCTTGTCAGTTGTAATTTATTTTTACTGTGTAAAAGTATTTGCTCCAACTAATACGTTAAACTGTGTTATCTTGTCTTTGAGCAGGAATAATGTGAAGAGGACTGTTTTGCAGGTAAAGACAAAGCATAAAAACATTTTGCAGAGTGGTAAGTAGGCTAATATTAATATTATTATTCAGTGAAATTAGTAATACTGTTGAAATGGTACCTTAATTTAATTTAAAATGAACAGTAGCTACCAAGCCACAGGAGGTGGGAGCCCCCCTCAAAACCTTTCACCTGCAGAGGAGCTGGCACTGGCCCTAAACCGGGGTCGCCCACTGGTGGAGGTAATTGAAGGAGGGACCCCATCAAAGATCCTTCCTGTGAGTTCTTCTGAAGAGTATATTCAAGCTATTCTCTAGGCTAATGCTTGCCTCAGCTGTGATCAAAGCATTTGTATATTTTAATTATATGTTTGTGTTCTAGTTACTGAAGATGGTGTACACTTGGACCCTCCTCAGCAGTCCTCCAGCAGTGCCTTGCCTGACCCTCAGCGGTCCTCCAGCAGTGCCTTGCCTGACCCTCAGCAGTCCTCCAGCAGTGCCTTGCCTGACCCTCAGCGGTCCTCCAGCAGTGCCTTGCCTGACCCTCAGCAGTCCTCCAGCAGTGGCCTCACACCAGAATGTCATACCTAATGTCTTTTATTGTTTTATGCCTATTGATGGAAATTGATAAATAGGATTTCATTAAAAAGGCTTGCACAGCATCTCTGAAGCAAATTTGTTGAATCATTGAAATGTTGCATCATGGAGTGTGCCTGTTATTTGGCTACATTTTGTTTTAAAAGTAAAGGTTTACCTTTAACTGTATTCTTTGATAGAGATGTCACATAAAATATAAAGTGTCAATGTCGTCAAGTGAGAGTGATGTTAGACCCAACTGATATAAGTTATGTGATGATAACAATAATTGTAGGTTAAATTTATTTCCATTTCTGTAATATGTTGCAAATAGAAATGCGTGAAAATTTGACTTGGGCATCAATAGGTCAATAGCGGGAATCGAACCCCGGTCGCCGGTTTGATAGTCAAAGCACATAACCACTCGACCAAAGCCTTTCTTTAAAAACAGCCTTTCTTTATAAACATATGCTTTTGAACAGCAGTTCAAAAGCATATGTTTAGATTACCGGAGAATTGTCAAGAACCAAGAATGTAAGGTAATTTCTTTTTTTTTGCTGATATTGTTTTCGGACAACACAGATACTCATGCGGGAGGTGTGTGGAACTGTTTGTTTGACACTCTGTTTACGTCAGGTACGTATTCTCTGCGACACGGCCTAACTAAGACAGACAACTTTAGCTTCCCCCCGACCAGACTATCTGCTAAGACCATGTTGCCCCAGTAACTCAGCGGGAACTAAGTTTAGCGAGCGTCGTGGAACCGAACTCTCACTTAACCTAGCGCCAACTGACGAACAAAGCCGGGCTTTGCGCTTAGTAGCTTTCGTGGAATACCCCCCAGGTCCAGTCCACGTTCAGTCCTGGTCTAGTCTCTTAGCCAATCAGGACAGAACACAATGTTACACTATAAAAAAAAAAAATTGGATAGAGCGAGGGATTACTGTATTTTGTTATTCAGCATCAATACATTTGTCTGCTTTTTACTAAGGAATAATTTATTGAGGAATATACAATATAATAATACTATGATATATTTATGACTCAGTGTTATGTATACTATAGCTTATATTCTTAAAGACCCTATTGAAACACTAAAATTCAGGTGAAAAACGCCGCTTATCAGTTAATCGTTAATCGATCGATAAGGTCAATCAACTATCAGTTAACTATCAGTGTGCTGCCTCTTGGCCAGGTCGCCATTGTAAATGAGAACTGGTTCTCAATTGGTTTACCTGGATAAATAAAGGTTAAATAAAAAATAAAATTAATGAATTAACCGATAATTTGCATCCCTACTTCCAACCCATTTATTCTTCAACAGCCCTGTACAATTGTACTCCACGCTGCACCACAATGCTGAGTCAGCACTAACTGCGGCACATGTGCAAACTTGCACTCACTTTAACCTACTCAGCTCCACCACAACCCATTAACATTTTAGCAATGCCAATTGGGCTTCCTGCCAAGCTTTAGGTTACAGCAAGAACAATGCCGGCTCTGTACATAAGGCTTGTTCAGATAACAGTGCAACAGCACAGTGCACATTTACACTGAATCGCTTTATCAGTAAAATGCTATTTGCGCCAAATTTGTCTGGAATCTGAAATATCAGGGCCAAAATACTGGCTTCCATTTTTTTGTCTTTTATGAATATAAATCATGTAGTGATGTATTTAAGATATTTATACACCTGTCAGGTCAGGAGCAGTCAGCAGATGAGAGTTGGGTGGACTGAGATAAGGATCCCGGTCCAGTAATTAAACCAACCAACAGATAATATAAAGTGAGTTTCCATGTATTTCTTGTAGCTGTGTTTAGAGGACCTTGGCCTGAATGGAATGGAGTCATGCTAATGCAGATGTAATCAATACACCAAGAACTTTGAGCTAAATAGATAGCCTATTAAAATGATTTGACATAACTTCATCATATACTAATAATAGTATAGTAAGCATATAGTAATATCACTAAAATTAAAACCCAAAGTTGGCAGTTGGCTTTGTCTATTAGAAATGGCTGCACAATGTTAAAATCAAATCAAAATCAAGATCTGTTCTCTGAATCAAAATAAAATTAGACAATGGACATCCTACCAAGTAATTTAACTGCCTCCACATAGGCCTGGACAATATGGTGGTAAAAATGGTTTTATGATCTCATTCCTGTGGTGATATGCTTTTTCCATTTTTTTGGTATCAATATACCGAAGTATATATTGAAATGGTTGATGTTACAGCATTTATCACTTTGATCTTAAATTACCAAACAGTAGTCAAATAGGGCTTTGCAGACATGTGTGAAGACATGGCTTCCTGCAGTGTGGACACTAACCAGCTGCCTGGGCCAAACAGAGCTCCCTGTCACAGTTGACACGTGACTAATTTTAGCCAGTTATTTGACCTTGCCTGCCCAGGCATCCTCACAACCAGCGCCGCCTCAGCACTGCTCTTGCTCTGATGCATATGTTCATTTAGAGTTTACACTCATAGACACGAGTTGTTTTCAGACACTGCAATGGAACCACCACCTGGGTCCAATTCCTTTCTCGTGCAAATCTGTAATAGTCCATCTATTCAGCAAGAAATCTATTAGGCCTATCTGAAGCCACCACCAGCACAGCATTTTGACCAAGATATCAGAGAGCGCACAGGCTAATGTTAAACAAACAGGCCCAAGTTCGTCTCACAATTTAGTTTCACAGATATCAGCAGCCGGTGTAAAAACTATAGCTCCTAAAGTTGTCCTTCAAGTTTAAAACCCACCCAAGCAGCAGCTATAGCGATAAAAAGTTCAGAAAAACAAGAGATCAGATCGATCGGCTGTAACAGTTTAGTTTCCGTTCGTGGCGCAGAAATATAATTGCCATATGTTGCTCACGTTGCCCGAAGTGGAAGGCTAACTTGCAGCTAGCTGTGGATAGCCCCTCCGGTATTCAAAAATAGTAAACAACACGTTGTAGCTACACCTCGGAGAGGTCGATATAGCCTTCCCACACAAGGAACAGTCTACCAACAAGCTGGAAAAAACAAATAGTCCATTATAAAGTTAACAGATTAACAAGATTTGAGTTATTTCCTACAAACCTTGTTACTTACCTCAAGAAGACAAACGTTAGCCTTGACTGAAACGTCCCAACAAGTTACATTGGTCCTTGTTGTTGTGCAACTTTGAACAACGACAGGCAGCGGTCCCCCTCCCCACCTCCGACGGTGTGACTGCGGCTAATGCCCGCCCCTGCCGCTACTGGTGCCACGAGGCTATTCAAGCCTCCAGACGCTACTGAAATGACGAAACGAAAACTTTAACCCGCAGAAAAAAAGTAAAAGCAAGTTTTAAAAGTAGGTCAAACGTCACGCAAATGCCCCTCTTCGCTCGTGCCAAGCTGGATTGCTTGGTGGGACACGTGCCAAACTTTATGATGCACAACAGTCAGTCATGTTAGTTCGTTAGTTTAGTTTAGCAGGTTATCTGCAGTTCTAACAAACTTTGAGTTGGCTTGAAGTATGGATTGGAGATGGTAAAACATAGGCTAGCTCCTAGTTTCAATGTGCCCATCCCAGTTTAACCAAATATAGGCCTAAATCTTCTAATTTTTCAGCTTTCTAATCTAATATTTTCCCATAATTAGGCTGTTCTCGTTAAACAGGGTTGACTGAGCAACATAAGACCATTTGCGGTCTATAGAAACCCACTATGTTTTCTTATTTTTGAAGCAGCGAAGTTATAATTCATTCACACACTATGAGGAATTTAAAAATCAGTACGTAATTAGTGAGAAAATCAAGTAAGTAATTAGTTACTCAAAGAAAAAATCTTAACAAAAACGACTATTGCAAAAAAAAAAAAAAAAAGCAATTTTATAGGCCTAGAGTTATTTTGTTTTTTCATACTGGGAGAATAATTTGCAAGCTATTAAATATGCATTAACAGTTTAGGTAAAATTCTTCCCTAAAACAATACATCAAAAACAATACAAAAATTATTCCAAAAAGTTACTTTGGGGTAAGTTGAACTGGGCTTGTGGTGTAAACTGATCCACCCCTGCTCCTATAAAAAATAATGGCAAGAAAATTATATTTCAAAATAAATGTGTATATATATATATATATATATATATATATATATATATATATATATATGGCGCACGGCGGAAGAATACGGCCTAGTGTGCGTGCCCAAATGGTCAATGTGGGCGGAAGTACCTGATGTGGGCTCTGATCTGCTCCTATGAAAGCGACAGTGATAACCAAGCAGCGTAGTGGTCTAATTATTGAGATGCAAAGGTTATTGGTGCTTTGGTTGGAAGATCAAAGGCAAAATCCGGCTTACGACGAAATTCGGGTTACGACGCGTCTTAATATATATATATACATATATATCAGTTTTAGGTGGCAGACCACTTTACCTCACCTTTTGGTCAAACGGTAATCCCCAATCTTCAGACCTAAACAGCAGTTTAGTTTGATCTGACACATTATTTGAATGTGGGTGAAAAGATCAAAATCTAGACTTCTGTGAAAATGCAGCCCCATAGTTTTATTTTCTTGTGTTTAAACACCTACTGTTATTCTTTACATTCATGGTGACATTTTGCCTAAAAGAAGTTCCAGCTTTAAAATAGCCTAAAGAAATTGACTCAGTGATCTTAAACCAGTTGCCAGCACAATTATTTAACTAGATCACAACTCTTTAATAGTTATCAGAAATCGGTGAAATTGCCTGCCTTTACTTTTTATTCTTCAGAAAGGCTACATTTTTAAATGGGTAGGTTACTTCAAGATTTTTATGTTCAGAAGACATTTTTATGCGATAGCTTACTTTTATCTTCTTGAGCAATATTTTGCTCAAGATTGTATTTTTCATGATTATGCGTTTACTTAAACCCAATGAGTGTCAATAATTTTGCACATGGACCACTGAATTTAAAGAATATCTGTGAAAGACCTATTTGGTCATGTGTTTTTTTTCCCTATAGGTCTACGTAAGTGAAAACTCACCCTAACCCTAAGTCAGATTCTCAAGTACCCTGTGTAGTGTATCCATGAGCGTTTTGTGGGTGGTGGCTTGTGGGTGTTGTCGTTTTTAAACTATCGCGAAGCATTGCTATGGCCTCTCATGCTTTCTTAGAAATACTACATTTCCCATAGATCAGCGGGGCATACAGCGTGATCTACGCGTGTAGACCATGGCCATGGCGATATGCACCGCTATGTGACAGGTTAGCTCCAGAAAAGCATCCCCAGACTGTCGCGGCTGCGCACTCACGGCTGCTGCCAGCGTTAGCTGGACAATATTTAATGATGGGATCCCGAATCAAGTAAGAATATTTTTCTTGAGATGTTTTTAATGGATGTGTCAGCTCATCGCTAGCTTTTATTTTCGTGAGTCATTGGTAAAACTGTCCATACCAGGCCCAGACTTGTTGCGACACTAAGATAAAAACATCTGCAAAAACAGACTTCAGCTCTGAATTTTGAGAGCATTATACTGTTAAATTACCTCCTCGTGTTCTAATATAATGTTCCGTAATGATCATGGTCCCGTTATCAGTGTGTCAGATGCTTATGCGCGGTTCGCCCCTTCTTCCTCCGGATGCTGGACAAGACAAAAGTAGCCCTCACTGACCACAGGCAGGAATATGACACATAGGCGTGTGCCTCCTCTGTTCCTCTATTCTTCTGTAATGCTTTTATTATTCATCTACTAGAGAAATGACAGCCATGTCATATTAATTAAAGACAATGGTAAAAACAAGATCTTTGGATAGATGGAGCACTCTATTATCAATGCACACTGTTAGTAATGCTGTTATTATCGTCTCAAAAAGCTCCATCTTGTTCTTATGAATGTTTGGGTGAATTGCAGCAATTGAACTAAAGCCCCTTCAGAAAAATGTAAATATATTACAGAGCAGTGATGTGACTATAAACCCAGGATTTTATTAATCATTAGTTAGCATGTAATACCTTCATTTTGTAACTATTTCAAACACACACACACACACACACACACACACACACACACACACACACACACACACACACACACACAGGCCTATATAATAGCCCATTTATGTATGTATGTATGTATGTATGTATGTATGTATGTATGTATGTATATTGTGACTCTTTCCAATGTTTATTTTATTTCAGAGAAAGCCCAGAGACTACCTTTGAGATTTATTTAGAGGTATCCCATTCTGGAACACCAGGTTCTAGTAAGTTGCATCCTCTTTTGTCTGCTCACATTCATATTATCTTTGATCTTTTGGTCTATGGGAGTCATATTACAGTTGGCCTACATGTCTCAATTATGTGGTAGGTGCAATGTGTGTATAGTTTTTTCTTCTTGCATTTATGTCGTACAAAATATATGGTACTCTTTTGCAATTTGTATTAACACCATCATATGTTATTTTATATATTATGTTATTATACATGTTAATATTAATTGTTTTGTCCATTTTTACAGAACCAGTGATCCACCGGCAGTTTCCTGAAGATTATAATGAGAAGGTCTGAACATACGCATAACCCATTTTATATTTCTTAATCAAGATGTCTATGTGTTTATTCCATACAAATGTATTTTTATTTTGCAGGAAACTCTTAATACAGTACCCAAGTTCTGCTTTCCTTTTAACATGGACAGGTAGTGATTTTTCATTCCCTCAGAATTGCATAACTGTGACCACTCCAATGCTGACTGCATTGACTCAAAGTGCATTGTGTTTAAAGTCCTTACCACATGCTTCTGCGGCCACTCAAGAGAATTATAAAACTATTTGTGCGCACTGTATAATATGAGTTGCAAAAGCTTTTATTAAAATAATAATTACTTTGTTGAGGTTTGCTTACTTTTTCATACTTTTCATATTTCAGTCTAACAGTCAACCAAGTTGGCCAGAACTTCACCTTTGTTTTAACGGATATTGAGAGCAAACAGAGATTTGGTTTTTGCCGTCTCTCCTCGGGTGCGCACACCTGCTACTGCATTCTCAGGTTGGTGTTTGTGTGCATAAGGCAAAAGAGATAATTTGACATCCTTTCATTGCACCTTTATTTGACTGTAGAAACCTACAGAAAATTTAGGGCAGGTTAAAATGAAAGGTTAAAATATATTTATTTCAGCTACCTGCCTTGGTTTGAGGTCTTCTACAAGTTACTTAACATTATTGCAGATTACACTGTCAAAGGCCAGGTAAGAGATTCATGCTCTTTTGTGTGTTTGATTATCAGTACTTGAAACATACAGTTTATGCCAAATTGATTTCTAAATATTTCAGGAAAGCCCCCTACAAGAGCTCCTGGTGTCACTACATACTCTCCCTATCCAAGAGCCTGGAGTTCCTGTTCATCTGGGCATGGTGAGAAATATTTCCCCAGCATCTTTACATGTAAAAGTCATCCAGATAGGAGTTCATGGCACCGTCATGGTCAGAGAATTCCTAATAGACTCATCTCTCTGTAGAGACCCAATATGCCCACACACTCCACAAAGCCTTTAAATACCAGTTTCCAATAACCGATCTCTCTCTGCTAATAGCATTCCTTCTTCACTGTGCCTGACACAAGAGAGCTCCCTAGTATACCAGAAAATGTGAGTAATAACCTTGTAATTCTAACTATTGACACAGTATATGCTGTAATGATGTAGGTCTGTTAGAAAATGCAAATATATATAATATATATATTTTTTTTTATCTTGCAGAGAAACTTAACAGAGTATTTTGTAGCTGTAGATGTCAATAACATGCTCCATCTTTATGCTAGTATGCTTTATGAACGCCGAATCCTCATATGTTGTAGCAAACTAAGCACTGTAAGTATTTTATTGCAGGACATTTGTAGTGCATTTGGTTTAAGATTTTATAACAGTTTTTCCATCCTTATTTATCCAGTTAACTGCTTGTGTCCATGGGTCAGCCGCCATGTTGTATCCAATGCACTGGCAACATGTTTACATTCCTGTTCTGCCTCAACATCTGTTAGACTACTGCTGGTATGTGCATATTGTGACCACTCATACTGTCCACTTATCTAATGGTCCTCCAAACTCAGAAATGTCATACTTTGATGTTCAAAACCCACTTATGACTCTTATAAATGTAATTGCTTCTGTTTTTAGTGCCCCAATGCCTTACCTAATTGGAGTGCATTCCAGCTTAATGGAGGTAAATTTTATCTATTTTCTGCCTTCTTAATTTATTTAAAGTTAATCTGTCTTACCATTGGCTTTTTGCTCATTGTAGAAAGTTCGGGGAATGTCTCTTGATGATGTGGTGATCCTCAATGTGGACACTAACACACTGGAAACTTCTTATGAAGACCTCCAAAGCCTCCCTAATGATGTGGTGAGGACATTATTATCATTGTGTTAATCAACAGTTATTTAATCCAAGGAATGTGTTGTGATAACACAGTTTGTTTGTCAGGTTTCCTCTCTAAAAAATCGACTGAGAAAAGTATCAACAACAACAGGCGATGGTGTGGCACGAGCCTTTCTGAAGAGCCAGGCTGCTCTATTTGGCAGCTACAGAAATGCCCTGCAGATTGAGCCGGTCAGTGAATGGACCACAGCAAAATCAATGCACTGGATTTCCCATGGTATGTCTAACTTCAGTGTTTTTAGGGAGAGCCAATCACCTTTAATGAAGAAACATTTATCAACCATCGGTCAAGTGCAATGAGGCAGTTTCTTCAGAGTGCGATTCAGTTGCAACTATTCAAACAGGTATAAATTCAATATAATTACATTAATGTAAAAATAGAACACTCTTCTTGATTTAGTAATGTTTTGGAATCTATTATGAAGAAAGTTCTTAAATTTCTGTAATCCACAGAACTAAAAACTCTGTTTTTAGGGAAAGGATAAATCATAAGCAAATGTTATTCAAAACTGGTTTAGTCATCAGAAATATTCAAATGTGGCAAAAAGGCCAAAATATCTTTAAGGGTGCTACCCTTACGTATTTTTCTATTTTAATTTGACTTGTACATATACATTATATATGTGTAGAATCCCTCAGTTGTCCAGGTAGAATCCATGGCAAAAGGAAAAATTAAATTTGTCAACTGGACAAAAGTTTATTTGGTCGAATACATTTCGCAGCTCATCCAAGCTGCTTCTTCAATTTTAGACACTTTAAGACACTTGCTAAGCTAAGCTATACCCCAGAGAAATTCGAATAACAAAAAGGAACAAATGAGTTGAGATAGTTTCAGAGCTTTTTCAGTGCAGTTAGCTCCGCCTAGGGCTGAGTAGAGATGCTAAACGAGAAACAAAAGATACAGGTTAGTTGAGATAGTTAATCATTTCTCCTTTTGCCATTTATTTATATAATTATGTCTTATTTGACACCTGTCTCTTTTTGCTACTTATTTAGAATTTATTATTACCATTTATTTTTTACTCTTTGTTATTATATTATATTGTGATAAGTGTGCTACCGTGTCCAAATAATTTCCCTTGAGGATCAATAAAGTTTGTCTAAGTCTACATTGTTCACATTACTGTATTGTTTAGGACATTATCATATTTTAATTCTATACATACATCCTTGCTGTGTTTGTGTGTGCAGTTTATTGATGGCCGTTTGGACCTGTTAAATTCAGGAGAAGGCTTTAATGACATTTTTGAAGAGGAGATCAACATGGGAGAATATGCTGGTATATTTGTGCATAAAAGTCTTGACCATTTGAGATACATTATCAGCATATTTATTATTTTCTTTGCTTTGTTTTTTGATACAGGAAGTGACAAGACCTACCACCAATGGTTGTTTACTGTTAAGGTAAAGCTATTAAGTTGATTGTTTTAGTAATACATACCTTGAATGATTATGAAGTACTTTGAATGGCTTTATTTTTTAATTAACACACTTTATTACAGAAAGGCGGCGGTGCAATCATTAACACAGTGAGGACTAAAGCAAACCCAGCTATGAAAACTGTCTATAAATTTGTAAGAGTTTTTAAAATCTTTTATCTATACTTCCCATTGTGTTTTGAGAAGGCAAACTAAACTTTCTTCTGCGGCAGGCTAAAGATCATGCCAAAATGGGTATCAAGGAGGTGAAGAGCCGACTGAAACAAAAGGTATTAGATTGCATGAATTCTAATACTTTAAGAGCAATATTGACTTATCATTTATTATTACCATGGTTAACTTTTTAACATTGTTCATGAAAAACACTGGCCTGCCCTCTGACCCAAATCTCAACTTAAACACCCTAATAAACCCAGCCCCGACGCACCACCTCCCTCCCTGTCCCACTGCAATGCCATCCCTCGGACCCTTATTATCCTCCATACGTTTCCCCTTTGCAGGAACAGGCAGAAAATGGCTTCCCCACAGCTGGATCAGTGGTTATAGACAATGAGCGCACTTCTGAGTTAACATCTGCTCGAGCTGTGAGGAGAGAGGGGCCACTGCACACCTGGGATGACCGCAGACCAATCACTATGCACTTTGGACAGGTAACAACATAAGTGAGCAACATGGCTGTAATAACAGAGCAAAAAATGTCAAGGTGCACTGTGTAACTTTTCTGGTGGAGGTCCAGCTACCCGCTTCTCCAAGGAGTTGTTAAAGGTCCCATGGCATGAAATTTTCACTTTCTGAGGTTTTTATTATGGGCGTTGTTGCTTGAATGCAAATGAGGAGGACAGAGACAGGCCAGTGCAGCGGGTGAGGCGTGGCCAAATGCGCCGCTGGTTCCTCGTTTAGCGGTGCGGTGTCCGCTGGCTCCACTTCCGTGTGTGTAAGCGCGGAGCAAGATATGAGATGAGTTGCATTAAAAAAACACATTTCCACAGAAAATAAAATTAAATCACTGCTGTTTCAGAGGTTCGGAGGCTCGGATAAAGGACATCCAAGCCTGGAAACACTCTCATGTGTCTCCAGGCAAATAAAAAAAGCGCATCTCGCATTGCGTAGCTCATTTGCGGTCCAAGTTCTCTGGGCGTGATTTACAGAGACGGTGGGTAGACATCCAGATGGGTGGTGGAACTGCATTTGCATTTTTCCCTGAGTGTGACGTCAGAAATTTCCCTTGTTCAGAATCGCCCGTTTGGGATCGCAAATGCTCAGTTTACACATTTCGCAACTTTTAGCCAAACAGGGTAGTGGAGCTCACATTAAAGGAGAATTAACATTTTTTACAATCTGAGCCTTATTTCGGTAATAAAACAAGTTGTTTTACTCACCCATAGAACTTTGGTGTCATATGGAGCACTTCCAGAGATGTTTTAGATTTGCGATCTTCGTAATGTGAGTTCTCGGGGCACATGTTTGCGGTCTCCAAATAACACAAACTTTAGCACTTTTCAAATCATAGAAGCTCGATGTCTTAGTCTACGCTTTCATTTGAGTCAAAAGTGGCCTGTAATCCGAGATTTATCCATAGTTTCTAGTAGATGAGGACGCCAGTGCGCATGTGCGGAGTCGCAGCTTATTTCACTCTCAGCTCTCGGGACCTAAACATGAAACGCAAAGCTGTAAATTATGGATAAATCTTGGATTACAGGCCACTTTTGACTCAAACGAAAGTGTAGACTAAGACATTGAGCTTCTATGATTTGAAAAGTGCTAATGTTAGTGTTATTTGGAGACCGCTCGGGGCATATATTACATGCTCGGGGCATATATTACATGCTCGGGGCATGCCCCGAGAACTCGCTTTACGGATATTTTAATGCAACTCATCTCATATGCAACTCATCTCATATCTTCCTAAGCGCTTACACACACGGAAGTGGAGCCAGCGGACACCGCACCACTAAACAAGGAACCAGCAGCGCATTTGGTCACACTCCACCCGCTGCACTGGCCTGTCTCTGTCCTCCTCATTTGCATTCAAGCAACAATGCCCATAATAAAGTGTTTGAGAGAGACATTTATGACTCTGACTGTGTTAATGAGGCTTTCTCATGCACTGAGTCTTGATTTTGAAGAAGGATTCATTTACAGTATTAGGGAACCATTAAGGCACCATATAAAAGCATCATGAAGTACCATGTCATGGGATCTTTAATGTTTTGCCTGAAATCTTGCACATTATGGTATTAGTGCATGCATAGTGCCTATTTATATTTTTACCTATAATGACTAAAATATGTATGTCCCCCAGAATCGACCGCCAATGTTGTTAAAAAGACCAAGCAGTAATGTGAGTTTGGAGGCCGCAGTGGATCCACTGTAAGCATACCTATTATACACAAAACAAAATGCAAAATGTATTGTTGAATATTTAAGAGTGATGCTATGATTACTCTTGTCTTCCTCCTCTCTCTAACTTGCGTTATTAATACCTTAATGTTATACTAATCGTGTTGTTGAAGTACTTGCTATGACTATTACTGTTTCCAAGTTTCTCCCTCTCCTCCTGCCTGCCTGTGTGCAGCTCTAAATGTGCTTTTATCTCTCTCCTCACTGTAGCTCTCTGCGTCCCACTCGGCATTATACAGTCTTTTTGTCGGAGGATTCCTCTGGAGATGAGCTCCAGTATGACGAGGACTCTGTCTCTGGGTTTCCTGACAGCTTTCTCTTCTCTGCTCCCTTTGAGTGGTCTCCTCAGTACGCACTCATTTAATTGGCTTTGTGCTGTTTAAAGTAGTAACTCACTTCTTTTTCTAACTTAATAATTTATGATTCACTCTATGGCTATTAGATGGCATGGGTATGTGTGGTGTATACCTTAAGATGTAGTTTGGGTCTGTATGTATACTATCTTATACTATACTGTATTGATCACTGAAACTGTTCTTTTCAGAGCTCAGCCATACCACTCACTTAAAGAAGCGGAGTTATTAGAAGGTGATGATAATGGCCCAGGGCGACACACTGCTCCTTCAAGTCCTGTTAATGAAAAGTTCTCCAATATCAACCTGCTGGGGGATATTTTTGGCTGCCAAGATGAACCTGACAACCAACCTATTACTCTGGCAAAAAGTCTGGAGGATTTGAGGACGCCTAAAGAAACTGACGATGTGCAATCTAAGTTCACCTATCAGGTCAGAGATATAAATGGTTTTGGTTATCATTTGGATTAGCACCAGATGTTTTTATATATAAATACGGGGGTTTTACATGAAAAACAAAATGTCTAATTATAATTTTTAATAATTTTATGTTTTATCATTTGGATTAGCACCAGATGTTTTTATATATAAATACGGGGGTTTTACATGAAAAACAAAATGTCTAATAAAATGTCTATAAGGAAATAGCAAAAACAAACCTGAAGAGGCGAAGTTCACCAGTGTGTTCTGAAATATCTGTTCATCAGGATAAGGTTTACCAATATTTTTTTTTTTTTTGAGAATATGTCATTTATAAGTTTAACATTTAAGGTATTTTCCACAGTATCACTAGGGTTGCCAGTATTTCTGAACTTTCTTGGCTGTAGAAATATTAGATTAAAATTTTAAGGCTGTCACATTTAACTTTTAAAAATAAATCTTGTTTGTTGTTTCACAGCGTATGGACCTGAGCATTGGTGAACATTCACGGACACTCCCGGGGCTAAAACTGTCCAACCCGTACAACAAGCTTTGGAGCATGGGGCAGGATGATGCTGCTTTGCCCATCTGTGTGCCTCACCCTTGTGACAGACCACCTTCTGTTACCCTTGCTGAAGCTCCCTCTCCAAGTCGTGAAATCCTCACCCTGGGCCAGGACATCCCAGACCTCACCAACACTAGCAACATCACCATTCCCCGGCCTCAAGGGAGGAAGACACCGGAGCTGGGGGCTGTTTTGGCTCCTCCAGTGGCTCAAGTCAAGTCGAAACCAGCTGAGGGAAGGACTACACCCGGAGGACAGGAGTTCAGACAAGCCCTGAGCCGGACTTCAGATGTGGACTTCCTGAAGTCTTCAAAGACCGGAGAGGATAGCTTGGATCTGATCAGCCTTTTGGACCCTCTCAACAGTTCAGCAGTGAATGACAAGGCCGAGAACAGCACCCTCTCATCAAATAAACCCATGCTCCCACCCCGGCTGTACCCAACAGGGCTGCCCCCTTTTCCAGGGCAGCCTCAAATATCACTCAACCCGTTTGCCTCATCTCTTCCACAAACCCCTCCACAAATACACTATTCTCCTGTAGCTAGCAGTAACCCCTTTACTGCAGTCTACAGGCCCCCACCTCTGGGCCCCTGCCTGCATGCTCCACAGACACTGCCTGGTCTGTACAGGCAGCCTTCACCAGGGGCCTCCACTGTGTCCGCCAGTTATGGACTCATGCACTCAGCCTTCCTTCCATCTGCCTCCACTCTGCCACAGTCCTCCAGTAACCAATCCCTGTCCAATCTGGCAGACTCTACGGCTGACCCACTCCAGAGCAGACTGACAAAAACACTTCAAACTGAGGCAGAAACCAGAAAGAGTCAGGATCCTTTTGGGGACCTGCTCAGTATGGTCCATCCCACTGCTACTCCAAAAATGAAGGTAGACGACCTACGGAGGAAGTGGGAAACATTTGACTGAATTAACTGTGTGTATGCACTGAGTGTGGCCACGTAACCAGATGATTCCTCTGTTAATACATTTAGAGTGCCTTCAACATGTGTTGGTAGAAAATAACTACTGCATATTATAATTTTTCATCTTTAAAATGCTTTGAAGCATAATTCTTAAAACCCAACACAAAATGAAACCTGTAACAGAAAGCATTGGAGGACTGTTGTTACATATAGCAGTGAAGCTGTTAAGTACTTCCAAACAATGTGACACAACATTCTTTTAGTCCTTTACATCTTTTCATTCTGATAGTTGGTTTTGCCTGTTTACAAATTGTCTTGTGTTTCTGATACTTATCCTCCAAATTATCTCAATATTCCTAATCTGACTGTACCAAAGATTTTAGATGGTTAAAATTACAGAGCAGTTTCCAAAAATGGTACTACAGATCACAATAAAATAAATTAATACTTATATTTGTTAATTGATTTAACCAGTTTGTGAATCGTTGTTTATCCTTTGTTTTAATTAAAATCCAGGTTTCCTGGTGAGGAATAATCTGGTCGCGACCCACCCGGCCTGTCCACACTCTGCAGCTGACCAAAGGCAAATAGGTTTGAACTGATCTGATGGGGACTGCTCATTCAGCCACAGCAACCTCTGTAAGACTCCTGGTTCATTTGTGTGTTTTGCTTTCTACTCTCAAACAAACTTGGTCTTATTTTTAATATATTCAGATCCCAACTATCCATGGCCCATTCCCTCTTGCTTAGAGTTGAAAGATAATTTGCACTATTTGTAGTGGTGTGGTTATGTGTAATGCACCACGTTAGAGTAGATACAATATTAGTCATTTAGTTCTCAATTTGTTCTGCTTAAACACCTAATACCTTTGTAATAAACCAAATTTATGCTGTGCAAGTTTGTAACAAGTCCTCTATTACAATAACTCTTTGCAATGTGGTATGTAGCTACATAGTGTGGTGCGTTTCACTTGTGCTTAGTCTGTCTTTTACAAGTTTGACAAACTTCACGCACACAGATCTTTGTTGGGCCTTTATGAAGGATTTATCTGTGAGTTTGTTTTGCTTTCTGTTTTTATATAAAACACTGGAAAATATTATATGATCTGTCCCTGAATCAATATCAAACCTGTCAGTTTGATGAAAGTCTTGTTTGCTGACTGTTTTGTGAAAGCATTATTACTCCTTTGCACTGCTTCTTTTTGTCTTTGTTTTGTTACAATTGCCAAATAATACTGCACATATCCGTTGTTATGAAACATGGAATATTAAATGATCCCAAGATTTACTCTTGTAAAGTAGGTTGACAGACTGATACACTAAAATCTTACTTATTATACACGTAAGGCCGAAGTAGAACAATATCAATAATTAACTATATGACAGGTTAAAATATTGTTACATCTGTGCAATTTTAAATATGTAGTGCTGCCCACCAATCTAATTTCTCTCCACAGAATAGACAGCTTTTTTTTAAACCTGATTTAATCCATTGCATCCTAGTACTTGGACTTGACAGTACATTCATATGTTACTGGTTATTTGTGAACTTGGAACACCACATGTATATTGTGATAATTAAGATCATATGTTCTTAATTGTTATAATTATTTATCTGTCCTCATTCTTTGTTGTTGTGAATACTTTTTACATTTTGCTTACAGTTATGATTAAATTTTGCGTGCCCAAGCACCATTGACTTGTTTGTCTTATTGTACAGATACACAATAGCCATCTATAATGGCACCTGATCATTTGGCAGTTCACAGCTTTATTTTTTTTTATTTTTTTTAAGTCCATACTAAAGTAGTCTACTGTATGTACAATAGTAATACATATTTTACTTTTTTCTTTTTTTTTAAACAGGTGTCTTGTATTTTAGTATTTTATAAATATATCTTGTACAAAAAGCATTTTTTTTTTCAGTAAAGTAAATGCTACAAAAATGTGACATTCTGTGGAAAGTAGCCTGGCATTTCCTATCCTGTTAGAGAATATCCAATAGTCATCTTTGCAAGTACACAATATTTTCCTCAAACGTTCATAATATTTCCTACAAAGCCAAATGTCTATGGCAGTAGCACCAGTGGATGAGTAACTGTGCTCACCACAAGAGGGTGTATAACGCAACAAATGTGAGAGGTGCTTTGAGTCCCAGTCTTGTGCACCTGCTCAGCGGTGCTCACACCACAGTCTTAAATAAGCCTCTCCTCTGGGGGCACTTTGAGCATGCTGCCCATCTCAAGACGGGCTCCGGCTAACTCCTGGGCACTGGGGCTGTAGGCTCCCTCTGACTGGCGCTTCTTCCTTGCTGTCATCACCATAAATGTCAGTCCAATTATTACAATCAGAACACACAGGCAGAGCAGCGGGATGGCCACCAGCAGCCACGGCGTGCCCTGTTTGTGAGCCAGTTTCTGAAGGGAAAAAAGTTAATTGTAATTAAATTGTAATTAAATGTGATTAAGATAATAACACTTACATTTGTGTCGCAAGTTGGTCCACTAAAACCAGGTGGACATTCACAGACAAACATGTTGAAATGATCCAAACATGAACCGCCATTTCGACATGGATTTGACTCGCATTCATTCATTTCCATTTCACACCTACAGAACAGAACATGTTCAAGTGTGCTCTAATAATAGAGCTATTAATAATAGAGATAGATCAATATTTTGACCACCTGACTGAAGAAAATGCATGAAGCTTTATTTGAACACTTAATGTGAATGGGGGCACAGCAGACTGACTAGACTACTCTCTTGTAGGTAGTGAAAAGTGGCTCTGTATATGTTTAAAAATCATAGTTACATAGTTTCCTGATTTTAGACAACAGGTGAGTATATCATAATTTCAGCGCATATAATTTGGGGTAAAATAATAAAAAATGTGCCCTACTTATCAGCCTAAAAAGCAATGCTCTGATAATTATTTTTTTAAATGAGCGAACCACACCATATTCTTACCTGAGGCCTGTAAAACCTGGCATACAGGTGCAGTTAGCGCCGAACAGACCATCATGACAAATCCCATCATTCAAACAGTGGACCTCACGGCCACACTGCTCTAGAGGATATCTCCATCTGGTGAAAACATTTTTTAATTATTACAGATATTATTGCTTGATTATTGCTGTATTTAAGTAATAAGCTTAGCTCACTGGCAAAGGGGGCCGCTGTAGTCATGGGGACATACACAGGTGTACGTGTTCGGACCATCCTGACACGTACCACCGTGCAGACAGGCGTGATGTTCACATTCATCTATGTCTTCGTCACAGAGTCTGCCTGCGTATCCCGGGTGACACTGGCACTCAAATCCAGCTAAGTAGTCCATGCAGCTCCCATGAATGCAGGGCTGAGACACACAGTCATCAGTGTCCCGCTCGCACTGCTCCCCCTCCCAACCAGAGTCACACACACAGCCAAACTTATTAAAGAGGTCCTGACAAGTGCCGCCATTGAGACAGGGGTCTGAGTCGCACACTGGAGTGCTCGTGCAGCCCAAGTGAATCTTTGGTTTCCCCACTAAATGAAACTGGGATGGCTGAGGAGCTCTGTAATCGTCCACAAAGGGAAGGTAGACTCCACCGACCCGTACAGCTCCCATGCATCCGGTAAAGCTCTGAGCTATAGCTAGAGTGGTGCTCTTGTGGTTGAGGAAGTACAGACGCCCGGTCACTTCTGGGAAGCTGCTGGTGTCTGTGATGCCGTCCACAGTGATGACCCATGGGGAGACTTTCCTTTTTTGATCTGGCATTGAAATGTTTACTCTGTGCCACTGTCCATCATCCACACGTCGCAGTCCAGACAGAATCAAAGCCTCCACCGTGTTCCCGATCTGGATTTCCAGTCGCACCGTAGAGTCCAGCACACCCACCATAACCATGTCCCCACCTCGAGCAGCATGCAGCAGGACTGCATTTTCTGAGCGAGTCCTAAACTCAATGTAGATATTGGAAACAGGCTCAGCAAGGGATCCACCTGCACTGTACTGCACCACGTTGTTCTCAAATGTAGCATTGTACACACCTAATAATCAACATAAAGAAAGACAGTCTGAGTACGAAGTACAGCAAAATAGTTAGATGTTTTCCTGATAATTTCCTTTGCAAAAGCTGAACTTACATTCATATCCATCTGGAAGGTCCACACAGTGACCACCATTGACACAGGGACCACTTACACACCACACTCGGGTTTCACAGATCTTGCCCTTGTACTCCTCTGGGCACGAGCAAGTAAAATCATTGAATAAAATGGTGCACTTGCCATCATTATGACATGGCTTTGTCTGAAAGAGAAAGTAATGGTGGCTATATAATACTGAATATAAAACTAATCTGACAAATTTAATTTGTCTGAAATATGAATATTAAAGCTCAAACTACCATATATACCTTGCACATGTCATCGCTGACACATCCTTCTTTTAGATTTTTATTGCTGTTTGAAATGTACAAATCCTCTTGATTGGAGTTTTTCCACTCTCCCACTTCTAGATGACCAGAGCCCAAACGTAGGTCCTGCAGGCATCCTTTATAATGTCCACCCCATTTCTCTGAACTCCAGAGTTCAGGCAGTCCTCCTACATAGGCCCAGTCTCCTTCACTGATGTTGACCTCAGGAATTTTTCCAATGCTGTAACGAAGGCCTGCATGCTCAAAGATAACCTTATTCTGCTGCACAGCAATATGTAAAAACTGCTTCTCTCCAGTTGTCACAAATATGGGTGCGGTCAGAGGGGTGCTGTTGGACAGAGAGCTGACAAATACCCGGCCCATGCCCAGGTAAATAGAGAAGTACACCTCCCCCTCGTTCCTCAGTTGGAGCAGAAGACCATTTGGCTTTAAGGATCTCAGGAAGAAAGAGACATTGAAAGTGCTGCCATGGCTCTTACCAATCTCATATGCATTGAAACTTAAAGTGTTCTCATGGCTGTATGTCCATGAGGTGTATTCTGCAAAAAATATATCAAAAGCTTGTTAATTATTATGTTATTATCTAAATATCTAATTAACTAGTATCCATGAAGCTGTGATGATTACCTTCAGAGCAACTGTCTCCATAGTATGGCCTGTGGCACTCACAGTAGTAGCTGGTCCACATGTCCACACATTGTCCATGGGCGCTACAAGGGTCTGGCTCACACCAGGTGGTCTTACTGCAGCCCAGCTCAACCTCCTGGCTGTCTGGGAGACTGTGGGGCAGAATGACTTTAGAGTCAATCATCAAGTCCTCCATACATCCAATAAAAGATGTCTTGGCAACAGTTATGTCCAGAAGCTCCGCAGGGACCCCACCCATATAAATATGAGAAAAAGCTGAAGAGGGCTCAAAGCATGGTTCATCTGCTCCA
The DNA here is from genome assembly GCA_036785185.1 of Paratrypauchen microcephalus. Taxonomy (NCBI): domain Eukaryota; kingdom Metazoa; phylum Chordata; class Actinopteri; order Gobiiformes; family Gobiidae; genus Paratrypauchen; species Paratrypauchen microcephalus. Next base: position 14,315,644 of record JAVJIX010000004.1, on the reverse strand, counting down.
TCATCAATAACTTTGCATCCGTCTCGGTCACATCCAGGACCTTTGACAATCAAAACTAGACCCTGATCGTCTAAAATCACATGGGCGTCCCTCCAGTCTCCATCACTGACCAGCCCAGAAAATGTTACATCCAGCTCAGAATCCTCAGAAAAAGCTTTGGCATAAAGACCACCATTAATTATCTCCAAGAGCAAGTAGATTTCCTCATCTCCTCTGAAGAACAAGAGCATGTTGGGTAGTGTAGTCCTGAAACGCAGCTGTACTCCAATACCATGATGACTCAGATGCTCTACCTCTCTCCTCTCGCTCTCCTCCAACTGCAGCTCGAGGTGAATGAGGCCTGGGCTGGAGAAGGAGAAGGTGGTCCTGGTAGAGCAGTGCTGGTCATAGAAGCCATGTGGACAGAGACAGGTGTGCACATGCTCCTCACCATCCAGCCATGGCCTACAGGTGGCCCCGTTTTGACACTGGTGCTCAAAACATCCATACAGTCGGACATGGCAGTGTCCTCCTCCCCAGGGCAGCTCGCCAGGCTCTGGGTTGGGGCAGTGGCAGGTGTAGGATGCTCTGCCATCTTCACACCAGCCTCCATTCTGACAGGGCTGGCTCTCACACTCATTGATGTTCAACTCGCAGTGAAGACCTGCACAATAGGTTTACTGAATTAGGCAAAGAACTAGGGCTACACAATATATCACAACTGAATCAAAATTTGTGTAGTTTAGACAAAAAAAAAGAGATTCTTGTATTAGTTTATCAGTTCATATTTCAGTGTTCTCTGTGTTACGCTCCTGGAGTTGTTTACAATGTGCACTTTGAACAGAATAGTACTTCACCAAAAACACCAACACATTGTATATCTACTGATTTAAATCATGTTTTTGTGCATATCACCCAGCTTTTACCTAAAAACCCAGGAGTACAGGTGCAGGTGTAGCCATTGACCTGGTCCAAACACACCCCTCCGTTCTGACAGGGCTCAGACTCGCACTCATTGATGTTCACAGAGCAGTTCTCTCCTGTGAAAGACACAGGAACATTAAAGCCTCATTTAGAAATGAAACTCGAATGCAACAGTTTGATCCTATACCTGCAAATCCTGGCTGACATTGGCATATGTATCCAGACGCCTCTGCAAAACTCAGCTCCCAGTCTATCTCCCAATGAGACGGGTCAGAGCGCTCAAAGCACTCCCCACCATTTTCACAAGGCTGTTCCGCACATTCATCTATGTCCACCTCACAGTGTGTCCCCTCATAGCCTGAAAGAAAACATAAATAACATCAAAACAAACATCAAAATTTGACATATCATTTTTCTGTTGTAAGCATAGAATAGCCGGTATACCTGGCCAACAGATACACGTGTACCCTTTAACTTGCTCCTGACATGTGGCTCCATGCTGGCAGGGGTTAGACTCACACTCAGGGATGTCCACTTCACAATAATCCCCCTCAAAACCAGTGTCAGTGCAGTCACAGGCATAACTGCAAAAAACAGAGAAAACAATGTAAACTTTGGTCCATATCCTATTTCACAGACAGAATATTTGTGGTGAGTGTAGACACATGCTCCTCCAAGGTCCATAATATCAGGTGTGGTGTGCCCCAGGGTTCCATTTCCCTGGTTCCAGGTGCTTTTTAACTTGTACATCCTCCCACTTGGTGGTGTCATCAGGAAACATGGAATCAACTTCCATAGCTATGCAGATGATATACAGCCAGTGGATGCTCTTTTTAACTGCATTCTAGATATCAAATTCTGGATGTCAGAAAACTTTCTCCAGCTTAACCAGGACAAAACCGAGGCTTTAATCATCGGTCCTGAAGCCCAGGGGGGAGACACTTTTAGCCAAAATACAAACACAGTCTTTTAACCCATCTCCTCAAGTGAAAAACCTGGGCGTCATTTTTGACTCTGAGCTGACTTTTATCCGACACTAAGAACACAAAAATAGGTTTCTATCACCTAAAAAAAACATTTTTAAAATCACTGCATTGGCTCCCTGTGAGTTTCAGGATCAATTTTAAAGTTCTTTTACTGTTTTTTAAATGTGTTAATGGTCTTGGGCCTTGGTGTTCTGGGCAGCAGATCTGCTTGGACTGCTGCCCCCATGACCCAGAAACGGAGAAGCGGAAGAAGATGGATGGATGGATGGTCTTGGGCCTTATCTTTCAGAACTGCTTTTACCTTACAAACCCTGCGCTCCTCTGGCAGCAGCTCCGGACACACACTCACGGAGAGGCATCTTTTCAGTACTATGGCCCTCATCTATGGAACAGCTCGCCGGAGGAGCTCAGGGCTGCAGAGAACGTTCATGTTTTTAAGAGTAGGCTCAAGACCCACCTTTTAGGTTGGCCTTTGATTGAAATATTATACATTTACTTGTTTTTATTATTCAAAGTGTATTATATTTATCTATTTTAGGCATATTATTAGCTGGAACTCATATTAATTTTTAGGATTTCCAGTGTTTCCTCTGTAGGAGCCTTCTGCACCGACTGCGGCTGCCAGGGTCAGTCCTGTGGGCTCCTGGTGGAGGGATGGTGCTTGGGCCTCATCTCTCCCCCAGGCCCTGTGTCCTGGTGAGGGGATGGTGCTTGGGCCTCATCTATCCCCCGGGCCCTGTGTCCTGGTGAGGGGATGGTGCTTGGGCCTCATCTCTCCCCCAGGCCCTGTGTCCTGGTGAGGGGATGGTGCTTGGGCCTCATCTCTCCCCTGGGCCCTGTGTCCTGGTGGGGGGATGGTGCTTGGGCCTCATCTCTCCCCTGGGCCCTGTGTCCTGGTGGGGGGATGGTGCTTGGGCCTCATCTCTCGCCCGGGCCCTGTGTCCTGGTGGGGGGATGGTGCTTGGGCCTCATCTCTCCCTCGGGCCCTGTGTCCTGGTGGGGGGATGGTGCTTGGGCCTCATCTCTCCCCTGGGCCCTGTGTCCTGGTAGGGGGATGGTGCTTGGGCCTCTTCTTTCCCCTGGGCCCTGTGGCGGTTCCTGGTGGAGGTGGACGGCTCTCTGCTCCTGGTGTAGACAGCTCCTCTGATGCTGCTCTCTCAACTGGTTCGCCTGTATTCAGCCTCATTTTTTACTATGTGTGGTTTTATGTATTTTAGCATGTTAGTGTGTGTGTGAGTCTGTGTGTGTGCGTGTGTGTGTGTGTGTGTGTGCGCGCGCATGCGCGTGCGTGTGTGTGTGTGTGTGTGTGTGTGTGTGTGGCAGCTGTGGGGGCTGGTTAGGTGGGTAGAAAGAAATGTGGGACTGTTTAGAATCCCACACGCTGTAAAGCACTTTGTGTTTCATTTTTTATATGAAAAGAACTTTATCAATAAAGTTTGATTAATTAATTGATTGATTGATTGATTGATTGATTGATTGATTGATTGACTTGTGGACAGCAGTGCCTCAGTGGCTGGAGAATTTGCACACAAACCAGAAAGTTAATGACCAGTGCATACTATTGTTAGGTCCTATGCAACATTTTGAGGACTTTTTTCCCATTCAAAAGATGTAATATTTTGTTGAATTGTTCATCTCCATGGAAACATACCTATTTTTTTCATTCTGAAACCTATGATTATAGGAAGTAGTGTGTGAGTGATGACGGTTGTTGAAGGGATAGCTTGGGTTCATGTGACATCACAGCACTTGAGTACCCACAGTTTAAAATTGAGCTGGAGGACAAGTCAAAATTCTACAGTAAAATTTACCTTTTAACTGTCATATTGAAGACTTGCTAACCTGATTTATGGTTAATATAATTGTAATTACTGAGCCTATTCACACAAAACAAACACAGAGCACAATGACTTCTTTGCCAGTATAAATCAACAAATGTGTTTTCAAGATTGCTTTAGAAAGTGTTGCCATTATTCAACCCAAAGAAGTGATGATTGTCTGTTGAAAGGACTTTAATTAATCCATAAGGTAAATACTGGAATATTTTTTCCCAAAAGAAATAATATTCACATAGAGTTTTATAATCAAATGGAGGCATGCCCTTCATTTGAAATTGGGAAATCATCATATTCTAGAAAGTGACCACAATACATTTAATCTTAGTCCCACTCCATTTTGAGCATCAAAACTTATTTGTATGAGTCACTCTTGGACTCAGATTATAGTAATCTCTGTACCACCTTCTGTTTATTCTGCTATGACTTAGCTTGAAATAAACATAAATCATAGGGGCAGATTGACAGCCACACTTCGCCACCCGAGTGAGTACAGAAGTAGCTTAGCACCACTGAGAGTGAATGAGAAATGCAAATTGTTAAGTGTATACAGAAAGAGTATACAGAATACAGAAAAAAGACTATTGCATTATTATTACTTACATCTACCATATCAATTTTCAATGCAATAAAATGGCAGCAATACAAACATGTGAAGAAAAAAAATAAACAGAATGTTGAGGTGTGTGAAAATGACCTGTTGACCATGTCGTGGCAAATGGCTCCATTCTGACAGGGCTGACTCTCGCACTCATCCAGGTCAATCTCACAATCGATGCCGTCAAATCCGGGCAGACACTCGCAGGAGTACATGCCAATGAGGTTGTGACAAGTGGCACCATTTCTACAGGGGGTTGATTCACACTCATCTGTCTCTACCTCACAATTCACACCTGTTGAGGCAAATATCAGTAAATATATTTTCAAATGATCAAGTCATTTTCCCATGCTTAGAAAGAAACCACCGCTCACTATTTTAGTCACAGATATCAGTGTAGATAAATGTGTAGTTCAGGAATGCTGACCTGTTAACCCTTATAGAAGTCACTGACAATAAGCAGAGAGGACTGTGAGAATACCAAGATGGAAGTGTTTTAAACACTATCGGTGTTAAAGATAAAACTCCTGACACCCAAAAGCATCTTACTAAAATAGTGTGTCTGTTTTATCAGGAACAAACAAAACACAGAGGAGCTGAACAAAGCAGTGTTGTAATACGTGGAACCTCCACTCATAATTTTACTGACTGCCTTCTAACAATAATAACATAAACATAGATGTAAATGGTAGATGAAACTATGAAGCTAACACAGTATGTGAGGCAAACTTTTCTAGTGGCAATAGCCAACTGCATGTCTCCATAGAGATAAAATTAAATTAAATAAAAATTTTGTTGATTTCACAGTATGACATTCAACATATCGATCTAGCATTAATTTCATACCTGTGCTTTTTGTTTTATTGCTCAAAAATAAGCATGCATTTTTACTGTAAGACCCTTTAGTTGTGCTAAAGTACCTGCAAATCCATCCAGGCACTCGCACTCATAGTGATCCTTTTCATTGATACAGGTGGCGTTGTTCTCACAGGGCCGTGATGCGCACTCATTAATATCAATCTCACAGTTATATCCTTGAAAACCAGGCACACAAAAGCAATGAAATTCTGCTATTCCGTCCAGACAGATGGCTCCGTTTTGGCACGGCTCTGATGCACACTCATTCACGTTCTCCTCACAGGTACTGCCCTCGTATCCAGGGGCGCACTGGCATTCAAAACCCTCTGGCCTCAGTAAGCATGTCCCATTGTTCCTGCAGGGCTCATCTACGCAGTCTGTCACATGTGTCCTACAGTTGCGTCCTCCGTAGCCCTCTGGACACCTACAGAAGTACCCATTTAACTGGTCCACACAGAGAGAGCGTGGGGCAGAGCAGGGGTTACTCAGGCACTCGTCCACCTCCTCAGTGCAGTTGTCTCCACTCAGGCCTTCAGGGCAGATGCAGTGGTATTCTGCGCTGCCCGGGGTGCTTAGGCAATTGTCACACAGAGCAAAGGAGCAGGCATCGTAGAGCTGGTCGCAGTGCTTGCCCATGTAGCGCACCCCATCTCTGGCACAGATACACGCATAGTCGTCCATAGTGTCCACACAGGTAGCGCCGTTTTGACATGGGGCTGAAAGGCATTTGTCTGATGTAGCCGTGCACAGGATCCCTGTTGAGAGAACATGGTTTTAGTAGTAGGTAGTTATACGCAAGTTATTTAAATGCTACACACACACAGATCAGTCATAATGGCCTACTTTACTGGCATCTAACTTGAATTTTTAGGTATTTTTTCTTTTTGGATTATTCATTAGTTTCTCATTATTAAAACAATACACAGTACCTTAAAGGATTTGAATGTAAATAGATAATCTGTGCAATTTGTAGACAAACACAATGTGCAATCCTTTCATTCAGGCTTTAGCAATGAGCAGAAGATAAAGCAACACTTATCCTGAGCTTTATAACAGCCTGGCTGTAACATCTTTTTTCCCTGAGATATTCTTTTTTCTCTATAAACAACACAACTTAACTCATACTTTAACACTGCCAGTCATTTTTATAAACACATTGTCATTAATCTTGGCACTCTACTGTGGGTAGAACCACAGAGATTATAGCCTCATCATGTGGAATTATAACAACATGTGTATGAGTATTGAGCCTTAGAAAGTGGTCAGTATTATTTATTGTTTATCTAGTATCGTTTAGTATTGTATTGTTTATGTCAGGGGTCTTCAACGTTTTTCAGGCCAGGGACCCCCAAACAGATGGCGAACTGGGCCAGGGACCCACTACTATATATACGGCATAGAATTGTGTTTTATATTAAATTGAGCTTAGTGTCATGTATAAACATTGCTACTCTGTTATGGTACATCCAATACAAGGAAATAATACACAGGTTAATACTGTATTTTACACTATAAAATATAAAATTATATTATCTTAAAGTGAAATCAAAAGATTTCGCGACCCCCCCTGCAGTACCTCCGCGACCCCCCTAGGGGTTGCGACCCCCCTGTTGAAGACCTCTGGTTTATGTAGTTGTCATGGTTCACAATGAGTCCAATGTGCCTACTGTAGCCACACTAAGAGGGGCCAGTCTTAAGCAAAGATTTGCATACACTATCCCCTCTTACAAACCCAAATTCTTGACAACTCTAGAATCAGTTCACATTCCTTTTTATTAGGCCAGTTCCAACAATGGTCAGAATGAGCACATGCAGCTGCCCCCAGACCCCAAACTTTGATCAGGGCACTGGTTCCACATGCTCAGTGAGGCTGAAGAAATGAGGGGAGAGAGGGTTAGGCTCAAAATAGCAGTTTACTGTAGCGGTAGAAGTAGTGTTTAAACATTTTACATCATTTTACATTATCTTTGCATATGATTTAGTTGTACTTGTCTAAATATTGATTTCTTTCCTTTCATCATAAATTAATATGCAAATGAAATGCACTTATAGCTAGTTCAGTGCATTGTGCTGTGCAGCTTATGTTAGACGTCATGTGATGGGGTGAATGGGACTGCATCTTTCGTAGAAGTAAAAAGACATGTGGCGGTACACATTTAGACAAAATCACCTGAGCTTACTGCCTGGTGTCGAACAATGGAACAACTGTGTGTGTATGCAGAGACCAAGTAGTGACTACAGTAACTAGAGCAGGGCAGTGTGTCAGCCACTGTGATGTAATATCTAATAACAGTATGGCAGTAGTTAATTATGGGTGCTTGCATTTTGAATTATGCATCAGCGAGTAGCCTATTAGTTGGTCTTTTATGGAGAGTAAAAACCAACTGAGTTACTAAGATGTTTGAGATATAATAGATTCATTGTACACTAGCTATTACAAAAATACAATCAAATAATCCAATGCTTTCCCGTTTTATTACAGTTACAGTCACACTTGCATGATGCTCTTGGGTTGATCCTGGACTCATGTGTCAATAGATTTAAGCGTGATTGTGATGCTGCTCAAACAGACGGCACTTGTCACTTTTCAATTGTGCCAGAGAGACACTTCTCTCTGAGTTTACTGTGGACACTATGTTTGAGCAGTAGAGATTAGCCTTTAGTGGGAGCCACCTGCAGACTGAGTAGGGCCAGGTGGCCCAGTGTCTCTCAATTAGAAAGTGTCCTCAGAGTGAGAAGGCCAGGGCAAACATGCCATTACTGAGGTGAGGTGATCCACTGCTTGTTTGATAAACAAAAAACAAAAAAAGATAAATTAACTTAAGAGTTGTTTGTTCAAATGTGTGTGGACCACAGTAACCTATGGTGTAACAGCATGGCTCAGTTATAGGAAGGCCATGCCACTGAATATATGACAACAAAGAGTTTTTACATTTGGTTACATTTGTCACAGATTTTAAATCCTGTGACATTTGGTTCTATCACAGGATTTAAAATACCTGTTGTTACTAGCACCAAAATAACTTCTCAAAGTTAGTACAAGACCAAGGTAAAGGTTAAAATAGACATCTTATGATGGCTTCCTCTCTGTTGTTTTAGAAAGATGTGTTACAATAAAACTACTGTCTGATTGAACACACTTGCTGTTTACAGGCATGTTTGTAAGAATGTCTTATCCTCTATATACTCTTCCTTAACTTTCCCAGCCCCTCTTTCACCCATAGGTTTGATGCCCCCCTGACCTAAAGAACCACACTATAGTAATCCTCTGGCTTCAGTCGGCCAATCCCATTGCACTTGTAATCTGGTGACAGGATACCTGCGCAGATTACACTTTAAGCTTCAACGTCAAGCATGTGTCACCATAGTGTCCTCGTGAATAGTTCTTTCAGTATCTGACACTGACACTATCAAATAAGCCTAAACTAACAGAAGGCATTTGGTTAGATTTGGGCATTTAACACAATGGTCCAGTAGATCAGTTAAATGATTTTACTGACTAATTTTACAACTGAATATTTAAAAAAGGAAAATCTATTTTACAAAAAAATTGTACCCATTAACATGTTGACTGTACAGATATTAATAAGTTGTTATACTGCAATATTATAAACAGTATCAAAGTTCAAACTGAAAATGTGCATGTTTTTTTTTATCACTCTTTACTTACTATCTCATTTGTGGAAAAAAAAAAAAAAGTAAATGTGATTTTGGTGTATGCAAGTAACCAAAAATTAGTTGACATCAAAAACCTACCCCTACCCCTTCAAAATAAATATAGGTATTAACAATGTATGCCATATAGGATAAAACAGGAGCTCAGGCCATTTTTACTACACAGCATTGATAGAGTGAGATCCTGTTCATGATCGGCCTCACGTTCACTCATAGTTGATCCTAGCCACACAGACACTTTGTAAACCTCACGTGAGATGGAGCAGATCAGACTGACCAGCAGATGTCCCATTCATCTGACTCAGGTCGATTTAATGAAGTCGCAGTAGGACGATGCGTGAGCTCAGGAGAGAAGTCAGGATGCTTCCAATAAATTACTATGCTCATTACAAAGTACAGTAGTTAAATTATATGTACCATTATAAATTTGTATCATGGCTTATGGTTTGCTAAAACTTCATAACTTGTCAAGTTCACTGAGGGCTCTCCTCTTCCAGTGTTTTGTATGCATGCATGACTGAAAATCAGACCCTGATTGTGAACCAGTCATGTGGCAAATCTGACATACCCCACTAGATACAAGCAACACAAATAAAATCTTTATTGTGTGTAATTTTTAAGACAACTAGATATCACATCTCAATTACATTACCCTTGCCTATATCAAATGGCAATGGCATGTCTATAGCCTAAGATACTAAACACAGGACATATCATTGTTAAAAGGACAAAAGGATAAATCACCCACTAGTTGTGTCTTTCTGAGGCTCGTGACATGGTAAAAAAAAGAGGGACAATACAAGCACCGCCCAAACACCACTTGTGCTCCACTCATGGGGCATCTCTGAAAGGCATTCCTACCTGCACCCTCAATAAGAAGTAAAAGCTCCCAGATCTGCCCTCCAAGAATTTGCAGTAGAACTTGGTACTTTAATTTATGGTTTAATTTATGGTGTTGCTATGACATCATGCATAATAAACAGGCTTGATTAGTGAACATTATAGAAACTCTGATATGAATATTTCAATGCCTCTACTCACCCCATTTGAACATCATAGTTGTGAGGAGGAGTGTCTTCAGATTTAGATGAAGCTTCCCCAGTTCCATGGTGTGTCCTATTACTGGGGTCCTCTGAGGGGCCCCAGGGTCAAAGGTCAATAGGAAGTTTAAAGTTCTAAGAAGTCGACATGGTGTGCAATTGAGATGCGCAGCCGTGTGTCTGGAGACATGTCACACACTCGCGGCGGAGCTAATGAGTGCAGCAGTGGACTCACACTCAGACTACTGCTCTCCCTGTTCATGACTCTGAGCGTGTAATCAGGCGTGAGAGCCGCCGGCCACCACGAAAACATGGTCTGGATCAACATGATGATAACTGCAGAGAACAAGGCATGCAGGAGTCAGTTCACTTAGCACTCAACCATAAATACATTCATGTATAACACACACTTAAGATATTTATTCTGCCTGTAGTTTGGTTTGTGACAGGAAATTTCTCTCAGCTAATTGAACGTATCAATATAGACTAGCAGACGCTATAGTTTATTAAATCATGTTATCCATAATGAGCTCTACTTTAGAACTATGGGTTTGAGGCCGGACACACCTTCTGAATAATAGTTTGATCCAGTTTGATCCATTCTCAAACCAAAGTCAAAACAGACAAAAGAAACAATAGGGCAGACAGGTCAGGGCCAGAGGTGTGGAGACGGTCGTTAGGGTTGAATAGGTATGCTAAACTAGACGCCAGAGAAATTCGAAAAACAAAAGAGAGAATCTCAAAAACAAATTAGTTAAGATAGTTTCAGAATAATTTCAGTGTCGTGAGCTCCTGCCTGCAGCTAGATATAAGCAGTGTCTAACCAGCACTCGAACCAGAACTGACGAAGCCTCTCAGATGAGCGGCGAAACATTTTCGACCAAACAAACTTTGTCCAGTTGACAAATTGAATTTCTCCTTTTATCAGTTTGATCCAGGATAATTGACAGCAGAACCATCATCTCTTCTTTCATTATGGGCTATTTAAATAAGGTTAACATGTTTTTGAATAAGTTGAGGAAATGTATATAGAAAGGTAAACAACATTAAACTTATAAACTTATTGTATATAAACTTATTGTACTGTTATTTTGATTCTAAGTGCAGTCGAAATACTCCTGACCATGTTTTCACTCAGCCTATCATTAGTGGCTACAACAGCTTTAATTATCTTGTAGTGAAGCTTAGTGGTCAGACATCAATCACTTGGTCTGTTAGAGGCTTGTTACCCCTCTGTGCGCTCTCAACCCTCTGCCACGCCCTCCATCAGCTGCCTCACAACCAAATGCCCACAGTGAAAATGTCCCCCAAATAATGACCTTAGTTTCACCCACTGTTGGATGCACATGTATTAAAAGGAGTGAATAGTCAATCTAGGTATTTGAAGGTTTCTTGGGTCTACAAACAAAAAATGAAATGTAGCTATTACTAAATGGCACATTATTAACATAAATTAATTGGATCATAGACAAAGATACAGTTTCCACTAAATTAATCACAGACCTTACGCTGTCTCTCTTGAAGGAAGCAAGCTCCGTCCTTCACTGGCCTGCTTCTGTGACCTGCTCTAAATCAAGAAATCGAATATAGGGGATACAGAACAGATCCTATTTGAAGCCAATCACTTGTACATTACACACACACTTTATTTACTGCCATTAGTTAAACACACACTGTGCAGCCTATGTTGCATTTTGTGGTTATAAAATAAGGCCTGTCCGGTTCTCCAGGATTAAGTGTGTAAGCAAACTGAATTATGCAACTACAGTGGTACCTCACCTTACGAAATTAATTCGTTCCAGAAGTGGTTTCGTAACGTGAAAAATTCGTAAGTTGAGTAGCTATTTCAATGGAAAAAGCCTGATTTGTTCCAAGGCCAGGACTAAACCAGGACTAGACCAGGTGGCTTAAAGCGCCGCGCGTGGGTCTATTTCCTGGTTCCGGCGCGGAGCTGACAGCAGGTCTAGACCAAGGTCTAAACCAGGTCTAGACCAAGGTCTAAACCAGGACTAAACCAGGACTAGACCAGGTGGATTAAAGCGCCGCACGTGGGTCTATTTCCTGGTTTCGTTTCGAGTCACAGCTGAGGCGAGCCGCTGCTCTAGACCTGCCCGCGTAAGGTGCTCACAGAGCGGCATGACAGAACCGTGAGGTCGGCCTCCTCAAGACCTCCAGGCCGGTGACCGGGACAATCCCCGGACCCATGCCCGCTTAGGGAGCTCTTAAGGTGGGCTGGCAGTGTCCCCCTGGGTCCCTGGATGTCTGGGGCTCCGTGCCTGGAGTGGCCCTGGAGAGCAGGTCTTGCATGCGAGCAGCGGCTCGCCTCAGCTGTGACTCGAAACAAAACCAGGAAATAGACCCACGCGCGGCGCTTTAATCCACCTGGTCTAGTCCAGGTCTAGTCCAGGTCTAGTCCAGGTTTAGTCCAGGTTTAATCCTGATTTAGTCCAGGTCTAGACCTGCTGGCAGCGCCGGGTCAGCTGTCACACATGCCGCTATCACACGTGTCAGAGCGCAGTTTTCTCCCCCTCCCCCTTCCCCCCACACGCTTCACTATTAATAATTTTGTTGAAAATCTATGAAAGTTTGAGTGTTTAAACGAGAGACAAATGTGAGAAAAGTTTAAATCCAGTCTGAGAAAAGCGTATAATGTGTGTGACTGAGCGCGCATTATTTGAATTTTTGAGATTTCGCGTTTCGTAACTTGAAATTTCATTCGTATCTAGAGACCAAAATTTACTGTGAAGGCGTTTCGTAACTTGAAATTTTCGTTTGTTGGGTCATTCGTAAGGTGAGGTACCACTGTATTCTCAGTCTAACTTTGGAAACCTATTGGAACCAGTGGGAGATTGAGACATTGTTGTAGTGTTGTCAGACAGTGATATGTCATATGTTTCTCACATGCACAGGAATATATTGTCTTGAGCATATTTTTTATCAGTATGTTTACTTTTATCAATGATACTTAAGGATTTCAGAGCCAGGACCACATAAGACCATGTAAGTGTATGGAGAGGTTGTTTCTAGCACTGATTTAAAGGGGGGGATACAGTAGCTGTAATAAAATATATGATTTAACAACATTAATTAGCATTGCAGACTATTATAACATATGGCTTCAACTATGCACGTTATAATTTTTTACATCCCATGCAGTTATTGATAGTGAAATGAATACATTAATAGGTCAGCATCAGAACTATAACTAAACTACTCTACTATTTTGGTGTGTTTTATTATTATTGGTATCAAAATCTGTAGCCTTTTCCTTAGTGTCATTACCCACTTTGGTTGAACTGTATCTGATGTTTTAGCTTGAGTTCTATTAATTAATTCTAAATATTAATTTTTAATGTGCATTTGTTGTAACAAAATCTAAGACAAAGCTTAGCATATAAAAATATACCTGAATTATTCATGAGAAGCAAAGTGTGCAGAGAAAGTGCACGTTGTTGGAATTTTTCCCTCTAGTCGACACACAAAAGGTAGAAGGGTGTCACAGCAGTTACCCACTTCACTTAAGACCAGTGTTGGGATTTGATTTGGAGACAGGCCCAAAAATGTGAATTATTCGGTTTACAAAAGCATTGGCCCCACACTATGCCTTGGGGAATTCTCTTTAGACAATCTACTGGTGTGGCACCCAAAAATAAAAATAAAAATAGTGGCCTCCAAAATCTTTAAAATGGAGCCTGTCTAATTAAATGAGACCTGCTGTCAATCACAGAGAAGCTCAGACTCAAGTGTAAAGCGAGAGAGGAAGGCAACTGATTTTACCTTTAGCCTATTACTGTGCTAACCCCCACATATCAAAATAACCGAAATTTTAAGCACCAACGTTTACGTACAATAATAGCAAAAGAATATGAAACAAAATTTTGACCTGCGATGTTGAAATGTAGCGTAAAATCGGCACGCGCATACCCTCTAGTGTTCGGTTGTTTTTTCTACAGAAACTTTTTTTTTAATACAGCAGGCTTTGCGTTAACTCTTGATCGTTTCGTGGGAACAAACCAATGATACATGCCCAAACTCCAATGTTACGATAAGTGACAAATGGTCCAGAGATTAAAGAATCTGAAGCTAATTCCTGGAAATATTCTAAGGGTAGATTGTGGAAAATTCACTGGTCGAACGAAGTACAGATGGTTCAGATAATTTCAGAGGTAATTTTGTATAAAAATACAACAGATAATAATGACAAAAATATAAGTTGCTTCTTCTCAGAGCTCTAGGCAGACTCGCCTGTTAGACAAAATTGAGGGTGTAGTCGCTACTTTCTTGGGGCAAGATGGACCCCGTTTCCATTATTAGATTTTCGTTCTGTCAGAATTTAAGAGATTTTTGTTTAAAACTTACACCTTCGTAATGCAAAATTATTTTTGGTTTAAAAAAGCTATTAAACTGTAATAGTATCATCCTGATTCGTCTCAGTGAACGTTAGCTTGCTCCGACAATCCTGTCAACTTGCTGACATTCAGTTAAGCTAACCCCAGCTAACTTCGTTATGTGAAGTGTTCTGCAAACAAAGAAGCTCTGCAACTCTCTGGTTGGTTACCTTAATCCATTTGGCATGTTTTGTTTTAGATTTTTTTTTTTTGCCAGTGCATTCCATCGTAGTTTTGTTTTTATTTATCATTGCACGGCTTTGGTTGTCGCATTATCAGCTAACGTAACGTTAGCCACCAAAGTTGCTAACTGTGTTGGATCTTAAAAAGCGCATGTTTTTGTTTTTTGTTTAAAATGTTGTTTAATGTTAATCTTTTAAGTTTGTCTAGTTACTCTTCACAGGTAAATTAGGATTCACGACTACTAAGTTAACGCTACTACTCTTTGTGCGACTTGAACTTATATAGGCTACTAACTGTGACTTACAAATGTATATTATATAAATAATTATGTATGTTTATGTGCATTCAATAAACTCAGTGTTTTGGTGCACATGTCTTTTTGGTGTTTTCCTCCAGGTGTTGCAAGTTGCTCTCATGTGCCCATGGAGAAAGAGGTCTTTGAGGGGTGGCTGGAGTCAGTCTCTGCCACTTTCCTTACACTTAATGACCAACAGCGTAACCAGGCTCTGGACCAGCTCATATCTCTGAGCGGTGCAGTTCAACTTCGTCATCTGTCCAATGGACTGGAGACGCTGCTTAAGCGTGACTTCCTGCGCCTGCTTCCTCTTGAGCTAGCCTTCTATCTGCTCCGCTGGCTTGATCCACAGACACTGCTCACCTGCTGCTTAGTTTGCAAACAGTGGAATAAGGTTTGTATTGGCAATTATGAAAGACTTTGATAAGTTCTTGCAATCTAAGACATGATTGTTTCAGGTGATAAGCTCTTGCACAGAGGTTTGGCAGACAGTGTGTCGTGAGCTTGGCTGGAGAATTGATGAGTCCATCCAAAATGCATCCCACTGGAAAGGAGTCTATCTAAAGGCTAAGCGGAGAATGATGCAACTGAAGGATCAAGAAGCCTTTGAGACGTCATCCCTTATTGGACATAGTGCACGAGTGTATGCGCTTTATTATAAGGACGGCCTTCTGTGCACAGGTACACAGTAATGTTGACTGGGTTAAGACCATCATTAATGTTAGACTGTTTTTGTATTTATAAGATAATTTCTCATACCATTACATTTACATAATACTGTGATGTGATTAATTACATACATTTCTTTCTTTTTTTCAGGGTCTGACGACCTTTCTGCAAAGTTATGGGACGTCCGCACAGGGCAGTGCATTTATGGTATCCAAACGCACACTTGTGCCACAGTAAAGTTTGATGAACAAAAGCTTGTGACTGGATCCTTTGACAACACCATTGCATGCTGGGAGTGGAGCACAGGAGCAAGAATTCAGCAATTCCGTGGTCACACAGGAGCAGGTTGGTCTATAAAATATTGCTTATATGTACAATATGTGTAATAAAATACATTAAAATGGTGTAACTGCCATACTTTTAATAATGTATAGTGAAAGACTTGTGTGGTTGGTTGTTTCCAGTCTTCAGCGTTGACTACAATGATGAACTGGACATGCTGGTGAGTGGTTCAGCTGACTTTTCTGTGAAGATCTGGTCCCTGTCAACTGGAATCTGCCTCAACACTCTGACAGGACACACAGAGTGGGTCACGAAGGTACAGGGGACAGTAACATATCTTAATGCTAAAATGCACAATTTTAAATTAGTTTGACACATGTATGCCTTTGTCCATTAGGTGATACTACAGAAAACAGAAGTAGAATCTGTGGTGCATAGTCCTGGGGACTATATCCTCCTGAGTGCTGATAAATATGAAATTAAGGTTTAGGTCTTTACTGTTTCTTTAACTGACATTGTTTTGTAAATTATAAACTAAAGTAATAACTATCATGTCTCAGGTCTGGCCACTGGGCCGTGAGATAAACTGTAAGTGTCTGAAAACACTGTCAGTTTCTGAGGACCGCAGCATCAGCCTTCAGCCGCGACTGCAGTTTGATGGGCGCTACATCATTTGCAGCTCAGACCTTGGAGTTTATCAGTGGGACTTTGCCAGCTTTGAGATTCTCAGGTAAAGTAATGAAAGACCACAAAGTATGTGTGCATGATAAGTATGCCCTAAGAGGTATTCTGTTTGCAGGGTGATTAAAACCCAAGATCCAGCGAACCTGTCCCTGTTGAGCTTTGGTGAGGTGTTTGCTTTGCTCTTTGACAACCACTTTCTGTATGTTATGGATTTAAGGACAGAAGCTATCTCAGGCCGCTGGCCTCTGCCGGCTTATAGAAAGTCCAAACGAGGGTCCAGCTTTCTGGCTGGAGTGACCTCATGGTTAAATGGTCTGGATGGTGGCAATGACTCAGGACTGGTGTTTGCTACAAGCATGCCTGACCATAGCATTCACTTAGTGCTATGGAAGGAGAATGGATAGAACACAGACCATTAAAAAAAAAAAAACTGGACTCCTCAGAAATAAACAAACCTGAACTGAAGCCAAGATGGATAATGCATGGACCAAAGCATTCGCATTTTATCAGTTTCTTCCTCATTCATTTCTAAAGAATACACTCCTACTGACACTCTGGATTTGCACTTGGGATTGTCTTGTACAATTACGTCGAATTGTGTCCATGTTAAATAAATGCGCCAATGAATTCCATGTACAATAATATACTTGTATGCATCTTCCTGTACATTATTAGTCTAGTAGTAAGTTTTTGGCAAATTAGGTTTCCCCCCATCACTTTACGTGCTGTGTTAAATGCAAATGCAGTTTTTACTGACCATTGGTTTTTAAATCTAACATCAGGATCAATCAGATTATGTAGCTAATTTGCCAAAAAAAAAAATAGTTATTTTAAAAGTGGCCCTGCCTTAAACACAAGTTATGTAAATAGCTGTGAACTGCAACCTAGAAGTAAATATGGATATCAGTTCACTGTTTGTTTTTTTTTCTTTATTTTTACAGAGGGTCCCAGATGAAGCCCCTTACTAAAGTTAGAAATGTTGATACAATGGCATTTGTACCATGTGAACTGTACTTCAATTTCTGCTAGACTTCTGATGGAGGTTAAATGTTTGACTAATTTTGTGATGTGCCTTTTCATTTTGAACATATACAGATTCTACTTTACCTGCAGCAGGTGCACTGCAGCCAGAGAAGCAGCGTTGTATAGGATACGTTTGATTGGTCAAACTAACTGTGCTCTAACAGTCAAAAGATGTCTGTAATTTTATTTTATAGGCATATACCTGACAAAGCTTTTTAGGTGAATTGCTCTTATGAATTGTGTTGAACATCAGGTTTATAATATTTAAGGCCTTGGTACTTTGCACAATAGAGACCTGGTTTGTATATGCATTTTTATTGTCATAACTCGTCTGCAATCTATAGAAATTAGGGTTTCTGAAGCCCATAAGTAACTTAAGTATAAAAAAAGGTGCTTTTTCTTACACTTTAATTTAGCTCTTCTTTTGGTCAGCCATAGTTCGGATGATGGCATGATTTAGAACATAGGTTTTATAGGCCTTTTTGTATCCTGATTATTCTCAATGAGTCAACATCAATATTCCACACTGTTGAACATGTCAATGCATTTAGCAAATATATTCATACTACAGCACTGTTTAAAATGTTTTGTACAGTATTAAATCATTGCAAAACATGTAAAACTTAACTTTGAGTGAACCTGTTGTGTCCAGTTCAACTATGCTCACCAGATTCTTGTAATGTTGATCTAAAAACAAACTGGTTTGTCTGTACATTTTATTCAGAATCATTATCATGACACTGAAAAATACGACCACAAATAGCAGTGCTATGTAATAAATTAAAGGAAAAACCATTCCAACACAATCCAGTGGTTTGTTTTCATTTATGACACTAGAAACTTGTTCACATGCTACTCATGAACTGAACTTGATAATATCAAAGTGTATTAAAACTATAAAACTATATAAAAGTAATTGTAAAAAATGATGTAAAGTAAACACGTTTTAAAGCAATACTTCATGGACATGTATTTGTCACTACAACACACGAAGATCTGAGCAGATCATGTGTAACTGGATTGGCAAGTTAAAAACACCAAATAAAAGCTATAAGAACAACACCTCCAGGAGCATTATTAATGTTCAGAGTTTCAATGGTGAAACATTTTTTTCCTCTAACAATTTCATTATTTAGTTACAGGATGTCAAAATGACAGACCTGTTCAAATGGATTACAAACATTTGAAGCAACATGCCTCATAAAAGTGCTCAGAATAAAAAAGTCAAACTGCAGAACATTTGTACAGCCCAGGCCTAGTCACAGATTCATTTGTTTTATAGGTTTAATTTAATCATAAACAAGGATGTTTTGCTAGGACATTTTCTTGACACATCTTGTGAAGATTGATCTTTCATTTGAGCAGCAAGTGATAATAAAAAAATAGTAGTCACTGTCATACACATTTTTTAGAAATATGTATTATTAAAACAAAGCAAATTAAAACTGAAATACTAGTAATAGCCCACAGTCATGCCAAGTGAATTAGCCAAGCACCTCAAAAATGACATGTAGGCTGTTTATCAGTATCTCTGTAGTTAGAAAATATAGTGTCAGTACATTTTTGTTTTTCACTGACATGTAGCAATCGATAATTACATAAATGTTGGACATTTTAAATGATTGACAGTGCCTTTGCAGGTATAATTATTTTGGCTCAGATTAGATGACATTTAGTTTGAGAATGTAACAGCATCAGTGGCTTTGTTCACATGCACACAGCATCTGATTAGAATCTGATTTCTGGACCTTTAAGATTACTCAAACGTAAACTGCAAGATCTGATGCGAGTAATCAGAGGGAAGAAATTAGATGACTCTGCTTTTTACATGTCATATAAATAACCTTATAACTCAAAAAATGTAATATTTATCAGCCAGTGAAATACATTTAAGATACTGTGTTTGTGTGTCCATACTGAAGGACACAGTGCAGTTTACACTAGATTAATGTTGAAGTTTGTGACATGGTCTTTTAATCGTGATAAAATTGTGAAGCAGATCAATGTTTTGACTTTGTTTGGTCTAATTTGTATCCAAGTCAGACATACATTTTAAGTCCTTCTAGAGGCTAGTTATACAGAAGAACATGAAAGTACCTTTACACATATAGTATGTCAATACACAAAATAAGCATTTAAAGTAAATACAATATTTACAAGGACATGATTGTAAAAAGCTAGCTTCTTTAGTAAATTGCTTTAGTTCAAACAAGCATGAAAATTAGTTATTTTGAGAATGAATCAACTAAACATTGCTATTGTTATGGTTTCCATCCATTATATTTTTCTTTGTGGTCACTGTTTCCCATGTTATAAAGTATCCTTTAGTTAGAACTACATCAGGACTACTACCGGCTCAGGTAGCAAAAGGAAAATACACGCAATTCCTTCATTTATGAGATATTAGATATCCAGTGTTCTTGTTCTTTTTGCTTTTTGAACATACTTAACCACATATATATCAATACAGTACTGGCTTTTCAGAGCAGAACAGAGATCACCGTTACTCCTTCTTAAGATGATAGCTGAAATGCAAATGCAAGAAAATTATTGGTTATTATTCATATCATTAGTGTTTCATAATACAGTCCCAATAACACTGAACACAGATGTTGGGCACACTTAAGCTAACACTGTTCTCCAGGCATATGTGCTGAAGCTGCTCCCACTTCAGCGGAAACCCAACATGGGCCAGGCCACGACGCTCACTCGCATCTTCACAGCAGCATCACATCAACAGTGAACAACAAGCTGAGAGCAAATAAACACAGGGCACCTCACGGCTTCATCCGAGAGGTGAAACAAGACGCCCATCACCTGCCCACTCTGTCCCTTGTTTCAGTCCAAGCAGCTTTGGCATAGAAATGTCCCCCAAGCTGAGTCCATCATCACTCAAATGACATCAGGTTTGCTGGTATCTGTGGAAAGAATACAGTGTATGCAATGAGAAGAAACTAGCTGATCAAGACTCTAAACTTGACTTGGCTTCCACTGTTTTTTACCTGAGGTCTGCTGCTTCTACTTGCTTCCTCCAGATTTTTGTGCCAGATGATCGCTGAAAACCTGGATCCTGTCTGGAACTTGTAAACATTGCCTATCAGGAGATTTAAACGAGATGAGCAAACTCACAAAACAACAAAATAAATTATTTAGAGTAGCACCTATATAGTACCTTTATCTGGGTCATTTAGCTGAAAAATGTTAGGTCGGGCAGGGTCGTCTGGTAGTACCACCATCCAGCCAGTCACACAGACCTTCTTACAAGGACTGGACTTATACTAAGCACACATATAAAAATGATTATACACGCCTTTGCCATATTAAATGAACTAATAACAACAAACTTACATGTTTTCTCTCAGAGGCTCTAAGTGCTTTCGCGCCATAAAAAGTGAGTGTTGATCCTGATAGAGAAATCCAAAACCTTGTCCAGGATGACAACTAAAAACAGAGAAAAAGTAATATATTTAATTGTCATTCTGAGGCCTGTTGTAATGACAGATGCACATCAAAATATTTCACCTTGGGTTTGCGCCCCTCTTTTAGCAGTGTTTTCCTCCGTAGTGGGCCCTCTATGGTCACATTACTGGCCTCACAGCAGTTGTAGCAGTTCCCAGGAGAAGAGCTACCATTGAAATTATAAAGAAAGGGAATGTTAAGATTACAACAGGATTTTGTTTCTTTTCTTCTCGTTTTATTAGTTTATGAAAGACATGCATTTTCTCAAAATTCAGAAAACTCAAGACAAAAAATATTGAACATGGATATCTAAAGCACAGAGGAGATTAACGTACAACAAATGGAGGTATGTAATAATGTAATACTGTAAACCCACGTTCTATAGCTGATAGTAATATTTATTTATTTATTTGTGTAAAAGATAGAACTCCTGTTAATATCAGTATTTGGATGGTACAATACGGAAGCAGTAGGTGAGTAAGACTACACAGAGTCAGTCACTAAGACGCATGTAGGAGAGAGACAGTGGTTACTGGGCAGAGATGTGTCTGTACCTGAACACGTAGCTCCGACTGCGGGGCGAGGTGCGCAGCGGGACTCTCCAGTTTGGACCCAATGTGGCATACATGCGGCTCCTGTTTTTCACAGTGTCACAGTCAATGTGGGCTCAGAGCAGATATTTTCTATTAAACCTCACAGGAGAATTCACTGTATAAGCACTTATTCACAAATCTATATTAACACACACACACAGTACATTAATTTTAACTACTCCGATGAACTGTGAAAACATTGAATGTTTAGTGTAGTATTGTGTGAACTAATCAAATCAGACAAATATTCACCAAATGCTGAAAAAATATGACAATAACCAAACAAAAATATATACATTATGACTGCTCACCTCTCTCCTATCCCAGGAGACAATTCTTCACCAAAAGAACTTTCACTGCTTCCTGTTGATAAACATACTTTTAATAAACTATTACTACGTTTTAATAAAAGCATAATAAAAGTCAACAACATACCGAGTGAGAGGCCATTAGATACCGAAGTACTGTGTGGATCATTCCTGACCGGGCTCTGGGACTCCAGGAAGCTGTCGT
Organism: Paratrypauchen microcephalus; assembly: GCA_036785185.1. NCBI lineage: Eukaryota > Metazoa > Chordata > Actinopteri > Gobiiformes > Gobiidae > Paratrypauchen > Paratrypauchen microcephalus. The sequence goes on along the minus strand of JAVJIX010000004.1, from coordinate 14,293,660 downwards.
CCAGCAGGTGGCGTGCTTTCTCTATGGGGAATGTGGCACTGCGGCTCTCAGACATGCCATACTGGCACATCATACTGTGGACAAAGTATCCTTAAAGTCAGATCATCTTTAGTACAGGCAGTTGGAATGAAGTACAGTAGATGGGGACATATGGTTTCACAAGGACCAAAGAGATTTTCCTTTTCTAAAACAATTTCCCTTGTGGATCAATAAAGTTTGTCTAAGTCTTTTCCCAAGCCCTTCATTTCATTTCATTTCATTTTACTTCAAGAACCAGAAGCGGCCCTCACTGTTGAGCTCCGCAGTGGAAAGCAGCAGTTCTACTCACTTGTTTCCAAGGCTGTGGCTCTTCCTGTGATGAGATGGAGGGGGTGTTGGGATGCGCACACCTACAGATGCATCAGGACACGTTGGCCGTCGGTTGTATCTCATGGACACAGAGACCTCAGACAGGCCTGAAACACAAGTAGTTATTGAAAGCAACTGGTGAAGATTTGTGCTAAAATATTCTGCCCTTCAGTGACCATCATATAGGCTGCAGGAATATGAAACCTGCCAAATTCATTATAGTATGAAGCCTTTATCAGCTTTTATTTTGATGTTGAGATCTTTTACCAGTGCTTTCTCTGGTAGTATTCGAACCATAACTGTACAGTACAAACTCCAGCTTCTGTCTAGAATACTGTGAACTGAATTTCAAAACTAAATGCCATCACAGAAAGATGTTACATACCCTTAGAGCTGCAAAAATAATTTGTATCAAGATCAAGATTCAGTCATATCTTATCGTCAATGATCAGCTTGGGTGTTTTTAATCAAGGTGTGTTGTTTGGAACAAAATTTAGACATTGGATAAGAAAATTGTCTTACTTTTTGTGTTAAGTGTACAATTAGTCTATCCTGTTTATGTTTATAAAATCAGTATTGAAAGCCATTATTATATTGTTTTTGAAAAGAAAAAGAAAATCAAACGCTGTGTTGAGCAGAATATACTGGTGGGATCTGGAATCTGTTTAAATTAGTGAGCAAAACTCTTCTGTTAATAAGAAGGAAACTTTTGCTCAACTGCAACTGGCTAATCACAATAAAAAATTTGGTGCAATTAAAGTAGTAGGAGTCCATGTAATGTGGGTTATAAAGTGATCCCTGAGGCAAATGGGCCTTAATGTGCTTTAATTAGTCAAGTCTGAAGTAATAAAAATGTGTTTGGTGTGCTTCGTCAGCAGAGATCACAGTTAAAGGTATGAGAAATGTATTTTATTGTGACAGCATTTTCAGCTTTTATAAACACTATTGATTTTATTGTGGTTTGTGATTGGGATTTTCTTTCCTAAATGTGAAATGAGGTCCCTGTGTCAGTTGTTATTTTTAACATGTGAAAATCTTTTCAACAAGAGCTTTTAAATAAGCCATTTCCAGATGATTAACATTCACTTGAATCCAATCATGAGCAGCTCTGCGCTTACTCAGCTGCTTCATTTGAGTTCAACAATAAGTGTTTTTTAAAAGCGTTTTTTATTTGAAACAGGTTACTAGAAATGAAACATTGCTATTTAATTTAGGATGACTGTTGCGTAACTTGTGCTCTATGTATCTTTTAGAAGAGTCTTCACTGCATAGTTCACTGATGTTACTAAACCGCCTCACGCAATGTGCTTCTCAAAGGAGAGTACTCCAGCCTGATCCAAAAACTAAATGAGAACATGTTTCATGTAATGTTTGTTAAGACCAGACGTTGGCTCAGAGTTTTAATAGAAAATAGAATTTTAAGCTTGGTCACAGAAACCAAATTAACCAGCAATTTACTTTTAATATTTTATAAAATAAATAATCAAATCCAACATGCTACAAAACCTTTGGAACCCACATTGATAATGACAGTCATTTGTTTTGGGCCTGCTCAAGAAACTGGAGCTGTGAAATGTAATTTTAATTTCACCCTCTTAGCCAACACTAAAATGTGTCTTAAGTGGAAGCAGACAAAAAGAATGGTTGCCACAGTAACAGCGGCAAACAAACTCCCACATGTGGCGGGTCATGTGGACATGAGACTATGGAAAGTGATCAGTGTGGTCCCTGAACACACTGCTGTAATCACAGGGCTATTAACGGCTCTGTTCATGGGACAATTTAGTCAGCTCCAACTTTACACACTCCACAATTAAATTATTTACCTGAAATATGATCACTTAACTGCCTGCTAGAGTTTACTTTCAATTGAATGCATTTATGATCTTCCATGGACAATGTTCGTATGTTGTTTATGACTGAATAAACAGACATGAGTAAATATTACAGACACATTTTCACTATTTAAAGCCAGGCTGCTGCACATCTGCAAAACACAGTGCAAACTTCAAGTACATCCTGGACACTCAACATTTGTTTTAAAGACTGCACAAATGCACATTTGAAAACATGGAAAATTATGTATCCAGAGGTCACACTGATCCCATCAGATCTCAGAAGTTCAGCAAGGCCGGGTCTGGTTAGTACTTGGATGGGAGACCGCTGGGAAAAGACGGTGCCACAGTGGGGAGCCAGTGGTAAAAAAACTGCTGTTGTGTCCTTAGGCAAAGCACTCCAACCACATTGCCTAGTATGAAAGTGGTGTGTGCGTGAGTGATGGTGGTGGTCGGATGGGCCGATGGCGCAGATTGGCAGACTCACTTCCGTCAGTCTGGCCCAGGGCAGCTGTGGCTATCACGGGGTGTGGAGTAAATGAATAATGATCTGTAAAGCGTCTTTGAGTGTCCAGAGAAAGCACTATGTAAAACTGATGCATTATTATTATTATTATTATTATTATTATTATTATTATTATTATTATTATTATTATTATTATTATTATTATTATTATTATTATTATTATTATTATTATTATTATTATTATGCCATTTACAGCGATGTCCTAAAGTGTGTTTTCTTCAGATTTCCTCACATCCTTGTGTCCCTTCTGTCACCAGCTCCATTTACTTTTGTGACCAAATTATTTCCATTTTGCCTCTTTGGTTAGTTTATAAAGTTAGTTGCCAGTAGGTAGGTTATCATCAGAACCGTAGAAAACTCTGCACGGAGCCGTGGAGCGGTCGGACTCTGACAGAGATCAGCACGCGCATTCACTGACAGCTCGGGGCTGTGACAGCGGAGCAGAGGCGCGTCTCGTATGTGCTGCTCTCTTGGCTGCAGATTAAGATTAAGATTAAGCCTTTATTGGTCTCACACACAATGACACACAGTGACACACGGGAGAAATTTGACTTCTGCATTTGACCCATCCTTTTCAGGAGCAGTGAGCAGCCATCTTTTTCGGCGCCCGGGGGGCAGTACCGTGAAGGGTCTTGCCCAAGGACCCACACTGGTTAGCTCATTGCCCGGGGGGGATTTGAACCCACAACCCCCAGAGGGAAAGTCAGTGACTTACCAGTTGAGCTAACCAGCCGGTGCAGCGGTCAGTACAGCTTTGTACAGCGGCTCATGAGATGTATAGTGCAGATGAGCACTACTCTGTACAGACCACTGTGCATTCTGCTATGTGCGCGCATGGCGCATATCAGTCACTTGTACAGGGCAAGTGCAGGTCCATATCTGTGCACAAAGTGGCAAAATTAGAAACATTTATGACTATAAACTTATTCCATAATCTGCGAGGCATCTATGTGAGACCAAATGCAGTGGACACCCGTGAGACAAGAATGTGAGAGGTCAGCAGTACCAGCAGTAGAAACTCGTACCTCAGGTAAGAGACGCGGTAATGGACTGCCGGGAAGGCGGGAGCAGATGCGACCGGGGCAGAGCAGTGGTCAGTGGGTCTGCTGTGGGATGGGGAGCACATGAGATGGACACTGGTCTGCTGCGTAATGGGAGGCAAACGAATGAGGATTGCAGAGAAAACTAAATAGGTAAACGTGTGTGCACATGCACAGGCTTGCAGGGGTGTGCGTACATGAGAGGGCACGTGCAGTGGAGTGTTTGGAACACAAACAGAGCCAGTTTTGTCACCGCCCATCCAAAATTCTGTATTCCCGGTGCCTCTACTGGTGCGTACTTGCATTGTGGGGCTCCGGAGCTGTTTTATTGTACCCATATATAATTTTCCCCACAGCCCACTTTGCTGCCTGGTAATGAGGCAAAGACTGCAGACATTACCCACACTGGCAGTGCTTTTAAATGCCACAGCGGTCACAGAATGGTTAAGATGCCAACACCATATGTACCTGTACCTTCCCACTCCAGCCTCCAGCAGCGAAGTACAGCCACGCCTCCTTCTTAACGCTAGTGCTAGTGCTAAATGGGGGGCAAGATCGGGCCCATTATGTTTCCATTCACTGTTAAATAGCTTAATAGCTGTAGTTTTTTGCGAGCAGTAAACAATGAATGGGTCATGCCTAAAGCAGGACAAGCCCCAACTTAAAAGTGTATTATGCATCTTTTCTGGTAGATGGTTCGTCACCTGGTTGTTTCTATGGATATGTCATTGCTCTGCCTGGAATTTTCCACAGTATGACATTAAACAGCTATACCTTACATTTATTAAATTACAGGTGGTTTTACAGCTTAAAAATACCCAGAAAAACAGTGAACGGGGTTGCCTCTCCACAGATGTGACCGGTAATTTCGTCTGGTTTGGTCTCAATGAAGATAGAAAGGTTTAATACCATACTGTGAAATATTCCAGACAAAGCAATCTCCATGGAGAAAAGCACTTGACAGACCTTCCACCAGAAACGTTACACAATGCACTTTTAAGTAGAAATAATATCAAAATCAAAGGGCTTTATTAACTGCTGAGGACCTCCAGAAATATAACCCCAAAGTTACTCCCACCATATATTGAAAACCACTGATCTAGTAGCTGATAGTACAATAGTACAACCGTTTGAATGCAATTGGTTCAAGCTGCTAGCGTCTCAATTTCCTATAATCACGTAAACATCTCACACAGAAAAGGTGGCACTTTGATGTGGTTCATCTTTTTTCATTAGTTTGACCTAAACCCAGCGTGTTCCAGATGCATTACCTCACCTCAGCCTCCCTAAACACACCACAAACAAACGTTTTCTTAATACAACCCTTTTTTGCTAAGACTTCACTTGGCAGGGGATGAAGAGCAGTTTGTGGTTAGTCTGCTTTATCGACATTTAGGCAAGGGACTTTCCTCTTCAGTTTAACATGACCAATAATTTTTAACAAACCTAACCAAGAAATAAGTAGACAAACAATATTGTGCAATTTTTCCAACCCTAAAAAGAAGTTACAGGTTGAGAGGAGTAAGGAAAGCTGTATTGTGGACACAGCTGCCAATGTTTAGTCTAAAGATGATCTAACAGTCACGTACCTGCAAGGTCCTCTTTAGATGAAGCGATGCGAGGGGAACTGTTTCCAGGTTCAATCTTCAGAGAGATCCTACAAAAAGACATGCTTAATACTGACTAAACAGTGACAATAGCAAGAACACTGAAATTAATCATTTAAACCAGATTTAAGAGAGTTTAGTTTTACCTGTAGTAGATCAGCATACTAAATCCTTATTTTTGCATATTTACATTTTTTATATTAGCAACTGCATTAATGTGGTGGTGAATGGTGTTTTTGTCTTGTCTGTCATAAAACACAATGACTTATTTTTTTGGTTGTCCATTATAGCATGTGTCAGCTTCACTAGCTTTTCATTATACAATCTTGAGCGCTTTTGATGGAAGACCTAGTGTTAAAAGCAGTTACAGTTTCAAACATTCTTGATTAGACTTTGCAAGTCCAAACCTTTTTCAATGTGAAAACTATTAATCAGTAGTAGTATATGTTTGACATATTACAGATTAATTGAAAGCTGAAACTGAAAGCTATGCAGTGCTTTTCTTCTGAAATGAGCCTAATTATATTGAAAGGTGTGTTCCTTTACCATTTACGAAAAGTTACATAATCTGCCAAATGAATGAAACTCCACCTTTTATTTCAATAGGTAACAAGATGGAACAAAAAAGGGCGATTCAAAAAGAGTGAATAATCATTTGAGCTATCTCTGCTAAGATCAATGTACTGCTGACAAAACGGCTGCCAAGACCTGCCAAGAAAGAGTTCAACAGCAAAGCCACAGAATCATGCACTGTGACTGTGTCTGAGAAAGTTATCATGAGTGCTCCAACAGCCACTGTCCCTCTATACACACGTGTGTTCTAACGTATTCCTACAGCAATTATTGAAATCATCTGAGTTTAATGTTCATTTTGTCTTTTTTTTTTTTGTCCAAGTGTTTCTGAAACCTACTTAAAGTTGTCATCCTCCACAAACTTCTGAAGCTCCTCGATGTAGCGTACAGACATGAGGTACTTCTGGACGTGCGGCAGGGTCACCAGGTAATCTAAGGGGGGCCCAAAAGTACTGTTTGTGAAGCAAAACTAACAGTATATGGCACAAGAGGCAATACGTAACAACACAATCAAACGCACTGAAGTTAATCAGTACAAGTCTGCACAGCTTACCATAGTTACAGGACATCTGCAGATCTGAAATGACTCTCAGAAGGTTGTTCATCTGATTGGCTCTCTGTTCCGTCTCGATGATGCTATCTGATGCAGGATAGGCCGAGTCTATGTAGATCATGTCCAGTAGGTAGATCCCTGTAACAGAAACACATTATGAGAAGAACAGAACACTAATTCATTTGTATACCATGAGCTGAAAGATCTGATGTGCTCCGTTTTTCCTTTGGTCAACTGTGTTACCAGAAATGTGTCATAAAATAAATGCCAATGTGCAATGAGTCACAAACTTTCCTATAATTTGTCTTAATTACTGTGTACAGTTGTTTATAAAGTTGAGTACAAATGTTCCAAATGTCTGATATTAAAGGAAAAGTAAAGTTTTTTTACAATTTGAGCCTTATTTCGGTAATAAAACAAGTTGTTTTACTCACCCATAGCACTTTGGTGTCATATGGAGCATTTCCGGAGATGTTTTAGATTAGCGTTAGCCTAGCGTGACTTCTAGCCATAGCTCGGGGCATATAATATATTCCCCGAGCATGTAATGTGCCCCGTGCGGGCTCCAAATAACACAAACTTTAGCACTTTTCAAATCATAGAAGCCCGATGTCTTAGTCTACGATTTCATTTGAGTCAAAAGTGGCCTGTAATCAGAGATTTCTCCATAGTTTACAGCTTTGCGTTTCATGTTTGGGTCCCGGGAGCTGAGCACACTCCGCACATGCGCACTCAAAACTATGGATAAATCTCGGATTACAGGCCACTTTTGACCAAATGAAATCGTAGGCTAAGACATCGAGCTTCTATGATTTGAAAAGTGCTAAAGTTTGTGTTATTTGGAGACCGCAAACATGTGCCCCGAGAACTCACATTATGGAGATCGCAAATCTAAAACACCTCCAGAAGTGCTCCATATGACACCAAAGTGCTATGGGTGAGTAAAACAACTTGTTTTATTACCGAAATAAGGCTCAGATTGTAAAAAAAAACATTACTTTTCCTTTAATGAGTATGTAAGGAAAAAAATATACATTATACATACATATATGTGCGTGCATGCGCGCATGTGTGTGTGTGTAAAGTATTTAGTCAGCCACCAATTGTGCAAGTTCTCCCACTTTAAAAGATGAGAGAGGCCTGTAATTTTCATCAGGTACACTTCAACTATGAGACAAAATGAGAAAAAAAAATCCAGAAAAGCATATCGTCTGATATTTAAAGAATTAATTTGCAAATTATGGTGGAAAATAAGTATTCGGTCAATAACAAAAGTTCATCTCATACTTTGTCATATACCCTTTTTGGCAATGACAGAGGTCAAACATTTTCTGTAAGTCTTCACAAGGTTTTCACACACTGTCTTTTTAAGTGGGAGAACTTGCCCAATTGGTGATTGACTAAATACTTTTGACACACGCACGTGCATGTTTAACCAAACAACCAAAACAGATCCATGGATGGCATGTCCAACCAACAGGAGGGTAAGACACCGCATATAAATTCTTCTGCACTTCTTCTGCGAAACAGTAAAAAACGAATAGGTCTCATGGGGTTATTCTTATGTTCAACTTTCCAAATGAAATCAATCATCACAATTTCTTCAAAGCTGGCATTATAGTACACTGAAAAAGCCTTGAATGACAGTCTTGTTGGTCTTTCCAGTTAAAACCATGAATTAAACTGTTTTGAGGTTTTGAGAGCAGAGTGACCACCCAGTCATGACAGGGTAAATGAAGAGCCTGTACAGTACAAAGGGGAAGAACGTAATGATAACATAATTATTTTCCATTCCTGATTAAACCACCATAGTGATATACACTATAGTGATATACAGTATTACAGTTTACAGGTGTTTTTATTGCTCAGGTATGACCCTCCACCAGAAAAGTTACATAGTGCACCTTTAAATAATGATTTATAGTTGTACTGTTGTTAGGCTGTTGTTAAAACAAATAAACCAAGTCCTTAGCGAGATCACAAGAGGAAAGGGATTCAGAGGAAAGGGTTCATTAAATGCCAGTACAGAGCAGTATTTAGCATTTGTCTGGCTTTGCTCTTAAATCCCCAACTGTGTTTTGAAAAAGTATAATTAGAGACTCCTGGCTTTATTTAATAGCTCCACAGGACCCTTGTATTCATAATACCAGTTATGCATTTGTTTACACTGGGCAGATGGTTCGGATGTTGAACATATGTTCACAACAAAGATTGCAGTCACACAATAAAACAACATCAAATAAAACCACTCACACAAGCCATGATTATGGTTTTCCTCAGAGTAATGTGCAGGTTTAACAATTTTGGCCTTATGTCATAAATTGGTGTGTGTGGTTAAGCCAAGAAATCTAGCTAAAACATGCAAGAAATTAGCATGTGGTCTCTGTAGAAAGGAGCCTTAAAACTGCCATTTAATGGTATTCAAGTTCACAGCTTGTATGATCCCAACAAGTCAACCTAGCAACCAATATTAACTGACTTTTTCCCAAACTGATTTGTGTTAAAGGCAACTAATAACTACCACACAGATGAGTACATGAGCATCTATGCATGTGTTTTGCCAAAACAGTCTCAATAAAGAGATTTTGTTTTCAGTTTGTCTGAAGTAAGTCTAATACCGAGCCCTGCAGAGAATGTCACGGAAAACAATAACAACAAAAGCCCCATATAATGTCCAGCTTCTTCAAGAGGTCATTGACACTTGGACATCTTTGTACAAGAAAGGAATAAAATTAACAAGCCTCATTTCATGTGTACAACTACAGCGCCACAGAGTGAGGATGGCTCAGCTTTACAAAAATACATACATTTATTTAAAAGCGGAATTTGAATGTTAGCACAAATACAAGCAGTATTTTGCCATTAAATACAGTTGTCAGCTCTCAACCTACTGTATCACAGTTTGTACATTGAGGATTTGGTCAATTTTGAAAGTTTTAATAGCCAGGTCAGGAATGTTATATGAGAAAGTTGTTTTTCATTTTTCTTTTAAATAATATATATATATAGTATAGTAATTTTTGTTACTCTGACATATCATCTAACAATTGTTAATACAGTGGTACCTCACCTTACGAAAGACCCTACATACGAAAAATCCAAGTTACGAAACGCCTTCACGTTAAATTTTGGTCTCTAGATACGAAAGAAAACTCAAGTTATGAAACGCGAAATCTCAAAAATTCGAATAATGCGCGCTCAGATGCACGCCCCGCTGTTATCCCCGCTCAAAGAGCACCTTTCTCGGCCTCTTAGCTCACAGTGTCAGACCCCCGGCTCTGGAAGTCGGATAGAACCAGAGCCAGCCCCGGGGAAAACCCCGCGGTCGTGCCCGCACAAAGAGCACCTTTCTCGGCCTCTTAGCTCTAGTGCCGAACAGCAAGGAGCGCGGAGACAGGAGCACCGCGAGCACGAGATAGAACCGCGGCGAACACGGAGCCTGAGCCACAAACTGAACACGCACAAATGAACGCAAAAGCCTCACGAAACCAGCAAAGAGCCACACGGGGTGATTTAATCCTGGTCTAGTCCCAGTTTAGTCCAGGTCTAGACCTGGTCCAGTCCTGGTTTAGTCCAGGTCCAGTCCAGGTTTAGACCTGGTTTAGACCTGGTCTAGATCTGGTTTAGTTCTGGTCTAGACCTGGTTTATTCCACTTTTAGTCCTGGTCTAGTCTCTTAGCCAATGAGGACGCAGAACACAAAGTTACACTATTAAAAAAAATGTTACACTATAAAAAAAAAAACATTGGAACGGATCAGGCCTTTTCCATTGAAATAGCTACTCAACTTACGAAAAATTCACGTTACGAAACCACTGCTGGAACGAATTAATTTCGTAAGGTGAGGTACCACTGTATTAACCTTTAAACTGTAAGAGTGAGGAGACCTTTTGAGGCAAGATGCTGTTTAGTGGAAACATCTCCTGAGCTGGAGATGGGATATGGAAAAGACGAGGTGTTTTACGAGGGCTTGGAAAGAGCAGAGGGCACAGGTGGACATGCTGGGGTATGTGCATTAATAAACGTAACAGAACTCGAGTAAAAAGAGCTGCAAACCAACTCTCCACCTGTTCAGGCGGCTCATCTTTGGCACCCAAAGTTACATTCATTTCATGATAAGCAAAAGATAACTTATGAAGGCAGCTTCTGACATGGCTATGGAAACAGTGAGGGGTGGTAGACCTACAACTCACCTGCAAATCAGAAATCCAAAATTATATAGCATCTGCATCTTTGAGTATCTGAGTGATGAGGCAACTTTGTTAATTCACACAGAATTACACCAATTATCTTCCATTTCATTTTAATTTTCATCACCCCTACTGCAATATCTGAGCAAGACTTGCAATAACCTAGATAACCAATGTGTAGTACCAGCTCATAGGACTTTTTTGCACAATTTTTCTTTTTTTTGCACTATTTTATTTAAACCTTTTTGCACTTTTTTTCTATACTGTGTTGTAAATATCCTACTTAAATGTCTGCACTGAAGTGTGATGCTTTCAATCTCATTGTGAGTATGTATGATGTTATTTGTACATGTGAACAGTGACAATAAAAGGCATTCTATTCTATTCTATTCCATTCTATTCTATTAATACTAGTATTATTTACATTGTCAGAAAGTGTGTAGAACACCTAAATCTTTGGTTTAATTCTATGTGAGCTTGCAGTCACACAGCAGTCTCACAGTATTGACATTATGGTGTGATAAATGCATTTACCAGTAGTAACTCACCAGTTATATTGTTTTGGTTTATGTATGGATGTTTTTTATGTTTTAAACAAGTCAGGGGATTTTGACAGTTTGATTCCTAAAAGTGGCACAGTGAGAAACATTCTCTCACAGAAGTCTTGCCCCATAACAAAAGGTCAGATGCCAAGGGTCAGAGGTCAGATGCCTTGACCTTCCAAAGGACAATGCTGGGGCAGCAGGGACACACCATGTACCTGTGGTGGTTCTGCTCCAGTAGCATTCACCCATTTCCTGCAAATGTCCTCTCACATGCTCAGTCAGTATGTGTGGTCCGAGGCTGACATTAGAATACTGAACTGCTCAAACGGAAAGAGAATGAAGCTGACCCCAGTCCTCTGTCCACTGTGTTTGTCTTGGTTTAGCTCCTTTCTCAACATGACAAAAAGCACCTAAATGTTTTTTATTGAGTGATCTATGGGTGGCGACTGGGACTATTCAGGTTCAGTGCATGCTTTCATTTGTGTTTTAACTGAGAGGGAATCATTAAAGTTAATAGAGGACATTCTCAAACATGCACTAGGTGCAACCTGGTGACACTTTATGATCAACAGAGCCACACATGTTTTTTTTTTCTAATTTAAGATGAATTTTGGAGATGGTCAAAATGGTTCTGCACAGTTTAGGAACTACAGTAATTTTATGGTCCAACTACAATTTGACCATTAAAGTTACTCTACTGGGTGCAGAAAAGATGAAAGACTGATGAGAGCAAAGAGAGTTGGAAAACACTTGTGGAAACATTGGTTACTACCTTGGCCCGTGTCTGTACCCAACTCAAAGAGCAGCAGTTAAAAGAAAATGTAGCAGTGAAACATTTTCATCTCCTCTTGTTCAGATCTTATGGATCAGGGTAACATCATTACTCAAACTCTGTCCTCAAAGTAGAAATCTCCACCTATCTTCCATGCATTGCCTGTAGATTAGAACACATCGGGAAGGATGGCAACACATGGCCATTCATAACAGTTTTACATAGTAACAGTGGACTAAACAAATATTTCCATAAAGGTTTCCCAGACACAAGAATGGTGTTTAATGTTTTTCAGATGATCTCTAAAGTTTGACAACTTCACTTCCTGTCTGGTCTGGTATCTAAATCATTAAAGCAGCTACAGACCTGTGCTGAGATCAGCTGTCATTCACTCTGTGTCTTTTTGAATTATCACAGAAAGGTGCTAAACTAAATAAAACTAAATAGCACATGCTGATAGAACACACCACACTTGAGTGTACACTTGTGAGTTGTTTATCAATCTGGTGAATCAGAACAAAGGACTCAAAAGGAAGGTGAACACAAGTTTGAACATGCACCATTTGCAAGCAGTAGTTTTAAGGACTATTATGTGAGTATAAAGAGATATGAAGAAAAGGGCAAAGAGCTTTTCATTCATTGATAGTGACATGCACAAGCAGTTTGTTTTTCTATGGGGAAAGCTTTAGCTGTAGGAAAAGAAGTGTGGTAAAATGTGAATAAATCAGATGAATGTGACTTATCTTGCATATCGTGCATGAAAACAATTTCTATAATAAGCATCTGCAAACTCTGTCCTGGAACAGCTTAATTTAAGCTGCAACAAATTAAAATTAAAAGATAAAAAATGTGATTTTATACAACTTTCCTTGTCCAGGAAAACACTATTTACAATGTTATACCATAAAAGAGAATGTTTAATAGTAAACTTCTGCAAAATCACTAAGGTCTTTTAGGTCAACTTAGGTGAATGTGAGGTCTGTGAACATGTCTTAAGTTGACCTAAAAGACCTTAGTGATTTTGCAGCAGTTTACTATTAAAAATTCTCTTTTATGGTATAACATTGTTATACGATCAAAGGAGAAGTTCAATTTGTCAACTGGACAAAGTTTGTTTGGTTGAAAACGTTTCGCCGCTCATCCGAGAGGCTTCGTCAGCTCTGGTTATTGTACTGGTTAGACCAATAACAATAACCAGAGCTGACGAAGCCTCTCGGATGAGCGGCGAAACGTTTTCAACCAAACAAACTTTGTCCAGTTGACAAATTGAACTTCTCCTTTGATCATGGATTCTACCTGGACGACTGAGGGACTTTTCACGCAACATTGTTATACATTTACAGGTCAACTTAGGTGAATGTGAGGTCTGTGAACATGTCTTGGGGCGGCAGTAGCTCAGTTGGTAGAGCGCTTGCCTAGTGATCCAGGGGTTGGCGGTTTGAATCCCGCTTTTGACGATCCCAGCTCCCACAGATGAGTGCTGCCGTTGTGTCCTTGGGCAAGACACTTAACCCCACCTCGCCCCCAGTGTCTGCGGACACTGGACACTGACACTGGACTGCTGCCCCCGCGACCCAGAGAATGGAAAAAGCGGAAGAGAATGAATGAACGAACATGTCTTTCAAAGCAGCACTCTCGTCACCCATCACATGCTCCAGTCCTGTCTCTGGCCTGTCACTCCTGAAGACGCTTACATGTGCGTCTGGTCCACTGTTTCCCTGCTGAGATCGGTAATTGGAACAAAGCAGAAATAGTGGGGCCATAAGGGATGAGGGCTTACAGGGGCATGGAGAGGAGGACTCCCCTGTGTAGGGGGTGGGACAGGAGGCGTCCCAGCAGCTCTCAGCTGCTCACTTCTGATGGGAGGAGGGCAGCAGGAGGGCTGTGCTGCCTCTTTGTGCAACAGCAAATGAGTGAGCTCACAACAATCTGAACACACTCTGGAACTGGACTGGGCTTCATTTCTCCAACGAAATGACGTCATATTCATGTGGATCACCGCAGAAGCCCAACTTGGCAAAATACTAGGAATATATGGAATTAACTGGAGGTGAGATTTTACATTATTATAGATTATTATAGATTATTGCCAACTGACTATTAACTATTTGTACGAGTCATAATAGAAATACATTTTTGAAAAAAAGAAAATAGAAAATCCAATTTAGCCATTGTGCTATATAAAAACAAAAACACTATGCATATATGCATACAGCTTATTTGTACAGATGAAAATCTTCACTTCATTCACGAACCGAAGAAGCAGCTTGGATGAGCTGCGAAACATATTCAACCAAATAAACTTTTGTCCAGTTGTCAAATTGAATTTCTCCTTTTGTATTTGTACAGATCTTATTTCTGTCTGGCAAAGATTTGCAACAAGCAACAGAAAAACACAGCTTCCTCCAAGTGTAAATTACTTAGCCCTGCCTTTATAAATGCTAGACATTACAATGCTAAAATGTCAAACTCAGTTCTGATACTTGATACCACTTTTGATACCACAATTTAGACAATAGAATATAATTTTTTGACACAAAAATAGCATCTTCATTAATCTCACCAGGAGGTCATATAGTAAATAAAGACCATCCTAAAACTATTCAGGAATGGTCCAATTTAGTCAAATGTATGCAAGTATATTTTCCATACTAGATTTAATATCTGTTAGAATCTGATTTTCTATAATTCTGATTCAACTTAGTTCAGGATGATTAAATGTTATTTGAAAAAACAAATGTCCTTGTTCACACTTCTTCAATTCTACATCACATCTTTAACTTTTTAAGAGTGTGTCTGTAGTGATGTGCAGACATAGATGATAAAGATAAAAGTTTGTCAAGAATAGATTGATTGTTTTGGTAGTCCTTTGCGTATGGAGCCATTTTCTTCAAGGTGCTCTTCAAATGGTCTGTTGGCACCTTTTACGAGCTGGCCTGACAGATGGTGATGTGGCTTTTTTATAGGTTGCTTGCTGCTTGTTCTCTTGATCACCACTGACAATACAAACCTCATCTTATGCCCTCAATCATTGCAGAGATATTAGATTATTTCAAACTACAATATCATATAGCAGCCAGATAATCTTGGAAAGAGATGTTTTCCCAAGTCATCTGTGGCTGATTGGAATACAGCATGTTATGTTGAGAACTGCATTTCCATTACAGCATAGTAGTAGATAGTGCACTACAGTGCTTTGTAAAGAGCTAAATCTCAACTGAACACTTACACAGAAAAAAAAAAATCTATTTACAGACCAGAGGCCCCATTAGCCACACTCTGCCTAAGCATATAGACACATTTGATATTTTATAGTTTTTGTGTGAAGAACAAATCTCGATTACTACAACTATAATTAAATAAAATACTTCCAGAACTGGTAATAAGGACTGGACATGTGACCTCAGAAGGCATTTTTAGATCTGGCCAAATAAATGAAACATGTTGGATACACAATGCTATACTCAACCTACAATTACATTTAATCTACATTTAAAAGTTATTTTCATTATAAGCAAAGGAAGTTAATTGAGGTATTTTTAGGTGAAATGTTTTTTTCCATACAAATTACTATGTAATGACATAATCATTTAAAAATGGAGGCCAAGTCATCACTTTATCAAGAGAAAAGCTGTTCTTGTCAACAGATATTTCAGTAATGATGGTCTGATCTGAGGGTCTTTGGAAAATAACCAACAACTGGCTCTGTCATGTCTCAGCACCGGTCCCCATCATACAGTCCAGAATCCAAAATCTTCTTGCACAAGCACAGACTACTGCTTTGTATCAATGTGTAATTACCTGATCATTTCATTGCCTTCCATCTGTTCTCTTCCAGGACATCAGCTCAGGACCATGTTTGTCCCTGTCCTGGTGGTCCTGCTGCTGTCAGGACCACTCTGTTCTCTTCAGGGGGAGACTCAAGAGATGGAAAGCAGTGAGGACATCCTTGAGAAGGATTATATTTACCCTCAACGCCATAAACGTACTGTTAACCAAAATGCTACCCCAACAAACAAATGCTCCTACACTTTTATTGTGCCTCAACAGAAAAACAGTGGTGCAATCTGTGTGAACTCAAAGGAGTCGGAGGCTCAGCTGGAGAACCGGGTTCATAAGCAGGAACTGGAGCTGTTGAACCTGGAGCTGCAGAAGCAGAGGAAACAGATTGAAGCTCTACAGCAGCTGGTGGAGGTGGACGGGGGCATCGTTAACGAAGTCAAACTGCTGCGCAAAGAGAGTCGCAACATGAACTCCAGAGTGACCCAGCTGTACATGCAGCTGCTGCACGAGATCATCCGCAAGAGGGACAACGCCCTGGAGGTGTCCCAACTGGAGACGCGCATGCTCAACCAGACTAACGAAATGGGACAACTGGCCACCCGCTACCGGGAGCTGGAGCACAAGTACCAGCACCTGTCCACGATCGCCAGCAACCAGAGCACTCTGCTGGTGCAGCTGGAGGAGCGCTGCAAACGGGGAGGCTACTTCCCTTCAGTCAGTGCGGACCGGAGCCCCTCCCTGCGTCCACAGCCCCCTGTGGTGCACCAGCCTTCACCTCAGAGTCCTGCTCTGTCCCCCGGGGGCTATAGGCCCTTTCACCCTTACACACTACCCCGACACAACACCAAAACCATGATCAATGTTATGACCAACTCCATGACCAATGAGATCCAGAACGACCAGAATCCCAAGGCCCTGCCCCCTCTTCCTCCTCCAACACTGCCCAGCTCCACACCTAGCTTCACCAATGAGCCCTCAGGTGAGTCCTGGGCATAATTTAGTTTCACTTATTTACTAGTATATAATATACACGTATTGCATTTGCAACAATTTAATGACTGAGTAAATGTCAATATCAAGACATCTATATAGAAAAAGTCAGAAACTACTGCTATATATGTACACAACCCTTAACAAGTGTCTCATGTTGTTACAAACACGTAGCCGTTTGCATAACAGGCATAGTGAGTATGTTTAAGTACATTAAATAGTTGATGAGATAGAGATGAGGTCATGATGTAAGGGTAGGGTACGCTTTATTGTCCCCCTCAGTGAAAAGAGCACCGTCTTGATTTTAAACCATCAATTACATCAATAATATGGTAAATGTAATTAAATCCACACAACAAAAATCTATGCACCATAAACAAAAACAAAGATAAATCCCGCTGTGTTTTATAAATTAGGCAAGAAAAGAGTGTGTGTAATAGAGCATGTTTGAATTCATACAGTCTGTTTTTGTACAAGGATAAGCAGAAATTGCTGAGATAACAAAAACAATGTCCAGATGGAAACAGAAATAAGGAACCATTTACAAATCTGTTAATAAAATAGGAATAGAAATGACGTGATCAACTATAGAGAGCCCCAAGGACCAATCTTATAGGAGTGTGTTGGCTCACATGTGTCATGCTGACCTACATTAAAGCTAATGCATGCGGCAGGTTCTCAGGCTACTGCGCTAACTGCTCCCATGTCCAATGTGTAGTTTAGTGATTTTCCATCCTTTGGGGCCGTTTTCCAAACAGGTGCCAGAGACAACCTGAGTATAGGGTAAAATTACCATGATATGAAGCAATGCTTGGACTTCTGAAAGAATGGAAACAGATTTTTCCTTAACTGTAAATGACATAGTATGCACATGAAATAGTGCTTTAAAACCTGAGGAGAACATGTGAGCACATCTAAACACGGCACATTCAACATAAATGTTTTAGAAATTCATGTACTGTATTTATTTCCAAGTCATATCTTCTCAGGTACAAAGGAGTTTTATTAATGGAAATATTTATTACTGTCTGAATGCACAGCCTGTGCTTCAGACTGGAAAGTACGTCATGTTTGGCAAAAGTAAGATGAGGGCAGGAGTCACCACATTTTCCAGGGGCCACACGTTTTATACTGCTCAGATCGCGAACCTGTTCCAACTCTGAGCACAACTAACACAGCAGAATATGATGAAAGGCAATCCATGCTCTGTGCAGGGCCCTTTAAAGACTGTCTGCAAGCTATGGACAATGGCTACAGTGTCAACGGCATGTATCTGCTCAAACCTGAAAATGCGAACAAGCTTATGCAGGCTTGGTGTGACATGAGACATGACCCCGGTGGGTGGACGGTAATCCTGAGAAGACAGGATGGGTCAGTCAACTTTTTCAGAAACTGGGAGACATACAAGGTAATCAAAGCTTTTTGTATTTGGCATGCCCTTATGTAATAATGTTAACTGTCAGCAGGTTTGTTCAAACAACTTTTAATATGTGTTGCTTACATATTAAAAATTGTTCTAAACAGAACAGTATTTCAAATGTTTTATATTACAGTCCAAGAATGTTTTTCTCTTATTCCCAAAGAACCCTTAACATTACATAATGAAGCTGGACAGGGTGTTGTGTTTTCAAGTAATACAAAAGTATCCCATTCTGCAGTCTATAGAGAAAAATACTGAATAGTTCCAACAGCATCATAAAAACAAAGGAGCAGCCAAACAAGACATGTTGGAGGCGGGAGCCATTTCCCAGCCCACTTCACTTCCCATCCCTCCCTGAATGACTCCAACAGGCTCACAGTCTGATGACACAATCCCTTCTGGCAGCACAGCATCCTGCTGATGTAACCCAGTGCCTCCCCAGCTTTGTTTCTTAAACAAAGTTTGAGCTGGAGAAGCTGAGCCCATAGTTTGGACAAATCACCAGCAAATATGTATTCATTTCTCATATATGTAGACTTTATTACTTATTTGCATTTTAACTAGCTGTCAAACTCCTGTTGCACAGATACGCTTATAGTATGAGACTATAAGCACGTGAACAGTATTCCTTAGTTTAATTTTGAATCAAATGTTAACCATGTTTTTCACAGCAAGGCTTTGGGAACATTAATGGGGAGTACTGGCTGGGTCTGGAGAACATTTACTCACTGACCAACCAAGGCACCTACAAGCTGCTGGTCACAATGGAGGACTGGTCTGGGCGCAAAACCTTTGCAGAGTATGCCAGCTTCAGGATCGAGTCTGAGGCAGATTTTTACCGGCTCCGTGTTGGACGTTACCATGGCAATGCAGGGGATTCCCTGACCTGGCACAACGGCAAGCAGTTCACCACACTGGACCGGGACCATGACGCATACGCAGGTGAGAAGAGCACCCGACTAGAATACTGGGCCTTATGATTACAAACTGATTTATTATTGAAGAAATTACCAGAGGATTTGGACTGCTGCCAGTCAGATCCATCCAAAGTGTCACAAAAGTTGTATTTGTTGCCAAAATACACATAATAAATAATAACAAAGTTAAACCTAATATTTAAGTACAACAGACATAAAATCTAGAGAACAGAAATCATTGACACCTTTGATAAAGACAGATCTTGTATGTGTTAACAGGTAACTGTGCCCATTACCAGAAGGGAGGTTGGTGGTACAACGCTTGTGCTCACTCAAATCTGAATGGAGTCTGGTACAGAGGAGGACATTACCGCAGTCGCTACCAGGATGGGGTCTACTGGGCAGAATTCAGGGGCGGAGCTTATTCTCTGAAAAAAGTGACAATGATGATTCGACCCAATGCAAATACCTACCATTAACACTCAGCACACATTAAAGTATTGTTTACAATTATTGGATGTACTGTAAATAACACCCCAGTATGCATTGCATTCCTTAAAATTGCTTTAAATGATTATTTATTATAACAATTTTAATTAGCCTTGCTAGGGGAGTTTGCTGTTACTGCTCAGTTTTTTTTAACAGCAACAAATCGGAAGTTTGTCTTTCTATTAAGAAGTGTGTCATTTGCCCAAAGGTATGGATGTGCAAGTCTTTATGGTTATTTCTATAGCCTGTACAATGCATAAAATTATAATTTGATGTTTTGATCTTCCAGATTGCTCTTAAATGATTGACTTAAAACATTTGTAACATAAACCATGCATGAACAAAGCTTTCACACATTTTGACCAAAGCCACAGCTCAAAAACACTCTACACACACATTGAGGTATTAAGAAAATAGATCTTGTTTTGTTCTTTTTATGTTAATGCCAGGTAAATGTTTGGAAAACATACCAAGGTAAGGTATGCAGGGCACCATCTTCAGTGAGCGTATGTACTCTCTCATACGAGTGTAGTTTTCCTCTTTAGACGTCAGAAAATTCAGCTTCTCAAATGTGGCCTTGTCTTTTCGACTGATCAACTGCATCAAAATGAAAAAAAAATAAAGGAGTCAACAAGCTGTATAAAAGATTAATTTGTGTTGCCTTTCTGAATAAAAAAAATAAATCAAGTCATCATTTGCACTATTTCCTGAGATCTTTACTCATGCTTATATTTTTGATAGAAAAACTGATCCAAATGTCTTTCTAGCTTTACATAAATGATGATGATTATTTTTAATATGATGCTTGTTTACTGAAAATTCAGAAAACCAAAACTACACTAGCTTCACTGGCAGCAGTAATGAAATCAGGTGAAACAGTTGAACATGTTGAAGGCTCTTACCGCCCAGGTCTTGCTGAGTCTGAAGATGGGAGCACTTTGCAAAGCCGACACCACAGACACCAAAGAGTGCAGGTTGTTCAGCTCCAGAAGTTTCTGATATAAAATATGAAAACCCACCAATATACACACATTATTTTACACACTGGTTTGTTTTCATTTGTCTCTCTCAGTCTATGAAGTGAACTGACATCCTTTGGGGTTTGTAATAGCATCTCATGTGAATGTAAACACTATAACAGCACAGTTTGCCACAATATTGTCTCATAATTCCATGTTTCCTTTCCCATCCCAAAGCATAAGAAAACACTGAAATACTGCTACTGAATAGCTCCAGTGGAGCTGAAAAAACATTACACATTGCTGGCAATAGGGCAGGCCAAATTTAAAAAGTAATTAATAAAGCTTATGATTTAGATTTCAAGTTGGGATATATTTTAACAGGACAATAAATCTCACTAAAACACCTGAATTTTTAATGTTTAGGAAAGCAATATGTGTTGGAAAATAATGCCATGAAATGTCATTGTACAGTGGTACCTCACCTTACGAAATTAATTCGTTCCAGAAGTGGTTTCGTAACGTGAAAAATTCGTAAGTTTATTATTTCAATGGAAAAAGCCTGATTCGTTCCAAGGCCCCGATCCAAGTTTTTTTTTATATAGTGTAACTTTTTTTTATAGTGTAACATTGTGTTCTGCGTCCTGCTCTCACATTTGTCTCTCGTTTAAACACTCAAATTTTCATAGATTTTCAACAAAATTATTAATAGTGAAGCGTGTGGGGGGAAGGAGGAGGGGGGAGAAGAGTACGCTCTGACACGTGTCCCGGCGCGGAGCTGACAGCAGGTCCAGACCAAGGTCTAAACCAGGTCCAGACCAAGGTCTAAACCAGGACTAAACCAGGACTAAACCAGGACTAAACCAGGTGGATTAAAGCGCCGCGCGTGGGTCTATTTCCTGGTTTCGTTTCGAGTCACAGCTGAGGCGAGCCGCGGTCTAGACCTGCTCTCCAGGGCCACTCCAGGCACGGAGCCCCAGACATCCAGCGACCCAGGGGGACACTGCCAGCCCGCCTTAAGAGCTCCCTAAGCGGGCATGGGTGGGGGGATTGTCCCGGTCACCGGCCTGGAGGTCTTGAAGAGGCCGACCTCACGGTTTTGTCCATGCCGCTCTGTGAGCACCTTACGCGGGCAGGTCTAGAGCAGCGGCTCGCCTCAGCTGTGACTCGAAACAAAACCAGGAAATAGAGCCACGCACGGCGGTTTAATCCACCTGGTCTAGTCCTGGTCTAGTCCTGGTCTAGTCCTGGTCTAGTCCTGGTCTAGTCCTGGTCTAGTCCTGGTCTAGTCCTGGTCTAGTCCTGGTCTAGTCCTTGGTCTGGACCTGCTGTCAGCTCCGCGCCGGAACCAGGAAATAGACCCACGCGCGGCGCTTTAATCCACCTGGGCTAGTCCTGGGCTAGTCCTGGGCTAGTCCTGGGCTAGTCCTGGGCTAGTCCTGGGCTAGTCCTGGGCTAGTCCTGGGCTAGTCCTGGGCTAGTCCTGGTTTAGACCTTGGTCTAGACCTGGTTTAGACCTTGGTCTGGACCTGCTGTCAGCTCCGCGCCGGGTCCGCGCCGGGAGACGTGTCAGAGCGTACTCTTCTCCCCCCTCCTTCCCCCCACACGCTTCACTATTAATAATTTTGTTGAAAATCTATGAAAATTTGAGTGTTTAAACGAGAGACAAATGTGAGAAAAGTTTAAATCCAGTCTGAGAAAAGCGTATAATGTGTGACTGAGCACGCATTATTTGAATTTTTGAGATTTCGCGTTTCGTAACTTGAAATTTCATTCGTATCTAGAGACAAAAATTTACCGTGAAGGCGTTTCGTAACTTGAAATTTTCGTTTGTTGGGTCATTCGTAAGGTGAGGTACCACTGTATTTCCACATGATAAGGAAGTGCAATGGGTAATAATGAATAATAAAAACTCACCTTTGCTATTTTTACAAAATGTGCCAATATTTCCGCTCTGATTTTCAGAGTCTGGGCAGTTAAGATTTCTCTAACCAACCAGAAGCTCACCTAAAGCACACAAAAATATACATTTACAATACATTTAAAATAAATGCACTAAACTCATCTAGGTGTGTTCCATAGGTCATTCCAAAAGGTCATGAAAGTATATCATTATAGTATAAAAACTAGTGCAGGATTTATAAT
Source organism: Paratrypauchen microcephalus (assembly GCA_036785185.1). NCBI lineage: Eukaryota > Metazoa > Chordata > Actinopteri > Gobiiformes > Gobiidae > Paratrypauchen > Paratrypauchen microcephalus. The sequence continues at coordinate 14,270,969 of JAVJIX010000004.1, read as the reverse complement.
TAATTAATCTAATTAATTGCATTTTAAGACTGAGGGAGAGAGAGAGATTGTGAGTGAGCGAGCCACTTTGCGATTGAGTTGGTCAGTTTTTCTGCGGTCACTATGCTCAATCGTTTCCCAAATTCTGTGAGCATGGTTTGGTGCTTTGGTGAAGTGCGCTCTGTCACCGGTAACGATGGAAACTGTCCGGACGTGTTTCGTGTTCAAATGATCCGTCAGGCTGGAGCAGCTTCGGTGATCGGAAAATTATTTTTGACAAAAGCTACAAATCAATGCGTTCTTGATGATCATCCCGTCTTTGTTCTTTTTATAAATAAACTTGCTGTTTAAAGGCCTTGGCAGTGATTTGCTCGCCGCACGCCAAATTTAAAACACACGCATTGAACTGCCACTCATAATTAATTTTTATAACGCGTTCATTTGCAGTGTAATTAATTAATCCAATGAACGCGTTATACGGACAGCCCTAATAAAAACATAACCGAGGACAAGGATGGTCTCACGGTACCTGGTTGAACCTCCGAGTGAACGCCACCACATTCGGAGCCAAGCTGTGCTTCTCCTTTCCATTCCAGCCACAACTAGCCAGCTCCTGGAGAAAAGATCAAAGCAGTAATGTTAAAGTTTATTCATAACATTAAAATAAAATAAAATATTATTATATTATGTCCTACATGCCTGTACTTGTAGTGCTGTGTGTATGTACCAGTGTAATTGATCTGATAACTGCATCTAAAAAATGTATAGTGCATTTGTTCATTTGTTTATTATTAGTATCCCAAAGCCCTCATTCACCTTGTGCTGAAAATACTGTACAATATGACTAATAACTCTTCTGTGCACACAATAGGAAACAGCCTGACATTTTGGGCCCTTTCTAATTGCTAAAACAAACAGTTCAAATGAACCATTATCTAAAATAAACTAACAAGTGTCTGTATGGAAACGTCAATTCAAATCATGACTTAAATTACTGTATTTGTGGTGCAAGTGGTTTTCAAATAAGTTCAACCATAGAGGATAGAGTAAGGTAATTCCTGAGACAACAGCTGTGAAGGACATTACAGCATCATGTCGTCCAAGAATGAAGAGAATCGTCAGCATTTCCATTCAGAATGACCCACACTTACAATGTGCAGAGTGGTCTTACCTCAGGCTGTATTGCTTTGAATACAGGAGCGTCCATTAGGGTGATTTGGCTCTGAAAGACAAAAAATAAAAATAAAAATCACAAAGCACAAAACAGAGACTATAGTTTAAGTGAAAGACAAAACTTACAGCAAACTCTTCGGGCGTCACCTTGAGCACATCGAAGACAACTGCATCGTAGCTCTTGGCGTAGTCCACACAGGGCCCATCCAGAGAGTCAGAGGCACTGCTGGCCTGGAAATACAATCAAACAAATAAAAACTGACTAAATTAAAATGCATAAACTTCACTCAGTGTTTCCTATAGATTTTGTGATAGTGATCTGAATCATTTTATCTCATACAATTTGTTAAGTACATGTTTTATATTTGCTCTTTAAGAAGTCCTTTTTCTCCAGCACAGTTACTTTTAAATGTCTGAGATAATACACTGGCCAACAAAGTGTGATTGTGTGATGCCAATGTATAATTTTGAGACAATGTGGGAGAATTTTAGACTCTTAAAGATCCCATGACATGGTACTTCTTGATGCTTTTATATGGCTCCTTAATGGTTCCCTAATACTGTAAATGAATCCTTCTTCAAAATCAACACTCAGTGCATGAGAAACAGAGATAAGATGAGAAAGAATAATTTTTCTCACTCTGAACACTCCATAATGGGCGTTGTTGCTTGAATGCAAATGAGGAGAAAAGAGCTGGCCTATAGTAGAGCGTAGGGGCGTGGCCAAACTCTCCGCTCTGGCTCTGAGCGCTCAGCTGATCCATTTCCGTGTTTTTGCACGGGGGGAGAGATTTGAAGCGTTCCATTGAAAAATAAACACATTTCCACAGAAAATAAAATGAAACCACTGCTGTTCAAAGGTCCAGAGGCTCAGATAAAGGACTTCCGAGCCTAGAAACACTCTGACGTGCCTCCAGGCAAATTAAAAAACGCATTTCACATTGCCTAGCGCATTCGCAGTCCAAACTCTCTGGGCGTGATTTACAGAGACGCTGAGTACAGACAGACGGGGGTGGAACTGCATTTGCATTTGAAAAGCGCCTTATAAATATTGTTTGATTGATTGATTGATTGCATTTCTTTTTTCGATCTGGCGTCAATCAGGTGCCTTGTTCAAAATCGCCCGTTTGAGCTCCGATTTTTTGTAATGCAGAAAAGGATCGCAAATGCTCAGTTTAGACATTTCGCAACTTTTAACCATGGGGGGGGCTAAACAGGGTAGGGGAGCTCACATTAACGTTCAAAAACCTCAGAAAGTGAAAATTTCATGCCATGGGACCTTTAAGCACTTCGTCATGCTTGGGTCAAATGGAAGATGGTTTAAATAACATAAAAGAAAATCTGACAACAAATGGCAACTCTGAAAAATGTTTGTTTTATAATCATGGAATCCATTGGATGATTTCAGTGAATAAACATTTCCACCAAGCCAGATGTTGTGTCCGAGCTCTGGTACTCATTCAGTTCATGACATAAGCCTGGGGCAGTTTTTCTTTGGCTGTTTTGGTTTTATGTTCTCTCTGATGACCTTTAATCTATTTGAGCTCATGCAATATGTTTTTAGTGTTTAAAAACATTAAAAAGGTTTGCGATAAAATTAAATATAATCTGTCTACTTTTAGATCCATACGAAAATCCCTGGCAAAACAAGGAGCAAAAATCTATCTAAATGCAATGATACTACCTCACTTAATCTTTGGTGTTTCATGCTGGTCACAAGCCAACCAAACCACAATAAAACCTTTAGAATCTCTTTGTAAGCAAGCACTTAAGATTCTAGAAAACAAACAACGGAAATACCATCACTGTCAGATATTAACTAAACATAAAATACTCATCTTTGATAATACATTTAAACTGACCAATCTAAGGTTATTATTCAAGATTATCAATAATGTGGCACCACCACCACTGAAAAAGTTTATCCATTTAACATCTGATCAGATCGTCAGAACATCCAGGTCAACGATCAATGGCCAATGTGTAATACCGGAAAACATCATTAGGACAATCAATGCATTTTCATTTAAAACAATCTCAGAATGGAACAAACTTCCAACTGAGCTAAAATTATGCAAATGCTTAAAAAAATTTTAGCCTGGAAATTAAACAGCAATTTCTAAGAGTGCAGATGTGTCAGCATTAAAGTTAGACTAGACATGAGAAGAGGGTAGAGGCATCGGGAAAAGAGTTTTAATTATTTTTTACTAATTGATAAAATGTATCACCGCCACTGTAAATATTATGAATTGCATTGTTTTTATGCTTTATGTTCATTGTTTGTAATGTCTCAAGGACTGCAGATGGAAATTAGCTCCGAGAGCTAAAGTGTGGTACAAAGCATCTTTTAATTTTTTGTGATTAATGCTTCTACATTGTCCCTGTCAAATAAATCAAAGAAACGAAATTTTTGCTTAGCCTTTTATACAAATTATAATTAGAAAATGTGCCAAATTTTAAGTGGTGAACAGAATATGTATTGAGTGAAGTTCATTGTATACTGTAACTTGTCTTACCTCTGAGGTGATGGAGTTGATGCTGTTGCCATTCGATAGCCCGTTCCTGCGATACATGCTCAAACAGGTAGGGGGCGCTCTGGTAGACAGAGACCTTCAGCTGGGGAGCACACATAACCTTTCATCCATGTCTGACAAGAAACACACAATGAACATGATTTTACTATTTATGAAGTAAGCACATTGATTTGGAGATTTATTTAGGTGTTTATTTATTTATGGGATGACAGAGATTAAGGATATTTTTGCAATGTGAATTAAATGTGGTTCAAATGATCTGATTTGTCCTAACGGTGCCAGGTAAGTACAAGCACAGAAGCTGTTTGGGCTTGTGGTTATCAAGGCACAGATGCCACCTGCAGTCCAATGTTATAACTGCAAGTGACGGTAAATAAAACTGTGATTAGATAGACGATAAAATACAGATTAAATTAGACTGAATCGAGTAATTGTAATTATAAAAAAGTATTGACACAATGTGTTGAGAGCACAAGTGTATAAAGAGATAAACTGGTCTGATCAATGACCTGAACAGGTAAAGGTCAATACAAGACAGGGCTTTTACAGGGCTGTGCAATTAATCAGTTGAGATTAATTGAGATCAAGATTCTGTCAATTGTAATTGTAAATAATATGCTTAGATATTTTTAATCGAGAGGTCTACAGCCAAACCTCTGTCAGTAGAAGCATGTGGGTTGGGGCAGAGTTCAGATTAGACTATTTTTTTGTGTTAAATGCTGAGGGCTGCATAATTTGACAAAAATATTTAATTGCAATTAGATGTGTGATTTATGCCTTTATAATAGAATTCTGTTCAAGATTCATATTTAAAAACATGTCTGAAAGAATTGACAAAAAGACTACGTATGTTTATGAACTAGAAGATTCACATTTCAGACCATGTTTGCACAGATCTAAACTACAGGGCAAACAGTTTGTATGCAGTCAGGATATTTTGTTGTTTGTGGCACTTTAAAAAAAACTGCAGACTTTTCGATTTTCTGATTAGGTCCATTCAAACTGATCACAATTCATCTTCAGCCCTAAATAAGTCTGTATCGTTATGTTCAAGAGGACATTAAATTAGAAAGCCATTGTATACATACATTTATTTTAAATCAATAACACACTTTTTTTTTAAATCATTTCTGGATGTAGTCTCATGTTTTACTGAAGTATGGTAGTACCTTTACCTTTTTTTTAACTGCAGTTTACAATGGTCGTTTTGATAAAAAGGCTCTATACAAACTATTTTTGGTCGTTTGTCCTCACAACGACTTTGGTGGAAGTAACCTTTCATTACTAACAATCTTTCACCCGCATTTTGCTGCAAACATTATTTCTACACCAAGACACCATTTTCAATTTTCATTTCATTTTTTCAATGATACTTAGTTGGCTGAGAATTAAAATCATTGTTTGGACATTACAACAGTTTTCACAATGGAGTCTACAAAGTGAAGCAATAAATTTGAGGGACTTTCTGTTCTGAATATTACCAGTGTATAGTAGTCTGGTTAACACCTGACCATATCACAAGTGAGATATGGGTCTGGGAGCTCGCTTCGAAAAATCCCGTAGCGGAGGTGTGGTTAGCGATTGCCAACGGCCGTTTATTGGGCGTTATGAATGTCTATCATTGAGCGTATACGTAAGTCCACAGCCAATCATGTCAGTTGTCAGTTCAAACTACAAGCTTCCGTTTGTCACGTAGTACGCGTCACCGTCTTGCCGCCCCTCCCCGCTCTCTGATTGGGGACCTAAATCTGGGACTCTCGCTTGGACGAACTGCCAGGCCGCCTTCCAGTTCGAAACGAACGGAAGCGGCCTGGGAATTCTCAGGCTAAGTGTATAGAGTACTTAGCTGAGGCACAACTTGTCACAGTAGTCTTGGAATATCAAAAATAATACCCTGACATGCCATTCATTCCACTGTGGAATATGGCCTCATGAGAAAAGATATGACACATGTAAAAAACTGTTTCTCTACTTTACATAACACTAAATAGTTTTGATTTGACTGTTGTTCGGTTTTCATTTGATTTTCTTTTTTTCCCTTAATACATGAAAATGATAACTATGAGCCTCTTAAAGTGTTAGATTGGAGTCATTATGCATTTACTCCATATCTGGTGATGGTAAGCGCTACTGTAGCCACGGCTGCCCTGGGGCAGCGCACACGCACACACCACTTTTATAGTTGGCAATGACAATGAGGTAAAGACAAGAACAAAAGCATTTACATTTCTTCCAATAGATGCCATTCAATTTAATGTTAATGCTTGTGCATATTCTACTTTTTATATCTAGCAGATATATGATATACATCTATATAAATCAGGAGATAGGGAAGGACATACAGAATTTAACTGTTTTTAACTGTCCTAATAAAGGGAACAAAACAATGCTATTGTTACCATCCATTAATCGTTTTCTTTTTTAATCAACTCTTTTTGTAGCTATCCTCAATATTAAGCCACCAAGTTTTGTCACCTACCAAGTTCATCCCAATTCACCAGAGTATACTTGTCCTCAGCTGCTCTGAGTGCAGTTGTCTGAGTCTGAGGCAGTTCGGCCTAATGTTGGACTGCAGGTTGGACTTTAGTGCATGTCTGTCTTGGTCTACATACGGACGGTATATTGCGGCTGGTGATGACACATGCGTTTATTGCCTTTAATTGCACATTGCGGGTCTAAGATCACTGAGCAGGGCAAGGCTAGAACATACTTAACAATATTTACACCCAGTCAACATTCATGAAATCTTTTATTTACCATCCTCTCAAATGAATGCAATCATTACTTGTCAAAGAGTCTGGGTCCAAGGGGTTACAAAAAAGATATATACATATAAGAATATTTTATACTACTGCCTTACACTAATCTACCCCATTGGCCACCACCACCTCTGACCACCACAAATTACTCAAGCACACACCAGATTCAATACTAGGCAAGGCGAGTGAAGTGCCTTGGCAAGGATTTTATCCAAGTGGGAATCAAACCTCTGACCTTTGAGTTGGTGGGTAAGTACTTTAACCACTGAGCCATTGTAGCTCCACTGTTGCAAATGATGCCTGCCTTAAAGCAAAAAGGAAGCGTGAATATATTAAATCAACATCTGAGCAGAGTGACCAGTAACCAACAAATACAGCTGACAAATGGACCAGTGAACAGCAGATGGTACTGCCCACCAGTCCCCCTCTGGGTCCATGTACTTTCATTTTAAATGATGCCATGGTTACACTACATCCTTAACTACAACATAAATGTACATTTATGTACATATGCAAAGTATGCCATTTTTTGTGAAGGTAGAAAGCGCAAAGAGGTAACTATTATAGCTTATTTACTGTTGTAACAACCATGTAACCATCTCCTAATAGATCTACAGCTACATGTCTACTACAAAATCAAATGTCATACACCTGAACTGCAGTCTGCACCGTGTGTATTAGCTTCTGAGGAACAAGAATGACAAATGTGCAAAATTGTTAAAAGAAATAAGTAAAATAACTGTTTAATTGGGCAGCTGTCCACAGGCGTTTCAGAGGACTATTTTGTCAGTAGCCATGGAAACAACTATTTTGGTGTGCACATTGAAACGGAGTAGTGTCATATTGCAAACATATTTATTTTGCAATATGACACTATAGTATTATTTCTGACTTATGATATAGACTAGTTATAACCGAGATAAGGAGCAGTTCACTGCGCGTTCTGTCTGCTTGGAGGAAACACACAGCCTATCCTAAATATCTTACTAGAGGCCCAAAAGCATGAAGTTGCATCCCATAATTAACTGGAGATAGGGTTTTGGTACTAAATAGCCTAGTTCTGATTTCAGCGCGTAGGTGTTCGTGACCCATGTTGTCTTTCTGGGCATCTTCGCGTGGGAGGGTCAATAGTTTGATTAGGCCCCTGTAAATGGTGAAGTCGACCCTGAGACACAACACACTAACGTGTTTAGACAAATGACATTTGCGAATCTGTTTCAGGGAATGCGTAAGTGCAGCAGCCATGTCTGTGGCAGATTTCTGTCACGACAGCTTACGGCGTTCCCAGCCAAGCTCTCTCCCACCACCAGGCCTGCACTGGGGTAATCACTGCTAACCCTTAAGCCTACCTTCACCACAGGCACTTTCGCTTCCATGCGGCCGCAGCACAACGGCGCCGAGTCCAGATTCACACACGTCCTACCGCGGTCACTGATTAAATCCCAGCGGTCTTTCTCCCGACACTGTCCACGGCTTAAACTCCTCCTTTCAGCCGAGTGTGGAGCCAAGGTCGCTGCGATTGATCCGCAGGACCGCAGATCCGTGCGGTAGTCTACAAAAACAATATCATCCGAACATGGCAGTGACGTGCAAGGCCATCTCTAGATGGGCAAAGTGGTGAAATGGATAAATACAGACAGCAGGAAGTGACAGGTAGGTGCATAAGTGTGACAGCCAGGTGTACGGCCTAATCAGTCTATCGGCTGCACCGAGCGCGCCCGCCCCCCGCTCTGGCGGACCAATCACAGCGCAGATCTCAGCCGAAGGGTTTCAGACGCAGGTGCATTCGTGACCCTTTTGCATCCACGTAAGATCTGCCAAGTAAACTGATAGTCCTCATCGAAACTAAAAATATAATTCAACAGTCTAGGCCTTTGCAGTCAACAATAACTATTCAGATTGTCTTAAGTGAAAGTAAAACTGAGATAAGGTAAGATAAACTCCATCCAATCTTCATTTAAGAGGGGTTTTTATCATGGATCAATGTGGGGTTTTTTTGTTTTTGTTTTTGTTTTTGTTTTTTATAACTGATCACTTACAGGCTTTAGTGTACGTTTGGTTAGGATTATTGTCGAAAGTAAAAGGACTTGTTTATGTTCCGTTTAAGCTTATAGTGCGTGACTTATCCTACATGTGTGTATTTGTGTATTTATCACATTGTGGGGTTTAAAGTTTGCATTATGGTGACTTGCCTTTCCTGTGGGGGCAAAATTCAGGTCCCCATCACCTAAATCCTTAATTATTAGACATGTTGATGAACAACAGATTTAAAGTTCAGATATGGGCTAAATAGGTTAATGTTGTTAGGTTCTACGTTAAGGTGAGACAAATAGTAAAGGAAACGTATTCAGATTCATCCAAGTAATCCTGTATTGTCCTGCATTTGAGCCTTGAATACTCACAAAATTTCAATTTTCACCTACCCCCTATCCCCGCCCACTTTCCAGTACATATTTGCATTGCAATTATTTAAAAAGTAAATCACGGGTCATATGTTACAACCACGGCCCCTGAAAAAGGGGGAATAGACCAGCTTCAAAGCTATGTCATCACTGACAGTGCTGTGCTGACTCAAAACAAAGCCACCGCTGCCATAAAACCTCTAGCGAAGATATAGAAGAGAAGAGAAGAACTCAACGTGAAATAAAGAGGAACAGATGGAATAAATGATCATTCAAGTTCATATCATTCAACTGACATACACACAAGTGAACACCTGCTGCTTGTTTAGGGTAATTTGCCCTGGTGTTCAATGGTGTTTAATTATGCTGATTAACTAGCAAGCACAGGACACTGCAAAGCTCACAGATATATTACCCGGGTAACCTCTACGACAGACACATGTAAACGAACACAAATAACTTTGTTAAAATGCATGATATGTTTTCGCATGACCATCATAAATGGCATTTGACATGACTGAGATCACATCTGTGACTCGTGAATTAAGTCGTAGTATGTTACTCACCCCTTCAATTTTGAATAAATCCCCAACAGTGTCACCAGCAAAGCATCCCCACACCATCCCACCTCCTCCTCCTCCATGCTTCACAGTGGGAACCAGGCATGTAGGGTGACATCAGGTAATTTGAGCCATCAGCTAAAATGAGACATTTAAGGTTTGAGCATCCTAGCTCTTTAAATGTTAGCAGCCAATGGCTGCAAACTATATCAAATGCATGCTACAACTGTACTTGATAGAAAACAATACATTTGATTGGTGTATGGTTGGTATGGTGGGCGGGACAATGCCATACTTACATACTACTGAGGAGAACTGTGAGGTTAGTGGCCTGGCAGACAATTCTTTCTTGAAACTTATAAGGTTGATAAATCATTAAAAAATCGACCTTCAGCTATAAAAAAAAAAAAGCTAAATGCATGTTGTGTCAGCCTTTATCAGATATGATGCTGAATTTTTGCTTAGCTAAACTATTTTTCATGAAATTAGTATTTTTGGTGGTGGCTCAATTTACCTTAATGTACTGAGGTAAATTGAGCCATGCACTTCAGCTAAAATGAGCCACCTTCAGAGTTAGCTTTAGCTAATATTTTGATGGTATAGGCTATTAGCATAGCATTTTGATGATATGTAGACCTGCTTATCCACATCTTCTGTTCTATTTATCCCTCCTGGATATACTTTTGGGTTCAATAAATCAATCAATCAATCAAACAATATTTATAAAGCGCTTTTCATACAAAATTGTAGCACAAAGCGCCTTACAGTGGTTAAGGATTAGAAGATTGACTTTTATTGATCTCACACAGGAGAAATTGTTCTATGTTAGACCCGGGGACCAACCCCATGATTTTGTTATTTAGTCTTGGTCAGGCCCTAAGCTGGAGGATTTTACCTATGGCGCATGTTTGGGTTGGTGGGGGAAACCGGAGTGCCCGGAGGAAACCCACCCAGACATGGGGAGAACATGCAAACTCCACACAGAAAGCCTCGGGCGACCCAAACCTTCTTGCTGTGAAGCATGAGTGCTAGCCACTCAGCCACTGTGCTGCCAGAGGGGGAAAAAAAAACAAAAAACGGACGAACAAACAAACAGACAAGCAAACAAACAAACAAACAGGACAAACAAGCAAACAGACAAATAAGCAGACGAACAAACAAACAAACAAACAAACAAACAGGTGGACAAACAAACAAAAGAACAAACGAAAGACAAGCAAACAGATGACTGAAGTCAATCAAAGGCCAAGCTAAACAGGTGAGTCTTGAGCCCACTCTTAAAAACATGAACGTTCTCTGCAGCCCTGAGCTCCTCCGGCAGGCAGTTCCATAGACGAGGGCCGTAGTACTGCAAAGACGCCTCTCCGTGAGTGTGTGTCCAATAAAGTACTAAAGTGCACTCTCACACACACACACACACACACACACACACACACACACACGTTATGTGATGTTTTATTTTGTGTGTTAGAATTACTAATATGTTTTTATGATAAATAAATGAATGTTTTGCTTTGCATTTTTGGTGGCTCATTTAAGCTGGTAAGTGGCTCAATTTAGCTGACCGGATGGCTCATTTTACCTGAACACTGATCGTTTAAAAAATGTGGGACAGCTGATGTTTTATAAGCTGTAAAACCTAAATGATTAAATTTTATACAATAATTCAACCCTAAAATATTAAAGATTGTATTTATTAACTAAAATAAATATAAACCAGTGTCATAGATAGTTTTTTACGAGTTTCCTAAGACATTAACCAAAATGTGGCTCAAATTACTTGATGTCACTCTACAATCCATCCGTTCACCTTTTCTGCGTCGCACAGACACAGCGGTTGGAACCAAAGATCTCAAATTTGGACTCATCAGACCAAAGCACAGATTTCCACTGGTCTAATGTCCATTCCTTGTGTTCCTTGGCCCAAACAAATCTCTTCTGCTTGTTGCCCCTCCTTAGCAGTGGTTTCCTAGCAGCTATTTGACCATGAAGGCCTGATCTGTGCAGTCTCCTCTTAACAGTTGTTGTAGAGATGCTCTGCTAGAGCTCTGTGTGGCATTTATCTGGTCTCTAATATGAGGTGCTGTTAATTTACGATTTCTGAGGCTAGTGACTTGGATGAGCTTATCAGATTATTAGAGGTGACTCTTTGTCTTGGCCTTTCCTGGGGCGGTCCTCATATGAGCCAGTTTCATTGTAGCGCTTGATGGTCTTTGCGACTGCACTTGGGGACACATTCAAAGATTTTGCAATTTTCCGGACTGACTGACCTTCATTTCTTAAAATAATGACGGCCACTCATTTCTCTTTACTTGGCTGATTTGTTCTTGCCATAATACCAATTCTAACAGTTGTGCAATAGGCTGTCGACTGCGTGTCCACCTGACTTCTGCACAACACAACTGATGGTCCCAACCCAATTAATAAAGAAAGAAATTCCACTAAGTAACCCTGACAAGGCACGCCTGTGCAGTGAAAACCATTTCAGGTGACAACCTCATTAAGCTCATTGAGAGAACACCAAGGGTTTGTAGCGCTATCAAAAAACCAAAAGGTGGCTACTTTGAAGAATCTAAAATATAAGACTTATTTAGAGTTATTTCACACTTTTGTTAAGTACATAATTCCACGTGTTCATTTATAGTTTTGATGCCTTCAGTCAATATCTATAATGTAAATAGTCATGAAAGTAAAGAAAATGCAGTGAATGAGAAGGTGTGTCCAAACTTTTGGCCTGTACTGTATATGTATCCTTCAATATTAGATCAACAATATGGTTTAAAATTAAAAGGGTTTATCAGTAGTATGATTTAGGTTGGGTCTCCAGTGTCCAATTAATGCTAGTTGTTCCCAAAATGCATGGGAGCCCAAAAATGTGTATGTGTGTTATACAGTTGTATAAAAAATTTTGGGCACCCTTGACAATTGCCATTATTTTCATTTATAAATCATTGGGTGTTTGTGTTCTCCAGAATGTCATTTTGATCTATCAAATAACTAATGGACAATAATATTTCAGCACTGAAAATAAGATTAACAATGGTTTAACAAATGTGCAATATGCATCAAAACAAAATTAGACCAGTGCATAAAGTTGGGTACCTTAACAGAAAAATATCAAGATTTAGTAGAGCCTCCTTTTGCAAAAATAACAGCCTCTAGACGCTTCCTATAACTACTAATGAGTGTTTGGATCCTGGATGAAGGTATATTGGACCTTTCCTTCTTAAAAAAAACATCTCTAGTTCAGTGAGGTTTGATGATTGCCGAGCATGGACAGCCTGTTTCAAATCATCCCACAGATTTTCAATGATATTCAAGTCTGGGGACTGGGATGGCCATTCCAGAACATTGTACTTGTTCGTCTGCATGAATGCCTGAGTAGATTTTGAGCAGTGTTTTGGGTCGTTGTCTTGTTGAAATATCCAGCCCCGGCGTAACTTCAACTTTGTGACAGATTGTTGATCATTCTCAAGAATCCGCTGATATTGAGTGGAATCCATGCGACCCTCAACTTTAAGTTTGTGGCATCTGCGAAGAAAAGGCTTCTTCCACGTCACTCTCCCATACAGCCTTGTGCAAATTGCGTTGTATTGTTGACCTATGCACAGTGACACCATCTGCAGAAGATAACCTTGCAGGTCTTTGGAGGTGGTCTGTTGGTTGTTTTTGACCATTCTGATTATCCTTTGTCTTTGCTTCTCTGATATTTTTCTTGGCCTGCCACTTCTGGCCTTAACAAGAACTGTGCCTGTGGCCTTCCATTTCCTCACTATATTCCTCACAGTGGAGACTGACAGCTGAAATCTTTGAGATAGCCTTTTGTAGCCTTCCCCTAAACAATAATGCTGAACAATCTTTGTTTTCAGGTCATTTGAGAGTTGTTTTGAGGCCCCCATATTACCACTCTTCAGAGGAGTCAAAGAGAAGAAGAACAACTTGCATTTGGTCACCTTAAATACCTTTTGTCATGATTGGATGCACTGGTCTATGAACTTCAAGGCTTAATGTGCTCATCAAACTAATTTTGCATTCTAATTCCTCTGTGTTGATTAGTTACAGGTATTCAAAGCAACAAAATGACAAGGGTGCCCACATTTGCACAGCCTGTTTTCCACATTTGATTTAACTTCATACAAATGAGTACTACGCACTTAAAATCTGTGTCTGGAAAACCACCCAGTCCTCGGCTTTTATGGGAAAATGAATGACATGCCACTGTGATCACTGTGGCAGAGTGAATTATTATGCAGCCTCAGAGGGGTGCCCAAACTTTTTTATACAACTGTAATGTAAGTAAATGTAAGCCTGTCTTGTTTAATTGGAAGCAATTTTCAAACTACACACTTAACAGACTTTTAGACTGATATATATTTTAAGTGCATGATAATAATTCTAATAATGATTTTTCCAGTGATGTTTCTTCGCTGAGGCTGGTATGACCTATAGATGTCTCTGAGAGAAGACAGTTAAAGTTTTTAAATATTATTTTTACTGTAACAAAGTACAAATTTTGGCTACTCTACTCACACTCACCTCTGTCAAAGAGAGCAATTTCTTTCTGTCTTGCATTGCATTATACTAAATGGCCACTAGAGTTCGCCCAAAAATAAGTTAAAATAAAAATGTTATGGGGCCTTCTATGGGCTCTTTTCCCTTTTTACAGAGAAACAAAACAAAAAAAATAATAATAATAAAAGAGAGAAAATGTTTTTAATCTTTTTCTTTTGGTTGTTGTTCGCTCTAAGTTCATGAAAACATGCCCTTGTGACTTACATATGTGCAACTGGCATTGCAGTCCCGTACATGCCTCCAATTGCTAGTTGAAAAAGTAAATGCTTGTTTTCATATGATAAATGGGAATTTTTTATGGCAAGTCCTCACAGTACCCACTGCCCTGTGTCCTGGTGTTGACCTGGGCACTCCCACCTGAGGCTGGTTTAAACCATAGCCATGGGAACATAGTGCCCCTCACTTCTGCTTTATCAAAGGCTCACTGTGGCCCTGGGGCACTCATGACAACAACACAGGGGGACAAGCCTCTCTTCATCTTATACAGATTTTAACTGTTCATCACATTTGTTCATTCATATCAGCAATGCTTAATTCAAGATCGTTGTTCACTATCTAATTAGGTCACATAGTCACAATTCATAGATGATACAGCATGCTCTCTTGTAAATATATAAGGATTAAGTGTTTGTTTTCAGTTTGAATTTTTACGGTAGTAGATTTGATGTGTATCTAGCTGCTTGAGAGATAAATTGCAGCAGTTTCCTTCCCACAAATGTGCACAGAGACAGGCCAAACCAATCATCTTTTCATTAGAAGTTAGATTTGTCCCACCTGTTTGGAATAAGATGTGTCTTTTCATGTGTTTTCTGAGTGGCTCAAACAGATCCTGCTTTGGCCTGTGATGTAAGCGCTGAGATGACTGGGATCGGCCTATGCTTCAGCTCCTGTGAATAATGCTCCTCCTGGTCATATCACTATCCAATTTTATTTGTATATAGCACATACTATAAACAAGACAGTGCGGCACATAAGAGCAATACAAAATAACACATCCGATACAATTACAAATAAAACAGTATAATATAAAAGGGAAGTCCAATTTTTACAATACAATACAATAAAACAACACAAAGGACTACACAGCATGTACAGTGCTAAAAGACAGAGAGTAAAAGTGTATATATTTAAAATCAACAGTTATTGCACATATCTGTTTTCACATATTTTAAGTTTTGGGTCTAGCTCTCTATCACAAAAAATCAATTTTTACGCAGTATATTTATTTTCAACACTAGCATTATGGTGAATTTCAGTATAATTATGATGTAATTCAGTATAATTATTTGAGGTCCGTAATTTAATTTTTCTTCAGAATAAAAAATAATGTCTTCAAAACAGGATTTAGTTCTCAATTAATTTATCAAAGGCACTCTTCAATTGCAATAACATAGTCAAATGAGTGTTTTATTTAATAAATAGATTGTGCTTCTTTTGTAATTACTTGCTTTGATTTAGACTAGCTTTTTTTAAACGCAGATGGTTTTTCATCCGAGTTCTGGAGTAGCTCAGTCCTTCTTTATCTGTGTGTGTCTAACCTGGGATTTCCTCAGTGTGGAGTTGCACTTTCCAGGGATTTATAGAAGAAAATTTTAACCACATGTTTTGGTTTCCTCTGAACTTTTTCATTTGTTTAATTCTTTAAAATTTACTTAACCACAGAGAATATCCCTTTCAGGGGAGTACTGGCCGTTCATGTTTTTAGTGGAACCTGCAGCACCTGGAGGAAGCCTACACAGACATAAGGAGAACATGCAAATGCCACGCAGGGTCTGCACAAACTGGATTTCACCTTGGCCTTTCTTGTTGTGAGACAAGAGGGCTCAGCATTGCGCCATATTCCCACGCTTACACTTATGATCTGCTAGGTTTTATTATGTCTGATTATCAAACATAATCTTCTCAAATCCTCAATATATATGTCTCAGTCTCTTCATGAGGCACATATACTACAGGCTGGACAACAGACAAACTGCATGGGAGTTGTTGATGTTTATAGTGAAAATTGTCATTGCCATTGTCAGTAATGGCTCTCCCTGGGATTGCTGGGACCAAGCAATAAACTAATGCAGTATCACCATTGCTGTAAAAACTTTAGGTCATAGCTGTTTTTAACTTCTTTTTTTAGTGGTTTATGATCAGTGTGTGAGGATGTTTCACAATGGCTTACATTTTTATTAAAGGACCTCCCCTGTGTTCGAGGTTTGCCCCCAAACTAATAACAACCCAATCAATAGGTGAAGCTGAGTAAAATCTCTCCACCCAGTTACTATCCTGGGACCAACGCTTTCCTGAGCAGTAATACACAGAGTATTTGAAGGCTGAATTATCTGGGTTATATCCACTTTTTGATTGAGAGTAGAGCGGAACATGAGAGACAAGAGTCATGAGTGATGTCCACTCTCCAGAGATTGGAACATGTCTGAGAGCAGTTTTAAAGGTAAAAATAAAAAATAAGATAAATAAAAAATAGAAACTGTTATAAATAAAAGTGTCAATATTTTATTTTTAGAATTTTCTTTCTTTCTTTACTCTCTTTGGCCTTGCATCTGGCCTGGTCTTTTTGGAAACAGAAGCTGTTGTTTATTTGTTTGCAGTTTTAGATAAAAAATAATGTAAATAACCCTAAATAAATAAGTAAATAACGGGGAACCCTAATCATGGCCTTAATGTAGCCGACAGGTGTCAGCCATCTTGAATGCTTATGACAGGCGTACTTCCTGAGTGCTGCTGATGTCATCAGGAGCCCAGAGTTATTAATGAACCTGGTCTGGAGCCTGGGTCTCAGCACAAGTTCAAGCCTAAAATTATTCCATAGCTTCAAATGATCTCAGAGCTCTTTATGAAACAATAAACAAATCCAACTCGAGAGTTGGGAAACAACTCGCATTACAGTTTGGGCCATAGCCATGTGGGCCTCATGTACTGACAGACTGTGGATTGGGACCTGAACTCTCATGAAGTTTTAAATGCTTTGCGTAGCACACCAATGTTTGTTTTGGAACACTATTCTACATAAAAAACATCCTTAATTCTCTGTCATTTGTATGTATTAAACATGCATTCATTGGTTAATGGCCTGGCCCACGTATGACCTATACCTGTTTATACCTTTATGCATGTTTTAGTTTCTGAGAAAGGGATCAGTCTGTGACAGTCTTGTGTCAGTATTACCTAACTTCAGGTCAGAGAAACCATTCCACAACAGAAACTAGTAGAGGGTAGATGTATGTTGAGCCTCTTAGATGCAGACTGCTGTTGTGACAGACACCTGGCTGCAGTGAGAAGAGGTATGGCAGTAATGTGTGACAGTTCAGCAGGCTGCATACTTCATCAAAGAGAGTGATTGAGGTACTCCTGACTCAGCACTCGGCCCTGGTGCTCTGAGCCTTGTCCTTGGAGTGGACAATCACGACTGCACCTTCAGTTACAGCCATGTTGACAAATTACCATAGTGTTACCATGGTGTTGTCAAAACTCTAATTGAGCCTAAGGTGAGACCCTGAGGGACTAGGGGGACTCTTCAATCAGATATGTGCTATGTATCCCTGCCCCATACACCAGAATGCTAAAAATCTGGGATATGTGGAGATTAGTGTTCTTGTTAGTGAGATAAAATCTGCAGAGGTGCTAAAAAGACATGTGCCTTCAACTCATGTTCACAATTTCACAAGCACTTGTCTGCATATATACACATACACACACACATACACACACACACACACACACACACACACACACACACACTGGATAAACTGATGCATCACTGTCCATTTTTCAGAGCTTGGCACTGAAAATGATCTCTGAAATTAATACAAAACACTATAAACGTGTCAAACAACCACAAAGAGCTTCTGCTTCTTCAGATCAAATCACTTGTCCCTAGCGTCACCTGTGTCGTGCCTGTCAGGAACATACAAATCCAATGTTAGGCCTTATTATAAAGAAACACACTGACATCTGTCTCTGTATCTTCCACCTGGATGAGCAGGAACCATGGGCCCTGTCTGTGCACTTGTGTTTGGCAAAGAATCGTCTGTTTGTCTTTCTCCCACTGATTTGACGAAGTGGAACAAATGCAGTTATTCCACTGACGTTCACTCGCGGCAGGTAAAGATTTGAGTAAATACTGTATCCATCTATGGGCACTGAAACCAGGCGGAGAACTGTGTGTCGATGAGAGATACAGAGGAAGTAGAGCATCTGCTACACTGTAAAATATGTGGAATATTGAATTAAATGAGGTGAAGTGTTTGTAGAGGAAGAAGGTGGGTAGATGGTCTGTTAAATAAACAATGGTTTACACATAATATAATTAAGATTGGAGTGTTCAAACAATTGTGCAGTGACATCAAAGATAAACTATCTTTATAATGATTTTGAGCTACCCTTTGTAATTCTTATTGCCTAACTTCAGTTTCTCAGTGTTTTAAAGTTTGTGTCTGTGTGTGCATATACGCTGGTTGTGTTTCAGTCATCCATGTGACAGAACTTTGTCAAAGTTCAAATGTTTCAGTCTCAGTTAAACTCAGGTTCACTCGGGGTCACTCTGACAGGCTGTAATGTGCCTGAAGGACCCGTAGACACAGGTTTGAGCAGAAGAAGCCTGTTGAGTGAAGTGAAGGGTTATATCTGCAGGGGAACAGTGCGTTACATGAGAGGGGAATGACTCTGAGACTGTTTAAAGTGTGCAGGCTGTCAGGAATTTTGGAGCAACTAGCTCAGTCTCACCTGCTTTTGCATTCTTTTTCACTCTTCATAATGTTTTCACCTGTTACTTTATTTATAGGATCATTCTTTTTCTTCTTTTTTTTTCTTTTTCTTTCTTTTTCTTCTTTTTTTTAAATAATAAAATATAAAATAATCTATAAATTAACTATTTTCCATTAAACTGGTCAAGAAAAACAGATAAATAATTGTGAATTTAAGAAAGTATTTTTATTGGACAAAATTCTGAATTACAAAAAAATAAATAACATAAATTCAGAAGATAACGATAAATAAAGACTGACTACTGGATTGTGACATATTTGATGCTTCACATATGGATGTTGCTGTAATTTAAGTATGTAGTTTACTAAATGTTTTAACTTCTAACATGCAAACAAACGTCCTTTTCCTGTTGTACTGTTGAGGACCAGTGTAGAAACAAATATTGACACAATATTCACAATTTTGGCTTTGAATCCTTATTAAGTAAATAATTAATATTTTACCTTAAATTACTGTATAAAAACATACATATATACATATACACATACAAGCACATATCCTTGTCAGAATTAATTCATGAGGCAAAGTAGGAGCTGTGCATTGAGTAGAGGTGGTCAATAGGGTTTCCACTCTGAATCTGCATGGCCGTGTCCTGGGAGGTCATCAAACAGTCGCTTAAACTGGTCAGAGACGTGTCACTGTCAATGTCGTGGAACATGGAGTCGCAGCCTGAAGAGACAGAAACAAGATAATTCCTTACAACCTCTTGTAGATATATTTTTATTACTTTATTTCAATTTTTTTTTTTTTACTTATAGATATACATTTATATAATTACCCCTTACTTGACACCAGTCTCATGTTATTTTTGCTACTTATTTTTTTTAGAATTTATTATTACCATTAATTTCCCTTGTGGACCAAGAAAGTTAGTTAAAGTCTAAATCAAAAATACACATTTTTATATACTGTATATATAATTCAATGTAATTCTAATACAGAATTTTGTCTCAATCTTTTTGAGACTTGGTGGTTCTAAATGAATGAAACATGAGTTATTAATTATTTGAAGAGACAATTGCTGTTGCTGTTGCTGACCATATGGGTGCATATGGTCCCCGGGCATCTGAGGCGGGGTCAGTCCTTGCTGGTACTCTGAGCTGTAATTGCTGTGATCCAGGCTCAACACATGCGCACCTCTGGAGTACGATGTGAGCAGACTCTCCATGCAGCCTGTCATCACCTCTGCAAAAACAGTTTCATTAATCACAACCAAGAGCAGCCATAGATCATTACTGTTCATTGGCTTCTATTCTGTAGTCTCTATGAAACGTTTTTTTTAAAAACAAATATCAGTTCCTGTTAGCTCATTTAGAGTGATTGCTGAGTGCCTTCCTGTCTTAGGCATCTTGTCCAACAGCACATATAAACAGAGCAGGTTGGCTGGTTTGGGTTACCAGCAGCCTCCCTATAATAAAACCTACTGCTATGCCAATATTGACATGCTGGGACTCCCTGAACAGATAGAGGCAGCGCTTGCCAAAGCACAGAGCCACTTATCTAAACTATCGGCTCATATCCACAGTGAGAGCACAGTGGCAATAAGAGACTCTCTCCAAAAGCAGGAGATGATGCTGTGGTGAACACTTTACACTCTTATAGGCTATTAAAAGGACAGAGAAGTGCTCCAAATTTAGATTTTATATATATATATATATATATATATATATATATATATTTCTGAATACAACGTTTAGTATCTGTATTCTGGTATACTCTTTCATTTAATTTCTTTCACTCTTTCTTTCAATGCAATGAATACTTGGCAGTACTTGATCGCTCAATTTAAACTTCAAACTACACAATATCAGTGAGAAAAACTGCTCTTGTGGTGAATGCATGTGATTTTTCCTTTCGTGTAAAAATATACAGCTATTTTTAATCATATGTTGCATATTTACACTGTAATTTAAATGCATCCCTGTGGGAAAGTATTCAGAATATAGTACTCTGACTGGACCATGTTGAAATACATTACAAAATACATTTTAATTCAAGTATTCAGTATTCTGCAACTAAATAAAATTTAAATATATTCTTCCTGTCACTATGAATATGTGACATTCATGTAATGCAATCAATAATTTTGCTTTAAGATTTAAGTTTTTCGGCTTCTTTTGTTCCGTACTAGTTAAGACAAATGTTGAAGAGTAGCTCCATACTGACCTGCACCGATCCTCTGAGTGTTATGCTGCTCCTGCTGTTGCTGTTGTCTGCGTGCCAACTTCTTCATCTGAAACAAACACAGAGTCACTCCACTTTCTCTAGGTGGGTTACAATAAGGAGGTGTATATAAAAGTGCTGACCTTGGCCCTCTGGTTTTGAAACCAGACTTGGACCACTCGAACACTGAGGCCAGTCTCTGCAGCCAGAGTCTCTCTCACCTGTTCAAAAGGGAGATTTAAAACTCAAAAACAAACTCAAATCTTTTCAGCTATCAAGATGCTTAATTGTCTTCTTCAGATTAGTGTTTTATTGTATGAACCACAACCACCATTATGAGTTTACATGTACTGTATTGCCTTTAGCTGATTTTACATATTTTAATTAGTTAACCTTTCGACAGGGTTTGGAGGAGACCTCAAAGGAGGCCTTGAATGCCCTCCTCTGCTGAGTGGTAAGGATCGTGCGTGGTCTTTTTGGTCGCCGTGGATCCTTGTCATCAGTGCATTTCCCCAATGTTCCAGAGCCTTTAGCATCTGAATTGACATCCACCCCTTCATCCTCACTCTTATCTGAAATGTAAGTCAAAAAGCATTTTGACATTTGTGTCCTCAAGTATATATTCTGTAGATTATATTCTGTAGAGCTGAATCTTACCTGAGTCTGAGCTGATGGGGGTAACAGTGTTGAGCCTCTCATAGTCACTTTTACAGAGTAACTGTGCCTCCTTCAGCACAAACTGGTCCCCTTTACACAGCTGTCTCTCACAAACGCCACAGCAGAAGCAGCTCAGGTGGTACACTCTGTCGAGAGCACGCATCACCAGCTCCGAGGGAGAGATCTGCTCCAAACATCCACTGCATTTACTCCACACCAGCCTGAAGAGAAAACACAAATGATTATACTGTATTTTTAATATAGTGTTATATGACAAGTGACAAAAATGCTGTCCAAATAAATGTAAGGTATGTATTGTATATGTGTATATTCAGACTCTGGGCATATTCCTCATTGCTGTTGTGGGACCACACAGGATTTTGGCAGCTTATTTGTTGGGAGTTTGTACAACATTTTTATTGTGAAGATGAAGTCCTGGTGCTCACAGGTGTGGCTGTTGTTTACTTGTTTTAGAATAAAGGGTTTATTTGAAGAGCTCTGTCCACACAGTTGTTTTGTTATCAGCAGTGAAGGGACTATGAGGGTAAGTTTTGATATATTGTTTTCAAACTGAAAAGAAATCACTCAGCCAAAAGACAGTCCATGATTAAACCAGATATGCCTCAATACAAAATTATTTGAGTTAGGCTTTCAAGACAGTGGCCCAGTAAACAACAAGTACAAAAAAGAGCAGGAACAAAAGACATTCTGAGTTCTGTGAAAATCTTCTGTTGGTAAAATGGGTTCTAAATAAAATGTCTTGGATCCACCCTTGTTTGTAAAAGTTTCTGGACAATTAAACACGTATAAATATACACTATAGTTTACAACTACAGAAAATGATGGAAAATGAGGCTACATGGTCCGAATTTCTTTCTCTTATTTAAATGAGAGAATCCTTCCAAAATTCCAAGAATAAATGTGAAGAGTAGGAAGAGACATTCAGCTAATTGTCAATTTATCTCAAACACTGCGGTCGGTATGTGTCCTACACCCGAGTTCCATTTTTCATCAGGATATCAAAGTGCATTTTAAACAATTGAGATTCATATAAAAGCATGAGACTACATTTTACATCCACCATTTTAAGTGTAGCATGTAGTGTGATATGTTTTTATGTATTTATTGGTTTGTAAAAAACAATATAAAAGTTGCCATACTAGTTTCCCCTGCAACACAGACCCTCACACTTCGGAAGTGTGTGAATATTTGCTCTTGTCCTGTACCCAGCAGACCACCATCACTTGAGCCACCTCTCTGGAGGGGCCTCCTTGACCCCCTGGCCCGTTGCCCTGTCCCTCTGAGTGCTGCAGCAGATTAACAGTGGTGTTGAGGCGGAGGATTAAAAGGATGAAGCGGTGAAAACAGACTGTGTGTGTTCCTTCACTCGGCGCTTGTTTGCTCGGCCTCCTCTGGGATCTGCCTGACCTAAAGGAGGAGGCTGAGGGGTGGGGGTTAAGGCTTTGGGTGGCAGCTTGTTGGAGTTTTAATTAGCAGGAATAATCAACAGATTATTGTGAAGGAGGCACAAGAAAATAAAGGCAGGACTGAGGGAGAGGGGCTGGGCTGTTTGCTCAGCCAAAGCTCAAGAAGTCAGTGAGGGACTTGGGACAAGGTTTAGGACTGTGGGCGGTGCAAATCAATCAGAGCAGGTCCTTTATAGACCTGCAAGACTTCATCAGCAGGAATGAAAAAGACAAAAACATCTGTCTGCATGTGGAGTCTTTAGTCTTTGGGGTGTGCGAGTTGTGAACATTGCTGAAAAATTTAAATATATAATATTGTATAGTATAATATAATATAAAAGAAGAAAATTGTATGTGGTAGAAGTAAAATTGCAGTGAACTGGCAGCTTTTGGCAGACGCCGTACTATCAAATCTTGGCTGTGAAATTGTCTTGGAAACAACCCAGAACAAAGTCTAAAGTCATGTCTCCCACAGAGAGAGTGAAAGTTGTGCCAGGAGGCCATCAGGAGATCATTCTCGGGTCAACTGTGAGTCAACCAGCTTCAGTAGGCATGTTTACAACACGAGGGGAGGAATTCATCTTGCACACTTTGGTATCCTTTGAAATCTAAGTTGGTTTTAAGAAGAAATACAAAACAAAATCATAAAATAAATAATATAGATAAGGGGTTTCTAATCTGAGTAAGAGTTTGCAATCTGAGTAGCTCTCCACCCCCTATCAAGTAGCTCCCAAAAGGATTAGGGAAAATAAATATGCTGCTTAATAATTCAAATTTGATTCTTCAAATGTACTTCAGATGTATAACTTTGTGTACTAATAACTGAATAATAGTAATAGTGAATAGTGAATAATAATAATAATGTCTCATAGGCACCCGGCACCGGGGCTATTCAGTCCCATATTAAGGGACGGGGTAGACTTCATACAGGGCATCTGATCTAATCCGTGAACTGCTGCTTAAAGGCAAATATTTTTCTGTAGAAACAATGGTTAGGAAGAAAGTTGGAATTCAGAATGTCTATGTGCCTCTCTCAATTCATTGCCACGCTGAAATGTCTGAATGCAACGTTTTTTGGACAACTGACAAACAGAAAGCTGCCAGATCCAGGACATATAGGAGAAAATGTGGTTCCTATGGCAACAAGGACAGAAAACAACAATAGAGACTTGTGTCAAAAGGAAGAGCTGTAACTTTTGTTATGTCTCGATGATCAACCACATGGAACAGAGCACTGCCAACAGATACTGAGCTGGTAGAAACTTTTAATCTTTCGATTTCTATATGACGTAATAATTATATGGTAATTATCTACCAATGACTTCCCAGCTGATGCCTGTTTGTTCAGTCGCAGAAATGGTGCATCAATCCAAAAAGAGTTTTATGAGTGAAGATAAAAGAAGGACTGTGCCAAGTGAAGTTGAATTCAGGTTTTACTCAGTGTTTTTCACCGACAGAAATTGCCTTCAGCATCAAACTACCACAGACTGTGCTGTAATGTACTAGAAAATAATGTTACTCAAGTGACACACATTATTAGAAGCTATAACAACATGATCTGAACCATACTGTTTCAGTGCCCAAGCCCAACACTATGGTGTGTTAATTCATTACCTATGACCAAAAACAATATAATGATTAATTAGGACCATGTGAAAGACAATGAGGAAAATTCAATAATTTCATATTTTATATGCTGGAACTCCTTATTGCATTCAATAGCACAGTTTTACAGTCAGGGTAACTTCCTCTCCGGTACCATGTTTTAACAGTACATTTAACTAATATTGACTAATACAAATCAAATTATGTAATATTTTAATACATCAATTTAGACAAAATAATCAAAAACAATATATGTATTAAATTACATATGTTACATATGGTATAATAAAGCAAAATAATATTTTTAACTGAAATCATAAAGCCAATCAATTGGGTAAATGTCATTAGAGCCTCTCACTCACCTCTGTGATAGGGGCTGGTCCAGCTGGAGCCCTGAGTCCATCACAAAACAGACAAACTCACTCACACTGAGGCCTGACCAGTGACCTGACCAGTGACCATCCACTGTAAGCCCAAGTTTGAGCTTATCGTCTGATCAATAGAGCTTATGATGAATCATGTTGTTCAACTGTTTTCATTTGCATAACAGCAGCCTCAGAGGTGTCAAAGGTGAAATGAAATAGATAAACAATCTGGTAACAGTCAAAACTCTGAGGATGGCCAAACCTGAACTTGGAATCAGCTGAGGATATCTGTTTAAGAATACTGTGTGTATTATGAATCCATCCATTACCCCATAATTGTGTTACTTTTGTGTATTTCACACAGTTTAATAATAGTTATCTTTTAACCGCACTAAACAAAAGACCTGACTCAACATGTCTGTGCAAGCAATGTTTTATAAGGCATTTTTCTGTGACATGTAGCACAGATGTATAGCTACAATAACACAAAAGTAACAAACTCAACATTCAATTATTCAGAACAAAATAATTAGATTTTTTTTTTTTTAATAATGTTGAGGTTTTGGGGTTAACTATTAAAGCCCCAGAGCTCAGATACAACAGATCTGAAGAAGAGGGGCGAGGGAGGCACACTTTATTTCCCCTGAGACCATTGTACACACACACACGCACACGCATACGCACACACACACACACACACACACAAACACACACACACACACACACGCACGCACACACAATGACAGAGAAACTGTTGGACAATGAGCAACCTCTTTGACCTCGAATGACCCCCCTCTCTCTCGCCACAGCAGGTTCCCCATACTGGAAAATTACTGAAAATGTATTAGTAATTTAATTTGGCACATTCTTTGTTATACCTTAAACACAAAGTCTACATATAATATATAACATTTATTTTAATTATCTAAATAACATTGAGGAGAATGTTTTTTAACAAAGTAAGCATACAGAAGTAAGTTACTGAGATAAATACTGCACTGAACACTGTACTATTCTGGGTTTTTTTTTAACACGTCATTTGTCACACAGGTAACTTCAACAGCTAAGTGTAAAATGAATAAGTGTATATATAAAGATGTAAACACAGGACAACTGTCACCAAAGGAACCCAAGCCCCACCCCGTAGCTCAGCTCTCTGGACATACATGTGTATAAAACCTCTGTCACTGCTCTCATTAGTTCAAGATCACATGCTCATTGGTACAAACTTAACAATAATAATAATTGTTGGTATATAAATAAATTGTGCACAAAAACACTTGATAAATTGTCTTCAATTATTGTGATTTTAAGTTAGGTTTGGACAGTCATTTCAGTGCAAAATTGAGAAAAAAAAAGACATTTAAATCTAAAACTCACACTCAAATTAAATGCCTTGGAGGGCCAAGTTTGGCCTGCGGGCACCACTTTGGGCATCCCTGAAGAGCATAAAAATCTGGTCAATTCAATAAAAAGGAACAGTATTTAGTGGTCTGCTTACTGGGACTCACGCTTTATTCTCCCAACTGTCAAAAACATGCAGCTTTAAAAATAGGCATATTTGTTTGCTAAGCATATTTAAATAGTCTTAAATGATCTCCTGGAGCTACTTTGAATTACAGCGGTACCAAATGGCATGGCGAATTAACTGTTTGTAATAGTGACATGTGACTTCAGCAAACCTCAAACATTGGCTGTACTGTTCACCTGCTCACTATTCCATACTAATGCCTGAAGCCTTTTAACAACTCTAGGACAGGTTTTGTTATTGTTTTGTTATTACTGCACAATGCACATAATGTTAATGTATGTACAGCTCTAGTGCCAATAAACAAACAAACAAACAAATAAACAAAAAAAGGACCAGTATAATGACAAAGTGTTACACAGATACTACAGCAGTAAGATTAGAATCAGGCCCATATACTAAGTAGTAGTAGCAGAAGTTAAAGGAGGGAGTAATATTAGCTTTTGCCTCAATATACCAAAGTAAAAACAGCTCTTCTACTTGACCAATAAGAAAAGGCAGTTTGACAGTTACAATCCCGTGCAGAAGTGTGGGTCTTTCAGAGCTAATATTGTGGACAGCTTGGAGCAGGCAGGTTTTGGATGAGCCCTGGGGGGCTAGTGTTTCCTCAGCCCACTAAACGCCAGCCCAAGTCCCTGGAGAGTCCCACTGCAGTGACAGAACGATTAAGCAGAGAATAGAAAAAGTGAGGGAGGGGAGAGACTCTGGGCCAATTACAGACTGGCAAACATGTATCTGAGCGAAGAGCAGGGAGAGGACAGAGGAATCATCATCAGATTACATTGTGAATGCAAATATGGACATTTTTGCCAGTGTAAACTACATTTGGCTGTGTGGTGCTCTGGTGTGCCTGTGTCTGCCAAGGACAATCTGCCACCAAAAAAACACACACATTTATTGCTGAGAGACTTTTAACTCAGTTAAATATATGATTGAAGATACAAAGCACTGGCATAATATTACACAGAAAAATGTATCACAATAATACCAATAAAAAAGAAAATGAAAAAAAATGTAGAATTGGTCATTTTTTTAATTATAAAAAATAACAGAACTTAATTAATTTTTAACTCAATTCTCTAAATATCCAGTTGCGAAAGTCTCAATACAATACAAAATGACTCACAACTACAACTCACCATCTGTATTCTTATGTCTTATTTAACAACCATATAACATTCTCAATTAAAGATTGACTATTAACATGCATATAAAATATGTGAGCAATAGTGTACCTGGAAATCCAATAACTATACAAGCTATTACCATAACTAGTATCACAGATTTTAGGTGTTTTAAAGCCCAATAACACCATTTATTAGGTAGATAAACTTAAACAACTGGATGTTTAAGTAGTCCTACATTTAACACTCAACAGTTTGTTATTATGGCTAGACTGTGAAACAATACATCATTAGCTAAGTCTGAGGAATTTCATCAAAACATGTTTAAAAGGCAAGGAGTGTCCACACCACAGTGTCTGTCAGCCCTATTGTTCTGAATATCATAGGCTCTTGGACTGCAAAATGATGAACTTAACAAACTCTACTGCTACACCATTGCATCCTCACTGTATATATGCTGTAAATTGTGGAGTTATGGGTAAGGGAACAAAGTTTGTGTGCTGCCTCATGCTGGGACCTCGCCACCCCTCCCCCCTATTAGCCCACTGGTTTGGCGCTGCTGCTGGGGCGCACCCTTTGATCCTCCAGCTCATTGTGAAATCATTCATAAACGCCTTCATGAGCAGGACACTTTCAGAGATGAACTTCAGAAACATTCAGCCTAAGTACAAGAAACAAACAGTTAGCAAATATAAAGCCATGGGAACACAGGAACCTCTGTATATGATAGGTATAAGTTCTTGGCAATGGCCTTTCAAGGTGATATAGGACCAGACCTAGACCAGACTAGACACATGTGGGGTCATAGCACAGAAATCAGATGTTCTGTATTCATCATAATTATTTTATAGAGAAAATGTGTTTCAGTTCAATCTGAAGTTTTTAGGCCAGTTTTTAATCTTAATAATGCTGTTTTTGAGAATTATTTAATGGGTACTGTTCCTGAAGTATTTTTATAACCATGAATTCAAACATTTCTCATTTATCAAAGCTTTAGATAAAAAGAGCATACAGCACCATATACAGTAGTTATGTTAATAGTACAGCCACAGACACTGTCCCTCCATGGCGCTCACATTATTTTTGAAACACAACTTGGGCTGGAAAGAGGTATGCCTCTATTTCCAAAGACACAATATTTAATCATCTTTTTGCCTACTGTTTGAAGTCCGGAGGGGGTCAGGGAACCATTTTCATCAATCACAGAGTTAAGATAACTGCTCAGGCCGTGGGGTAAGGACAACCTGTAGCTGTCAGGGCAGGCACCTCAGAGGCACTGTAACCCTATCTGCAAACTGTTCACAGAGCTTGTTTTTATAGCCCTGAGCCAAAGTGTTGATCAGCTGCCATTCCCAAACACCAGTAGCTTTTAATGGACTCCTGCTGGCTCTTGTACGGTTTCTGTGGTCTCTCTGATGGGGCAGGCTGCACTCCCAGGAAGGCGAGGCATATTTAACGTCTGGACGCCCTGTCGTGTGCAGGAGCAGACTGGCTCGGGACCCGTGATGGATATACTACAGTCAAGCTCCTCTAAGTCTCATAAAAACAAAGGTAGCCTAACATCCTTACTCACAAAGAGCTAAATGACAAACACATACTGTGCTGTAAAAAAGCATACCAGAGAAAATAATGTTATATGATGAGGCGTGTGCAAGCCAAGGGCAGGAAAGCTCCAAAGTAAAAATGTTTCAAATGGTGGACTACAGAAGAAGATGCTTTGCCCCCTTCATTTCAGGCAAATGATCCTTCCTGATTTGAAGAATTTACTATCTTTTCCCCATTCAAATGACATTAGATTTTGATTTAAATTTCTTAATTACTCAAATCCAAATCCAAATCCACTTTATTTATATAGCACATTTTACAAACGTAGCCGTTTCCAAAGTGCTGCACAGAGATAAAACATAAAGATACATATATACATACATAGTATGTATATATAAGTAAAATCAAATTAAAACAGCACCATAAAATGACAAAGTAAGCTTAAAAAGAAATAAAATAAAAAAAATAAAAAAAATAAAAAATAAATAATAAATAAATAAATAAATAAATAAATAAATAAAAAAAAATAAAATCAAATCAAATCAAATCAAATCAAATCAAATCAAATCAAATCAAATCAAATCAAATCAAATCAAATCAAATCAAATCAAATCAAATCAAATCAATAAGAGACACAGAGAACCACACAAACTCACGCAGTGTTAAAAGCCAGAGAGTAAAAGTGGGTTTTAAGACGAGACTTAAAACACTCGATAGTCGGGTTTTAAGTCTGGACTTAGGCACCACGAGCTGGAGTTGGCCCTCAGACCTCAGCTTGCGTGTGGGGGTGTAGATTTGGATGAGGTCTGAGACATACTGTGGGGCCAGTCCATTTAAAGCTTTAAAAACAAACAATAAAATCTTAAAATCAACTCTAAAACGAACTGGGAGCCAGTGCAATGACGGTAAAATCAGAGTAATGTGCTCACATTTTTTGCTTCCAGTTAAAAGTCGCGCAGCAGAGTTTTGTACTAACTGTAACCGAGAAAGTGCATGATGGCTAATGCCGGGAAAAAGTGCATTACAGTAATCTAAACGCGAGGAAATAAAAGCATGAATTACTTGTTCAAAAGATTTAAAAAATAAAAAAGATTTAATTTTCGATAAAAGCCGCAAATGATTAAAAAAAATGATTTAACGACCGCATTTACGTGTTTGTCAAATTTAAAATCACTGTCAATAGTGACGCCAAGGTTGGTGGCAAACTGTTTCACATACTGTTTAAGTGGGCCCAGGTCAGTGAAAGGGTCGGTGTTGCCAAAGACAATGACCTCAGTCTTTTTCTCATTTAAACTTAAAAAGTTGTGGGCCAGCCAATCCTTGACATCACTAAGACAGTGAAGGAGAGGTGTCAGGGGGGCAGAAGCAAGTTTCTTCAGTGGCAGGTAAATGTGGCAATCATCTGCGTAAAAGTGATATTGCATGCCATGTTTTTTAAAGATTTCACTCAGTGGGAGGAGGTACAAAGCGAAGAGAACAGGAGCCAGTATTGAACCCTGGGGGACACCGCTGATATACAGTATCATATTTTCTGAAGAAAAACATACAGAACACATACAGCAAACAAAACAAAGCATACAGCATTCAGAACCCAATGAGTAGGATTTAAACACTTCACCAATTAAAAATAACTACTACAGATAATTTTGATATAAAGTCATTTCTTTAAACAACAGCCTCAAAACATTCAGTTTTGTGGTGACATTGATAAACATGTCTTAATATTATATTGTATACTTGACTATATACTTATATATACTTGACTTTTTAATAAAATGTGTACATCTTTGACACATATTCACATATCATATGGCCATGACTTTTGAACTTGCCAAACCACTGATGTTTATTTAGTCTGGATTTATCCATCAGTGTTTTTGGCACTCAGGGGTCTGTCCTAGGAGCAGTGTGAGGTAGTTTAAATGTACAGTATATGTTCTCAGTCTATATATGCCAGCACAAAAAACTAGTGCGCACACCTAGGTCAGTCAGTTA
This sequence comes from Paratrypauchen microcephalus, assembly GCA_036785185.1. NCBI lineage: Eukaryota > Metazoa > Chordata > Actinopteri > Gobiiformes > Gobiidae > Paratrypauchen > Paratrypauchen microcephalus. The sequence continues at coordinate 14,239,769 of JAVJIX010000004.1, read as the reverse complement.
CATGGCGGACACACACACATACACTTTTCTCACATTCAAAGCATATGGCCGGGGAGAAAGCTGAAGAACTCACAAGCCACTGTCTTCAAGGCAACCCTAATGATTTTTTTTTTTATATATAAATGAATAAAGTGCTACATGCACAACTGGTGTAAAAAAAAAATCTATATAATCAAAATAGTCCAAATTTTATGTTATGTGAATTTTAGTGAACGCCATATTATTACTGCAATATATAGGCCAAAAGCAATTTCAAACACAAACAAGTTGTGGTTTACCAGGTGGTCCTACCAGTAAAACCTGACCACATAATTCATTAAGACATTAAATGTTCATATATTGTTATTAGTACTAAATGACACACTTTTCTCAAACAATAATACATGTGTTGTAGAGGAGAGCAGTGGCTTACTGTTGGTAGTCAGTCTTGCAGTAGAGTTTGGTGTCCCGGAAGTAGCAGGTGGCGGTGAGCGGCTGCTGGCACGCGGCGCACTGGAGGCACTGCTCGTGCCAGAACGCGCCGTTGACGCGCATCAGGAAACGGTCCGAGATGAGCCGCGAGCATCCCTCACACACGGCCTGTGGTGGAGAGCCCCCGTCTGAAACACATACCAGCGTCAGATGGGTCTAACACGCTTTGTGTTTTCATTTAGGCCTCATCAATGCGATCTGGAAAAGTAGTCCAAACCACTTTTATAGTCTCAAAGGCTAATTTGAGTGGCTGAATAAATAAATGTATTAGGCTAAACTCTATTTAAATTCTACTTCGTCAGTCAGGCGTGAGGCTGCAAATGTCTTACTTGCATTTTCTAAATTAACCCAAGCCAATGAAACATTTTCATGCATTCAAAAAAAATTAATCTAGGCCTATACAAAGAATGACTAAAACTCAGTTGGGTTAAGAAGATGTAAAATATATATTATTGTATTTTGAAATTCAGTGCCTTCCAAATAAAGCCTAATGCTACCAAAAGATGTGTGATCGTGTTACCCCAAAATTAAGGCCATATGATATAGATTTCTAAATGAACAATAGAAATAAAAATGGGGGATACTTGTTTATTACTGTTTCTATTTCTATCTTTAAGATGAAATACAAGATGCATTTCTCCACGAGGACAGTGATTATTTCACGTGCATGAAAGTGTAATTCAAAAACCTCAATGCACAAATATTAAACAATTTCTTTCTGATCAAATTCGCTTTTAAGTTTTACTAATTTTGGCTAGGCCTATGTGCAGGAATACTAGCCTTAAGTCTAGCCTTACTTTTAAAACAAAATGCCAAACAAACTCCACATACCCGTCATCACACCCGGAGAGCAGGTCTCGGTGCGCGCGCAGCAGTCCTCCACTTTAATGTAGTTGAGCATCTTTAATCACAGAGCGCTGACCACCACGCACTTCTCTCCCACGTGCACTTTGGTCAGATGCATACACCTAAAAGTGCTGGCGTGTATGTCAAATTGTCCAGAGAGGCACAATGTGGAGTAAGTGAAGCTCAAAGTTGGACGCGCAGTCTGCCTGTCCACGTCCTGTCCCGGGCTCCGGCTACATCCAGAGGTGAGGAGCGTGAACTTGAAGTGCCATCGCGCTGCTCGCGTCTGCGCCTCTGCAGGAGGGTAGGACCTCGCCCCTGTGCTGCTCCTGCACACTTATTGGGCTGTGCGCGTTAGTCCCTCCTCCCTGGGACAATCCTCCTTGTACAATTTAAACGCGACAAAGTAAAGGCAGCTTAAAAGGTAACCTAAAATAGCTGTTTTCATGTGGAAACAACTTTAACACCGTACAGACTTAAAATCACTCCCGCAGCGAGAAATTCAGAGACATAGCCGACATTAGAATATGATATCAAAAACATTAAAATATGGCCTAATAAAAATAAAATAGGATAAACTTAGAGAGGGAACAAAATTGGGCATTCGCTTTTCACCAACGTTTTTCATCATATACCCGTCTGTTTGAGTAGGCCACTATAGGCCTACTGTTAAATTATTAGCCTACCAGAGTTCACATAATAATTAAGATGACACTTTTATAACAGCAAATGTCTTAATTGGAATAGCAGAATGACTCTCTAATGGTCGCCGGAATTATTTATCAAACCCTTAGTCCACGCGCAGCTTTTTTTTCCTATAGGACAGACCTCACGCGCATAATGATGCTAAATGTGCAGTAGGCCAAGAATAATTGTCTTCTAATCGCAGTGTGAGATCACGTTATTGTGAGCGAGGAGAACGAGCGGGAGTGTGATATTGATCATCTGTACAGGCCTGATGTAAGGATATATTAATCTGCTGTCTTTTCTTTTGTTTGAGCTCCGTTTAAATCCAGACCCTTGACCTGATCTTTCGGATAGACCACAGGCCATTTTATTAACGGGAAATTAAATATTGAAATATACGCACCAGCCGGCGGCCTGTTCGTACCGTGGCACAAAGGACTATTTCTGTAACTACTGTAATTCACATGGAGCATATTCGGCAGACTGAAGGGGTAATGGGCTCACTTTACCGTAGCTTGACTTAGATCAAAGCAAATCAGTGTGTTTTAGTTCATATGATTTAAGTTGGCCTATGGACCCGTGCTGTTGAGACTGATATTGCTATTAACAGTGTGATTAGATTTTAGGTTCAAATATTGAGTGGAATAGAGAGTTTTTAGATTTTTCTTTTGCTTTGAGCGACAGTTGGGGCTGGCGATGAAACTACTCCTGCCCCCTGGTGGTTAAAACAAGAGTTTCATCTTCCTCAACTGATGTTTTGAACATGAAAAGTATTCAAGGTTTATATGGATTCGATCATGTATAAGAATACACTTTTTAACACATACATTTTAACACAGAAGTGACAATATGTAGGCTGATACCACAAATACTTAGCTTATTTCCACCTCTGATCATTTCCTTCTACATGTTAGGAATAGAGATACAGTTACTATAGTATACTAGCCAATTCAAAAAAGCTTTAATTTACTGAAGGGGCACATTTAACAAAGAGCACTGTGAGAGTGTTTACTTGAACAATAAACTGGACTAGACTCAGGACACAGATGGACTGTGAAGGGCCAGAGTAAAGTGTGGGGGCCACTCTAAGTACTTTATACAACTGTGCTGCCATCAGCCTTCATCTGTGGTGTCTAATATGTGGTGCTAGAGCAGCAGAACCACAATAGGTTCTTTTTTCATATATAAAAATCAAGATTCAAGTTTCAGTTTGAATTCCTTTAGCAGCAGCAGCATCTGAGTCGGACAGACATCAAGAAGTCCTGGGCTTTCCTCTGGAGTCAGTGTAGGAGACAGAGGTCCTGGTAAACTAACATCTATTCATGGAGCAATCACAAAATATGTGTTTTGTAATGTGAGCCACCATTAGTGCAATACAATTTACACTGTTTGTGAATAATATTTTTATTGTACATTTAGGCGACATGGACAGTATCAGAGACCCGGATCAGACTCTAATTATTAAATGTGATTATCATTGAAGAAATCAAATAACACACCACTGATGATAGTCATATAGCCTCTCTTTTCTCTTTGTAGATTATATTTTGGGCAAAATACATATGGTTTTCAGTATGTTAGACATTTTAAGCATGTTTTAATATTTTGTTTCTTGATTTTTCTATTGCCTTTTCTTTTGTTTGTTTGTTTTGTACATACAATTACCTTCATTCTGGGACAAATTAAGGTTATTTTACTGTATCAGAAAGAATTATTTTGCGATAAAAAAGAGGCCAAAAGTATTAAAAGGCAGTGGTCTAAGGGGACATGTGGCCCACACACGACTATCAGCTCACTTGTGTGAATAAGCCTTTAAGTCAAAGGCAACTATAAAGCACTTTATAAGGAAACACACAGCATATAAAGTTCAAACAGAGGTTGGAAAAATCTGTGGTTATTCAGGTTGAGGAACAAAGCTAGCTGCATTATGTATGGCAGTCTTGCTCTGAGAAATAAAGCTTGAACTGCAGGAATATAAAGTGCAACAACAAGTGTGTGTGGTCCATTAACAGTGACAGTGACGCTCTTGTTCTTTATATGTGGTTTAAACCCAGAAGATAAATACCACAAAATAATAATAATGTGATAATAGAAGTTAGTTTGTTATAAGGGGACACAATTTGATTAAAAATATTGTCTTATAACTATCAGATTAATACAATAATGTAAAAATAGACTAAAATATAATTAAATTTTTTTCATGTACAGTTAGCTAGAGGCATTTCTAGCTAGAGGAAGTTCTGTTTCCTTTCTCTTGCCCAGGTTTGGAACACTTACACTAAGCAGATTATTTGCTGAAGTGCAAGTGATGTGCAAATGAGCTTTGTAAATAAGTGTATTTACAGGAGGTACTTCATTGTGCAGCTTTAGTTGAGGCACCCTCAATCTAGGACAATGAGAAATCCTGACAGTGTGTCTTCAAATATAACATCATTCACCTCAATGAGTATTTCTGATGCAGTTCACCAACAATATTCCTGATAACTGACTTAAAGGGGTTTAGTTGGTACTTTTTGGTTCATGTGTCTGGAAAAAATATTAATTTGATGTTTTCTTGGGCAGAACTTAATGCTTCTTTGGCATTTTGTACTGAAGTTGAAAAAACAAAATATTTCAGGATATTTGTTTAGCAATCAAAACTGGATAAGACAAAATCCCACTGGAACATTTCAAGCCAAACAATAAAATGATGAACAGGTGGCGGACGCTCCATCAGAAAAGTTACTTAATATGCCTTTAAATGGAAAGTCAGAGATTTGCAGTGGTGATAAAGCTGCATTTACAAGTTTCCATTGCACAAGAGGCAGAGCATTGATGTAAACAGACATGGCACTCCATAAAGTGGTGTGGTGACACTATAAGAAAACTCATGTTAACTGGGCGCTAATTGAGTCATGTTGTCAGAAACACATGCGGTAGTATGGCGCCTTTCCATCTCAAATTAATGTTTTTTTTAATGAAAAATAAAATGTTCTCATAAAAAGAATCTGCTCATCTCAGTTTAATAAACTGTTTGTATATACATATATTTTGAAAACAAGGTCTAGCATGCAATAAAACAGACACATCAAGCAGCAAGAGTGATACTGGCTGTGCCCTCATTTTAGTTCTTGTTAAACTGTAAAATATTATTAAACATGAGAAATAACACTTTAAGCTTATCACAAGACAAGCATTAGAGCTGCTTATATTTTTACATTAGCAGACAGTGCAATTAACATATTCTGTTAAAAACATACATTGATCTTAGGTTCAATACTGAATTCACTAATAAATTAAAACATTAAAAAAATGTAGAAATGGGCTAAGATTTTCCATCAGTGAAACAATAGTTCTCTCAAAGGTCTTTTGAGCTGCCACACAACTCATAACGTAAGTACAGTATCAAAGAACAGTTAATGTAACAACCAGAAGAATATACTGATACTTTACAGTTGCTTAGCAGAAAGTCACTTGTGTCTATGAATAGTGTAATGTAACAGAAAGAAACAGGAACATCAGAAACTCAAAACAGAAAAACAAAAAAAGCACATAATAATTACCAAAAGGTATTAGCTGAATGGTAATTTATATTATAGTGCTCAATATAGAAGAGTGGTCAATAAATCAAGGACTTTTCACAGGTTAGATTTTGTTAAAAAAAAAACAAAAAACAAACAAACATCGTTTTGTTCATGTGAAACTGAATAATTATTAAGTAAATACTTAATAATGAGTGAGAGCAGAAAATTAGCCTGATGGTAACATCAATACTTTTTTTTGGTTCCGATTTAAACAGAGGGATCAGCAAATATATTATGACAGAGACTGAAATGGTGCTTATAATAAAAGATAGCTGCATTCTACAATGATCACCAGTCCTTTGACATATGAATATAGAAAATGAAAATAGTGGTTCAGTAAAAACAGGAAAATTAAAATAGCATCATCAGTGAGGGAGTGGATTGCAGCAGACATTAAATCCCCAAAACAAAGTGCACTCACATTCTCACAAGGCTATAACGAAGAAAGAAGAACAGGTAAATATTAGAACATTTGATAAACTGAAACTAAAAATTGTTCATCAGACCCATTTCTGTCCTTCTTTCCTCTTGCTTTTTATTGCAGCAAAAGCCTTGAATATGGATGGTATTTATTCACAGCGGCTCAAATAGATACAAGAAAGATATTATCTGCAGTGACTGATCTTAGTGGTTAAAGACAGAAGTCCCATTTATTGTCTTTTCAGTTTGAGGAAAGACTTCCTGTTTTGAATGTCAACTTCCCATCAATGCTCTGTTAACTATTCATTATTTGTTCATAGTCCAGAATGATTTTATTGTTGTGGGAGCTCAGTAGTTGTCTTTTCTCTGGCTGGTGTGGATTATAGTTACGGGGATCAGGCTTCAGAGCTGAGTGACGTCCGTGTGGGACTGGGAGGGAGGCGGGCTGCTGCACTGTGCTCTGTACGGAAACTGTAGTCATACTGCAGAGAAAACATAAGTGCATGTCATTCAGCACATAAAGAAGTCAGCTTTGTAGTAGTTTTGTGATGGCATCTTGAAATCCTCTGATAGACACTTTGGTTGGTCATCAACCAATGCTTACTGGTAATGATTCAAGTTTACTGATGATGATTTTAAATTTACTGAATCTAAACTGAGTTTATTTTTATTCTCTTGCTGTTCTTGAACTGTGCGTTGCAACACTACAATTTCCTCACTGTGGGACATATAAAGGTTCTTTTATCTCATCTTCAAAATTGTACCTGTGTTTTGCCATTATTTGTTTTACTCAAACTTGAGTTAATGATTACTAAAATACAAAGTGCTATAATTTTAAAGCAACAATACAGTTACACTTAAAGGGATATGCCACCCCCAGGTCAAACTTGGGCATCTCCCCACAGTCCAGAGACTAAAATAAGTGATGGAAAGCCTTTTCCTGGTCACCCAGCCATTGTCCGAGTCTGTCAGCACTGACCGCCGCAGTATCTGCAGCTCCTCCGCCTTAGACTGGAGTCTAACGTCGCCAGAGAAAGATTTCGGCCAAAAGGAATTAATTTGCTCTATGCTTTTCCCAATTACTTTATGTGTAGTGCGCATTCATATCGAGTGCAAATAAATGTCCAAATCAACACGGAGAGCTTGACTTGGTCATTTTGGGTGGAACCTATTTTTCAGTGCGGAAAAACAGAGCCGAAGCACACACCACGCTGCGTAACGGGAACTCCCAACGTGGTGCGTAACAGGGATTCCCCTGTGTGCTTCGGCTATGTTTTTCCGCACTGTAAAATAGTTCCCACCCCAAAATGACCAAGTCAAGCTCTCCGTGTTGATTTGCACATTTATTTGCACTCGATATGAATGCGCACTACACAGAAAGTAATTGGGAAAAGCATCGAGCAAATTAATTCCTTTTGGCCGAAATCTTTCTCTGGCGACGTTAGACTCCAGTCTAACGCGGAGGAGCTGCAGATACCGCTGCGGTCAGTGCTGACAGACTCAGACAATGGCTGGGTGACCAGGAAAACGCTTTCCATCACTTATTTTAGTCTCTGGACTGTGGGGAGATGCCCAAGTTTGACCTGGGGGTGGCATATATCCCTTTAAGTATTCTTGCTGCTTAAATTGCCCTTTGGGGTAAATAAAGTTTTATTGATCAATGTATTGATTGATACCACTAGCAGGACATAATATAGTTTGACATGATCACAGTAAAAAGCACTCACTTCTTTTTCAATCTCAGGCAGTGACTTAATGGTGATGCCCATTAGATCCACTTGCTGTAACTGAAAGAAAAAAACACAAGCCAATGAGAATTGACTAATGTTGTGGATGTAGTATATGAAAAAAGTAAACATCCATCTTACATCAGATGAGGCGCAGGCAAACTTCTCTGAGATCATGAAAGGAACACCATCCATAGCTGAAAGACATACCAAACAGATGTCGTCATATGCATGCCCTGTTTAAGCTCAAACAAGTATGTACCACTGTTATCCAGTGGTCACAATTAGTTAAAGCTCTGACCGGAGATGGCATACAGATTGGAGTTTTGGTGCTCGTAATCTGGTCTTGTTGTGCTCTTTCCTCTGAAACTGGCAGGAAGTGTCATTGATATATGTCTGAAAAAGAAAGCAATGCATTAAAACAAAAAAACAACATAAGTCAAAATCAAACTCATTATTAGAGAAGACATACTTAGGCATAGGGGCAGTGGGAACAGGGGCTGCATTGGAAGTGGAATTCATATTCTGGACATTGTTGGTGGCTGGGGTGTGAGTGGAGTCTTGTGCCCGGGGTACATTGCCCATGCGATACCATATTCCCATATTATTGAGTTCCCTGTTGTAGTACAAATGTTAGGAATATTGTAATCACTTTTCTATGTAGCAAATCAAGCTTATAAGGAATCCACTTCAACTCACCCAATAAACGTGTACTGAGGAGGAGCTTGTTTGGAACGTCCCAGGATGCGGATGTCACAAATGGCAGCTTCTGTAGAGTCTCTAGGAATAAACTTAATACAAAGTCTTCGTTTCCTAAAGGCCTGCTCCTCTGTATCAGACAATACACAAAGTCATTCTACTACATTCTACATTAACGCAACATAGACTGAGTGCCCTTCTACAACTTACGTGTATCAACTGTTTCTTGTATAGGAATGAAGCCCACAGGGAGAGTGTCTTTTATGTCAATAAGCTTCATGTCCACAAGCACATTGCCTAGATGGCTCTAAAACACAACACAAATCAGTCAATTAAATTGTCAGCATAAATTCAAAGAAAGAAAGTTAGGTTAAGTTTGCATACATTTTCCTTAGAAAAGACCCTTGTGAAGCACAGGTAGCGAGTCACCTTGGATTTAAAAAGGCCATCCTTCCACAAATCAGCATCAAGGCCATCTGTGGTGGTAGAGACCTAAGGAACACAGTAGTGTGGAAAACCATTCATTCAAAATCATCCAGAACTAGGCAGTATGGAATAAAGTTGTTCTTACCACATCATATCCAGTGGGAGCTCTGTTTCTAGAGGCTACAACTCCGACACCAGTGATGGGATCCAAGGGCATTTCAGGCAGAGCCTCTGAAAGATCTCGAACCTCTGGCATCTTTAATGAGCTCTGTAAATAGGTTAAAAGAAAATGGTTATACCTATGTAGTATTCTGGGGTTATTAAGTACAAGTCAACAGTAACAACTATACTTATATATATATATATATATATATATATATATACATACATACATTAGGGATGCAAATTATCGATTAATTCATTAATCTATAGTTGATTGACCTTATCGATCGACTTACGATTAACTGATAAGCAGCGTTTATCACCTGAATTTTAGTGTTTCAATAGGGTCTTTAAGAATATAAGCTATAGTATACATAACACTGAGTCAAAAATACCTATATCATAGTATTATTATATTGTATATTCCTCAATTAATTATTCCTTAGTAAAAAGCAGACAAATGTATTGATGCTGAATAACAAAATACATTCTTTATTGAAAATAAATTGAGGACTGGCTCAGCATGGAAATCTTGAAATTAAAAGGAACAGAAGAAATTAAATAACAGAATGTTATTTAGTCTGATGAAACCAGTGAATCCAGGCTATTTTTAGGACATTCTCAACATTTATTTTGAACTAAGGCATCAATAATATTTCTCTCCCTTAATCCGTGAAGGGTTACAGTACAAAATATAAATTTCACAGGGCCCCTGGTCACAGCATAAAACATTACAGGGCCTTAAACCAGAACAATCAAGAAATTATAAATGCATGTAAGTTGCATGCTTTTATAATTTCAAAAATATATGGTTCTAGGTCCAGCTCTACTGTGAGTTGTATGGCAACATCCAGAGAGGAAAGGGTTACATCAGGGGTCGGCAACCTTTACCACTCAAAGAGTCATTTGGAGCCGTTTCACACAGTAAAGAAAACAGTGGGAGCTACAAACCCCTTTTGAAATTTAAAATGAAATAACACTGCATATAACTTCTTTTTTTTTTTTTTACCTTTGTGCCATAGAATTACTGCATTTTGTTCGGCCAACGTCTTGATCGACAATTAACTGCAAGTCGATTAATTGTTGATATCCCTAACATATACAGTAATCCCTCGTTTATCGCGGGGGTTAGGTTCCAGAAATAGCCCGCAATAAGTGAAATCCGCGAAGTAGGACAACTTTATATTTTACAATTATTCTACATGTTTTAAGGCTGTAAACGCCTCACCACACACATTATACACCTTTCTCAGACTGGTATTAACATTTTCTCACATTTCTCTCTTGTTTAAACACTCAAACTTTCATAGATTTTCATCAAAATGTATTAATAGAAGCAAGGGTGGTGGTGGGGGGGTGCGCTTGGACACGTGCACCGTCACGAAACAAGGCTAAGATTTAATCCCGGTTTAGACCTGGCCTAGTCCTGGTTTAGACCTGGCCTAGTCCTGGTTTAGACCTGGTTTAGTCCTGGTCTAGTTCCGGTCTAGTTCCGGTTTTACAATTATTCTACATGTTTTAAGGTTAAAAACGCCACACACACACACACACACACACACATTTTCTCACATTTTTCTCTTGTTTAAACGCTCAAACTTTTGTAGATTTTCAACAAAATGTATTAATAGTGACGCGTGGGGGGAGACACGGCCCCGGAAGCCCCGCCGGACGTGCGAGGAGCACCGCCACATCCCTGGACGCGATGCGACGCGCACCAACCCCTTGGAGAAGCTCCACAGGTGCACCCCTCATCGTGGACAAATCCATGACAGAGAAACGTGACCGGCGCGACGCCGCGAGCACGAGATAGAACTGCCGTGCCCGGACCGCGTGCTCTCAGCCCGAACCACAAAACAGCCACACGAAATCAGCAAAGAGCGGTTTAGACCTGGTCTAGTCCCAGTTTAGTTCTGGTCTAGTCCCGGTTTAGTCCAGGGCCAGTCCAGGTTTAGACCAGGTCTAGACCTGGTTTAGTTCTGGTCTAGACCTGGTTTAGTTCTGGTCTAGACCTGGTTTAGTCCAGGTTTAGACCTGGTCTAGACCTGGTTTAGTTCTGGTCTAGACCTGGTTTAGTCCACGTTTAGTCCTGGTCTAGGCTCTTAGCCAATCAGGACGCAGGACACAATGTTACACTGTAAAAAAAAATGTTACACTATAAAAAAAATTTAAAAAAATAAAAAATTTGAAAAAAAAAATCCGCGAAACAGCGAGGCCGCGAAAAGTGAACCGCGATAGAGCGAGGGTTCACTGTACACACACATACATATATACATACATACACACACACACACACACACACACACACACATAAATACAAATAATCTGCACTGCTGTTACATGACATAATAAAGAAAAACAAAAGCCGGAAAAGCCCACTCCTCACACAAGCTCCAAGTCTCTGAAATCCCCCGCACCTCTCTCACTCAATGAACATGAATGAAAGAAAGAACCACAGATGTCAGGGCCAGATATACACAACAAACATGGTCAAAAGAACCAGCAGCTGCTCTGACGGGTGGACAACAGGGATCTGGCAAAACATTTGACAGTTTATTAAAATCAACACGTAGACTAAAGAACAGATAATCGATCCAAACAAGAATTATTCTTGACAGCGGCAGTAATTAGATTAGCCTAACTTTCAAAATCACATAAATAGGCCCAACTGAAGTACAAGTACTAAGCCCGATAAACTCTCAAAGCTGCATAGCAATAAGACTGTAGCAGAAACATCATAGCACTATTGCATTGCAGCTCCTTGACAACCACAGGGCTTAGTGAAAACATGTGGCTCAAGAAGAAAACTCATGTCCAAAGAAAAAGGTGCACTTGCTGCACAGTTGACCCTTAAGTTCAATGGCACGTATTGCACTTATCTAAATAGAGTGCTTGTGCAGGTGACAAGTCAAGGAAGAAGAAGCTTTTCAAAACTGATACCAAAATATTTAAAATATAGCTTAAAATAGAAGCGAAAGTGGTACTTTATGTAAACCAAATCTCTGGGTTGGCTGTAATTCTGCCATCTAAACAGATTGATAAAACAAACTGAATACCAACCAAATGATAATTTGCAGCTGATGTCATCAATATTGCCTGGATGTGAGGATAACTGAAGGCACTACTCTGTCAAATGCTCTTTTAGACTTTTATCTATTCTTTCCTTTTTAATACAATCTAACCAGAAAGAACTATGATTTGTGCTGTTAAACAAGTCTCTTGCACATAAAATTAGTCACAAGCTAGCATTAGCAAGCAGTTTTTCAGTTTAGTCACTCTCACCTTTTATGTTGAAAATCAAACACCTAAACAAGATCATGAACACTTGCATTGATCACAGGCTCCTGAAAATGTGCCTTTACTATGCTATTTTACTATACTATTTATCTCCATGGTAACTGCTAAACATTCCACCGCAGAGGTACATGTAGAACACCTTTAGGGTAATGCCACTGCAAAGTATCAATAACATCATTATCAAGACATCCAATACTGAACACATCTTTTTACATGGCTTTTACTCTACAAAGCAGATGGAAGTTTGCCTTGTTATCTTCAGATTCTAGAGGGGCACACGTGTTCATTTGAGCTCAAACATCTCTCATCTTTTATCTGTTGTCAGAGGATTGATCAGTAACCATTTTGTTTTGCTGTAATAACACTGTAATGACCGTAAGGAAAAAATATGACGTATTATAAATAATTAAAAAGCTGCTTCACCTAATTTTAGATGTTATGAGCAGACCTTGCGTTTGTTTGTAAAATAAATGACAAGACAATTGGGCGGTGGGGGCGCTATCCGTGGCTAGTAGCACAATTAAGCTAAATGCTAAATTGTAACCTTTAGTTCAAAAAGCAAACTACTTTAAGGTGGCTTTAAAGTAGTTTGTTATGCCTTTGAAACAAATGACATTTCAATATTTCAACAGCGAAATAGAGCGAAATGAGCACAGCGTAAAAGCTTTAGCAGCAACATCGTCAGTGATCCATGCTAACACTCTGTTAGCATTGTTACCCACTTACCAACGAATCCGCGTTGTCTTCTTCTATTCTGCTTTGATTTGTAAACTTATTCTCTTCACAACTTCAGCTCAGTTTGTTCACCATGGTTAAGTAGCGTTATATGGTTCAGATGTTAGCCTTATATTACAGCTTTTCGAGCGGTACATAATGAAGTGCAGCCATGGAGGAGCTGAGAATGGGCAGAGATCATTTGGAGAACTGGAGAAGCCGACCCCCTCCCTGTTTCATTTGAGCTTTAGTAAACACGTACAACTAGGCCCAATGTCAACTACATTTAGAAAGTGAAAACTTAAGGGGAAGAAGATATCTGACATTTAGGACTCAAATAGATAAATGCAGGCTGCATATAACAAATGTAATAATAATGCCAATAATAATGTATTTTCTTTCTTTTATTAGTTTATTTTGCACATTGTCCCAATGTGCAAAAACATTAAAGATTATTTACACCAGATTATAGATGAAGCTAGTTTCCACCTGTAGTCCCTGAGCAAGTGAGAATTACAATATAAAATGTAAGCAATATAATCAATACACACTCACACACTACAAATGGCTGGTTAGCTCAACTAACCGGCTGGTTAGCTCAACTGGTAAGTCATGGACTTTCCCCCTGGAGGTTGTAGGTTCAAACCCCCCCCGGGCAATGAGCTAACCAGTGTGGGTCCTTGGGCAAGACCCTTCACGGAACTGCCCCCCGGGCGCCGAAAAAGACGGCTGCTCACTGCTCCTGAAAAAGGATGGGTCAAATGCAGAAGTCAAATTTCTCCCGTGTGTCACTGTGTGTGAGACCAATAAAGGCTAAAAGCCCAATCTTAAGAAATGACCAATTATTACACAATAAAATTTTACAATAAAATCTCACTAAGATTATATCATACTAATTATCATTCTTAATGCTTACACTGCTGATTCTTCAATAATAATTTCTTAACATTAAATGAAAAGTTTTTCATGTCAGAGGAAAGTTTCAGACTTTGTGGCACATTGGTTGGCTGTGATGCTGATGTACTGTCCTGTTCATTTATCAAGGCTACCTTTGTTTTCATGTTTATGCCATGGGCAGGCTATAATATAACACAGGCCTTTATCCTTCTTCAGAACACCATATCCTTTGATTACATAGCCTAATCAATCAAAGGACCAAAAACATAGTATCACTGGGACTCCAAACAAGATTTGTGGAATAGCCAGTCTTGTCCATGAAAAAATACATAAAGTATGTTTATCATTAAAGGGTCATGGTGTTTTATTCTAATTCAGACATAGACAAGTGAGTAGGCCTATTTAAAAAAAATATTGACTCATGGGCCATCAACTTGGTAGCTGTAGGTCTAGGTACTACAACGGCAAAAAAAGAAATCCTTAAATAGCCTATATCAGAGGTCTTCAACAGGGGGGTCGCGACCCCTAGGGGGGTCGCGGAGGAACTGCAGGGGGGGTCACGAAGTCATTTGATTTCACTTTAAAATAATATAATTTTATATTTTATAGTGTAAAATACAGTATTAACCTGTGTATTATTTCCTTGTATTGGATGTACCATAACAGAGTAGCAAAGTTTATACATGACACTAAGCTCAATTTAATATAAAACACAATTCTATGCCGTATATATAGTAGGGGGTCCCTGGCCCAGCTCGCCATCTGTTTGGGGGTCCCTGGCCTGAAAAACGTTGAAGACCCCTGGCCTATATTATAGGCCTAGCTATTTTCTGATCAATGTTATACTGTTGTTTCTTCATAAACATAGACTACTTGGAGTTGTGTTCTGTTTCATTAACACACAAACCCTGCATATTTAAGCTGAGTCCTTCTCTCATTCCACCTTGTGATATTATGTGGTAATACAGGAAGTGGCCCAGTGCTCCACTGTGTTTTTAAACACTATACAACTTCACCACATGATTGATGATTTCAGCCCAGGTATGTTTCTGATGAGGTAACAACGTCATAACATTGCTTAAAGTTCATAGTTCAGATTTGTGTAATACAAGACGTTTAACTTTGGAACCATGAGAATTCATTCACATAACCTAGAGGCAAGGGCTGGTATCCTTACACATGAATGGCTATTAAAACACAGTGGCCTACTTTCCAAAACCAGCAGATGCCGCTATTGTCCTGTATATAAGCTTAGGCATGGGCTGTTGATAGAGAAAGCAGGACCCCCGTGACTGTGTAACATTTTTGGTGGAGGACCACTACCTGTTTGTTTCCATGATTATTGCTTTATCAAGAATGTTCCACAGTATGGTAACCTATGATAACTGATCTATTTCCATGAAGACAAACACTTGAGGCCAAGCCAAAAAAGACAGGGAAAAGTAAATCTACTCAAATACTTTCTCCAAACACTTCAAAAGCTACGAATTATAACACACTACAAGCTCCTTCAAGTGAAGAGGGCTCTGCAGAGCTGTTTTGTTGTAGGCTAATAAACATGTCTGAAATTACCAATTTGGCTACTGTTGAGTTGAACATTTTAACAGGATTTTTCTACAACTTTCCATTTATCACCTGCATGCTGTATCCTTATACAAGTGTGTTTTTATGAGTTGGGAAAATGGGGGCTTGTCAAACCTTGCTTAACAGCTATGGCTGAAACTTTCACAGATTACTTAAATTTTGTAAGATAAGCCAAGATGAAATATGTTCACTATCTCAGAAACAGAGAAAGAGACAGAGACAAACAGACAGAAAGATAGAGACGCAGAGACAGCACTGGTTTTATGGAGAGTTGGAAGGTTAATCCACTTCCACGTATAGTCATGCTATTGTAATGCAGAATCAGCAAATATACACTCCAGACTCCAGAAGAAACATTAGCACAGTGTAAATCATTATGGAATTGAATCAAAACTGTAAAATGCATATAATAGAGGACAAACAATATATGCATGAACCAGATATAATGTGTATATAAATAAAATCTATCAAAACAATAAAGTCAAAGATTAGACTATGCTTTTTGACAATAGCCTTGTGTGTCCCTCTGTGGGACAGAGCTGCCCAGAGCTCTTCTAGACAAAAGGAGATGGTGGATTATGATACAATATGTGACGTCTGCAGTTCATCTGAATCTGTGGCTCTGAGCAGCTTTGACACAACTGCAGCTGAAATGTACTCCTGCTGATTCCATTTCCACAGGACAGGGCCAGGGATATTATGGCAAAAGAAAACAATAACTTTTCAGAGCTAAAAAGAAAGGACTTTTGTGCAGAATTTCTGTGTATGTGTATTTGTGGTGTGCGTGCATTTAACACATTATTTGGGGAAACTCTTTAACAACAATACAACACTGCAAAATTGATATAAATAGGGAACAGGAGTATTTGCCCTGTTCTCAAACACCCTGTTGCATATTTACTATAAGAACACAAGGACGGTGGTAGTTGATTTTGCTGTTTTGACTTTTGAGGTTGAGGTGATTGGTAGAGCACTGACTGGGGCCCTGTCAGGAGATGCTGCAATGGATGCACTGGGTACATTGCCTGACAAAAGTATTAGGACAATTGTGTATTTCTGAAGTTTCATAAATAATGATAACAAGACATACTGGTAATGACAACAAATCAATTTATTGATATATTAAAGCAAATTTCATCATGTGTAAAGGCATATTATTGCAAAAATGGGGACTCATCGCAGTGTAGGTCTAACTCAGGTCTAAATCAGGACTAGACTAGGACTATCGTCCTAATACTTTTGTCAGGCAGTGTACATTATGCCAGCTTTCTTTAACCTAAAAACATGAAAGGACTCTCTGAATCCCATAGTGGACATGTGTGGGTTAAAAGGCATGTTGCGTGGCCATGTTCTCACAGCATTATCAAAGGAGATGAGTGTTTCTAAATCCTTTATACTACTGTAGCCAACACACAGAAACAGTGCGGTTGCTAGAGAGGACATTTTGGGAAATTAATTTCATATATACTTTTATTAAGTATTTATTCAGGAAAAAATTAGGACACTACCTGAAGATTGGCCCCAACGATACAGATCATTAGTCTAGAGTCTAGACATCACATCACCAAATCTCTCTCAATGGGCCCGATTTTGCCCCCCAGCTTAGCACTAGCGCTAGCGTTCAAGTGTTCAGGTTGGACTCTACTCCATTGCTGGAGGCTGGAGTGGGATGGTACAGGTACATATGGTAATGGCATCTTTAACCATTCTGTGACCGCTATGGCATTTAAAATCACTGCCAGTGTGGATAATGTCTGCAGTGTTTGCTTCATTACCAGGCAGCAAAGTGGGCTGTGGGGAAAATTATAATATGGGCACAATAAAACAGCTGTGGAGCCCCGTGATGCAAGTACGCACCAGTAGAGGCACAGGGAATACAGAATTTTGGATGGGCGGTGACTGAACTGGCTGTGTTTGTGTTCCAAACACTCCACGTGCATGTGCACTCCTTTCACATACACACACACCTGTAAGCCTGTGCACACACAACCCACAACCTTTTTAGTTTTCTCCTCGTTCCTCATTCGCCTCCCATTACGCAGCAGACCAGTGTCCATCTCATGTGCTCCCCATCCCACAGCAGACCCACTGACCGCTGCTCTCCCCTTGGTTCCACCTGCTCCCCCCTTCCCGGCAGTCCATTACCGCATCTCTCACCTGAGGTACGAGTTTCCGCTGCTGCTACTGCTGACCACTGTCCACTGCATATGGTCCCACACAGGTGGATGTTTCGTGGATTATGGAACACGTTTATTGCAGTGGCGTGCGGTGAGGGTCATGGCTGGTGAGGCACTGACGTCATCACAGTCAGATTTACAAATATGTAAACCAGGTGTCGACAAGTAAATTTGGCCCCGGGCCAATTTCTCTCCCTGTAAGTGCTTAGAGCTCGTAATATTTTTGATGTGAAGCTGAAAATTAATTATTATTGTTCAGTGCATTTTCCAGAGTGCACCGAGTAACCGGCTGGTTAGCTCAACTGGTAAGTCATGGACTTTCCCCCCTGGGGGTTGTGGGTTCAAATCCCCCCCGAGCAATGAGCTAACCAGTGTGGGTCCTTGGGCAAGACCCTTCACGGTACTGCCCCCCGGGCGCCGAAAAAGATGGCTGCTCACTGCTCCTGAAAAGGATGGGTCAAATGCAGAAGTCAAATTTCTCCCTTGTGTCACTGTGTGTCATTGTGTGTGAGACCAATAAAGGCTTAAGCCTAAAATTAAATTAATTAAGAGTAGCGTCATAAATTAAAATAGCGACGTTTTTAATGCGATCTGGCTCTGAATGTGAGTGGTGGATCGGTCATGTTTAACAAGGTTTCTTTGCAAATTTTTCAGGTCACAATATCCCATCTGGGTCCAGACATTGTCACAGCAGGTTGAGAAAAGAAGGCAGGAAAAGCAGAAAAGACAATGCCTTATTGAATGTCCAAACAGCCAGCTTTTTCGTGTGAACCACGCTGTTTGATAAGATAAGATAAGATAAGATAAGACTTTATTGATCTCACACAGGAGAAATTTACTTGTCACAGTAGCTCCAGGTAGGGACAGTTTGAACAAGAAGACAAGTGCATGCAGGCAAAAAAAGGCATAAAGATAGGTGATAATAATAATTTAAAAAAATAAGTAATAAATCGAATAATAATAATAGTAGTGATAATAATAAAAAACAGTGACCGGGAGAGTATTGAAAAAAAAAAAAAAAAAAAAAAAAAAAAAATTGGAAAAACTATATTGCACGATAGGAGTATTGAAAAAAAAACAACAACAATATTGCACATTTGAAAAGAACGAGTCTTTTGTCCCTTGGTCTGGAGCAAACCCTTTAGCTCCGGCGTTGGTCTTCCTTTAATTATAACCTCCCACTTCGACTGAAAGTCCAGTTTAGAAAACTGTGTGAGCTTTAATATGTAATCTTCCTCCATTTGAAAAGTAGGGCCAGATAAGAAGAAAAAAGTGAACGGATTGCTAAACTTGACTTGCTAACTCTAAACTGTAGCTTGCTGTCACTTATTCTAATCTGCTGCCCCAGGAGTTGCAGAAAAATCCCTGGGCTCACGAGTGCCTCTATCATGAGGCCAGGTGCCTCACCCGGCGCCTTTTCACAGTCACTTCTTGTGAGTATTTGAACAGTAAAGTGAAAATTCAGCGAGTTTGAATCAAAAAAGAATTAAAATGGCAAAGTTAATGGATAAATATAACCATTTATTATTCATTTTACTTTTTTTTTCCTGTGATGAGAGGTGAGGCACGGCCTCCCCTGCCTGCCCTGACTGCACATCACTGGTTTATGATCAAAGGAGAAGTTTCAATTTGTCAACTGGACAAAGTTTGTTTGGTTGAAAACGTTTCGCCGCTCATCCGAGAGGCTTCGTCAGCTCTGACGAAGAGCTCAGAGCTGACGAAGCCTCTCGGTGAAACGTTTTCAACCAAACAAACTTTGTCCAGTTGACAAATTGAAACTTCTCCTTTGATCATGGATTCTACCTGGACGACTGAGGGACTTTTCACGCATCACTGGTTTAGGTACATTGTCATAAATATTTCTGATGTTACCGACCGCTTTGCGCGCAGACATGGGTTAAACCACCAGAAGGATGACTGCAGGACCTGCATTTGTTCCGCACAAGTGACTGATATGCGTCATGCGCACAGAGCAGAATGCGCAGATTTCAGTAAGAGCAGCGCTCACGTGAACTATACGTCTCTTGAGCCGCTGTACAAAGATCTACTGACCTCTGGGGCCAAGAGAGCTGCTTACAGAGACGTGCCTCTGCTCCACTCCGCCGTCACAGCCCCGAGCTGTCAATGAATGTCCGATCTGATCTCTGCAAGAGTCTGACCGCTCCACGGCGCAGGGCTGTGCCCTGCTGTGGGAGTCATGTTATATTCAGGCACGGCACACCTCTTGTTTAGAGCTTCTCGCCCCACAAAGCAAGCGCTAAGATTTGGGGCAAGATGGGGCCCTATCTTCATCCTGTTGCTCTAGCTTTTAGCCACTGGGTGGCAGCAGAACCACCAGTCGCCTCAGATTATCCATCTTCTCCTGTTCAGTGTTGTTGGTTTTACAAGTTAATGTCAAGTTTGTAAGTTAATGTTAAGTTAATGTCTTAAGTTAATAAAGTTAAAGCAATTGATTTATTTCAATGAATATCTAAACCGGCTGGTTAGCTGGGTCCAGGGAGTTTCCATCATGC
This sequence comes from Paratrypauchen microcephalus, assembly GCA_036785185.1. NCBI lineage: Eukaryota > Metazoa > Chordata > Actinopteri > Gobiiformes > Gobiidae > Paratrypauchen > Paratrypauchen microcephalus. Next base: position 14,219,589 of record JAVJIX010000004.1, on the reverse strand, counting down.
AGGTTTTGGATACTCAGACCTGCACAATTAACAAGCGACTTGATGTTATGATTTAAAAAAAAAAAAACAGTCGTAAAACCAGTAGTTATTGTTAGTAAATTAGGAAGTGGCATTTCAGATAATTGTAACATGATGTAACATGACGTAAAAAGATGTAACATGACCATTGGAAATCTTGTACACATACTTTGGAGTTAAATTGCAATTCTACTGGAACTATGTGATCAGGATAAATTCTCATGTGTGTGGACTTTGGATGCTGAGCCCAAAATTTGGACCTAGTAAGAGATGTGCTAACATGTGCTGTTGGCCGCGACTGCAACCAAAAAGGAATTGGAAACCCTCTGATCTTACCAGCAGGACAAATTATTGGATTAATTAACTATTATCCTATTGTACTGGGGAAACATCTGGATGTTTTTGAACATCTTGACAGGACTGGACATGGGGGTGTGACGAGTGTGGAGATGAGTTTTTTGTTTTTTTTTCCCTCTCTCTCATTTTTGTTTTGTATAATTTAAAAAGAAAATAGGGCAGTAGCTAATGTCTTGCTAAAGAACACAACAGCAAAGAGCATTCCTCGTAATGCCTATACATGAAAGATGTCAAATCCCATCCAATGTTGCCATCTTATTTGTTGCTTTATTATTAAGTACACTTCTTGGCACCATATTGTTGAAATAACTATTGACAGTTGCAACACATAAATAAAAATAGGTTGTAAATGTCTTCAAAGAGTATAATAATGATTCTCTTGGGTCCTTGGGTGAGGTTGACCATGACCTGCCCTGCCCTGTCTGTGTTTTAAATTGGCTTTAAAACTGTGAGTTTATTTTTTTTCTGGGGACATCTGCTGTTAGTCGCTGTGCTATATTCTCTGCCTAATGTGAGGATCATCTGTAAATCTACATGCAGACACTTGCACACAGCTGTGAAGTGTTTTCAGTTGAAGACAGTAATAAATAAACAAGTGATCCAGCCCTCTTCCCTGCACCTAAATCCTTTAGTGCTTTGACCCAATACAAATTGTACAGCTCTTTCCTCTTTAAATCACCAGCGCCAATCTCCAAGCATAATTTAACTTAATGCTGACTATGCAGTAAAGTGTGTAATAGTGAATGAAACAGTGAGGCTGGGTAAGCTATATAAGTCAAGGCTGCACTCAAAAATATTAGACCCCTGATCTAGACTGAAAGGTACACGCACAGTCACACTGTCACATGTGTGGGTTTGCAGCTCTTGAGTATTCTTTGACTTTTTATTAAAACAGTTGTACATTAACTTGTTTTTAGTTAAATATTCATATATTATGTTCATTTAGGGCAGGCATGTCCAAACAATGGCCCGTGGGCCAAATGCGGCCCTCAGACAATTTTTTCTTGGCCCTCAGGCTTCCAGGTGAATTGGCCCAAATTACCTTGAGCAGAACTTTTGACTGCAAGTTTTTTGAAAATCTACCTTAATAACACAATATTTAATATTTATTGTGTGGTTTTGAGGATCAAAACATGAATAAAGGACTGATAGCTCATTCTAACGTGTTAAACATGCATATATTTCAATGATTGACTGTACTGTGCTGTATTGTGAGCACCAGTTTATGGCCCTTGATCGGCCCTCTGCTTCGTCTGTGTTTAAATATGTGGCCCTTGATGAAAAAAGTTTGGACACCCCTGATTTAGGGTCACTAGAGGATGAATAGCATGATACTGAATAGAATTTATGTCTCCAAATAAAATTATTTATATTATATCTATTAGGCTGCAGAGAATGAGGAAAATTAGGATGTTGTAGAGGTATAGAGCAGACGTGGCCTGAATACTAAAATAGATTAACCTAAACAAACAATTTTAAATATACAGACAAATTATAAAATTTGGTCTAAACAAATGATATTTGATCAGAATTTAAAACCACAAGTTTTCTAATACAACAGTGACACTAAATTGATTTAGCCTTTTTGATTTGTTTGGATACGCTTTGTATAATGAACACAAGGTTAGGTTTATCGGCCCTTTTGCTCTCTTTTTGCCTTCAGAGTAAGCATCCCCTCACCCTTCAGAAATGCTTACCTTTCACTCTGCCAACTGCTAAATTAATCTAATGATTAAAGTTACAAACCTAGTCCCAATGACTACTCGGAACTGCTATTTTTCATTGATATAGTTTTATTGAAAATTAATAAATAATGTTTATTTCACATTATTTTGTAAAACCCTTACAGCTCAGTGAAAATATTTGTTTAGTGACCAAACTTGAGAGTTTTTGTACATTTGGCATTTTGTTTTGAAAATTTTAAAACATGTTTTGTAACATTTTAGCAGGTCTTTTAGGAATTCCAACTACAAAAAACAAAGGAATTCCAACAAACACTGTAACTCATTTATTGAGGAAAGATTCAAAAATCATATTTGATTTGTTGTAGTGGTGTCTTTATTTCTTGTTGTTCCATATTGTAAGCCAACAGGCTTCTGACACGAATTGTGTCTATAGAGGAAGCTGACCACGAGCAAAGGTAAAGCAAGCATTTTATACACAAAAAGGTGAGAAGAGTATGCAGATAACATTTTTTTTCAACTGCTTTGAAAATTGACATTTGCAAAACAGCTCACACAAAATCCTAATCTGAATTTTAGTTTTCCAAAACAAGTGACCACAGAGAATCAGAGAATTCTAAAAACCTGTATTGTATTATTGTTTGTATTGCATTATATAAAAAATAAAAGTACATTACTAATTGCAGATTTTAGATTTTGTATTTTTTAATCAAAAATATGCAGACAAATTTGAAAGATGTTGGAATAGGAAATACAGTACATTAACACTACTTTTGTACTGTAATATGTAATGTTTTTTTGAAAATCAAACAAGAACTGTATGTATCTGAAAATCTGTATGTAGTCTATACATGTACTCAATGTTTGCAACGATTGTCCTTTCCTGTAAGTATTTAGGTGCTCACAAATTTTGATTTGCCATTACTTTTGAGTTTCTATAGTGAAGGTGACAGAGTTTGGGGAAATGTAGTCAGTAGTCGAGTTGCAAAATGAAACCAGGGGGGATGGTGAAATTTTTCACCAATGGGGGGGCAGAAAGGAACTCATTTGCCTGACATTAAGCTAAGCCCTCCCCCATCACTGACATCACTGTGGTGTGGTGTTCCAGGGCAGGGCAGAATTAGAAGGTACTTTGTTAAAATTGAAATGCTTTTATAACAAAAAGTCCATATAATCATTCAGTAATTCAGTAATACACAGGATATATGTTATCACACACGTACACACACACACACACACACCTTAGTCCCGGTTTAGTCCTGACTTAGTCCTGGTTTAGACCTGGTTTAGACCTGGTTTAGGCCTGTTTTAGTCCTGGCTTAGTCTTGGTTTGGACCTGGTTTAGTTTTGGTTTAGTCCCGGGTTTAGTCCTGGTTTAGTCCTGGTTTAGACCCGGTTTAGATCTGGTTTAGTCTTGGCTTAGTCCTGGTTTGGACCTGGTTTAGTCCTGGTTTAGACCTGGTTTAGTCTTGGTTTAGTCCTGGTTTAGTGCCGAAATAGATGCAGAAATAATCTGATAATATGACTCACCCATAAGAATGCGGTCAGCTCCATTCTAACAGTTTGCCGTGTTGTCTTTAATAATCCGGAGCTCCGGAGAAAAGGACATAATCCCGAACGTATCCCGTGTCCCGAGGTGAGAGTTTCTTCTTACGTAGCATTAAAGTAGCAAGTTAAGGATTCTTCTTCTCTTGGAAATGCCGCGTAAACATTCACACGGCTCGCTCACAGCTGATCGGCGAACAGGCGCAAACACAACAGCGGTAATCATCATGATTGGCGGGAGCGCGTATCGGTGCGTAATTATGCTGCAACATGATTGGAAGCTGGAGCGCAGTTCGGCCTATGATTGGCTCTTGGCACTGGCCATTTTGACTTAAAAACGGTGAAATTCGCCAAAAGTATAGGGATTTTCATGCCTGATTGATAAAATGCCACAAGGGATGGAAGAAGGGATGCCCGTTTTAGAAGAGGGATGATTTTGACTATTTTTTCCCACAGGGAAAAAATTACTGTTGCTTAAAAAAAAAAAAAAATCTAATAGAAAATGGGAAGCAGCGTGAAATAATGAACAATGACTTAAACATCATAATAAAATACAAAGGAAGTGTGTCTGGGTTTTTTTGATTTTGTTTCTATGTATTCTTTCTTTATATATATATATAGGCCTTGAGCACCCGAGCAATAGAGGCCCAGATCTACCACACCAGACAAGACCCAAGGTGTAGGCTGTGCGAAGAGGCTCCTGAGACAGTCATAACTGCAGGGTGTAAGATGCTGGCAGGGAAAGCATATATGGAGCGACACAACAAAGTGGTGGGCATAGTGTACAGAAACATCTGTGCAGAGTACGGGCTGGAGACCCCAAGGTCAAGGTGGGAAACACCTCCGAAGCTTGCGGAGAATGACCGAGCCAAGATCCTGTGGGACTTCCAGATACAGACTGACAGAATGGTGATGGCGAACCAACCAGACATAGTGGTGGTGGATAAGCAACAGAACAGAGCCGTGGTGGTGGACATTGCAATACCAAGCAATGGTAACATCAGGAAAAAGGAACACGAGAAACTAGAGAAATACCAGGGGCTCAAGGAAGAGCTAGAGAAGGCCTGGAAGGTGAAGGCATCATTGATGCCTGTGGTGATCGGAGCACTCTGGGCTGTAACCCCCAAACTGGAGGAATAGTTACAGCAAATCCCAGTAAAAACATCAGACATCTCAGTTCAGAAAAGTGCAGTACTAGGAAGAGCAAAGATACTGCGCAGAACTCTTAAGCTCCCAGGCCTCCACCATCCGGAGCAGTAGAGGGCGGTAATACACCGCACTTGGCTGGTGCCAACCGCCGTTAATCGTCACTGAGAAGAAGACAAAGAAGAAGAGTGAAACTGTGGAGCTGAGCTCAGCAGGCAGCACTTGTGATTGTTATAGTGATCTGTGTAAGTTTTAACGAAAGACGCCTAATGTCATAGCATAGTATACCTGGATAAAATGGAGCATTTTTTACACGTGCAATTTTCCTCAAATGTGGCTACTAAAGGTGAGATAAAAGTCTATAAGTTACTTCTTCATAAAGGTATGATGATAACTGCTAACAGCTAGCAGCATCTTACATTGTACTTGTCTGACAAGTTTAAAGTGCTCACTTTTCTTTTAATTTGTATTTGTGTCTTGAGTAGAATCATGTACTAAATTTATCCACCGGATACATGCCTTGTCGCACTTTTATTACTGTTAACAATTGTAGCTGGGGCTTGGAGGTGGCTACACCAGCTAACGTCAGTGTAGCCTACTAGAAACAGATGAGAGCTTCTCCAGATACGATCATCACAGAAAAATATAATAATAATCATTGTATAATACATGTATTGAAGTTCTTCTGACACGCTCGACAACTTGTACATTTGATATTTTGCTAAGTCTGTAATCGCTTTAGCATTACAAGTTAGCATTGTTTTCGCAAGCTAGCGTTAGCTTATCCAGTAGGATTAACGTTAACGTTGCTTCTGTTTATTATCCAACTTCTTTGATATTCTATAGTAAGTAGCAGTAAATGTCAACTTTGTTTATATACATTTAACTCAGACTTAAATGGCCCATCTTCATTTTACCTGAGTGTAATGGCATTGCTGTGCTATGTTTGCTATTGCCATCTATCTGTTGAAAATATAAACAGTCATGTCCACAGTATAAATATGCAGGTTCACGTGTTCATCACTGATTGGCATGCGTTTGTTATGTGATAACTGCCATCAACTTATCAGTTAAAATATTACAAAGACATTTGTGTTCAGTCTTGATTTGAATGTTTTAACTGAATGAAATTAATTTGACTGATTTTTATTTTGTCATTTTGTGCAGGAACCATTCCAATTTGGAAGCAAAGAAGTTAAAAATAAGGCAAAAAATGACTGCTCAGCTCAGGTCATCGCACACTGTTTTCACAGTGTGTCAGAGCGACTGACAGAGGAAAGAAATCTATATGGAAAGCAAAACATAAGCATTGAGCGTTGAACACAGGATTTAACACAAACAATAAATGGCTTTCCTGGATAACCCAGCTATTATTTTGGCCCACATCAGACAGTCTCATGTCACCAGTGATGACACAGGGATGTGTGAGATGGTACTAATCGACCAGGATGTTGATCTGGAAAAGTGCCAGTTAGCCTTGGTCCCTGGCAGCAGCTGTGGCTCCACAGGGTCTGGCTCCTTGAATGAGGCAGGCAGCAATGTGACGGACAATCATACCTGTGATCTCTCTCAGTCGATGGACATCACCTCCAGCTGGGACTTTGGTATTCGTCGGCGATCAAATACAGGTACCAGTGTGTTCTTGGCTGGTCGAAGGCACTAGCTTTCGCCTTTAGTTTTTTTTAATGGGATTTTAGACTCGTATACAACATTTATGTGACAAATTAAAATTTACCTTATGTTTGCATCGCATGGAGTAAAGTTCTGATCACAGTCCCAAACACACTGGCAGCGTCAGCTTGTGAAACCACCGCTGGGTGTCATTGTAAGAGTGGGCACACTGACAGGTTGAGCAGGACCGCTGTGTGCAGGACTGGCTTTCTCTTGATAAAATCCATTCACTGAACAGGCTTGTGTGTACTATTGTTTTTCATTTTTTAATGTAATTTGAATGGAATACACACACTATGCTCGCAGCAAGTCATAGTATTGATATTCTGCTTCTGAAATGACAGGGTGCTCACTCACTTCAATGGTAAAAAACAAAACTTAAAGATGTGCTGATTTATTGTATGCATATGAAGAAATACGCATCCAGTGTGTCCTGGGCGTTACAGAAAGCCTAGTCTGCTTTTGTGTGTGGAAGTTCGGGAAGTTTTTTCTGTGTGTCCAATCAGGGAATATTTCTGAATAGTTAGTCTGCTCTGAATCAATGCCAAATGGAAACATGTTTTTACTTTTTAATTTAATTGGGTTTGTATATTTGTTGATAAAATTTTGTGTTGTGTGTTTTTGTTTTCATTCCAGAGTCATTTTGCAGCTGAAAATCACTGCTTTGCATTCTTTTCATGCTTTTACAGCACAAAAATAGTTAAGAATATTTGCAAGCAGCCTTATTTGGCTCATTGTGCATGCCTGAGACATTTTGCTATGTTCTTTATTTAAGCAGTGTTCCATGGAGCACTGGAGCACTCAGTAGTTACACCCATAGACTGTATAAATCGACATAGTTAACCCCGTAGCCACCGCGTTCCAAATAGGAAGTGTTCATGGAGTTTTTATTTTGCCATTTTGTCTGTTAAATTGTTATTTCTAATATCGTGAGCTTAATTTGACTGCACCTGAACACTATGGGTGATGTCAAACTCAAACTCCCTTAGTCCACTTCTTTATAATGTCTATGATTACAACCCAATTAATGCACTGTAATGGGTGCTGGTTATTTAAAAAAAAAAAAAAAAAAAAGCAGAACCTGGCACATTAATAACCTATTCATAGGTTTCAACTTCCTGTTAATTCATGGGTTTTAGGCAAATGGTTCCTTCCTGATTTTGAATTTGAATAACAGTACTTTTTATCATTACAAAAAATATTTTATTTTGAATTGTTAATCTCTATACAGTGGCAGTGGCAGTTTTTCATCACTCTGAAACCCATGGATTATGACTTCTCTCATATATTTACATACTGTATTTGAATCTGAATAAAAATGGTTGAAATTAAGAAAGCACTAAGTAAAAAACAAAACAAAGATGCGGCTGTTTGCTCAGAGTGTTACATTCACTAAAATGGCAGCAGAAACTTCAAATAAATACAGTATGAGTAGCACAAAGATGTCTTTAAAAGTATTTAAGTCTTTCTTTTGATGGGCAAGCCAACATGTTTCTACTCTTTTTTTCAGGGGCTATGTAGAGTTTATATGTGATTGGTCTGTGTGGGTGGGGGAGTTTGTGTGTGAACAATAATCAGTATATCCAGGTGAAATTTGTAGAAGGTATTTACAGGTTTTATTGAGGTAATATGTCTGGTTGATGGGAATTTGATGTATGGTGGTATAATATATTTAAATATCTAATTGGTGTGTTGTTGGCTTCGGGCTGGGTAGAAAGTTGAAATTAGTTTGCAAATGGAAAATTGACCTTGTGGGCTGTTTCATCAGGACAGCAACAAGACAATCTGGACAGACCTGTAGCAGCTGGTAAGATCAAAGGCTCCAACGAAAGTATACAGTATATGTAAGATTTTGCATATAAAATTGTCAGCCTGGTAGTGTCAACAAAGGCAGTCTTATGTGTCTTGTTTTAGCTCATGTTTTGTAAAGATTTATACAAAAAAAAAAAAAATCTATCACCTGTTTTGCTGCTTTTTTGCCCACTGACAAAATGATTTCTATTGCAGCCCAAAGACTCGAAAGACTAAGGAAAGAGCGACAAAACCAAATCAAGTGTAAAAACATCCAATGGAAAGAGAGGACATCTTCTCAATCTGGTAATACAAGCAACAATTTAGGTGCTGTAACAATCGTCTTCATGTTGTACTATATATTTGTACATTTGTGCAATGTAATTGTTAATGTAATTGTTTTCAGTTGAGGATTTGGGCTCATTATTTGAAAAGCGTGACTTTAAAGATCGACCAAGGACAACAGGCACTAAATCCACACTGTCGTTGCGACTGGAGCAGTGTCCCCAGCAACTCAACAACCCTTTTAATGAATACTCCAAATTTGATGGGAAGGTGCGCCAAATCCTCGATACAAAGCATGTGTAGTGTTTGTATGCTTCACTAAAAATGAATCTGTGTTTGTCTAAAGGGCCATATCGGGACAACAGCTACAAAAAAGATTGACGTCTACCTCTCTATGCAAATGGGTCAAGATAAGGTTCATCCGATGACTGTGGTAACCATTGCCAACGCCCGTGTATATGATCTCATTGGACTAATCTGCTGGCAGTACACAAGCGAAGGAAGGGAACCTAAACTCAAGTGGGTAATATGTGGCAAATATAGGATGACATGGAAAGTTTTTCTATTCAAACAATGTCACAACCTAACCTCCTTTTCCTTAACAGTGAGAATGTGAATGCCTACTGTCTGCACATTGCTGAGGATGATGGTGAAGTGGACACAGATTTTCCTCCTTTGGACTCAAATGAACCCATTCATAAGTTCGGTTTTAGCACATTAGCATTAGTAGAGAAATATTCTTCACCTGGCCTTGCCTCTAGACAGTCTCTGTTCGTTAGAATGTAAGTTTGGACCTGAGACCTAACCAAGTGATTGGAGTGTGTGTATAAATATATAGTATGTAACTGTATTTTGTGTTGCAGAAATGCTGCTCATGGCTTCTCTTTAATACCTGTGGACAGTCTGAAGGTATCCATGAATGACATCCTCCAGAAAGCATTGAAGAAAAGGAAAGGATCTCAAAAAGGCTCAGGTAGTTAAAGTAACACTGCAGATTTGTACACACAACACACGTATCACACACGGGTCTAAAAAGCTATGCATGATTTAAGGAATGTGATTTATATTGTGAAGGCTTGAGCAGTAAATGGCCTTTTTTTAGATCTTTTTTAAAGATGCATACTACCACTACAAAAAATAATTGCACTGTGCCAATTGGAGGTGACTTGATTTCTTTTTATGTTTTTCATCACATTTTGGTACAGTTAGGCCATATTTTAAGAGAGGCGAATATTTTAAGTCTAGTTTTATCTGTGTTTGAATGTGTGATTTTCTGTATGTAGGATATGTATTATTTTAGAAAAGTCAACTTAGGTATTTTTCTTCCTTTAAGGGCCTATGTACCGTTTGGAAAAGCAGACCGAGCCAAATGTGGCGGTTGACTTAGACTCCACACTGGAGACTCAGGGTACACTTGAATTCTGTTTGGTTAGAGAAAACAGTAAGTTCAATTTTAAATGTTTTTATTACAAAGAAAAACAACGTATCTTCATAACACATTTTGTTTTGTGTTTAGGTTCCAGGGGAGAAGAGAGCTCAGAGGAGGATCCCCCAATTGACATCACCACTGTCCAGGACATGCTCAGTAGTCACCATTACAAGTCATTCAAGATCAGCATGATCCACAAGCTGCGGTTTACCACAGATGTGCAGCTAGGTAGTACTAGCATGAACTCTTACTGTCCTTATGAAGTGCAGTGAACAGTTGGATATAACTCAAGATGTTGTTGAACTGACCACACAGGTATTTCAGGAGAAAAAGTCGAGATTGATCCAGTGACCAATCAGAAAGCCAGCACCAAGTTCTGGATCAGACAGAAGCCCATCTCAATAGACTCAGACCACCTCTGTGCCTGTGATCTGGTAGAAGAGAGAAGCCCCAGTAAGTCATCTCCATCTATTTCATTTTATTATTATTTTTTTATTTGAGCAATTTGTTATACAATGTAACAGAAAGAAAGCTTTTTTTTTTTTTGAATAATACAATTTTAATAAAATTACAAAAAAAAGTTACATGGCAAAGCTCAAAAAGAGTAGGCTGAGGCAAAAGACAGTAGTTCAGAATCAGAACTCCTCAGTGGTATGGTGCAACATACCAATGAACAAAACGGTGAATCATAAAAGGAAATATAAACTGTGATAAAATAAAAATAAAGGCATGCAGTAAAATAAGGCAAATGTAGACTTTGATATACAAATGCAAAATATACAGTATGGGCAGAACAATAGTGCAACCTATTAGTGCAAGGAGATTATAGTTATTTAAAGTGACAGTGACAGTTAAAGTGTTCAAGAGTCCATTGGCAGAGGGAAAGAAACTGTAGAGAGATTCTGGTGTGAATGGACAGTAGGGGGAGTGGCTCAAATGGTCCATGCCCAGGGTGAGAAAAGTCAGACTTCTGCTGATGAGCTGATGGTGGGCTGGGTCCTGAATGATGGTAGACGGCCAAGGAAGCAGAGATACTCCATGGTGGTGATGGAGGTGTCTGTCAGGGTGAGAGGGGCCTCGGGACAAAGCCTGTAAAAAGTCTGTAGCATTTCAGAACTAGCGCCATGCCGGGTCACCATGGATACAGGAAAAATGAGCTGCTCAAATAACACAGTGGTCCTTAACTTCCATTATTTGAACTTGGTCAAAAATCCCAAAATGTAGTGCAGCTTTATTAGCTATTTATTAGCCATTTTTGCATGAAACCCCAATGCGTGAAGAGTCCCTCAGTCGTCCAGGTAGAATCCATGATAAAACGAGAAATTCAATTTGTCAACTGGACAAAGTTTGTTTGGTCGAAAACGTTTCGCCGCTCATCCGAGAGGCTTCATCAGTTCGGGTTCTAGTGCTGGTTCGAGACTGCTTATATCTAGCTACAGGGAGGAGCTCACTACACTGAAATAGTTCTGAAACTATCTCAACTAATTTGTTTCTTTTGTTTTTCGAATTTCTCTGGCATCTAGTTTAGCATACCTATTCACCCTAACAACCGTCTCCACACCTCTGAAACAAATTAGTTGAGATAGTTTCAGAACTATTTCAGTGTAGTGAGCTCCTCCCTGCAGCTAGCTATAAGCAGTCTCGAACCAGCACTAGAACCAGAACTGACGAAGCCTCTCGGATGAGCGGCGAAACGTTTTCGACCAAACAAACTTTGTCCAGTTGACAAATTGGGGTTTCATGATAAAAGGAGAAATTCAATCTGTTTTCTGGAGGTATATTATTGAAATGCCATGTAAGTTGGTTATATATATAATTTTTTATTCTTGACCATTGTCTCTTCCTTTAATCGTACAGGTCATGCAATATTTAAACTCACCTACCTGAGCAATCATGACTACAAGCCTCTCTACTTTGAATCTGATGCTGTTACCGTCAATGAAATAGTGCTAAAGGTGAGTTTACGATTGCCACTGTGATAGTAATGCATTTTATTTTTCTGACTACACTAATTTAAAACATCAAACAATTCAGGTTTAATGTTTTAAATGTTTTAAATTGATGTACCAAAAACAGAAACCAATACTTTTCTAAAAACTAGAGATGACAGTGATTGTAGCCACGTAACCATCCTCTCCTGGTGTCATAAATGTGAACCAGTGAGCACTTAAGTTGGTCACTACAAAATCTCTTAAGTCGTATCTTTGCTAACAAAGATCTTTATTTTTATTATGGTCATTACACTCTTAACGCCACAACAATTTGTAATAACAAATGATCATTCTACCTTATTTCAGGTGAACTACATCCTAGAGTCCCGGGCCAGCTCGTCGCGAGCCGATTACTTTGCCCAAAAACAACGGAAACTGAGCCGCAGGACCAGCTTTAGTTTCCAGAAGGACAGGAAAACTGGACCGTGAGTGCTGCAGCTGTCTGCACAGAGGCAAACGCCAGCCTAAAGGTCTGTTTGAGAGAATGTCAGGCAAAGTCACCTGTAAAGAAGGTTGACAGCAGTGGAACGGCACGCTTCCATGCATGAAGCAAACAGATAAAAAGGGTGTCTCTGCTATAGCAGCCTCAGAATCCGAGAGACTCAAATCAGTCCTTCAACAAAGACAATAAAACATACCAATGTTTGTGACTGGAGGACTTTTTCTCTGGTGACTGACCTAATGGATTTGAGCTTTTTGTCCTGTCAAGATAATTGATACTTTGGAAAAATGTAATCATGTATTTTTTATTTTTAATCGCAAAGATTTTACAATAATGTTATGAAATGAATTTGCCAAGATTGTTGGATGTGATTAATTTGGTACTGACACAAAGACTTAAGTCTAGACAAAGCCGTCACTATAGTGATAGCTGTCTGTCATCACTCATGGTTTACGATGTGTGTAGAATCCCTCAGTCGTCCAGGTAGAATCCATGGCAAAAGGAGAAATTCTATTTGTCAACTGGACAAAAGTTCATTTGGTCGAATATGTTTCACAGCTCATCCAAGCTGCTTCTTCAGTTCTGGTCAGACACTGGTGAACACTTGCCTATATCTGCCTGAAGGGAGGAGCTAACTACAGTGAAATTACTCTGAAACTACCACACCTATTTGTTTACTGTTTCTGTTAGTTAGGTGAGCCTATTAGATATACAGTGGGAGTGGAGTGTGGGGTCTTGTTAGCAGAACCATTCAGGGCCACAAACAAAACAATGTGGTCTACTCCATTCAGTGTAGTGAAGACTGCAATGAGCGCTACATTGGAGAAACGAAACAAAATAGCCACTTCACAAGAGGATGTACCAGCACAGACAGGCGAGGCAGAGTGGACCTCAGTCTGCCGTACATCTCCACCTAAAAGCCATGGGCCACTCTTTTGAGGACAGTGAGGTACAGATCTTAGCCAGAGAAAAGAACTGGTTTGAGAGGGGAGTTAAAGAGGCTATTTTGTCAAGAAAGAGAATCCTTCCTTGAACAGAAATGGAGGTCTCAGACATCATTTGTCTCCCATCTATAACCTACCCAAATGTAAATCAAAACAAAGAAAACTATAGGGCTGCCAGGTCAGGTCCAGAGGTGTGATGGCCCTGAATGGTTCTGCTAACAAGACCCCACACTCCACTCCCACTGCATATTTAATAGGCCTACCTACCTAACAGAAACGGTAAACAAATAGGTGTGGTAGTCTCAATTTAATTGTAGTTAGCTCCTCCCTTCAGGCAGATATAGGCAAGTGTCCACCAGTGTCTGACCAGAACTGAAAAAGCAGCTTGGATGAGCTGCGAAACCTATTCGATCAAATAAACTTTTGTCCAGTTGACAAATTGAATTTCTCCTTTTGCCACCCATGGTTTACCTTCATCTCACACCTTGTTTCATTTGGGAACAACTGGTTGAGCTAGTGCATGGATTTGAAGATCAATGGTCCATTAAAAGCCTTAAAACAACCACAAGAGGTTGATACTGAACAACTATTTAAGCATGTGTCAAAGACACAATGAAATGTACCTAGCTAAATTATGTGAGCTGTTATGGGGCATGTTTATCGAATCACAATAAAGAAATGCCATTGTCTCCCAAGTTTGAATTGCAACCATCACAATGCAGAACAACACACAAAGTAAATGTTTTTAAAATTCAAAATAAATTGTGAAACGTATATCACTATATTTACAGCCAATGTGTTTATAACAGGGCTCTCAAGTCTCACGCTTTGAGAGTGTGACACACGCAATTCGACGTGCTCACACTCCACACATGGTATTTCTCACGCTGAAATTTTTTAAGCAATTCAAAACTGTAGCCACTGTTCATCACAGCGCTTCTGTGCCCAGAAAATCTTCAAAACTTGAGAGCCCTGAGTTTATACAGGCTCTCAAGTCTCACGCATTGAGAGTGTGACACACGCAATTCGACGTGGCATTTCCCACGCTGATTTTTTTTTTTTTGTGCCCAGAAAATCTGTCTGTGTGGCTCGGTTTATGCAGGCACCGCGCGTTTTCAGCGGAAAAAAAAACTCCCCCCTCCTCCCCGCCCCGCTCCCCGGAAAAAAAAAATCTCAGTTTCAGCCAATCAGAAAATAGATTGTTCTGTTGTTGGGCAGACTAGTTTCAGCTGCTAAGCGCACACAGCGACTGACGGTGATGATTTGTGTTACAATTTTTGTATGAAAAGCGCCTTATAAATATTGTTTGATTGATTGATAAAACAAACTGAGAACCATCAGGTAATAACTTCATTTATATAACTCTCATTAGTTGCTTTGTAGTTTAAGTTTGCTCTTTAGACAAATTCAACGCAATTCGACGCTCACACGGCATTTCTCACGCAATTCAAGCGCCCCCGCTCCTCGAGGAAAAATTGTTCACTCGCACCCCCCCCCGGAAATTACACAGTCTCACGCACGACCCCGCTCAAAACTTGAGAGCCCTGGTTTATATAAGTGGAAAACACAATTCACAACACACATTAACATTGAAAACAAAATGACATATAAAATACACATTTACATCTTGAAAACAAATTTACGTTTCATACATCATTCATTTCATACATCATGCAAACAAATTTACAAAACACGAAACGCTTGTACAAGCGCCGAGACAAATTTACAGTCTGGTCTGGTGGGGTCCATCCGCGGGCTGAACAAAAGCGCGGAACGGGAACATTGTTCATTTACCACAACTACAGAAATAAAAAAATAAATGTGCTGACATCCTGTTTGTCCCGCATGTCGCTGCGTCACTTCCGCTTTTTAGGACATTCGGGGTGAAAAAATAATAATTGTTTCGGGGGGTTGTATTTGTGTTTTTGCCACATGTAAATATGTCTCGGCGCTTGTATAAATGTTTTGTACTTTGTAAATTTGTTTGCAAATGTGTTATATGAAACTTGGAATTTGTTTTCAAGAAGATGTAAATGTGTATTCTAAACGTAATTTAGTTTTCAAATTTGTTAATGTGTGTTGTGAAATGTAAAAGTGTTTTGCGCTTGCCGGCCACCGTAATACAAGCCCTCAAAGCCCACTGTTGACAGACTCTGATATTATTTGAGCCTTATGCATTCCTCCTTTCCATGCCAAGATGTGAACTATCCACCATGAACCCTTTCTGTTTGGTTTCTCCTTCAGACTTTGCCAAAATTCTCTTCTCTAACGTGGATTAAAGACGTGTTAAACAATACTAAAGACAACCCTGCCATCTGATGGACAATATGGTCATGACAGACCTGGGCCAAAGCTACACAACTGCAGTGATTATGACATAAAGTAGCCTTCATTAGTGGGGTACAGGCAGGCAATTATTAGATGTGATTAAACGTGTTTGATATATTTAGAGATTCTTAGTTATTCAAGCTGGCACATTTTTAACAATATAGACTCTCAAAGATTTACTTCTTTGCTAACTTTTCACACTGTAGTGGTGTTTGTGATAGATAGGTTCATGGTCTCATCTAATCCAGTATTTACATATGGCTATCAAATGGTTGAAGATATATAGTGCCCACAGTGGGTTCTGTGCCTGCTGAATGGACCTTTACTTTGGGATGTGAACTACTCCCTTAACCTAGATACTCCCATCCTCCTCCTGGGACTGGGCTACAAACACTTCAACTAGCTCGCTGAATAAAGTTCAAACCTAATGTGCTGCTCTTGTCCAAGTTCCTCACAGAGCAGGGAGAAAGCTGCCAAATGGCACAAAGATGCTGAGCTGAGCCATGGCCAGCCACCAGAGTGGGTTTCCCCATTTTAGCCATTGCTTTACATTCTTTCACTGTCATGGCCTACTTTCTTTGAGAGCTCTCACACAAGTGTAACAAAGAAGCAAGCCTGAGGATGTTCGCTGATTTATTGATTGTGAAATAAGAGGTGGAGCATGCAGAAAATAAAGGACTGATGGAGGTCAAGAGAGCGATCTGGATGTGAGAGGGTCCCATGCCTGTGTAGTTAGCACACCACCCCAGACTAACTCTTATACACATCATACATAGCTTCAGTCTAAGTACATAAGAAACAAGACTTTAACATTGTTAATGCAGATTTGAAAACTGTATTTCTCCTAAAGATCTCTAAACCCTGCGAATGTTAAGAATAGATTCCAAGAATATGCATACGATTCTCATTCCATTTATTAGATATGGTATATAAATAGACACAGTCATACACATATGCTGAAAGTATAAAAAATACAATATTACATGATTTTTTAGACATTTTTGTGAGGTCTCATCATTGTTTTAACTTTTTTTTTTAAACTCGAATGACTGACAATTATGGAAAATGCATTTTATTTTACACGTATGTAGTTTTCTCTTACACAAAGTCCATTCATCAAGCAAGCAACTAGCATCAATGTAAAAATGAATAGACAAAAAAAATCACATGCAGCCAGCATCCTTCACTAGATCTGTACAGCACTTCCTCTCAGCCCTCCATGATCGGGAAAACACAGTCAAATTAATATGTATGTGCTTCAAGTTTCATTGTAATTGTCTTACAAGCCCTAAGAATCTAAATTAATGAGGGACATAGATGTGGGTAATTACAGAGTGGGACAGCTTATTCAGTCTGTACAGAAGGCTGGAACACAATGACCACTTTCAACTTTTTGGCTGTTTCGTGCTGGCAGGATTCTTAAGATTAAAGAAAGATACATTCGAGAAAAAACAAAATGAATAAAATGACAAAGTTGGTTGCAACTTAAGTTGCATCAAACCATGTTCATCAGTTTCAACCAAACCAAAATGGCAATAGAAAATTACACATAATAAACATATTTCAGTACAAATACACAACAAATGTTTTTCAAGCATAAATTCACCCTACAGCTACTATGCCAAAGGTGGCTCACGGTGTTCACAATTACGTCTGCTGCTAATTCAATGATTTAACCCCTCAGCCTGTCGAATGACATGTTTTTTTTCCTAAAATTTTTTTTTCTACTCACAGTGTAATTTACCAACAGGGGCTGGTAACTGGCACCATTGACAAAATCACTTGAAATATGCCTTACTCTGGTAATAATCCAATTAGGAGGAATAATACCAGAGCAATATTACATCTCTCTTTTAAAATTATTATTATTAGTATCAAGTATTTCTGTTTGTGAAACAATATATTCACATATTTTATATATTTATGTAGTGTTACAATATCTTTTACAATTATCAAAATACCAACTAGTTCTCATGTATTAATTTATTACTATATGAAATTTCTGGTGTTATACTATAGTATCATATATTATATAATATTAGATAATCTACCACAAGTGCTTGCATAGAAAGTATTGTACGTAGCTATAGGTAAAGAGTGTAGACCTATTCTGCATGGGAGATTTCTCCTATGTCACTGATTAAATAAATGTTGCACTGGACTGCGTGTCATTTACACTTGCTAATAACACTTAATAAAAAAAAATAGAATAATGCAAGTGTAGGATAATATGTGCATATAAATGAGGATGAATAATAGGTGACTAAACAAATTATTAGACCTACACGTTATTTTGATAAGAATAATACTGACAAAAATGCTAACAAAATAGGCTAATGTTTGTAATATGTTTGATATAAATACAGCATGATTAACATTATATATGTATTTGGATACATATATACAACAGAAGGTGCACTTAAATTATGTCATCAAGGAGATGTGGCGTTCCTACCCAGTCTAAAGTCCTGGGCTCTGATGCAGCCATGATCATGCACATGAACTGCTTACCCGTCCTCTTATCTATGGGATATATAGTGGTGGGAGTGAACCTTCTGTTACTCTCCACAAACTCACAGAGCTGCTGGTATACTTGTGGGTACTCATGACGAAGGAACACTCCGCGTAAGCGTAGCTCCCTCTGTATATTTATGAAGCAGATTTCTCGGGCCTTCCTGCCCTCCTCTCCCTCTTTGTCAATATCAGCTGTTCCAGGGGGAGGTGTTAGGATGAGAGTTTCCATGTCACTTTCTTTCTTATGAACCTTCCTCTCAGGACTGAAAGAGGCCAGGGCCACCTTCGCATATTTTCGAACAGTTGGAGCTTGGTTCCTTGGCGATGGACCATCGGGCAGCTGGTCTCCTACAGCAATAGATACATTCAGAACGAAACATTCATTGGGGTCATACTCTCTCCCTGCTTCCTGTAGCTCCTTGCAGTATTCCCCAAGGTTGTCTCTGAAACTCTCAAGTTCTCGAAGGGAAAGGTATGTGGGGGACATATGTAAACTATCCAGTCCATATTGTAAAAAGTTACTAGACGAGGCCGGGTTTGGGAAGCCCAGGAACAGCACTCCTCTGCCTCGGGAAAGATAGCCAACTTTAGCAATACGAGAGAAGGCTTTGTGGACATCAACAGTCTCCCGGCAGTGTTTGATGATGTGGCGGCATGTGCTACCAATTCTGCCATACAAGCAACTCTCCTTATGTAAGTCCCAGTCTTCTCGGCGACAGTTTCTGGAACAGTAATAGGTGTAGCAGCTGTGGCAGGATTTAAAGTACAAGCATGCATTGAATAAAGTCTCAGTTCTTCGGCATTTGTTGTTGGAGCACATCATGGTATCATCCTCATCAGGACTTTGATCTGGGGAGCATTCATCTGCACTCTTCATGGCATCACTTGCTCCGTCCATGTCCCGAAAGTCTGAGGTCATCCTTATGGAAGTGGGCTGTTTGTCCAAAGGAGGGGGCTCCTCCACACACACCTTTGGGCTTTTTCTAGAAAGAGACACTGCCTCCTCTTCATCGATTAACTTCTTCAGCTGATCTAGAATGTCCTCACTGGTCCTTCGGCTTGGGGGTTTGTAGTCAGTCACAAGATCTGCTAGAAGCTCATCGAGCTGCTCAAGGCTTTGCTGTAGTGAGGCATTGTCATGTGTTTTTTCTTTGGTTGGTCCTTCAAACCCATGCTGAGAGTGCTCTGGGCCATCTGTGCTTCTTGAGTCAAGAATGTCCCAACTAGCAGACCTCCCATCTGCTTTGCTGAGGTTTCCCGGTCGTATATCATTGTCTGTTATTGTTATTTCTGGTGTTACAAACCAGAGTTTACTGGTAGGGCTCTTTGAAGCCTCTGTTGGGCTTTTGTCAACTAGTGAATTATCAGACATGGACAGAGCAGCATAGCGTCTTGGTGAACTAGAGAGATTTACCACCACTGGTTGTGGCTTGTCATCTGTTTCTGAAGGGTGCTTCCTGGACTCAAGAAGATCATCAAAGCTCTGTCCACGATGAACAGGCTGTTCCCGCTCAACACGAGAGTTAAGGATGTTGTCCCAAGATCTAGAGTAGGATTTAGACTCTGTACCAATTCTTAGGGGTTCCGCACATGGATTGGTATACCATGATGATAAGGCTGGCTCTTGTTGGACTCTGGTTGGAGTAACTTGTGACACATAAGAAGCAGGGTTAGTGGAATATCCAGATGCATCTGAGCCATACCATTCGTCGGCTTGAGCCTGCATTACTCTGGCATGTCGGCGTCCCTCCGTGTAATAGGCTCTGGATGGGATGTGGTGCTCTGGAGCCATAGCATACATCTCTGTGGAATAATAGAACCTTGGTGGAGCTGTCTGTATTTGATAAGATCTTGGATCGTCCCCATAGATTATCCTTGCAGGAGGTGTTTGAATGATGTATGGCCCAGGCTCATTGGTCCCATATGCTTTAGGATAACCAGAGTATGGGTATGACTCCATTTCTGGGTAATAGGGCTTTGTGGATACTGCATGCACCATTCGTGTCCTTGGATCTTGAACATATTGTACTTTAGGAGAGTGTGAGTATGAGCGACCTGGGGTGTAGCGTTCATCATGGTAGTAAGAGCTTGGCTGAGGTGGAGCAGTAGTGACAAATCTGTTAGGGTCATCTGCATAAAAAAATTTGGTTGGCACATTAGGACTGGAATGAGCTCTTCGTTCTCTGCCATAATATTCAGTTGAAGAAGGCATTCTCTGCAGGGAAACCTCCACTGGTTGTGGGTAACTGTTTGGCATGCTACGTGAGTATTGATAAGCATGTCTGCTGTCAGAGTCTGTTGGTGTTGGTGTTCGGGAGTAGGAGAAATGACGAGGAACAGTCAGGCTCCTGGTGCCACTGCTGTGATGCCTTTGCCACGGGATGTCCATGTTGGGTGAGGCCTGTTTATGTTTTGAATGCTGAACAGCACCATTGTCAGGTTTGATGTCCATGCGACACCTGACATGAGGGCTAGTGGCAGGTTTGTCACTCCCTCTGTCATCCAAATTATCAGCACCATAATGTGGAGAGTATCGAGTGCTGTCAGCCACCTGAGGCTGTAGCTTAAGAGGATGCATTTCATGCATGTGAGCCCTAGTAGCAGCATGAGACGAGTCTCTACGAGGCGATACTTCGGGTCTCCATCGGGCTTCCCGAGGGATCCTGTGTGACTCCCTCCCTTTTCTCCCTGAAGATGGAGTCCTTTCAAAAGACAATGGAGTGAAGTGTGTTTGGACGCGGGGGGCACTTTTTGATCTAGTCCTTTTTTTTTGCTCAGAAACTACTTCAGTGGAAATGTCCGCTCCTACTGGCTGAGGAGTGAGCCTATGGCTGAAAATGTCCGGTGCTGAGAAGCGGTACCTCTGCTGTCGGCCCAAGGCATTCCAGGCCACGTCTGGATTGGCTGCATGCCTATCTGTCTTTCTGAATGGAGACTCCATTGCGTACTTTTGGGATTTGGGGTATTCTAAGGACCTGGAGTCAAAAGTGAGGCAGTGCCTCTTATTGACTGTACTTATACTGTCCTCCAGTGTGTTGACATTTATAGCATCACATTGTGTGAAAGGCTGCAAGGACTTGAAGTGTGAAGAAATAGGAATTACTTTTATGTCTCGATGCACAGTTGATACCAGTATGTCAGGCGGGTCTGTGCGTGTCATCTTAAAGGGACTGTTCTAGTTTTGTCCATAGAGATGTTTTAACGGTGATGGTGCCTGAAAACAAAGAAAGAAAAAAAAACAATCAGTAAAGTCATTGGTACTTGTAAATGCAGCTAATTTAATTAATTTGCTCCATATTTATACCATACCATAATATCAGTTATACAAATACAATAAACCAAATTTGTTGTAGCAGAACAGTGTTATTATTAATGTTTCATATTATGTGTTACATAACATTATGACAAAAACAAATAAATTAAAGAAGGTCTAATTTGGTGGCAGTCACTGAAACAGTGTCTCATGAATTATGAATGTCATGCAGAGCTTCTGATCAAGCTGAATGCATCTGCATGACTTTAGCAGATTATTTCATTCCAGTAAAGAGTGAGAGGAGCTGATAAGATGGAGGGACAACAGTCAGCGAAAACATAATGAAACTTTCACCAACAATAACTAGTGTTTATTAAGGACAGCCTGAGTAATCATCCAAAATTAATCTACCCTCAGAAGACTCTCTACAGATAATGTCCATAGAAGATTGCCGGACTGTGGCAGTCAAGCAAACATACATTTCTTAAGATTACATTATCAGAACAAGGTATTCACTGGGAGAGGTAAATCAGGAGAAAAGGGCCATTAAATAGACATACAACCCAATCAGGTTCAGTGGGTTAAAAATAACAGGCTTTTTATTTGTGGAGGTTCTGGGATTGGCTGCCTTCGTCACAGATGTCTGCATGCTGCAAGTGCTACTCTGCCTTCACACTCTGTCTGACAGCTCGTCTTGGTAACACTCCGGATACAAGACAAGAATCTGGTGAGCATGCTGCCTCATATGCTTCTGGTGATTCCTTTTCTGCGTTCCTGCTACCAGATAAAATAAGGAAACTAATCTAATAAAGCATTGACAGAAAGTAATAGGGTTGGGCCATATCACTGGTATTGTGATATATATGATGATGATATAAATTTTGGATATAATGCTTCATGCACTGCTGCTAATTTTTTTCTCTGTTGTGAGGGAAATCAGACTTAAAGGGCCCATATTACACTATTTTTTTATTTTATAATAACATGCATATCTGGAGTTGTACTTTGTTTTTATTCACACGTTTTACCAATAAATCCTGCTCGGTTAGGCTGAGCTCTTCTGTCAGACAGAAAACACTGTTCCGCCTTGTGATGTTATGTGGTAATACAGAAAGTGCGCTACTGTGTTTTTAAACTCAATACACTTTCTCTAGAATCATCTGGATAATTTCAGCCTTGGAATTGCCAATCTCTATAGTATAAAAGGTAAAAGGCAGCTGTTAAATTGAAAACTATTGGGTGTGGCTTTTAAAAAGCACCCCCTAGTAGTGTATAAAAGAGGAAGAAACCTCAGAGACAGACTGGTACATTTCTACCTTACTCCAAACCAGACTACATCAGGCCAAACTACTACCGCTGTGGTGGGTGCAGTCAGTGCAACTACACCTATTGCTGTAACAGCTTTAAGCATCCTCACACTGGAAAAGAAATACCCATCAGAGGAATTATATCCAGCAATTCTAAATCTCTCATTTATATGATCACCTGCCCCTGTGGTAAAGCCTATATGGGTAAAGCAAGTAGGGCTTTAAAAACACAAAAGAAAGCCGAAGCACGCAGCACGCTGCCAGGGGAATCCCTGTTACGCACCAGGAAGGGAGTTCCCCTGTTGCGCAGCGTGGTGCGTGCTTCGGCTTTATTGTTCCGCACTGAAAAATAGTTCCCACCCAAAATGACCAAATCAATCTCTCCGTGTTGATTTGTACATTTATTTGCACTCGATATGAATGCGCACTACACAGAAAGTAATTGGGAAACGCATCGAGCAAATTAATTCCTTTTGGCTGAAATCTTTCTCTGGCGCCGTTAGACTCCAGTCTAACGCAGAGTAGCTGCAGATACCGCGGCGGTCAGTGCTGACAGACTCGGACAATGGCTGGGTGACCAGGAAAACGCTTTCCACCACTTATTTTAGTCTCTGGACTGTGGGGAGATGCCCAAATTTGACCTGGGGGTGGCATATCCCTTTCAGATACAGTATCTTGGCATAGAACGTGTACAACTGCCCCTAGAGGTAAGACTCTGGAAATGCTCCTGTTGAAAATAACACTTCTGGATTCACCAACTCAAGACTCTTGTTCCTCAAGGACTTCATGTGGACTTTGATCTGAGACCTGCTTTTTGTGACAGGTTCAAACTATTTTTGTATTTTATGAGAATGTTTTTCATGTAAATATCTAACTGTTTTTTCTTTGTAGAGTGGACTGATCTCACTGGCGACCTCCCATTCGTTGGTGGGGGAGCACCTGGGCTGGCAACCATTGTGTATACTGTGATCCAAAGCAAGAAAAATGATCTAATAAAGGCTTTTTTCCCAAAACGTTACTTTAAAATAAAATTTAAAATAAAATAAAAAAGTTTTTGGTCATCGGCCATTTGAGTGTGCTATGCATTTTTTCACTTTTAAATTGAAAACTACCCCACATGACATCACAAGGTGGGACAGAGCATTTTGAATATTGGAGATGTTGACCACTAATAATAACGGGTAATAACAGAAATGTGTGAATGAAACAAAACACAACTCCAGGTATTTTTATTATGAGGTAACAATATTATAACATGGCTTAAAACTCACAAGATTCAATTGTAATAATAATGTAATAATAATGTATATTAATAATGTAATGACCTTTAAATACTGACTGAAGGCTCTACAGAGGCTGAAAACTCTTAATAATGAAAGCGAAAGATGTGCGCAGTGGAAGTAACTGTAATTTAAATAGCACATATTATAAAAGTAAGTGTATATATAAAAGCCACTTTTAAGCAACCTGTAAGTTATAATATCATTGAAAATGTTCACTATATTTGCTATATTTTGATAAAAATTGTAAGCCATATTGTAATGTCTTAAAATGCAATGGATTGCGCATAATTTAAAAAACAAACAAACAAACCTGTAGAGGACTATTGGTAGTGTGCTGAAGGGATGCATAGAGTATAAATGTAGTGACCCTCCCCCACTATAACAGACCCTACTCGCTGACCACACACTTGACTGAGTTATACTCAAGTGTCAGCTTCAGTTTAACTCTATATATATTTATCTGAATCAAGTCATTAACTGCTTTATCCTTTCTGCTTATCCTTCTTAACCTCTTAATTTGGGATAGCCTTTGTATGAGATGCCCTTTCTGATATGGCTTCATTATTACCTAGGCTAGTACAAGCAATGAAGGCAAACAGACACAGAATGTGTACAGAGGAGACAGTTAGGTCAGACAAAGCTTTCAGATTCAAATGTTATCAGATTTCCATGTGTAAGGCATTGTTGGAAAGCTGTGAAACTACACTTTCAGAATCTCTGAATAACTCAAAACGCCTCTGGGACGACTTCTGACTAACCTGGGAAATCCCAGGCTGCTTTGCACAATTGTTCTGATCTGAAAGAGCCTGGCAACGAGGCGAAGTGAGGGATCCTGAGCGGGGGAGCCAATCAGAGAGCAGGGAGGGGTGGAAAGACGGTGACGCGTATTACACAACAAATGGAAGCTTGTAGTTTGTTTGGGACTGTTTACGGACCACATTGATCATAGTGGCGGGAGACAGGAACCAAACTTCGGTGCCATTGTTTAATCATGTTTTTGTTTTGCCTTCTGTTTTCGCGGAGATTGGGGGAAATGGCGGCGTTTCCTTCTCTCCTCCCCGGTCATCTCCACTACGTCATCGAGTACAACTGACATGATTGGCTATGGGCTACGTATACGCCAAATGATAGACATTCGTAACGCCCAATAAACGGCCGTTGGCAATCGTAAACCACACCTCCGCTACGAGATATTCAGTAGGTGGCCCCCAGACCATATCTCACTTGTGATATGGTCTGGTGTAAACCAGGCAAACTTTTGACTGGTTTTGCGCGGTAAGTCACATATGCAGTTGTTACCACCTCTACGTCATGGTTTTGCCTCTCTCATTTGACAAATGTCTCTTAACCAACCTCTAGGCCTCTGTAGCCTATGCTCTCATGTTTGATGTGTAGGCCTCTGTATCTCATGTTTGACGTGTAGGCCTCTGTATGCTCTCGTGTGTGATGTGTAGGCCTATGTCTCCTCTCATGTTTGATGTGTAGGCCTCTGTATCTCATGTTTGACGTGTAGGCCTCTGTATGCTCTCGTGTGTGATGTGTAGGCCTATGTCTCCTCTCATGTTTGATGTGTAGGCCTATGTCTCCACTCATGTTTGATGTGTAGGCCTATGTCTCCTCTCATGTTTGATGTGTAGGCCTATGTCTCCACTCATGTTTGATGTGTAGGCCTATGTCTCCTCTCATGTTTGATGTGTAGGCCTATGTCTCCACTCATGTTTGATGTGTAGGCCTATGTCTCCACTCATGTTTGATGTGTAGGCCTATGTCTCCTCTCATGTGTGATGTGTAGGCCTATGTCTCCACTCATGTTTGATGTGTAGGCCTATGTCTCCTCTCATGTTTGATGTGTAGGCCTCTGTATGCTCTCATGTTTGACGTGTAGACCTCTGTATGCTCTCATGTTTGATGTGTAGGCCTATGTCTCCTCTCATGTTTGATGTGTAGGCCTATGTCTCCTCTCATGTTTGATGTGTAGGCCTCTGTATGCTCTCATGTTTGATGTGTAGGCCTATGTCTCCTCTCATGTTTGATGTGTAGGCCTATGTCTCCTCTCATGTTTGATGTGTAGGCCTCTGTATGCTCTCATGTTTGATGTGTAGGCCTCTGTATGCTCTCATGTTTGATGTGTAGGCCTCTGTATGCTCTCATGTTTGATGTGTAGGCCTCTGTATGCTCTCATGTTTGATGTGTAGGCCTCTGTATGCTCTCATGTTTGACGTGTAGGCCTCTGTATGCTCTCATGTTTGATGTGTAGGCCTATGTCTCCTCTCATGTTTGATGTGTAGGCCTATGTCTCCTCTCATGTTTGATGTGTAGGCCTATGTTTCCACTCATGT
Source organism: Paratrypauchen microcephalus (assembly GCA_036785185.1). Lineage (NCBI taxonomy): Eukaryota > Metazoa > Chordata > Actinopteri > Gobiiformes > Gobiidae > Paratrypauchen > Paratrypauchen microcephalus. Next base: position 14,193,264 of record JAVJIX010000004.1, on the reverse strand, counting down.
TTGATGTGTAGGCCTATGTCTCCTCTCATGTTTGATGTGTAGCTGTATGCTTTTCTGTTAGTTGGCTGCTGCTTCCTGCCTCCATTTGCGCGATTGCCTCCTGAGTCTAGGAAAAAAAGCTGTGGTGTTGTGCCACATTGATAATAAATCTGCCAGTGTTTCACTGATGCCAACCTTATGCCTCAACAGCAATTTGTGGAGGGTGTGTGCTCTTTCCATCTTTAATTCATCTGATCAATAAGTGCCAGATCTTCTACAGCATAAACACAGCTCATTCATTAGATGTATGGCTCTGGGTCTTACGCACTATTCAGCCAACATGTTCACTGCACAGCATAGATTTACATTTGGGAGAAAAGGCCGAATGAAAGGCCAATAGGCCGAACAAAAATTACCTGTGAAAACCATAGGCTGGTTTATAGATCAGCCCATAGCTCCAAAGAGGCTCTGCTGTTATCAACAAAGCTTAGCTGTTATTATGGCTGACCTAGAAGTGGGCTTTGGCCAAGTAATGAAGAGATGTCCCTTTGGAAGGTCTTAGGTTTACTGTGGATGTAAAATCTGCTATAATCCCAATAAGGGATGGCTACACTCATGTGTAGTGTGGTCTTTATTGGACTGGAGCAAACCAAACTCAAGCGATCTTTAATATGGCCTTTTCATTTCAGTAAGCATCTCTTCTTTTAACCTCAATGCGCACACTGATAGGTCCCGTCACTGAGTTTAGTCGAAGCCTACCAGTGGTTTGCACAGTGAGAGAAATCATCAGTCTGCACTGAGTAGCCCTCACATAAGGCAGCACCAGACTGCACCATGTAGCTGCTTATAAATCGAATCTGAGTTAAACGAGCACATGCAACCAGTGTGGGTCTGTGGAAGAGCTGAGCTCCTCTGAAGACAAACGCACTCGGGTCACAGCGGTGCATCAAGTTCGGCCAAACGTCGCATTGGTGCGCTGAGCTAGCAAACCTACGTGTGTGTATGTAGCGTGTCACAGCTGCTGCTGGGGATGAGCAGAGGATGATGTCAGTGCTGTTTGATGGTGGGGGCACGAGGAAATGGACAACTATTCAAGCATGCAGGCTCCTGTGCATCAGGCGTGCACAGGGCGTACAATCAATCGGTATTAAAGCAACGCCGTGCAAATGCATTCTGATGATAGGAGGGTGCGCGGTCACGGCGCGATCACTCCGCCGCAGTGTAGTATTAGCCAGAAATAACAGGAAAAAACCCGTTACAAGTCCCCGCTGAGTGAGGGTGGTGTGCACCAATTCTATGTTGCGACGCAAATGAAAAGCTCCGTGCTTACCGCAGCTGTTCGCCCTTGCAGCCTGGGCTCGTCCATTCTCTACGGCGGAGGCGACTCCAGGCAGCGCCAGTGCTTCCCAATGACGACATCGAACATGTGCAAAAGGTAGAGCTGCAATATCCCCCTTATTGGTCAGTCCCAGAATCCTCTCTCTCCCTCTCCTCCCCTTCTTCACTGACGTTACAGCGTTAGTGATTCTCTGCGCAAACGCCGCTGCACCATCCGCGTCCATCCAGCAGCCAATCACCCATCCAAGCAAACCAGCTAAGCTCAACCAACCAAACAACCAAACAACCAACCAAACAACCAACCAAACAACCAATCACTGTCAAGCGCCTTTGGAGCTACGTGCGTGTGTTTGTGCGTTCATGAAGTACCACCCATCTGTTAATGTGTAAGGAACATTTTCCTATCGACGTTTGTGCCCAACAGCGTTCTCATGACCTTTCCTTTTGCGCCACCTAGAGGATATTTTCAGAGCCAAGCCCCTCAGTTAAAGAGTTTCATGATTAATTTTTTTCAAAAGCCAAGACACCAGTTCAAACCTCTGTGGACTGTGGTGACAGAAGCATTTATAAACTTCAGATGTAACGCTTATTGTAATGTGTCTGTGTCAGAGGTGGGACAAAGTCATAGCTGGGCAAGTCCCAAGTAAGTCTAAGTCTTTTGCACTCAAGTCCGAGTGAAGTCCCGAGTCAAGAGTATCCAAGTGCCGAGTCAAGTCCGAAGTCAAAGCTCACAAGTCTCAAGTCGAGTCCAAAGTCCTAGCATTTTAGTTTCGAGTCATTTCAAGTCCCCTTTACAAAGAAATAAAATTTCTATGAATCATATAATGTCTGCAAGATCTGTATTCATGATTGGATTGTTGTGCAAGTCGCGCGCACATGCTCTTTGCATACATTTTCGCAGATTCACAAGTACAACGAATGCGGTCCTTATCAACATACTTTTAGAGTTTTTTTTTTTCATTGGACGTAGCAAGTCATCACAAGTCAAAAGGCCTAAGTCCAAGTGAAGTCACAAGTTATTGATATTGAAGTCCAAGTCGAGTTGCAAGTGTTTGTACATTTTGTCGAGTCGAGTCTAAAGTGATCAAATTCGTGACTCGAGTCTGACTCGAGTCGAAGTCACATAACTCGAGTCCACACCTCTGGTCTGTGTTTGTTGTGTTGTTGCCACATAATACTGCCATCATATTTTACCATAATATTACCATTTTACCATAATATTAACCATAAGCCAGGTCAAAACTCCAGTAACACCATCCCTAAATCAATTTGCTAAAATGGGCCAAGATATCACCAGACCTGAATCCATTAGGAAACCCAAAAGTAATAAAAATAAGTCATGTTTTATGTGGATCAATTAATGATCTCAATACAGAGGGGGTGGTGATAAATATTAAATAAACATAAACATTTGATGATTTTCAGTAAATGTCCACTCCAGTTTACTCAAAATCATATAAGTGGCTTTTTACTGTGTAATTTTCAGTTTGATATCTGTGAACTTTTAATAAATGTGTCCAATACTTAGTTTAACCACTGCATGTCTGTGTTTCATATATGCCCAAATAACATAATAAACAAGCAAATGATTGTTTACTTGGTATTATGTGCTAACAGTGCAGGTGGTCTTGTGCCTAAATGCACACTCCTTCATATAGCTTACTATAATAATATAATACTGGCCAATGCTCAGGGAGGAGTGATTGTTTATTACTGAGGCTGCTTTCTGGTAAATTAAACCTTAGATGGCCTGGAGCTGATGTCAACGTAAAGATTAAGACTGCATCTCTGACATTAGTCATCATGTTACACACACCTGCAAGTGATACAGACTCATGAATTATTACAGAGGGCAAGTGAACTGGGCATGTGCAGGACAGGAAGAGTAGACTGAGAAGACAGGGAGCGAATGGAGCAAATAAAAGTACCATGGACATCTCTGCTTTGCCCAACAATAACGACCCAGAGAGGTTCCTTCAGCTGGATGTGGGCATGCTGCCGGCCACCCACGGCATGTTCCAGCTTCAGGCAGTGATGTCCTCTCAGAGACACTGGCACAACAGGGTCTATAACCAGGTAACTGTGGGACTCACACAGCACTTCCTGGTTGGGGCAGGGCCTTTGTGTTGTAACTGTGAACATGCTGTTTTGTGATAATGTTATTAGTCTCTGCAGTGCATATTTATAATCTGTTATCCTGTGAGGATTATACATGCGATGCTTTGAAGTCATGATTCAGTCTTTCAGAATACAAAGATTAAAATACATGCTACAAATCTGTACATTTTAATATACTTTAATTGTCCACCTCACTACAGATGGAGGCTCCGCATGTGAGAGGGGAAGGCCAGACCCAGGTTCCTTCTCCAGGGAACAGTCCTGTAATGTTTAAGGACAGATATTTGGAGAAACACATCACCCCTGTCACTCTAAAGACCACCATCAAGACCAACCCTTTGTACGTGGACTTCATTGAGTTGGAAGAGGTGGATAACGAGAAGAACAAACCCTCTTGGACTGTGCTGGAATATGACAACCAAACTGTGCATGGAAATCTTGCCGACTATCTAAAGGTAGTTGTAGCTGCAGTAAATCAAATGAGTTTATATACCAATTACTAAAATGTTTTAATCATTAAGTAGTTTCCTCATCAAAGAATGTTGCAGAGTAGTTTTTCATTCAAGTCTATGTGTAATCCTGCATATTTATTTGTGACATACTCCATGAAGTGCTCTTCAGTGTTTATAAATCCAAACTCAATATGAACGTTTGATTTCATTTATTTAAATCTAATATCAACCACTTTATTTTTCAAATCACCAGTAGGATGCGTGAATGTTCTTGTAACTACTTTGTAAAATGCCACAAAGATGACCAGAAGTAGTTGAAAAAGCAGTAATAATGTATGAGTAACAAAAAATAATGTATTTGTTGCTCCCCTTCTTTTTTCAGGAAGGTGAGAAAACCCCCAAGGACCTGGACTTCTGGCTCGAAGAGCTCTACACTCCCGGATTTGATTCTTTACTCAGAAAGAAAGAAGCTGAGGAACAACAAAAAAGGATTTGCAAATTTTTAGCTTTAACACTTTTATCGATCTGTGTTATTCTTGTTGTTATATTAGTGCCAGTTATGGTCCTTAAAAAGTCCAATTAATAATTTGTTCAAATGTACCATAGACTTGATAAGTAGAACTACAACCAAAAGTTTACATTGTATTTATTTAACAATGCATTATGTACACAGCTGATTTAAACTGGACATGAATTATGCAAATTGTATCCACTTATATTTTATTATATAGTCATGTTTTATACAGTGCATGTAAACTTCAGGTTCCAACTATTTGTATAATTACTATGCTTTATAATAACCATCTGAATATTATTTGTGTATAAAATATATATTTTTACAAATTGGTTAGGATTATTATTTTTCTTGTACTTTCAACCACAGGCATTCATTTGGAGAATCCTTTAAATATAATGAATACTTGACTTTACTACTTAAACTACAGAACCTTCTCATCTCCACAGTGTAACTCAGAACATCAAAAGACAATCGAGTTTACTGATTATTTATTTATTGCAATAAAGATGTACAAAGTATTGGTAATCATAAATGTTAAAATGTTAGAAAAAAGCATATCTCTGACTGTTAACAGTACAGTGTATCAAAACATTACTGCTTTAACCGGCTGGAGACACTTCAGAGTGTAACTGGTCTGATCTGCTTTTGCTTCAGAAGGCATTGAAAAGAAGTACACAGAATCAAGGAGAAAAAATAGACAACGCAAAAAAAATAAAATAAAAAAAATCAACATGCAAATTAACTTACAACCAAACCAAATTAAAGAAGGCTAAGGGAGAAAAGCTAGACTAAAATAAATATACTTTTCAATTATGAATATCAAGAATATTCCACTCCCTTAATTTGTACCATGAGACTACATGTATTTACAAGTTTAGATCAGACGGGTGGATGACAGGACCAAGAGGAGAAATCAAAACAAAACTTCTGATTGTGGCTAAACATGCAACAGGTAAGAGTAGGAAAGGCAAGAGCTTTGGCAAAAAAACCCCATCTGATTCTTAAGATCACAATGAGATTTGGTTTGCTCAGCAGTAGTATGATAATCAGGCATTACTGTGTCAGGACATTAGTGAAGGACAACACTATTTTGGTTGAAAAATCATTGAACACAGATCTCTTATGACATCAACAGACAGCATCAGTTCAGACTGGTTCTTAAGCAATATACGGGGCTTATATAGTATACTTTATCTAAATTACAAATATAGAGTAACCCGTCTTCTTGATAATGATGCTCTTTAACAGGCAGGCTGAAGATTTAGCAAATATAAAAAGTGCCCCAACCTTCTAAAAGAAATTATGCACGTTTGTTGAAAAGGCTAGTAGCTGGACCAGTCGTGATGTTTACTACTGCGCTCTGGTCAATAGACCAGTACAAGTGTGCACACACTTAGCAAGGTAACCAGTGTAACACATACATACACTATATACGGACAATGCCCGTCAGATTAAGAGTTTTTGCTTGCTGTACACAAAACAACTGAAGAAAATAACAAAAGTAGAATATGTGGGTTAACTGCTAGCGTAGTGTTTATTATACAGTACATTCAGCTATTCTAAACATTGTCACATTCTTATTATGAAATTGCATACAAGTCAAATCAACCAATGTAACCGTTAGTTTAGAGGGACAAATAGCAGGAGCAGTGAACTTGGAGACAACTAGAGAACCCTGTTTGACTTCATTGGTTTGTGATCCTGGATTTCCTCACGGCTTTCATTGCATTCTACAGAGGTCTGTCTGGTATTGCACAGATACAGGTTTGATTGCTTCCTGTTACCATGGTGGCTGCATTTGATAATGTTGTCTAATGCTGTGCTTTGACAGAACTTGGCATGACTTTCAAACAACAGAAACTGGCTGCGCTTGATGGGAAAATATGAACAAGTAGACTGAGATAAAATGACTCAGTTGTGAATAGGTTTACTCCCTGCCAGTTAGCCTTATATTCAAAGAAAGCAGTACCGGACAGACCTCTTTTCTGATAGAATATAACGAGAACGTTGTATGGCAGACCAGGCTATTTGACTGTGGCAGTTTATTAACAATGAGGACTCCATTCAGGATCCAACGTGCACCAGACCAAAAATGTGAAATGAAGGCTTTTCCATAAAAAGAACATAAAAAGGTAGTATTGAACCAATAAAAACAGTCACATGAAAGTATAGGTTATTATTCCAATATGTGTAACACAACTCATATGCATAGAGGTATATTTTCACTGAGACTTCTCGGCTTTCCATTCTTCCAGTTCCCCTTTAGTCAAGTTTCTCCTCAACACCAGCAGTGTGTCAGACAACAGGCGAGTGAGAGCAAACTCACGTCCAATGTGTCTTTGATGCTGGCCTGGTACCATCTATTGGGTGAGTACTGAGCAGCAGTGGGCAGACCTAACCTAAAGGACAGACTAATGCAGCTTAAGATGGAACGAAAATAAAATGTGTCAAAACTTCATATGGAACTAATGGATCTACATTTATGACACTGCTGACCAGCCAGTATGGCTTGTAGAAAAAGCAGTGACAATCGTTAGTTCTCCAAGCATTAAGGCAAACTCCAAACGAAGCTTCTGGATAGAACAGTTACACCTAAAGGGGAAGAGATGTGCATGTGACAACATGGTATTTAATTAAGGAAACACTTCATTTACTTCAGTCAGCAGCTACATGGGGCAACTAATCCTTCCACCCAACCAGGCAAGAAAAAAAAAACCTAAATTCACATATTTTCTGACAAACAGCTAGATCTTAAATCTAAGATCCATGCACGATTGTGTCTTTTGCTGAGTCACTGAGGCTAATATTCGGCAGCTTAAAAGGAAGACTCCAAAGTGAAATCACAACACTATGCCCCAAAAATGTTCAATAAGAATAATAAGAACAATGACAATAAGTCATTTTGTCAACCATGTGGATTGTTTTCATTAACCCATAATCCACACATAAATACACCGAACCAACTAGACACATTCACATTTAAAACTCAATAAAACTGAAGTACTATCCACCCACATAATATTGTCAATGTATAGAGATTACTTTTTCTATCTGATTCAAGTGGAAGGCACAACCATAAGGCTTTAAAAGGTTTTGCAAAGCATTCTATCAGCCTCTCTGAGACAGTGAAAATAAAAACATGTAGGTGCTTATTGCTTTTGTCAAAAAAAACAAACTGGTCCAACTCATTTAGACGAGGATGACATTGAAAATACAAATATAAACATGTGCAGGACTGCCTGAGAAAAATGAACAAATGTGACATTTCTGTGGAACAAAAGAATAAAACTAAAGCTAGAAAACAAACACCCAGGCCCGGAGAAATGAGAGAGGAGCAGAGCGGGCAACAAATTCAGACCCCCACTCACATACGGAGGGTCCAATTGATCTCTGCCAATCTGACTATCCAGAATCACTATCCATACAGTGTGATTTTGTCCATGGCTGTGTTTTTATCTTCTCAGAGGAGTGGGCCTTTGGTTTTGGACTGTAACTGGGACTTGTGCGTGGGTCTGCTTGTCCCCACAGACAGAGCAGGTGTGGCTTCTCCGGTGTCTTTACGAGTAGAAGGTGAGGACGCTCTGGTGGTTGCCGCGCACGAGCAGGATTGGAGGCAGATCCTTGGACAGTACCTCTAACCAGGCCATGTACAGAGCACTCGACACAGCACCCTTCCTAGCCAACGGCAGGCTCCTGCAAGAACAGCAGCACAAAATTAACCAGGCCTTTTATCATGTAAACCCACTGCTATTTCACATGACATTTTTTAATCATTCATTTGGAGTCAGACCACAATTTTCATTTAGTTACAGTTCATGTACACTTTGTATTTTTCTGTCGTCTTAAAGAGGTAAATAACGTCATCTGATTCTTCTGAAAATTTACATTACACTGTGATTGGATGCCACCAGATACAACTCATCTATAACCTTGACCTCCCACCTCATGAAGACCAAGGAGAGGGTGATCCTCAGTCACCTCCGCTCTGTGGTGAGCCCCACCTTGGACCCGCTGCAGTTTGCCTACAAGCCAAACGTAGAAGTAGAGGACGCCGTCATCTACTTGCTGCAGTGGAAGCTCACCCACCTAGAGACCGCCAGGAGTGCTGTGAGAGTCACGTTCTTTGACTTCTCCAGCGCCTTCAACACCATCAGGCCGGCATTGCTGCAGGGGAAGCTGGAGGACGCAGGAGTTGATGGACATCTTGGTGCCTGGACCATCGACTACCTCACTGACCGTCCACAGTACATGCGGCTGCGCGGCTGTGAGTCAGAGGTGGTTGTCTGCAGCACTGGGGCCCCCCAGGGAACGGTCCTCTCACCCTTCCTCTTCACCATCTACGCCTCGGACTTCACATACAACATGGACAGCTGCCATCTCCAGAAGTTCTCCGACAACTCGGCTATTGTGGGCTGTGTGTCTGAGGGGAACGAGCTGGAGTACTGCTCGGTCATCAGTGACTTTGTGGACTGGTGTGGGCGCAACCACCTGTGCCTTAACACCAGTAAGACTAAGGAGCTGGTGATCGACTTCAGGAGGAGACCACTACCTCACTCACCGGTGAACATGCAGGGGCACGACATAGAGACTGTGGACAGTTTCAAGTACCTGGATGATCACCTCAACAATAAACTGGACTGGTCCCACAACACAGGCACCCTGAACAAGAAGGGCCAAAGTCGCCTCCACCTCCTGAGGAGACTGAGGTCCTTTGGAGTGTGCAGGCCTCTGCTCAAGACTTCCTATGACTCTGTGGTGGCCTCTGCTCTCCTCTACGCTGTCGTCTGCTGGGCCCCGAGCAGCACAGAGCGGGACAGGAAGAGACTTAATAAGCTGGTCAGGAGGGCCAGCTCTGTTCTGGGCTGTCCTCTGGACTCTGTGGAGGAGGTGGCTGAGAGGAGGGTGCTGGACAAATTCACGTCCATCGTGGACGACACCTCTCACCCTCTGCACCACACTGTAGAGGAGCTGAGCAGCTCCTTCAGCAGCCTGAGGCACCATCAGTGCAAGAAGGAGCGCTACCGGAGATCCTTCATCCCCACCGCCATCAGACTGTATAATTCTACTATATAGGCCAGACGTGCAATATCCTCTTTCCATGCTCTCCTTGTTAATGTTTTTTATTATTATTACTTATTTCATCAGACTGTATAACTCCACTATATAGTCCAAACGTGCAATATCTTACAATACTCCCATACTCTCCTAGTTGGGATTATTATTATTACTTATTTTTATTATTATTATTCTTATTATTATTATTTTTTTTATTATTATTATTATTATTATTATTATTATTATTATTATTATTATTATTATTATTATTATTACTTATTTTTATTATTATTATTTACTTTATTCCATTCTTGCCTGCATGCACTTTTTCTTTCTTGTTTCAAACTGTCCCTGCCTGGAGCTACTGTGGCAAGTAAATTTCTCCTGTGTGAGATCAATAAAATCTTATCTTATCTTATAGAATACTCTATTATAGTGGAAATTAAGCACTTGACATCCACAAACACACTAACATCATACTTAAAAACTGAGGAATAGGTGGGTAATCAGTATTGAAACTTTCCAGTTGGTGGGTGAAAAGCTAACACTCTGCACCACTGTAATCCTTTGACTTACATTACAATGAGGTTGGCTGTACTGGAGTGCTCCTTTAGCAGCTCATTCAGTCTGATCTGGCGATTAGTCTAAAAACGGTAACAAAAATGGTTCAGACAGAGTGTACTTGATAAAATAAAACATTTAGCACATTGCATTTAAAATTGTGGAATACAGATTATGTTGAACAGACCTTTGCACGATACAGCTCCAGCTCATTGTCAGTGATCCTCCAGGGCTCGCTGTTCTTCAGCCTCTCCGCAGCATCCTGCTCCATGTCGTCCTCTTTCAGCCGATAGGGCTCAACCATTTCCTCAAACGCAGTAACGCTGCACAAAAACAAAAAAATATATAGCCATTTAATAATCTTACACACAGGGTTAGATAGAAGACTTGCCCATTAACACTTTTGTTATGCGTCTTTGTCTTGGTGTTCACACGTTATGTGGAGCAGTTGCTTTACACAGGCAGACCACATGAGGGTGGAAGTGGTCAAGTTGTGAGAATCTGCATGCTCCAAGATTACACTAAAGGCATCAATCTTTTCTACTTAAATTGTTACATGAAGTAGTACAATTCAATTTAATAAGCAGATCTGCATATGAGATTTGACTGATCATAAAACAAAGGTTACAACTGGAACTACGACACTGTGTGCTTAAATAACATGTTGTAACACTGTGATTCAAAACTTACTGTTCTTTCTTGGGCTTCACATTGATATCCCCCAGCACAGTGATGTCAGAGAAGTCTATCCTGAACTTGCTCAACAAAGTGGCCATTCTGTACAGAAAGAGCACACATGGTTACACAGATGCAGCGCCAGAGTGAGGACAATTTCAGCTTATAGTGGTGTGAATGAGATGAATCCCTGCTGTTTGAAGAAATACAAATGTAAGACCCTGAGCTGAGGCTGGTGGCACTTTGGATATGAAGCGCATTTCCCCTACCTTCACTTCAAAACAACGACTGTGTTAAAAGCAAATAAAAGTCAGATGTGCTCCACTACAACTCTGCATGTGGATCTCAGCCACAGGTTGGAGGTGGAGGGGCACTAAAATCTAATAGAGCACAGACAAATGGTCAATAGTTATTCAGCATCAAATAAACACAACAAATGCATTTAGCTTTCATGTGAAACTGTGGGCTAAAAAAAAGGGGAGGAAAATGCCGACTGCTCGTACAAAGCTAATTTTATCCGACAAAAGGATGTAGGAGGCAGCTGTAGGGGACAATGAGAGACAAAAGAGGAGGGGAAGTGCACACACAGCACAAGTGAGAGAGGTGCATACTGTTTAGCCTCATTCTGATTGGACATTATGAATGAAATGTTAACAACTGTAGTTTCCCTTTTGGTTTGTATCAACACTGTTAAAAAGTCTGTTTTTAAGGCTAAATAACAGTTTTTAAGGCTACGTTTATACGGCGACGATCAAAACAGAAGACACAAAAGTGGCGTCTCGTCTTCAATTTTTTTATCCCCGTTTAGACGAGCGTTCTCAACAGGAAATGTTTGTTTATACGAAGACGCAAAAGTGGGCGGATTTGATTGAATATGCATGCCAGGCCGCTAATATAATGTCAGAGCTACCTTTTTCAGGACACCGACAGGGGTTTCGCCCTCGATGTCGGGTCGGAGCTCTTCGCTTAATGCAACAAGAGCTTGTTTAGTCATTCTGAAGTTTTCCACCCAAGCACTGTCATCAACTAATCCATTCTCAAAATTGTCCCACCACTGACTGGTTCTCCCCGGTCTTGTCCAAACTCGCCTCTGTCACCTGCGATGTATTGTTATTGTTTTTACCGGCTTGGCGCATCCAGTCAGCTGTATGCAACGTGAACATGTTATGCGCTTCTTGCCGTTTAGACGGAGACACGACCTATGCCGTCTTCAGAACTCCACACTCTGGAAGGAGTCTTCAGATTTTTGCGGTTTCAGAGCCCAACGGCGCCGCCGCCGTGTAAACGAAAGACACTTGCGATAGAATATTTTGTCGTTTTCAGTCGCAATCATCCTCGTCTAAACGGCCCCTAAAATATCAAATTATAATACATAAGATGATAAAGGCATGGAAGAGAGGCATGTTCTCCCATTGGTTGATAAGCTTTAACTCTTGGTGATATATTTTACACAAAGTAAGTTTTCAAATGATTGTGTAGCAATAATTACTTCTGTGAATGTTGTAAACCATTTCTACTAAGGAATATTTACAAAAAAGCAGAGATGTTGTGTTCATATTGTTCTTGTGGCTAATCCAAATGTTTACTGAAAGAGAAAGCACTCACGCTCTGCGGTCGTGGTCAATCCGGTTGATTTTGCCCCCAATAAAGACACGAATTTTACAATCCTTCCATCTCTTCTTATTTGTCAGCAGATAGGGAATCAGCAAAGTAAGACCTGAAGAGCCAACCAGTGTTAGTATTTTCTTAAATCAAATATACATATACAGTGGTACCTCACCTTACAAAATTAATTCGTTCCAGCAGTGGTTTCGTAACGTGAATTTTTCGTAAGTTGAGTAGCTATTTCAATGGAAAAGGCCTGATCTGTTCCAAGGTTGTTTTTTTTTATAGTGTAACATTTTTTTTTATAGTGTAACATTGTATTCTGCGTCCTGATTGGCTAAGAGACTGTAGACCCAGGACTAAACGTGGAATAAACCAGGTCTAGACCAGAACTAAACCCGGTCTAGACCAGGTCTAAACCAGGTCTAAGCCTGGACTGGACCTGGACTAAACCTGGACTAGACCAGGTCTAAACCAGGATTATCCCGGGACATGGCAGTACCGTTGAATGAGCGCGTTGCTCACGTCTCCGCGCTCCTTGCGCGTTCCGCGCTAGAGCTAAGAGGCCAAGAAAGACGCTCTTTCAGCGGGACTAAGAGCGGGGCGGGGCGGGCTCTGGTTCTATCTGACTTCCAGAGCCGGGGGGCTGACACTGTGAGCTAAGAGGCCGAGAAAGGTGCTCTATCGGCGGGCAAGACTGCGGGGCGGGCTCTGGTTCTATCTGACTTCCAGGTGTAGACCAGAACTAAACCAGGTCTAGACCAGGTCTAAACCAGGACCGGACCAGGTCCAGACCCGGACCAAACCGGGACCAGACCAGGATTAAATCACCCCGTGCTCACCCGCGCGTGCTCGGCCCCGAGGGGGAGGCACAGGCCGCGCCCACAGCCCCGGTGTACGCGCGGCCTTGCGCCGTGTCGACGTCACTTTTTGATCCTTCGATGTCGGCTCTTCCTATCATTGTGAAGCAGAATTCACCAAGCGTTGGATTGTTCACTCACTAATAGGGAACGTGAGCTGGGTTTAGACCATCGTGAGACAGGTGAGTTTTACCATACTGATGATGTGTTGTTGCGATAGTAATCCTGTGTCTCCGCTCCCCTCGCGCGTTCGGCGCTATATTGTGCAGTGTCTCCCCCCACGCTTCACTATCAACACATTCCGTTGAAAATCTATGAAAGTTCGAGTGTTCAAACGAGAGAGAAATGCGAGAAAAGCCCAACTCCAGTCTGAGAAAAGCGTAGAATGTGTGTGGTGAGGCATTTACAGCCCTAAAACATGTAGAACTACTGCAAAATACAAAGTTGTCCTACCTCGTGGACCTCTCCCACCGCGGGCCACCTCTGGAACCTAACCCCGTGTGTGTTGATAAAGTGTATTTAGGTTTCGGGGCGTGCATCTGAGTGCGCATTAATTGAATTTTTGAGATTTCGCGTTTCGTAACTTGAGTTCTTCTTTCGTATCTAGAGACCAAAATTTTACGTGAAGGCGTTTCGTAACTTGGATTTTTCGTTCGTAGAGTCTTTCGTAAGGTGAGGTACCACTGTAATGGGAATTCATTTATCAAATCATTACTGGCAATGTGAGTAACTACTTCAGAATCAGAATGCCTTTTATTTGTCACTTTCTTCACATGTACAAGATATACTTGATTAGGGGTTTAGGAGTTAGTAATTATTTAATTATACCTCAAGCCTGAATTCTTAATAAACAATTTATTAATTAGAAATTAATTTTTCCCCCCCATTATTTATTAAAGGCAAATTAACGTTTTTTTTACAATCTGAGCCTTCTTTCGGCAATAAAACAAGTAGTTTTACTCACCCATAGCATTTTTCTGTCAATTGGAGCAGTATCGCAGAACTTATGTTGAGCCGTTCTGTTCTAGTAATGATCCCGTATCCGTTAACATGATGCTGTATCATTTGCTCGGGGCATTACTTTGCGGTGTCCAAATAACACAAACTTTAGCACTTTTCAAATCATAGAAGCCCGATGTCTTAATGTAAGAATTCGTTTGAAGCAAAAGTGGCCTGTAATCCGAGATTTAGCCATAGTTTCGAGTAGATGAGGACGCCAGTGCGCATGCGCGGAGTGTGCTCTCAGCTCCCGGGACCCAAACATGAAACGCAAAGCTGAAAACTATGGATAAATCTCGGATTACAGGCCACTTTTGCTTCAAACGAATTCTTACATTAAGACATCGGGCTTCTATGATTTGAAAAGTGCTAAAGTTTGTGTTATTTGGAGACCGCAAAGTAATGCCCCAATACAAATGCTAACGGATACGCTACAACATAACTTTCTTCAAACAGCTCCAAATGACATGAACGTGATATGGGTGAGTCAAACGACTTGTTTTATTACCGAAAGAAGGCTCAGATTGTAAAATAACGTTACTTTTCCTTTAAGGGTATTGAGAGTATTATTACAAAAAAGTGTCACCCAATTTACTAGTACTTTGGCGTTTCATGGTTTTAACTGGACACAAATTTGTCTGTGATAAGAAAATTGGGTCTTCTGTATCAAAACTTCAAGCTGATTTTAATGTTTCTCTCTGTTCGAATAATGAAAAAGACACTCACCTCCATCATCGAAGAGCCACCACACGTCCACGGTACCCTTGCCCTGTTTCCTCTGGAACATCTGACTGGCCTCCAGCAGTCTCTGGTCAACCACGTTCAGCGGCATAGTCGGGCTCTTCTTGTCTGCATTTGAAGAACAGAGATTGAGAGTTCAAAAATCAAGATAGCATGACCAAGTATAACAAAACAAACTATTCTCATTTACAAATGTTATTCATTCATTGTTTATTTACTTATATATATATATATATATATATATAGTAAAAAAAAAAAACACTTAAGAGTGTGACATTTGTTTCCTTGATCAAATTAATAACATGAACATTTTACAGGGAATTCCATTGTACAATTTGGGATAAATTTATACATTAGTGTGTTTTTTACGGAATATAAACAATGAAAGGCATATAGCAAACAAACTAGAAATGAGTTGGAAGCACAAGGCATAACAATGAAACCTGGAGAGGAGTTCTCTTCCTGAAAAAGAAAGCCTTATGACTAAAGACAGTTTGAATTTGCAGAGCTGGCACACGCTCAAAACTAGAGTCAATGCTAGAGTGGTTTAAGGGCACACTCACACACAGCTGCACACTGAGGTCAAAGAAGGAAAAGCTAATTGTTAGTATTCAAGCGTCAGAAAGACACACACAAGAGCCACAAATTAAAGAGCGGACAGTGTTTTAATTCAAGAGGACTTTGAAGTATGATTTGATTTTGAAGGCAATGGAACAAAAGCTTCAAGGAAGAAAGTAGAAAGCAGGAAATTGAAAAACAAAAATATTTCAGGGAAAAAAACAAAAACAAAATCAATAAATCAATAAATTGCATGTCCTGCCTTTTTTCAACAGTGGCTGAGTTGGTGCTTTGCCATCATCTTCGTCATCTGGAAAATGTAAGAAACGCAAACACACATGAGATGGAGGTAAGTGTGGAAATGTTCAGGTGAATGAACTTATACTGAGGACATGTAGTTATAAAACCAGAAAAGAACTACAATAAATGGATTAGCTGCAGAGCTGTTGAAACGTACCATCATACTGGGTCATGGAAAAATTATGACTACTTTCCATTGGCAGCCCTTTCTACAAAAGGCTTAAGTCTTTCACCCAAAAATATGAGTTTTGAACAATGAAGCCACAGCTAAGAGCCAAGTCTAATTAAACTGCCCTTAGCCAGTAACATGTACAGTGCCGTGAAAAAGTATTTGCCCCCTTCCTGATTTCTGTGTTTTTTGCATATTTATCACTCAAAACATTGTCAGATCATCAAACCAATTTTAATATCACACAGAAACAACCCAAGGAAAGACAAAATTCAGTTTTTGAATGATGATTCCATTTATTAGTGCACAAAAAAAATCTAAACCTATCTGGCCCTATGTGAAAAAGTAATTGCCCCCTTAATCTAATAGCCAGTTGAGCCTCCTTTGACAGCAATAACTGTAACCAAACGTTTGCGATAATTGGTGATGAGTCTTTCACACCGCTGGGGAGGGATTTTGGCCCACTCTTCTATGCAGAATTGTTTCAATTCTGCCATATTGGAGGGTTTTCTTGTATGAACTGCCCGTTTAAGGTCACACCACAGCATCTCAATCGGATTTAAATCCGGACTTTGACTTGGCCACTCCAAAACCTTAATTTTGTTTTCTTTGAGCCATTCAGAGGTGGACTTGCTGGTGTGTTTTGGATCATTGTCCTGTTGCATGATCCAAGAGCGCTTGAGTTTGAGGGCACGAACTGATGGCCGGACATTCTCCTTCAGGATCTTCTGGTAAACAGCAGAATTCATTTTTCCGTCAATCACAGCAAGTTGTCCTGGTCCTGAGGCAGCAAAGCAGGCCCAGACCATCACACTGCCACCACCATGCTTTACTGTGGGCACCATGTTCTTTTTATCAAATGCTGTGCCATTTTTACGCCAGATGAAACGGGCTGCAGACCTTCCAAAAAGTTCAATTTTAGACTCATCGGTCCACAAAATGTTTCTCCAAAAGTCTTGAGGGTCATCAAGGTGCTTTTTGGCAAAGGTGAGACGAGCCTTTGTGTTCTTTTGTGAAAGCAGTGGTTTTCTCCTGGGAACTCTTCCATGGATGCCATTTTTGGCCAGTGTTTTTCTAATGGTGGAGTCATGAACACTGACCTTAACTGAGGCCAACGAGGCCTGTAGTTCTTTCGATGTGCGTCTAGGTTCTTTTGTGACTTCCTGAATGAGCCAACGCCGTACTCTGGGAGAAATCTTAGTTGGTCGACCACTCCTGGGAAGGGTTGCAACTGTTCCCAGTTTCCTCCATTTTTGAATAATGGCTCTGACAGTGGTTCGCTGGAGCCCCAGAGCTTTGGGAATGGCTTTGTAACCTTTTCCTGAATTATAGACTTCTATCACTTTTTTTCTCATTTGTTCTTGAATTTCTTTGGATCGTGGCATGATGTGTTTGTTCTTGAGATGTTGTAGCCAACTTCACTTTGTTTGACAGGAACTATTTAAGTGATTTCTTGATTCAACACAGGTGGTGACAATCAGGTGTGGGTGTGGCATGTAGAACTGAACTAAGTTTTCTCAAAACTGTGGTTAGTCACAGTTAGTTTGTGATTTAACAAGGGGGGGCAATTACTTTTTCACATAGGGCCAGATAGGTTTAGATTTTTTTTGTGCACTAATAAATGGAATCATCATTCAAAAACTGAATTTTGTCTTTCCTTGGGTTGTTTCTGTGTGATATTAAAATTGGTTTGATGATCTGACAATGTTTTGAGTGATAAATATGCAAAAAACACAGAAATCAGGAAGGGGGCAAATACTTTTTCACGGCACTGTACATATGTGTGACAGGCCATTAATGCACAGGAATATACTGAGATGATGTTGGATTAAAAGATGATTCAAAGTGCAATCCCTCATGAGAAAAGGGATATGTAATAAAGACTCTGGGAGGAAGCGAAAACTAAGAGGGTGGGATATCAGACATGTATTTTTAATACATTACCCGTGACTAAACACGGGTAAGAACCCGCTGAACAAATATATTACATATAATCAATTTATCTCCAAATTTTATACTTAGTAAAAGTAAAGTAAAAGTATAGAAAAGAGTTGTAAATGAAAATAAAATCCAAACAACACAGAGAAGTGTAAAAGTATTTGTGGTTTTGTTATTTAGGCAACTGTGGAGCACATTTTGTCTATTCATAAATATACAAAAAGCTGGAAGGTCCTTGTTTGAGACTGGAGTTTGACAGTTCCCACAGTGAGTGTCCCGCTCCTTTATAAACTACACAGATACAGATATGCACAAAGACACACAGGATATAGTGTGGCCCACGACATCTGTGCACAAACAAACTGGGCTCAGTGGGATCACAGAGGTCAAAGGTCACTGAGGCAACTTCCTCTCACAATGTTGTGCTTGTTTGAATGTTTGTTTCTAAATGCCATCTTCAATGTGTGAGCTTTAGCACCCATAACTTTCCACATAACAAAGATATCAATATCTCTGCCACTGTCAATGTGACAATAAAGAGCACTCCTACTACATATCGCTGTTACTTATAGTTTACTAAGCTAAGAAAAAACTCTTAATGTAATCTTCCTTGTTTAGGTACAATAACGGTTTATGTGAGGGATGACTCACCACAGAACACAATGTACTATATGATATAAAATGAAAAATTGCCATAAATTACTTGCCATTAATAATGAGTTAAAGGCTATGAATGTGAGGTTTATTGTTTATTATGTGAATAAAGTTTCGTTTCCTATAGTTCTGACAGAGATCAGATTTTTTGACTATACAGTGCCCAGCCCTAGTTAAAAGCAACAAAGCAAGCATAAATGGAAGAGACTGACCTTTGGGGATGGCAGGACTGTTCTGGAGGCTAGTCGCCTTGGAGGATGGCCTTGACGAATCAGCGTCTGAGTCTTTGCTGGTGTCTATGGACACGATCACATCTTTGGTCCCTGAAGACTTTTCTTGGGAGGAAAGCAGCTCGTCTGGGAGTAGGAAACCAGGAACAGAAGTATAAACAGAATATAACTACTCAACTACACATAGTACACTACAAAAGTTTAATCTTTCCAGGTTAAAATTACTTGAATTAAGAAAATGTTAATTTGATGAGTAAATTTCACATGACAAGAAAAACTGTCTCCTAATGGCACAAGCCTTTTTGAGTGAAAATGGATCTTGTTACATTAAAGATAAGAAAACTTCTCTTTTTGCATTCAAAAGAAAAAATATCTTATGTTGTTTGAATCAAGAAATATTTATTACATAATTTTACTTGTTAAATCTACTCAAATTAAGTTAAATTTTATTAATTTGAGTAATTTAAACTTACCTAAATATCACTTTTGCAGTGGAGTATTCATTATGAAATACACACCAATAATATAATACCATGTTTCCTTATTATTCACTTACACCCAATCATTCACACTATACCTTGTCCTTGAATATGCGAGACATCCAATCCTTCCTGAAGCCGCAAAATAACAGCTCCGTACTGGAAGTCAAAGGCATCGCTGTGAAGAGAAAATCCAAAATAAACATTCATTGGACAACATGAAGCCATGAAGACATGTTGTTTTATCTGCGATCTTGTCCTTTCGGTCATTACCATGACCATAGGTGAGGGTAGGAACTAGGGGTGTGCAAAATAATCGTCATGACAATGCATCGCGATACTAACTTTCACAATATACTGTATCGATTCTTGATGCCAAAAATCGATTTTTATTAATTAATAATTTATTAATTAATAATGTATTAATTATTAATAAATAAAGAAATTATTCGTTTATTTTTTTTTTATAAATCCTATGCACTTTTCTTTGTGAAAGGGTATTGTTTGTTATGATGGTAGCTACCGCTAAAATGGCAAATGTTTGAACATCATTTTTTGTTATTGGTTTGGTTTATTTGTTTTTGTTATGAATTGATTTGCTCAGAGTTATGTATCAATTGAAAACACTACCCAGATACACAACCACTGATATTTAAGTTATCCTCTTTTTTTTGGTACATTTTCACTGAAGTATGTCGAATATATTGCAATGCATCGCAATAATTCAAGTATCGTGATGCATCGTGATAGTATCGCATCGTGGCATATGAATCGTGATTCGAATTGAATCGTGACTTCTTTGCCAATACCCACCCCTAGTAGGAACATAGATTCACCAGTAAATCAAGAGCTTTGCCCTTTGGCTCAACTCCCTCTTCACCACAACGGTCCGATACAGCGACCACATCACTGCAGACGCTGCACTGATCCACTTTTCAATCTCATGCTTCATCCTCCCCTCACTTGTGAACAAGACCCCAAAATACTTGAACTCCTCCACTTGAGGCAAGGATTCTCCACCCACCTGGAGAGGGCAAGCCACCTTTTTGCAGTCAAGACATAAAGCTTGTGACGTAAACAAGCTGATTTTTTCCATAACAATGAATGTTTTGAACAGCTGCATTGGCCAATCGGACGTAGAGGGTGCATAGCACAGTGCATTAGTGGTGATTTTAAAATTGTGGCCTGAGCCATCTTTGACCTTCAGCATTAATACTATAATCCACACACGTTATACTCCAATTCTGCTTGAATCGCAGGTAGTGACTGATTTAAGGTTCATTGAGGACTTGGACTTGGACTGTATTGCTGAGCTGTTGCTACAAGTACTGAATTCCTTATTTTTATTTATTAGGTACAGCATGCAAATGCCCTCAAGACAACAGGAAAATGGTATTGTGTAATGATATAATAATAAAGTATTTTTTAAACATCTTGATATAAATTATTACATGTGCACCTGTAAAATCTCTCAATACATTTCTCATGCAAGATCGGACTACTTACTGAATCATACTGATATAAGTCTCCACATTCATCATGTCACCATCTCGCCAGTCATTTTTAAAGCCAAGCACAAGAGTGTTAGGCTTGAGACGACCCAGGCCCGCAGCCTTTAAGAGAGAATACAGGAGAATAAGCAGATGTGACTCGACCTATTGTAAGACTAAACGGATGTTTAAAGTGTCCCACCTGCAGCAGATACTGTGCTCCCTGTCTTATGTCCTCAGCAAACACTGAGGTGTAGAAGCCTTTTGTTTCATTCTTGAGCAGCCAGCGCTGATAACGAGCCTGCTCTGTGGCCATATCTTTGAAGTTAGGCCTTCTGTAGCCCTGTACAGAGAATTAAACAATTATACAGATAATTAAATTACTTTTTAATTTGACAGCACTGCCCCTTGTCAAAGTAACACAACAAAGCTTTTGCAAGTGCCAATTTTCAACTCATTTTTGTACTGCAAAACTGAAAATAACCAAGCTTAAGCTCCACTTCATGCAATCAAGAGCAGGGTATGTAAATACCACAGAGATTAAATCTTTGTAAAAACATGTTTATTTCAGGATGAAATGACTTGTTTATTAGAGCCTAATTTAGTTGACTAGTTTAATATACTCCGAAACGTCAGACAGGATCTGTAAAAGCTTTTTACTCTTGTATATACTGTAGTGAAATAAAACACAGATATGAGCAGTTCAGCGGAGGTGAAAGGAGACCAAACTTTAACTTTTTATATAATCTGTAGCAATCCATAACATGATTACCACAACTCAAGTGTGTGGAAATATTTTTGGAAGATTGTTACAAGGCTGGAGTATCCAAATGACCCTTTGTATGTAATCAGAGGCAAACAGAAAGACAAACCAATGCAAAAGTTACTTACTGTACGAACATGACCACAAATCATCAACCCAACATTTTTGGTAAAACTCTGGACCAGATCAAGAAGTGCTGGACGAGAGTTGGGGTAACCAGTCATCACCAAACACTGGGGTCTGCAAGTATAACATACACTCAATTACAGCAAACATCCAAAAGTTAGTTTGACCTTCATAATGACCCTTAGCTGTCACACAGGACAGAGAAAGCAGGAGAAATACAGGACCAGAGTAGCGAACATCAAAGCAAATATGTTAAGCACCAAAGGATTTAGCTGAGGCAGTGAGTGGAGACTCAAGTCATTTTATAGACGCTCTTAGTTAATCTCCTGCCAGTGCTGCATCTATGAGAACCAGTCCCATGAGCTTGATCAGCACAAGCATCAGAAATTCTGTACGCTGAATAGTTACAAAGGAAGGAAGTAATTATTCCAACCTGATTGTGGTGTACGAGTAGGTTTTACCTGAAGTTTTTGACATGGTCTTCGACTCCGCTCAAATGCAGTGTGTGGGTTAGAGCCTGTTGGTAGGTCAGAGCCTGGGTGGATGAGCCCCAGTTCACATCTGGAGCAGGACACATGTGGACAGAAATACAGTGCAGTGAGGAGGGCTGTTTACAGGTCTGTGACCCATGTGGTGTTAGAGCCAGTGTTGAGGCCCTGTGTGTGTGTAGCTGTGTGTCAAACTGAGAGTGTATTCAGGTGTGTATTCAGAGTTTCATCCTTTGCTCATCAAAACAATGGGACTGTTATATTTTAAATGGAAACGAAAAGTTTAGCTGCAGTATATCTTTCTATGGTATATAAATCATTTAAAACATTTTTAATATAGTTTGAAGTCCATTCCTGAGTCCATGTCGCTTCAAAAGTTACCTGGCTTCTTGTGGCTAACGTAGATGTAAAGACCCAGAACAATGACATTGGTGAGGAGAGCAGCCCACCAGTTGATGACAAACATGACCACACAGCACAGGACTGCTCCAGCCAAGGACACCCACATGTTGTAGTATTTGAAACTCGGCCGCCAACCTGCGTTAGCAGAGAAAAGTTACAGACATAAAAGCTGCAAACTGTCATATTTAAACAATTAGAAAGTGGCAATAGTCATTCATCAAAATTGTAAATGAACAGTTAAAAAAACAATATTAGCTTGTTTAAAAACAGTTAAATTGCATGAAATCCATTTACATTTTTAGTTTAACTTGTATGTTTGAGGTTAAATAATGCAAGTTAGCACTTAACCTGTTAGACTGGAGACCATGTTATATCAGACATTAGGGACTGTATTGGATGGGTGGGTCCCACAGAAACTAGACTAGGATTTTAGTCATGGACACTGTGTGGTTACATGGGACCTATTACAATCTACAGGACATAAAGGGTACACTTACTGACTGTACTGTGCCATTAAGAATTACAGGGAGAAGCTGATCAGCCAAGAAGGGCTAAAGAATAGAATTGGACTGATAGTTAATGGTTCCAAAGGCATTAAAATCCATTAGCCTGAGGCTATAACTCCTGTTCCTGTAAATTAATCATGTACCATTTATGTCCTTATAATTTTATGACCTGTAGGTATTAGCGACAGACAGAATCTGTACCTGCAGTTCTGCTAGAGCTTTGGTATCAAGAGAAAAAAAGCACAAAACTCAGTGTGACACAAACTCTAGTTTCATTTACAAATCATTCAACCTCTGCTACATTCAGTCAGTTGAGGAAAGGCCAGTGTATGTTGTTCACAATCCAAAACACTTCCCAAAATTAAATCAACTGACACATAACTGTATCACTTAATTGGTTACCTGGTGAGTTGGCCAGTGAGGCATGAAACACTGAAAAATTGATCAAGGCATAGGACGCCAGGAAAAAGTTTGAAATGATTGGGGCAATCACGTTCAGTTCAGCTGAAATAAAGAAAGTATCATTTTTAAAAAAGGCAACGCCTCAAACTCCAAAAACCAACAGGCGTGTAATGAAACACCTTACCAATGAGGATAAAAGCCAAAGCAATGCCGAAGGTTAAGATATAACCTCGAAGAGGCTCATTGTTCTTGCCATAACCTTTGGCAAACATGCCCAGGCCTGGATAGATGTTGTCCTTACACAGTGCCTAAAATGCCACAAAAGCATGATAAAATAGTTTTAGGAATGGGACAATAAACAGTAGGCAGATATAGGCAGTGTCCACCAGCGTCTGACCAGACGCGTGTGTGTGTGTGTGTGTGTGTGTGTGTGTGTGTGTGTGTGTCTTCAAATTAATGCATTTTATTACTTACCTGGAAAACCTTAGGAGCACTGACCAAAGAAGCCAGAGCAGAGGAGAGAGTAGCAGAGAAGATCCCAGCAGTGATGATGGGTCCAAAACCAGAGACCAAACTCATAACCTGTTTATAGCAATAAACAACAGTAAAACAAAAAAGTCTTGAATATTCTAAAAACATGCAGAACAGCCTCGTACCTGGAAATCACGGTGAAGACCATAGCGACAGCCTTCAGAAGAGCTTTTACAGCTGGAGAAGTCAAAGCCAAAATTACAGGCAGCATCAGTGCAGTTTGCCATGAACTGAGAGCTGAGAGTGTCATTTATACTTCCACTTGCATCTCTCACAATGCAGGAGCCTGGGGTTATCAAAATATGCATGGTTGTTATGAATTAATTTGTTCAACTTTAAGGAAATACCAAAACACAACAAACCAGTGGAAACGGCAACACCCAAGTAGACAATTCCGGTGATCAAAATGGCAAGAAGCGTTCCTCTGGGAATAGCCAACTGTGGATCCTAAAACACAAAAAAGTATGTTATTAAAATAATGCAGCCAAAAGGTAACCCTTGTTAAAGTGTGGGATTTGACAGTACTTACAGCAAGATCTCCTGAAATGTTTGCTCCAGCTAATATACCAGTGGCTGCTGGAAAGAAAATGGCAAAGACGGAGAAGAAGGTTTCCTCTCTAAAATCTGGGCCCATGTTTTCCCACATTATTGAACCTGAAAGAAAAAAAATATCTCTAAGTCTGGAGATAAAATAATGTTAGTAGCAGTAGGTCAGGAAAATAAAAAAAAAAGTCTTACTATCATAGCCAAAGAAGCCAAAAGATTCCTTAGCTTTGACAGCAATGAAGGTTCCAATGAAGTAATTTACAATAGCTGTGATGAGAACTACAAGCAGGAAGATCTGGGCCTGAGGAACAATCAGCCGTTTAAGCACTTTAAGCACTTCATTTGGAAGAAAGTAACCTTGTGCATGTGCCTTTAGATGGGAAAGAGTACACACCTTGGCCTCCCACTCCATGCCTGCCACTGAAATGCCCAGAAGAACAATGACTGTGATTGTGCCAATTATTCGAATATCATTGATTTGATCCGTCATGATAGCATCAGCACCCTGTGAAGACAGATATCAGTCTATATTCACTCATCATCAGACAAGCACAGCATATATGGCATATGTCATTTCCACCGAACACTTACAGCAAGAAGTTCTACAACAGTTTCAGCAAAGCCCACCACATACATGGCCACAGCCACAGCATTGGCAAAGGCAAAGATTAGACCTATAGATCCACCAAACTCTGGACCCAAACTTCTTGATATAAGATAATATGCTCCACCTGAAACAAAACAATAAAACAGACTAAACAACACTTTCAACATTTGGTCAATATAGCCCAGGGGTTTCCTTGTGTAGACGAGATCATTTCTGATATCCAAGTGAAATGTAAACACTGAAATTGCCCTCACTTGCTTGATTGTTAAAATTACAACAGTAGTAGAAGGAAAAAAAATCACCTCCTCGTACAAATCCATTGGTGGCAATGGCAGATGTGGACAGGCCAGTGATGGTGGTCACAACAGTGGCCATGCAAACAATCAGACAGGAGAGAGCTGCCAACAAACAACAGATACACATTATTTTCAACAATTATAAATCAAAGGACAAGTACGGTATTTCACAACTTTTCACTTTGGTTTCCTTGGTTTGTGAAAAGTAGCACTGCAGTCATTAGAGGAGCCTCTGTGGCTGCTCTCTGCCACATGTGCCACTTTGTAGTGATATTTAACACCCAAGTGAAGTACTATCAACATGAGCCAGCCTGAGATAGTAAAGCAGTGTGTCACTTCAGACCAAAGGGAGAAACACTGATCTAAAATGAACTTCTGAATGGCACCAACATTACAGTGTCGTGTCCCAGGGACTAGGCCTGTCACAAAAACTAATTTTGAAGCATGATATATTGCTACAGAGAAATATAATAAACAATATTGAAAGTATTTTATGCCACTAATTAAGATTAAAATAAAGCAAGATAATTTCACTAAACCATTTTCAAATAGACAGCATCATTCAAAAGCATGAGCTGCAACAAATAAATAGCAGAATTAACAAATAATTTGCCATAACAGTATTCAACTCTCTACAGCTCAAATCTTATCGTATTTTCAACAAAAATAACAAGACTTTACCCAATTTCGCAAAGAAAATATACCCACAGTAAATATTAAATGCCAAAATATATTGTTCCAGCTATAATCTATTGAACAATAAATGGATTTAGTAATTATTGATTATTGTGACAGTTAATGAGTTATAATAGTAAAGTTTAATAAGCTTCATGTATGGGCAGTGAGTGTCTTCAAATGAAAACATTTAAACATGAAATACAAATATTACCAAATAATAAATGTTTAAGTATGTGGGCAACAAGAAACATGATGCTGAGCAACACATCCCACACAAACGGGGCGTGATAACAGGGACTGATGGATCGAAGAGGAACAGAGCCTCAATAACAATGAAACTGAATGGCAAAATGAGAAATTCAATTTGTCAACTGGACAAAGGTTTATTTGGTTGAATACATTTCACAGCTCATCCAAGTTGCTTCTTCAGATCTGGTCAGACGCTGGTGGACACTGCCTTATATTTGCCTGAAGAGAAGAGCTAACGACAATGAAATTAATTTGAATCTACCACACCCACTTACAGTTTCTGTTAGTTAGGTATATGCAGTGGGAGTGGATAGTGGGGTCTTGTTAGCGTAGCCATTCATGGTCATGATGGGTGTTTTCACACCTCTGGACCTGACCTGCTGCCCTATTGTTTTCTTTGTTTTGATTTAGGTTTGAGGATAGAGTTATAGATGGGAGACAAATTATGTCTGAGACCTCAATTTCTGTTCAAGGAAGGGTGCTCTTTCTTGACAAAAATAGCCTCTTTAACTCCCCTCTCAAACCAGTTCTTTTCTCTGGTCAAGATCTGTACGTCACTGTCCTTAAAGCAGTGCTTCTCAATTATTTTCTGTGACACCCCCCCATGAAGAAGAAAAAAATTCACACCCCCTCCCTATAAATAGCATTATTTGTCTAGAATATTGTTATTAGTGCACATCTGCATAACATTGTATCCTTTTATTAACATTAAAAACACTGCACTGTCTTTTTGCACTGAGGACTCGAATATTAATGTGTTTTTAATGCAGCTTTGCGCACATTTGTTTGCGTTTTACAGAAACGAAACTTAAAACCACATTACTCATTTGCATAAACTAAAAGCACTGAAAAAAAAACCCTCTCTCCTTGTGCCGCTGAGGCGTTGGCTTCTGTCGGACTAAAGGACACAACTCAGTGGAATATACGTGCTTTTCTGTGACAGAGGATGTTCTGCTGATGGCGAGTCTGTTCTGTGCGTATATCGCATATTTAATGCCCCTGCCCAAGAGCAACAATGAGAGCGCCACAGCCAACTACTGTTGTTGATGTGCAATTACACTTAGTTCTAGTACAGTACAGCAAAAAAGCATGTTTCCCAGGGTCACACGCTCCCCCGCTGGCATCACACCGCGCCGCCCCAGGGGAGCCTGCCCCCTATTTGAGAAACACTGCCTTAAAGCAAGTGTCCACCAGCACTCTAATCAGAACTGAAGAAGCACCTTGGATGAGCTGCGAAACGTATTTGACCAAATAAACTTTGGTCCAGTTGACAAATTGAATTTCTCCTTTTGCCATGGATTCTACGACTGAGGGATTCTACACACAGTGAAACTGAATGTTGATGGAGCTGATATTCTTTGTGACTAAAGAGGGAGATAAAAATCTATTTACATACATTTGTGGGCAATACCAAACAGTGTACAGAAGAAATATTTAAACTTCAACAACTCAAAATTAGTAACAGGTACTTGACGTTTGGGGGTGCAACACCATTTTTCTGTCCTGCGGTGTGACACACCTTTAGAACAAAATCCCCAAAATATTTTCAAAAACAAAATCAGTTCTACACAACTGTTTTCACAAACACCACACATTTTGTGTAATTCTTTTAAAATTTTAGACATGCCCTGTGGTTTGTCTCTTCTTTTCACCCTGCTGACATTCAAAACAAATTTGCCATGTCAAACAATTGTAATAAATTACTTAACATGTCTCTAGTGCTAGTTGAATTCTAAAAATAAAAAGATTTAGGATGGGAGTTTAACAATTAGATTTGTTTTTTTTCCCCCTCAGGAAATACAGCTGTCATACAGTAGGATATCAAACAGGCACATGTTCAAAGTTAATCATTATAATTTTCTTCTGTAGGTTAAGCCCTTAGCCCAAGAGCTCTTCCTGGTGCATACATGTCAGATGAGCTAGATTATGGCATCAAACTGTTTTTTTTTTTTTTTTTTTATATATCTAAAGTTGTAATATTATTAAATAATGTTCACATGCTTCCCTTTATACCAGCACCTTTAAAGCCCCAGTGTGTAGGATTCGTGGCGCATAGGTGGATGGTGCTATTGCACTTTCTGTTTTAGCTACGGCAGACCTCGAGGGTCACCCGGGCGCGCCGTAACGTGGACAGCTCTCGTCCCCGTGCACGAGCCGCGCGCCGCTACTGTTTAAATAAAACGAGGTCCCGTTTTTTGGGGTTTTTTTTTCTTTTCTCATGAAAACACACATTCCCGATCATGTGCCATGACACTCTACACATCAAATGAAACCTTAGTCTCCTCTTTTTGACTATGCAATTAATTTCCCTGCACAACAATCACTCCCCGAGCACATGGGGCTTTTATACGGAAAAGCACAAAACGAGGTTAGCTTACCTTAGAATGCTTTGCACAGGTCAAACTCTGTATTTCACCATAAACTTGCTCTCAATTTGTCCGTAAGGATCCAGCGAATAAAATCCAGTAAAACAATTTAGTCCAAAACACGTGTTAGATCCATTACGACGTCTGATCCAGCAGCATGCTTGTGTTGTTTACCCAAAACCACGAGCCTTGCCGAAGGCGGAGCCCAAATGTCCTTCTGCGGCTCTCGTATTCAAAATGGCTGCCTCTGCATGGGGAGGATCCCCCTTTTATGTGACTATATCTAAGTCCAGAAGAATACTTTGATTTCATGATGGAAGTGAAAAGGCTTGGAAAACAATGTATTTTTGAATGGGTATCTTCAATTTCAGTAATTAACGGGTAAAAATCTTACACACTGTCCCTTTAAGATCTATTGAAACTTAATTGAAACCATTACTTGTTTAAATTATTAAAAATTTGTTTTAAATGAAATTATTATAGTTATTTTACTCTTCATCTATTTTTAGCTATCACTTTTTTAACTTAAACTATAACCTCTAGGAGCTTTATGTTGTATGTTTAAAAAGTCTAAATTGCTGTATATATATATATTGATGAAAGAATAGGGTGGGGGTGGGGTTAGGGTTAGCACTTTGCGCTACATTTCAAATGTATGAAAAATGCTATACAAATAAAGTTTGATTGATTGATCTATCCAACACAAGAGACTCATTCTCCCAGCTGAGGTCCTGACCAAGTATAGCAATAAGATGGAGATGGGTCCCAAGGCACCTGAAAGATGTGCAGCCCACTGCTCCTGAAAGGATGAGTGAAATGCAGAGAATAATTTCCCTACAGGGATAAATAAAGGATTAAAAAAAAAAAAAAAAAAAAAAAGTAGAATTTTAAGAAAAGTGTTACAGTCACACCTAGGGGTGGGTATTGGCAAAGAAGTCACGATTCAATTCGAATCACGATTCATATGCCACGATGCGATACTATCACGGTGCATCACGATACTTGAATTATTGCGATGCATTGCAATATATTCGACATACTTCAGTGAAAATGTACCACAAAAAAAGAGGATAACTTAAAGCCCCAGTGTGTAGGATTCGTGGCGCATAGGTGGATGGTGCTATTGCACTTTCTGTTTTAGCTACGGCAGACCTCGAGGTTCACCCGGGCGCGTGCACGAGCCGCGCGGTCCCGTTTTTTTTTTTTTTCTTTTCTCATGAAAACACACATTCCCGATCATGTACCATGACACTCTACACATCAAATGAAACCTTACAGTCTCCTCTTTTTGACTATGCAATTCATTGCCCTGTACAACAAACACTCCCCGAGCACATGGGGCTTTTATACGGAAAAGCACAAAACGAGGTTAGCTTACCTTAGAATGCTTTGCACAGGTCAAACTCTGTATTTCACCATAAACTTGCTCTCAATTTGTCCGTAAGGATCCAGCGAATAAAATCCAGTAAAACAATTTAGTCCAAAACACGTGTTAGATCCATTACGACGTCTGATCCGGCAGCATGCTTGTGTCGTTTACCCAAAACCACGAGCCTTGCCGAAGGCGGAGCCCAAATGTCCTTCTGCTAGTCTGGTTAACACCTGACCATATCACAAGTGAGATATGGGTCTGGAAACTCGCTTCGAAAAATCCCGTAGCGGAGGTGTGGTTAGCGATTGCCAACGGCCGTTTATTGGGCGTTATGAATGTCTATCATTGGGCGTATACGTAAGTCCATAGCCAATCATGTCAGTTGTCAGTTCAAACTACAAGCTTCCGTTTGTCATGTAGTACGCGTCACCGTCTTGCCACACCTCCCCCGCTCTCTGATTGGGGCCCTAAATCTGGGACTCTCGCTTGGACGAGTTTCCAGGCCGCCTTCCAGTTCGAAACGAACGGAAGCGGCCTGGGAATTCCCAGGCTATCCTTCTGCGGCTCTCGTATTCAAAATGGCTGCCTCTGCATGGGGAGGATCCCCCTTTTATGTGACTATATCTAAGTCTAAAAGAATACTTTGATTTCATGATGGAAGTGAAAAGGCTTGGAAAACAATGTATTTTTGAATGGGTATCTTCAATTTCAGTAATTAACGGGTAAAAATCTTACACACTGTCCCTTTAAATATCAGTGGCTGTGTATCTGTCTAACCGGCTGGTTAGCTCAACTGGTAAGTCATGGACTTTCCCCCTGGGGTTTGTGGGTTCAAGTCCCCCCCGGGCAATGAGCTAACCAGTGTGGGTCCTTGGGCAAGACCCTTCACGGTACTGCCCCCCGGGCGCCGAAAAAAAAAAAAAAAAAGATGGCTGCTCTCTGCTCCTGAAAAAGGATGGGTCAAATGCAGAAGTCAAATTTCTCCCGTGTGTCACTGTGTGTCATTGTGTGTGAGACCAATAAAGGCTTAAGCCTAAGCTTAATCTTAAATCTGGGTAGTGTCTTCAAATGATACATAACTCTGAACAACTCAATTCATAACTGAATTTATTGAATAACAAAAACAAATAAACCAAACCAATAACAAAAAAAAGTGCATAGGATTTATTTAAAAAATAAACAAATAATTAATTAATTAATTATTAATTAATAAAAATCGATTTTTGGCATCAAGAATCGATGCAGTATATTGTGAAAGTTAGTATCGCGATGCATTGTCATGACGATTATTTTGCACACCCCTAGTCACACCACAGGATGTTTGGGTGTTTAGTGAGGAAATACACAGAAATTAAACACAACTTTATTCTAAAACTGTAATTTATGGAATACATATTTGTGCAGAGTTGAGGTGAAATTTTGAGGAAGAAAAATATTATTTAGAAAGTAATTTAGTGTGATAATGCTGAAAATGGGCATCACATCAAGTACCCACAGTCAGATCGTCTACTTACCAATTCCGGCTTGTCCCACAATCCATGACATTCGGATGAACAACATCACACCCCAGATGTTAAGCATACAGCGAACCTAAAATACAAAGATAGTTTAGTAGTCCAAGCGTTTCCATAGTTTCTCAGAAAATGTGTTATTGTCCATTACATAATACTGATGCAAATATACATGACAAGTGTATAAAAGCAAAGTAGAAAAAAAGATCTGATTAAACTCTAGAGGAAGAGAATATTTTTAATGTCAAATAAAGTTGAACAAAGCAACCCAGAGCCACCAGAAGTTGTGATGAATTCATGTCAGTAAATGCTGACTCACATCTGAGGCAAATATGGGCGTTCTTCATGTGGTTTAACAACCACCAGCATCTCAGTCTCCTGTAATTCCCACTTACTTTACAAAATCCACAACCCAGTGTAATAAACACATGTATCTAAAGTAAACAGTGCCACACTTCTCAACTCAACTCTGAAAGCACTACACTGAAAGCACCACCACACTGAAAAGTTTGCAGATAACACCAAGTATATGCTGTTTTGAAACCCAGGTCCACTCACCAGGACACCCTTTATCCAGCCGAACTTGACCACCCCTTTGGACTCTGCGGCCTCCTTTGCAGCAGCCTCTTCAGCAGGAGTGAGCTCATCACCATTGGCAAATCCATCCTCAAATGGCTCCTAAAAAACAATATTTTTTTAATTATTTTTTTGTTTAATAACCACAATAAATTCAGTGTAATTAGTTACTTAGATGTACTCTCATTCTCTCCAGTCATTGCGTAGAGAGAATTGTATGATGGCATTCAGGATGCATGTCCTGTCATTTAAAACACAGGAAGCCTCTCCCTGTGAACAGACAATGACGTGACGTTGGTGGCCTCTCCACCAAGTTGTACATAAAATGTTTATAGAGTTGTTAAAGAACTGCCCAGTTGTGCCACTACACAATCCAGCTTTGAAGAAACCTGGCCTCACACAACTGTCTTAAAGCCAATAGGAAAATTGTGTTTTGGCCCTCAGACAACCCAGTAGCTCATACACCTTCTAGTGAAGGTGTATGGGGTTTAAAACACAGTGGAGCACTTCTTGTATTACTAGATGGCATCACAAGGTGGACTACAGTGTTTTCAGTTTGAGAGGAGAAATCAGCCTAAATATGTAGGGTTAGTGTGTTACACATGTATGAATTAAACAAAACAAAATTTCAGCTATGTTTCTGATGAATGAAACAACATATAACATAGATGAGAAATTGCATAATATGGGCCCTTTAAGGTTTAACTGCAAACACAATTTCTGCCCTGACATGTTGCTCATTTCCTCACTTTTGAGACACAATACTAGGCTTGGAATGATGCTGATAAAGTGATATCAAGGGCACTTTATTGTACCTCATGTATCACAATGACACATAACATTTCAAGCAAATGTAAGAGCCTCAGTGCTCTTGATAAGACAAGGGCAACACTTGCCCTGTTCACAGAAAAAACTTGTGCCGGTAAATAAAATGTCCATTTGCATGAATTTGTTTGGCATGAATGACCTCTGTGGTATAGATTGCCCAGACCATTGGTTGTATTTATAGGAGCGGAAACCAGTGTGGGACAGCAATGGACTGTGGTCTCCACACCATTGATCTAGCCCCAGCATGTCTAGCCCTGGGCTTCCTCGTCATTGATTAAAACAAGTTAACATGAAACTGGACAGTTAACCAACTCAGAGTAAACCAGCTACAATATATCAGACAATTTTTTAAAAGCCAGTCCTACTTCAACCATCAATAAAAAGTAAGATATGTTTTGGTTGCCCGGTTGCAGAGTAATGTGAGGAGAAAAGGAAACATGACCCACATGTGTATAAAGCTCTCTCAACAGATAGACCCTTTTACAATGACATTTAAATAGCTGCTCTAAATTATCAATGAGTGGCAGGGCTGGGCATGCAGAGTGGCTCCACCTGAGCCATCTGTCACCGCATGTGCTCCTGATGACTCAGCATCTCTGCAGGGGCCGGGATTACACATATGGCCTCATTACAGTCCCGTCATTATTTTATCAATTTGTTTTGTACAATTTTAGTGTTCATTTTTCAACCGGAACATTGTTCGGGAACTTTGGGATTGATAACTTGACCACTGTTGTGTGTAGAATCCCTCAGTCATCCAGGTAGAATCCATGGCAAAGGAAAAATTAAATTTGTCAACTGGTCAAACATTTATTTAGGTCAGTTTAGACAAAAGAAAGATTGCAAATGTATATTTGTGCTAAAAGAGAGCTGTGGAAGTGCTGTTGATAACTAACCAAAGCCAGATGCTCAGGGAAAGTACATGGGAAGCTTGGTAGGAGACTTCAGGATGTAATTTCAGAGGAACATAAACAGGTAGCGTGTGTGTTATTATAATCCTTCAGTGTGTGGTACAAAGATGAACAAATACTTTCACATACTATATCACATGACAGTGGAAAACACAGGTTTGAAACTCAACATTTTGCCCAAGAGAGTAGACTTTTCTCTCATTGTGCATGCATCTGTCCATTCAGTTCACTAGGGCTACAGCACAGCATTCAGTGTGCTTTCCTCACAGTTGCTATAGGTAAGTGTGTTACTGACAACTGTTTTTCATCTATTGTTCATCAAGAGGAACCCCCAAGGAGATATGGACAGTCTTGGCATAAGAGTGAAGTCATAATATGGTGTCGCTCGATGAAATGACGCACAAACTGCTAATGGCCTCCAGAAAAGAGCGGTTACATGGGACTGAGCTGCCACAACAAAACTGACAACAGGCCATTATACACTCTTCACTCACTGTTTTGGTCATGACATGAGACATGAGGCCTGCCATTTTATGTTCAAATTAGTCATCTTAATATGAGTATACTGGTGGAAGCATGAAGATTTTAAACACGAGGATGATATTTGTGGTTTGAGACTATAGTTACTTATCAGAATAATGTAGTGTGTCCAACATCCACAGAGGTCATCAAACTCATGCAATTGGGTCATATTTGAGTGTTAGTGATTTATTTCACCTGCAGGAGAGGAATGCAGAGTTACTGGTTTGAACAAAAAACATGTTTTAGACTAAACTAAACCAGGCAACTCCAAGACCTCCTGACATTGAAGGGAGTAATGAAAACCTTCATTCATGAAGCAAATCTTTTAGCCAGTAGATTTACTGGTTGGATGCAGGAAAATTCAAAATGGGTGCTACTTTACAGTATCTAATATGTGTCTTGGCCTACGGCAAACAGCCTTGCTCTGTCCTGTACAGTTTATCTGCTGTCCAGGTAAAATGGTGGCTGTGAAACTGAGTTGCCCTCAAGAAGAGCATATGGTGCAAAAGTGACACAGGATGACTTAACCAACATCATCTACATGGCTGAAGCCACACAAAGGGCGACTTTACTCAACAATGGCAAAGCATTGAGAGCTTAGCACGCCAGTCCAAACTGTACCATGATGACTCTCCACAAGACTCACTGTAAAGATGGGTTCCCCTGAAGGGTTCCCCTGATGGCCCAGAGTTGCTGTAACCAGGAGTTGCTTTATCAAATAGTTCTATTATGATCAAATGAATATTGAATTAATTTAACTACAATCAATCAGGCATACCCCAAAAGTTATTATTCAATTATAACTAAAGCCCTGCCTTACCACTGCCAGATAACCTTTACAATAATGGCATTAACTACAGACATGCAGCAGAAGCCTGCACATGAGTCTTATCAGTTACATAAGCTGCCTGCTGTCTCAAAATTACCTCAGCTTACTAGTCCAACTGCATATGGAAACAGCAAGAGAGAAACTAACAAAACTGCAGTCAACAATAGAGCATAGAGCTCATCTTTACCAATCTATTTATTGACCTTTATTACTTATCAGGATAGTCCCAGTGAAATTAGAAATCTCTGTCAGGGAAGCCTGGCCCGAGAGGGGACATCTTTTTAGTTGTATTGTCTACAGTTTGACATTTCCATGTCCTCCAATGAGTATTTGTGAGGGACAAGGACATTTGTCAAAAAGTATTTAAAATACATTTTAAAAAGCTACTTATTCAGTTATTTAAATATTTAGGTTGAACAGGAAACAATTTAGATTCATTTGTTGACAAAAGCTCTCAAGCGCAAAACTCCTGACTTTGATCTAAAAGTACTGGACAATGGACTATTTGGGGTGAAGTTAGTGGTTCACATGTGTGTGTACTGAGTGTGTACAGTTGTTTAGATGTGCTGTTTTCACTCTGATCTGAAGCAGACAGTTCCATGACGACAAACAACTTTCTGAGCACTATATGGATAATGTGTCTGCACATATGTACTCCATATGGTCGTTTACGTCAAACTGGTAGCACTTTAAATATTCAAGTTAACCTCTAACACAATGAGATGCTGAACTGTGTTACTAGTAAAATTAAAGTGTTAAAGATTGTTTCAGAATAACTCCATTAAAAGGTCTGTTTCAATTCAAATTGACACTCAGGATATAAAACTATTTATATTAGGGATGCACCGAAATGAAAATTTGTGGCCAAAACCGAAAAAAAATTAAACATTTGGCCAAATATTGAAACCGAAACAGAGTATCAAATGCAGTTAAGTTTTTCAAAAAAAAATTTAATATTGCATAAATAGCCTAGAATACATTTTAACATGTTTTTAAAGAAAGTCAATGTTTATTTAATATTCTTTAAATATTCCAGTAGCCTTTTCAGTAATTTTAAAGCATTTTAATAAAAGCGCCAGATCACAGCATCACTGCACGTTGTTTATGTCATAGCGTCACACGCCACTATTCAGCCTTACTTTTAACTCACTCCACTGAAAGCCTTTTTTTTCCAATATTCAGCCGAATATATTCGATTGCCGAATATTTGTTGCATCCCTAATTTATCCTTAAAAAAAAAAAAAACTTCAACATTTATGGTTCCCCAATTTTGAACTGTGAGAACATGTTTTACTTCGTCCCCACTTCTCTCACTCTGTTGTTGCACCATCACAGATAAACAACTACCTTGGACAGTCATAGGCACTTGATTCTGAATGGTTCACTTTACATTATACTGTGTGGTGTAAAGGGTGCCATCCTGGATCTAGCAGAAAAAGTCAGGAACAGGCTCGTAACTGACTGACTCTGACTTTACAAAGCAAATAAGAGTTTTACAGAGCTACAAAGTTAGTGTCTGCAAAAAGTGCTTTCGTCACCTCTTTTCATAGTGTTCTCAGTCTCATACACTGAAAGGATAATGAGGTTAGTGATGGAGGTTTTTTGGATACAATGGAAAGATCAGTCTGAGATGTTGGTGCAGTGATATCTGATCACTTCTGATACAAGCAAAAAGATAGAAATAGAAATCAGAGAAATTGATATCTGGAGAGCTAAAAATGCTTACCTCTGCAATGTAAAATAATATACTGGACATTGTTATATCTTATTCACTGGCACAAAGTTATACTAGCTCTGATTCAACAACACACTCAAAACGTTACATTTGTTATATGAGGCTAAACATGCATTTTACTGTACTGGTTCCAAACATTCATTGTACATTTCATATTATGTTCTTTGCATGACTGAACTTTTATAGATTCAAAAATGAAAAAGTAAATTTAATTCTAGTACAAAGGGAAGCTTGCAGCAGATTTAAGTGAGGCTAACACAGTAGCTGCTAGCTTTGTAATGAAGCGATACAGAGTTCTTAAAATCAGAATGAATCTAGGAGAGCTAGGAGACCTCTGTATGACAATAAAATGTTGAGATGGCCTTCACACGCAGGATTACAAATGGAATAAAGGACTGTACATGTGGTAGTTAGGTCAATCTGAGCACTGTGGTGACATCAGTAGTTATGAACACTGCTGGCTTTGGCTTTTCTTGCCTTTTGATCTTTTAGGTCTTGTTGGTGACACTTGCACTGAGGGGCAGCTGGTATCATGCGAGTGCAATGTCAATATTAGTCCCTCATACCGTGACAGAGCCCCAAAGGCAAAGTATGTGTGTGCCCCGGAGTACTGAGCTTAGCAGAGTGCCAAAGGCACATCTGATAGAGAGGACTTCATTGTGGGCCACAGGAAAGCATTGTTTTGGCTGGTAAAAAAAAATCCAGCACATATAGAAAACAGGAGGATTTTTGCCAGCGGAGGACTTCTGCCTGCATACTTGTGAGATTTACTGTGCTCGGACTCACATTTGGTATAAATCAAATACCTAAGAGCCACAGTTTGGACACATTTTCTAGTCCATTCTTCTTTTGCCTCTCTTTTGCCTGTTTCAAATTTGGGGCGTGGTATTCAGTTAAATAGAGGGCTGAAAAAGCATCCACCTCCATTCTATTGTAAATGTATCGATTACTAAAAATATTTAGTATCTAAAAAAGAATTACAAATATAAGCCATCTGGATAAAGAAAATGAAATATGAAACAAAGGGTCTTAGGGCTGCAATGATTACTCGAGTAACTCGAGTAACTCGAGTACAAAAAAAATAATCAAGGCAAATTATTTGCCTCGAGGCTTCGTTTAATTTTCA
Organism: Paratrypauchen microcephalus; assembly: GCA_036785185.1. Taxonomy (NCBI): domain Eukaryota; kingdom Metazoa; phylum Chordata; class Actinopteri; order Gobiiformes; family Gobiidae; genus Paratrypauchen; species Paratrypauchen microcephalus. Next base: position 14,155,176 of record JAVJIX010000004.1, on the reverse strand, counting down.
TCACGTGGCGTTATATTTCAATTCATGCATGATCGCGGCATTGTCAGACTACTGCGCTGTTCGGATAGACTGCATCACTGTTTCCATTTACATAAAAAACTATTTAAACATTTATAAATCTTTTATCTATTATCAGGAATGAAAGAGTTCTGCCTTTTAGTGGATCTCCGCTTTTTTTTTTCCAGCTGTGGGGTCATTTTTTTATATATATCTGTGCAAATCCATTGAGGAAAAAACTGTGTGTATATGTATAGTTGTGTTTAGGGTCGCCAACCGTCCCTTGAAAAACGGAATCGTCCCGTATTCAGAAACAAAAGTACGTGTTTCGTATTAAACTTCGCGAAGCTTCTGACTGCAGCCCGCGAGCGCGCGCAGCTGTTTCGCGAGAGAGACAGAGAGAGAGAGAGGAGACAGAGAGAGAAAGAGAGATAATTAGATAGAACATGCATCATTTGTACTGTCCAGGCATGTTGTGCCTTGTATTGTTTTATATTAATTTATATAGTTTTAAGTTAAGCATGACAGATATTTATTTTATTCTGTTAATCTTATTATTTTGTATTAAAAATAAATTGCTAATAATTATTTATTTTCCATGTGTTCTTATCACTCAATATGCACCTAATTCAATTCAGGTTTAAGTCAAATAGATTTTTAAAAATCCCTTCAAGGAACAATGGAAATATACCAAAGCATTTACAGTTTAGGGCTGTCAGTGTTCAACTACAGTGTGAAACTATGTGAAAGAGGGGTAAAGGTGTAAAGTGGAGCAGATCTCAAGATTTGTACCAGGTATGTGTATGTCACCACTACCTGTTAATAAAATGTGTTTTTTTTTGTGTGCTTTGATTTCAAAATTCCCCCAAAAAAAGAAAAAAGTATGAATCATTAGAGTACTCAATTACTCGAAAAAATAATAGAGTATTCGATTCCAAAAATACTCGATAGTTGCAGCTCTAAAGGGTCTAGAATCCCGATCACGACAAGACAGCACCAAAGATTAAACATCTCAAGGTATATTAGATAAAGAAACAACTTCAGCATTGTTTTAACTCCCTGGGTTGAAAGTCAGTTTACCACAAAGCCAATGGTCTCTCTGATGCTTCAGAGTCTATATAAAAATGACTGGCTGGCATTTTAGCATGTCCCCGAGTTCTCAGATGTCAGGGCTGGGCCTCCAGTAGTATTATGTAGGCTGAACAGAAACATGTAGCTCATGATTTTAAGTTACACTTCCTGCCTAAAGGGCCTGTGCCTGACTAATTTCTTTTTGTTCAGAAAAAAGCCTTTTACTCTATACAGTACAAAAGCATAAATATACTATATATACACTGTAAAGTATAAAAGCAGCTACTGGTGAATAAAATGCTTTAAAGCCATATTCATTGATGAAAACCATATGGAAGCAACTACCTAGGACATATGATTTTATCATTAAGAGCCATGTGGAGGCAACTGCCTGTGAGCTGTGACTATCCCAGACAGTATGTTCTGTCAAAGTCAAAGTGTTAGGGCTCCAAAATCCCATACAGGCCCTTAAATCAGTATTTGAAACAGCAAAAATACCCATTAGTGGACTCAATTAGTATTTCCCCATTCCTTTTTTAAAGAAATTCAATCATGACAGCTTCCCTAAGAATAACTGCCTTTTGGCTTCAACAAAATGGCAATGACAAGAATCCACTCTCACAAGTAAAAACACATTTCCCATTTTAACTTTCTGCAATCTACAGAAAGCAGATTTGTACATCATTTTCCTGTGCAATGTGTCACTGTACTTCCTGTTTATGTTCTAAACAACACACTGTGATCATTTTAGATAAGAGTAAATGATGTAGCTACTCGGGGGATACAGAACCCCCCTCCCCCCTTTACTGCACCTCATCTGTCACGAGTATTGGTCTTAGGGGGCAGGACTACGGCTACTATTTCTGACAGCAAGCTCAGAGTGACGCACTGAGATGTTAAGGGCACATGAAAGGAGACCTCAGCTGACCAAAGAACATAGAGCAGGGAGAACACAGTGTCAGACTGTGAGGGGTGTGTGCTCCACCACAGCTGTAAGATCATCCGTGTCCACACAAAATGACTGCATCGCCCCTCAGCCCAGGGCAACCTCTGCTTCCTGTTTCAGAGCACAACCTTAAGGGTAGCAGACAAAGATGTGAAGTGAGCAGTGTGGAAACTCTGGAGGAGGGAACAATCTGTACAAGAAAAAAAAAACACTCACAGAGGTGGCATTGTACAGCTCACCTCAGAACAGCTCCCAGACGCAAGTAAAATGTTTTGCCAGTACATGCTGCCTAGTTGGGAGTCAATTTTGCCTGTTTATAAACAAATAATGACATGTTAACAGTAAATTAGACCAAATGGGATGCAAGAGTTTTCTGGTGAAATGACGCAACACTCTCTATGACCCCCGAGGCATGTACTACAAAGCTGGATTGGAGAGTTAGCAAGGTAACTTTAGAGTTAACCCTGGTTTAGCTGTACTACGGTGCTACAAAGCTGGATCTATAGGATCCTCAAATGAATGGCCCATGGCTTGTAGGTGAACATGTACTGCAGATATATATATATATATATATATATATATATATATATATATTATATATATATTATATATATATTATATATATATTATATATAATATATATATATATATATATATATATATATGCAAATTATCGATTAATTCATTAATTGATAGTTAATTGACCTTATCGATCGATTAACGATTAACTGATAAGCGGCGTTTTTCACCTGAATTTTAGTGTTTCAATAGGGTCTTTAAGAATATAAACTATAGTAACATAACACTGAGTCATAAATATATCATAGTATTATTATATTGTATATTCCTCAATTAATTATTCCTTAGTAAAAAGCAGACAAATGTATTGATGCTGAATAACAAAATACAGTAATCCCTCGCTCTATCGCGGTTCTTTTTTTTTCTTCTTTTTTTTCTTTTTTATAGTGTTACATTGTGTTCTGTCCTGATTGGCTAAGAGACTAGACCAGGACTAAACGTGGACTGGACCAGGTCTAGACCAGAACTAAACCAGGTCTGGACCAGAACTAAACCAGGTCTGGACCAGAACTAAACCAGGTCTGGACCGGGTCTGGACCGGGACTGGACCAGGATTGGGCCGCTGCGTGCCGCTGCTGGTTTCGTGCGGCTGGTTTGTGGCTCGGGGCCCGGGCCGCAGGCCAGCCGCGCGGAACTCGGGGCCCGAGCCGCGGGACCAGCAGCGGCACGTTGCAGCGCATTCCTGGGCGCCGCGGTTCGATCTCGCCTCGCGGGTACACCCGGGGCTGCTGAGCAGTGCCGTTGGTGCCTGCGGCCGGCTGTGAGTCAAGCTTGGCGCAGCGTGGTGCGCGGTTGCCTTGTTTCGTGACCACGCGGGTGCGCGTGTCCGCGATTAGCGATTAATTACAATTAATGCATTTTGTTCGACTAACGTCTTAATCGACAATTAATCGGACTTTAATAAATAGCAATAAAACACATTTTTAAACAATTGTAGTGGTTTTTATTTGAAAGTTGATATCAAAACACGACACTGACCCCGATTTTGCGACATCAAAGTCTGATAACAAGCCGAGAGAGCACACTCGCGGCGCAGCTCGGGCCGTGCAGCACCAGAAGAGCACACAAGCTCGCGCGGCCCCGCACACATGTACAAGTTTAATACGAGACATGTACTTTTGTTTCTGAATACGGGACGATTACATTTTTCAACGGACGGTTGGCAACCCTAAACACAATTATACATATATAATACACACCCAAAATTTCAACGTATTTGGAAAAAAAAAAAAAAAAAATTACCACGCCGCTAAAAAAAAGCGGAGATCCGCTAAAAAGCGGAACTCTTTCATCCCTGTGTTTGTGACGCAAATATATCACTTTTTGTACAAATGTTGTTTTGAGAAGGAAAAACAAGCGTTATCAACTGTCCTGACTAACTTACCGGAACTACGTTCACGAGCTACGGAACCGGAGGAGAATTGGGCCCAGATCATGCTGTCATGGGTAAGTCAGTGTTAATCTCACGACACTGTTGAAGGGGATGCCATACAGATTCACATAAAAAAAACGCACTATCCCTTTAATAAAAGGAGCTTTTACATCAGATTAAGCTCAAAGTTAAGCACATTGTAACAACTCCCACCAAATCTGCACATAACTCCAGGCATTCACGACAACAGGTGGCAGGGAGGGGGTTTACAGCAATACAAACCCACTTCACTAAGGAGACGCTCATTAACTAAACAGACACTGAAGCGCCAGTATAACCACACAAATGTCACATGATCAGATCCACTGGGGTTTGACAATGGTCCATTTGATCTGAATGTTTTACTCATTGCTGGATGATGGAGTTACATTGTGGGTGGTATCAATATTAAAGTGCTTTCTGCTTGATTACTCTGCAATGAATAAATTGCCATGTCACTACTCCCCTTCTGGCCAGTTGGACCTACAGCAGTCTGTTTGTGTCACTTGTGGCCCCATACAATAAGACAATAAGACATTCCAGAGTGTCTCTGCCGGTTACCTCTCATCAAACACTGTCCATTGAGTTCATCCACAGGGTGTCCTCATCTTTACTGGCACCCAGCTTCTCTCTGTAAGTTGAACTGCCCCAACACTGCACTGAATGACCCATCGATTGCTTTGAACAAATCAATTAGCACAGTGGAATTTCCATTCAGTGCTTCAAATCCTCTTCACTGTCCACCCTCTGCAGTCGGGTCACCATGACCTTCAAGGTAGGATAAACTCTAGTGAAATTTAAAGTCCAAACTCCATTTTGGAAATACTGAGCCAAACAATACTGCCTCTGTGGATGAGAGCCAGCAGGAGCTAATTAAAAGTCGGTGTCACTAATCAGCTCGTCTTGTCAATCTGCAGCAGTAATATTGGGGTAATGAGAAATGTGTACGTCTCTTAATATTGTACAGACCAAGGGCATTAAGACATGCTGGACTCTAGACCACAAAGGAGGGCCACTGTTACATAACCAGAACAGCCTTTCATCACAAAGTACTTGACAGCAGGATGTGGAACAGCTTTTCAGATCTATGTCAGATTAACAAACTCAAGTGATAAAGAATATTTTTCACTGTTGCCCTCTAACTACAGCAGCTCCAACTAGGCCTGTCATGATAATTACCATATTGACTAATGTCCAATGTACTAGAAGGAATATGTTAGATGGAACAATAATTTTTGGAGGTCATTTTTTTTGTTATTCTTCTGTTACATTTGAGCTGCAGAGGGTTGAACTTCTATTATTCATTATAGATACAGGATAACTACTAGTGTTTCATTATGCTACTTGTTTGTTGCAGTTTGTGTAAAACCATATTTTACATTTTAGAATAGTATTCTGGGACAATTACTTTCAATATTGTTGTTTATTGTTTATAGTTTATATTTTTTTCAGCAATAGATCATACTTCAAAATGTGTTATTGTGACGGGCCTAGTGCCAGCCAAAGCATCCACTTCCCCCAATCAAACCTGGGTGTCCACAGAAAACTAACAGTCGGCCTAACAAGTCAACATCATTTCAGTATCATCATTTTCTCACCAGTGAGCATGGACTGCAACCCATGGACTGCAACAAACAACCTTAGGAACTGCACAGTTAAGTGTGAGGCTGACATTTTACTGTTACACAGACAAACATGCATTAGCTGTTGTTTGTAACTGTATTTCCTGCACATATATTGACTGACTAAATGGGCAGCATGGATGGTATTGCTTGGAGGCAATTGCTTCACATTGAGGCATTAAGAGCATAAAGTGAATCTGGAAAGAACATGCTTTACTCATCACTTCTCTAATGAATGCATGTTGTAATTATTTAAGAAGCAAAACAGGACTATTTTAAATGTACAATATCTGGGGAAGGTTGAAAAGCCTGCCGAGACCTGAAAATGCCTTGGGGTCAAGAGAATAACTTAACCATCGAAACCTGTTATGTATCTTAAATACCCTATGACTAAACAACATGCATGCCTCTACTGATAAGAATACGTCAACCTATTCGTAAACAGCATCATTTAGAAAGTATGGACTAGAGAAGATTGCCAGTTAGTTAACAAGTGTGCCCACCAAAACCTTGACCTGTTTCTATGTGTTGTCATGACATGTGCAGCTTAAAAGCATGTTTTTTGTAATGATGATGAAGTAATGTGTCAAAGAACTTTAGCAGCAGTACAGATTAAAATCCATAGTTGATAAAAGTGCTTAATCTATCGATTTAAACTGTCCATCAAAGCACTCTGAATTGAGCTTGACATTACATTTGCACATGCAACTATCAAGTAACTTTTTACTTAATATGTGAAGAATCCCTCAGTCGTCCAGGTAGAATCCATGGCAAAAGGAGAAATTCAATTTGTCAACTGAACAAAGTTTATTTGGTCGAATACGTTTCGCAGCTCATCCAAGCTACTTCTTCAATTCATGAAGAAGTAGAACTGAAGAAGTAACTTGGATGAGCTGCAAAATGTATTCGACCAAATAAACTTTGTTCAGTTGACAAACTGAATTTCTCCTTTTGCCATTTTTACTTAATAGCTGACAGCAGGACCCAAGCACTAGAACTCAAGCAGTAAGTCACTAGCTGGTTTGACGACTTGACTTGTTAGAGAGAATACAAAGACATGAAGATGCCAAATGCTCTTAATCAAAAGGAATTATCACTTAGTAAACAATTTTATCATTTACTGTGTTTGACATTTTGTCAAGCACGTTTTCTCAACCATGTACTTTTGCAAACTTGACAGCAAAAGTAAAGCTCTGTAGAAAGGCCAATAGCAACATTTATTCAGTAAAGGTTTTATAAAGTCACTAGAGAGCAGCTACTGTGTGCTTAGGCTGCACATGTTCCATGTGTTTCGGTACACTCCCGGGAGGCTGCAGCGTGGATTCAGGCTGGATGTCACACATCGGCTTTAAACGGAGCTCTAACCTTCACCACGTGTCTGTTTAACCCCCTTTACCAAACACTCACGCAGTCCTCACGTCCATTTATGGGGCTTACCTTGTCCAGCTCGTCATGTAGCTCGGATAGGGTGGGTCGGATCAGCTTCTCCCCGAGGGGCGCCGCCGTGTGTCGGTAGAAGTCGATGTTTGGAACTGCATCGATGGTGTTGTGGCCGAAAGTCCTCAGGTAATAGGTGTTGGTGTGGGTGTCGTAGTGGTAGTGATGCTGTCCCCCAGTGGATGAGTGCAGGCTTGTCTCGCTCATCACCGTGTCCCCGTTTTGGACCCCATCACCCTCGGGAGAGGCCGCCCCGCTGGCCCCACTCGGGTCCGCGAAGTTTACCACCCGAAAGCGGCCTTTGGCTTCCTCTCCCGCGGGCCCCGAATCAGTTTCGGTGAGACCCCCAGCGCTGGCCTTATCGCTGGATGGGACGGTACTAGTATCTGAGTTCGGAGATTTTTCCTCTGTTGCTCCAGCTGCCTCCGCTACAAGATCCACTTGAAACCGACTCTGGCTGGGAGTCGGACCAGCGGGCTTCGGCCCCGCATCAGGGGCTAGTAAATCCCCCTCAGTCGTGGCGGAAGGCGTGGAGGATGGTGCTGACATGGCACACCGAGTGCGCGTAAAAACCCTAAAATAAAGGCGTTATGGCGGCTATCTAGAGGAGGAAGATCTAAACGTCGCACCAAACAGCTTCCTATTTCCAGCCAAGACCGTGCTGTGCTTGGACATAAAAGAGCGGCAACTACGGCACGCTAGCTGCCACGGAGCATGAGGCTGTGTGAGGCTGTAGAGGCAGGAAAGTTTCGACCACTCTCGTCTTTGTTTCCTCCTAACACCGGAGTCGGTCCTCAAGTCCCCGCTAACAGCTGGACCGCTGTCTGCTGGTCCGCTATCGGCTGTGCTCTGGTGAGGCTGGAGATCAGGGCGGGATGCTGTTGTCGACCTTGCGGCAGCTCCTCCTAGACTCCCCGAACTGCTCTCGCCGCTATTATACACACTGCAGTCGGCATCACTGTAGGGTGGGCGCCCACTGAGGCGAGTATCGCGAGATGCCAACGATCCCGTCGCTTTATGCGAAGGGTTGAAGTGTCGCGAGAAGACGTCACAATCCCTAAACATTGGGCGTGACGTTATCAGTTTCCATAGAGGGAAGGGCGCAGTGGGAGGGAGCGAAACTCCACGAGTAACTGTAGGAGTCTACTACTACCGCGTGCACGCTCAGTGATGCTGCACGTGCACTTTATGTCCATCCTGCACCTATAGTCTCTGTACATCACCTAATAATTGTGAAACGTGTCATGTTTTTCACATGCAATATTCGCAGCGTGTTGGTATAGCCTACAAACTTGAAAAACATCCAAAATGCATATTAGAGCTCCCTTAAAGAACAGTAGGGGAGACAGGACATGGTATAAAGCAGGACCGGTTAGCCTACTCCCTCTCAACTAAGCAGAAGCCTATTTAAGAAGTGGGTTTTTGTGGCTAATACATATTCACATCATGTAAAAGTTAAGGCAAAAACGTTAAACATGATGTATCATTCTTCCACCTGTATTTGAAGTATAATTCCAAATGCAAAACAAAACAATGCAAATGCAAAACAAAATAATCAGCAAAACTTAATGACTCCTATGTGGTCATACTTCCACCAATGCAGACATAGTTAAGCACATAAAATCCATTATAAATTGCCTGATTTGCTGCTATGTTGTCCTATTGATCTCTCTATTGACTTTTACATAGTGCAGACTAAGACTACGTCAGCTCCACTTAAATCAGTTTAACTACATTAATGGAGCAAATTAACCAAAATGCATATACGTCTGTTGGAACATGATACCAAAGAAAGTGGCATTATCCACATAAGAGACAATTTATTTTAATTACAGTCACCTTCACAATCTCACACAATAATGCAGGCGAAAGAAGATCCCTTATTGTTTTCAATAGCAAATTAGATGTAATGCATGTTGATATGAGTTTTTAGCACTAACAACTGCTTTTGTCATGTCTGATTTGGGATAGAAACCTTTGCCCTCTAAACAACACGTGCTTCAAAGTGTTGTTATGTATTTCTGACTCTCAGCTGTTGTGTAAATATCTGATGATGTTATATATAATAATGGTGACAGCTGCTACAAAAAGAGCACAGAGCAGAACAGTGGAAATACAGTATTCAGACAAACATTTGCTGTTTGCTCCCATGCTGTTATATGTACAGGGTTTAGTGTACAGCTTTAGGCGTACATTTTCTCCAAAAGGTAAATTCAGAAGTAAGTAACAACATAAAAATTGGTTGTCCTTCCAACTTGCACAACTAGGCCACATAGTATCATACCTCCCCTTACATTTTTTAAACTCTTACACTGTATCATTTTGTCAGCTTCTTTTGGTTTGACAGAACTGAACACAAAAGTTTAGTGTAATTTTATTTTTCCCTAACCAATAATATACATTTGACAATAAAGCAATGAAAATGGAAAAGTTACATACATTCAGAAGGTGTTAAGTTGGTAATACCTCACAACAATAGTATCTAAATAATTGTGTGTTTGTGTGTCGACAAGCTTCTTTTGTTTGGTTAGGCAGCTCTTTTGTTGTTGCAAGGAGGAGGGCCAGAGCTACAGATCTTCACGCATAATGTTTATCCTCACCTGTTAAGGGTGGGTAGGGCCACTTGAAATGAAACCCAAGACCTGAGTGCCTTGACTGTTTCATCTGAGAAGATGTCTGTCGTTTTAACATAATCAGAAACAAGCAAACTCACTAGTGCATGATTGGATGGAATGTAAAGAACCAATATTTTTATGTGCAATCAATCTAAACCAGTCCAGAGGATATTTAGATTGTGAGTAACACTGGACTGGACCAGGGCTAAACCAGGACTAGAACATGTCCAAACAAAAAGAACAGAATTAAACTAGGCTCAAACCAGTACCAAAGAAGTGCACATAAAGTACAGTATTACAGTATTGACTGTTTACATTATTTGCTTTGTTTTGAAAATGTACTGAAAATCATATATTCAGTGCTTACTTAAATCTGATTGCTTTAATTATACTTGACTAATGCATTCATGATTTCAGTGACTCCACCCACTCCGAAGAGTCACAGATCCCTGTCAGTGGAGTTACTGCACCTTGAGCTGTGGTCAGGAGTTGCAGTCCTCCTGGTTGCAGCTGTACAGTGGGGTGTCATGCTGATAATCACACTGTGACAGGCCCAGCCGTATCTGTTGTCAACAGTGCAGAAGGTCAGACCCCCCATATAGTTGGTCCTGCTCATTAGCTGCAAGAGCGCTAATCCGGTTAATGCAATGCTCTGTGCAGATGGCGATCATTACTGCAGCTAACTCCCTCTCTCCTACTGCAGGGTGCACATATTAAATATCAAGTATCATTTGGCCACATAATGACATCACTAAAATCCTTTATTTAATTGGAATAGTCAGAGGCAAAAGCCATGATAAACCTTGCTCTCTGAATTATCTCATACTGGATATTGATCACAATGTGGTCAATAATGCACATGTGAATTGATTCAATGCCAAAGGGAAACTTTTCATTGTTAGAAAGACATTGATGTTCAACAAGAGATACAGAGCAAACAGCACAAATACTCTTGGTGTAAATTATTGATACTTTGCAACTGATGTGTGGTATGTGAGGCTAACTGTAGGCTCTGCTCTGCTCTGTCTGAAGCTCTGTTATTCAAGTTAGACTTTAATCTGAGTTTTATTTTATTCTAACACAATCTGACCATAAAGAACTTCATTGTCATTTACAACAGGTGAGCTGATTTATGCTGTTAAACAAGTCCTCACATAACATTACAGTCACAAGCCAGCTAGCATTAGCTAATATTTTTTTCATTTAGGCACTCTCACCTTTTTTGATGAAAATCAAGCACCTAAACATGACCATGGATGCTCGGACTGATCACAGGCTCCTAAAAATGTGTAAATGGTAAATGGTTACATTTTTATGTAGCGCTTTTCCTCCTTCAAAGCACTCGAAGCATTTTACAACAAGGAACCACTCACCTGTTCAGACAATCCTACACCACATAACAGTCACTTTCACCATCTTCCAGTTTTTGTATTTGTATTTTATTATCTTTGTATTTTAAGTATTTTTATGTTTTAACTTTGTTTTGTACAGTGTCCTTGGGTGTCTTGAAAGGCGCTTTTAAATAAAATGTATTATTATTATTATTATTACCCATCCACTCACACATTTACACACCAGTGTACGCAGACACTGGAGTCGAGGTGGGTTAAGTATCTTGCCTAAGGACACAATGACAGTATTCATCTGTGGGAGCTGGAATCACACCAGCCTGCCTGTGGATCAGTGGATCTGACCACTCAACTAATGATGTTTTTTGTCGAGAGCAGGATTGTTGTGTTGTATAATGCATTTAGTATTTTTTTCCTGAGCTTTCAGATGATCTTAAAACGCTAACCCTTATTTGGCCCTGGTCAACATTCCACCTATACACATAAATGTAGAACACCACCAGCATGATGTCACTGTATACTTTGGCACTGGAGGCATTTAAAACACCTTTCCCAAATTTATGAGACAAAGGTCATTTTGTGAATATTTTATTGAGTGAAAGACAAGAAGTTTGGGATCAGTTTTGGGATCAGAGAATCTATAGCTCTACAGGGAACTCACCTGACCCTAATGATTTAAGAAGATCTGCATGACCCGAGGGCACTGTAAACAAAGGAATAACTGTCCACATCCATAGCACCCAGGCATTGCACATTTGTTACCTATTAGTGAACAAGCCTGTTTTGCGGTCACTATGTCCAACAGGCCAGCTCCTCTCATCACAGTCAAGTAACGAAGACCATGGTTTTCTATGTCAGATCAATCACTTTTAATTACACCCATGTGGATCTTCTGTCACTGTATAAAATAGGAGGTGGGGATTCAAATTATAAGAAAAAGTCACCCACATGAAACAGCACACCAGACTTGAGAGCCCTGTAACAACTCAACAATGGGCATTATGTTTAAAAATACATAAAATGGTTGCAAGATTAACTGAATAATAATGTAATGCTTTATTGGTTAAACCATAATCATATTCTTTTAGTTTCACTACATACTTTTTATGCATTTTTGTTATCTCTAAGGGTCTTGATATATTTCCAGCTGTATGCCTAATTAATGCTTAATGATGCTATTTCCATGTCACATTAAACTGTGCAACGCGGAGCTGATTTATCATTACATTACATACTTACAACCTGTTCTTATATTACTCACATGTGTTTTTGACAAGTATGAGTTCCAAGTTAGCATATAGAATGAAATACCTGCTTTGTATTGACACATGTAATAGTGTGTAACCAGTGACATGGTTATGTGAAAAGTGAGGCGCGACTCGAAGGTGACAGATAATATGTAGCATGTCTGTTGCTGCATACATGTCACACCAATGCTTATCTGGACAAACAGCAACTGACTCCAGGAACTAAATTTGAACAAAAAACAAACAAAAACATATCGTGTTACAAGTTTGGATGACTATCTACAAACCTGTTGTTACAAACTTGCCTTTAATTAAACAGCATAATAACATAATGAAACCATTATGTCAGATCAAGTGTCTCCAGTGAAAGCTGAGCAGACTCTGATGATGGCAGAAATAACCCGGGCTGGAACCAGAGGGTGCACATGCTGTGACCTGCTGCCACCTATGACTGTCACTAGCTCATCAGTGTTGGAGTGAATGGTTTCATTAAGTTAGAGCAGAACACTACTGACACAGTGGTGCAAACAAGTTTTGCATAACCCAATAAAGACAATTTAATATAATAATATTAATAACTAATGAAAATATAAGGATAGATTTGTCAAATTATAAATGACAAGGTGTTGGGTACAAACACAGTATTGCCTCAACTTAGATTTGTGCTGGTACTCAAGCATTTATTTACCATCAGAGGAGTTTATTATGTCTACAAATGTGGTATTTCAGTCAGAGAGGCTGTATGACTTTGACAGTGCATAACTTTAACCTAGTCTTCAACAAAATGACTGGTGGAGCTCTGATAGAAGTACACACATTTGTTAGAGCAGTCAGTGCAGCAGGGGAATCACTGAAGATTAATTAACAGATTCTGGCCCATTTTCTTTACAGTACATAGTGCCAAACAGAGAAGTTCAGTTGACATAGCAAACAACTGATTAGTTGTTTTCACACGCTCACTGAAATCTATTGATGGGGACATCTTAATGTTATTTGCAGTACACAGGGCACATTACAGAGTAGTACTGCCGGTGTTCATCAGGACCTGGTGAGCCCACCAAGAGAAAGTGCTCTTTGTGGCTCCAGTAGCTGCTATTTTGGGGAGAGAAGCTTCAAGCCTCTAAAAAGTCTCAAGTATCACCTCACAAGAAATCACAGAGCTGTCAGAGGGAGAAAGCTCACATTTCCACAATGACACAGTCACTAGTCCAGGCTGCTCCAGACTCCAGACTAAGCACAGGAAGAACATGCAGATATGTGCGACTCATGGCAAAAGCCATGGCAAAAGCAGCATTTTACCAAAGTGTGTGGTCAAGAACCCTCAGTAACAAAGACTGATCACAGTCTATATATTAAAGGATGGCCATTTGTTTCCTAGACACCAAAATGCCATACCGCTGATTACAGATAACGCAAATGTGCAAAGCATGCCACAAAGAAAAAAGATATTTGATGTTAGTGATGGCATATTGATGATGAAAGCGGGCAGGGTCCCTCAGTCAGTGGAAAGTTTTGGATGCCCACAGACTCTTTGTCTTGTTGTGAGGTGACACACATGAGAGCGGAGCCCTCATTTACACTGGTGCTGGTGCAAAGGATGAACCACCGAACACACTAAACATTATGGATGTCAATATTGATGCTGCAAAAATGACACGGCTAGGGCGTGTTTCTGAAGGTGAAAGAAAAAGACTGATACAAAAAAAAAATGACAGCAAGAAAACAGGTTAACAGGCTATATGACAGACATTGTGGGATAAACTCACACATTTTTGTTTATTAAACAAATTATTTCAGACCATGAATTTAGGCAGGTCCAGAACACCAGAAGCATTATTTCCTGGGCCTAGAGCTTTACGAACAATTGTTTTATAATAAAATATTTAGTAAAGCAATTCTGTTTGTAAGAGCAAACGTATTCACACACATTGAATCTAAATGAAAAACTCAAAGCTTCAAAATCTTTTCAAGTGTTTAAAAGAAATGTCAAACATGATATGCTAAAAAAGTATGAAATATGAACTGTCCTTTTGTGTTAATTAACATGTATTTAATATTGTGCACGTCATGTAAATAAGTTCCTCAGTGTAGTTGGAACTGATGAAATGTTGTAAACGCCTGATTTTGTGTGAAAAGGGGGCAGATGTTATAAGTTTATACTTCTTTCTGCTCCTTTTCATTCACATGGTTAAATGTTACAGAACTATTTTGTATTCATCTTTTATGAATGAAACAAATAAAGAAATGAAAAAATGAAAAATGATGTATTTTGTGTGTAAATGTATAAAAAGTGTAATTTTGTGTAGTTACACTTCCATGTTCGCGCCTTATGGGAGGAGCAGACACGATAACTTACAATATAAATCTAGTTGCGCCCTCTTGTGGTTTGATTTTTTTATTTTTATTTTTTTCAAAGTTTTAAAGAAGGCATCTAATTTTATTCTGAGTGTCCTTTCAAAGAGACATCTGAATTGATTGTATCAAATGAAGGTCTCCTTTGGGGGATATATAGTAAAATAGCCATAATTAACACAAAAGCCACTTAAATGAGCATTGTGTATTAATAATATTTAATGAATTTCATTTATTTGGCATTGTACATTGTTGGTATCCAGTCAGAAAATGCTGTTGGAGTGTTCACCTGTTCACCCACAGGTCGGGAGTGGTTCAATCTCTTTTTGTGTTCTTGGCATGACACTTAACTGCGGAAGCCGAGAGAGGCCATATTCATAAGCAATATTTTTTCTTCCTTGTTATCCCGAGATAACGAGATAATTAATTTGTGATCTCGAGAAAACAACACAATTAGTTCGTGATCTCGAAAAAACAAAGTTATTCCATTATCCCAAGATAATTATTCCGTTATCCCGTGAAAACCAAACTGAGACGTCGGCCGTTTCCCAATTCAGCGACGGCACGCTTGTGAGTGTGCACTCGGTCTGTCGTCGAGACGGCGCACACTCGCTCTGTCCTTAGTGCACTACGTTTCTCACATGGCCGTCTGCGAAATGGAACAGGTCCCGCCTCAGCTCAATGAGCCGGGTGGTCTGCTCCTTGTTCCCTAAAGACAGAAATATTATATTATTGCGACTAGTAATACTTGGAATTGGGACATGGCCAATGTTCCCTCTAATTTTTAATGTGTCTGAGCAAACACACACTAACTCCACATCCGAAATGCCCCCCTTGCAGATATAGGGCTCTCAAGTCTCACGCATTGAGAGTGTGACACACGCAATTCGACGTGTTCACACGCTCACACGCCACACATGGCATCTCTCACGAAGATTTTTTAATTTTTTTTGTGCCCAGAAAATCGGTCTGTGTGGCTCAGTTTATGCAGGCACCGCGCGTTTTCAGCGAAAAAAACTCCCCCTGCTCCGGGCGCACGGTCCAAGCGAGGCCGGAGCAGACGCGCCGTCCCCTGGGCACGTCCTGAGCCTCAGTCCCGGTGCCACGTCTCCTCTGAGACGCACCGACTCCGGTCCCGGTGTCTCCGTCTGTGCGTAACGTGTCCCCCCCGACGGCTTACGCGCGGAATACGCGCGGCCCAGAGCCGAACTGCCCATGGTGAGATGCGGTGAGCCGCGGGCCCTGTGCATTAACCAGACTCTTACATGAATCCGTTAAAAATGTCCCGCTCCCTCCTCCCCGCCCCTCTCAGCGAGTGTCTAAGCGCGCACTGCACTCTGTCAGTGATAAGGACAGCGACTGAATACGAGGAAAGACAAAACGGTGATGATAAAACAAACTGAGAACCATCAGGTAATAACTTCATTTATATAACTGTCATTAGTTGCTTTGTAGTTTAAGTTTGCTCTTTAGACCAGAGGTCTTCAACAGGGGGGTCGCGACCCCTAGGGGGGTCGTGGAGGTACTGCAGGGGGGTCGCGAAGTCATTTGATTTCACTTTAAAATAATATAATTTTATAGTGTAAAATACAGTATTAACCTGTGTATTATTTCCTTGTATTGGATGTACCATAACAGAGTAGCAATGTTTATACATGACCAGTGTTGGGCACGTTACATTGAAAAAGTAATTAGTTACAGTTACTAACCCAAAAAAGTAACTGAGTTAGTACACTATAAAAGTAACTAGTTACCTAGGAAAGTAACTAATGCGTTACTTTTTTTTAAGTTAAAAAATGTCAAATAATTTGGATTTTTTTGACAGCTACAGCTTTTGCTGCTTGGCTGGCGTGGCTCCGTCACCGTGGACTTCATTGTTAATGGCACCGAGCATACGATTATCATCATGGAGCCTGCTTCTTCTGCCCCTTCCTCTCCTCCTCCTCTCCTCTTCCTCCTCCTTTCCTCTTCCTCCTCTCCTCCTCCTCCTCTCTCCATTGTTAACGGCACCTAGCATGCGATTATCATCATGGGGCCTGCTGGTGGCTTGCCTGGAAGAATCCATGACTCATCGCTGTACCAGCGGTATCGCGCTGTAGCAAATACAGAGAGATATCATTTGGCTGGCCAGGTAAGCTGGTGGCCACTAGTTTAACAGAAGCGCGCGCCGTCGAGAGATGCTTCATTAAATTCGAGTTGCTTACGTTGGACGTGGACAAAGTCTTTGGCCTTTGACACAATGTGCACGTAACATGTAGGTTTTTACCTTTTACCTCGACGAGGTTAAAATACTGCCTATACTTCTGTCTTCGACTCGGGACTCGCCATCTGACACGGGGTGTGTATTGTGTGTGTGCGCTACTACTGTGTGCTGGGATTGTGTGTAGATACCCGCCCACCGCCCACTGGGTGTCTCTGGTTGGCTCAACATGAAATCTTACTCTGCTTTAGCCAATCATCATTACTTATCCCGCCCTCACCAAAGGGAGAGAAAAATTCCCCTGTGCCTATGCGAGTCACGCACATGAGGCCAGTTTCAAAATGAGCAGGTTCAGTAACGCGGTAACGCGCCGTTTAGTAACGGTAATTGAGTTCCTTTATTTTAAAAGTAACGCGTTACAGTATTAGTTACAGTCAACAGTAACGGCGTTACAGTAACGCGTTATTAGCACAACACTGTACATGACACTAAGCTCAATTTAATATAAAACACAATACGAGGTTAGCTTACCTTAGAATGCTTTGCACAGGTCAAACTCTGTATTTCACCATAAACTTGCTCTCAATTTGTCCGTAAGGATCCGGAGAATAAAATCCAGTAAAACAATTTAGTCCAAAACACGTGTTAGATCCATTACGACGTCTGATCCGGCAGCATGCTTGTGTTGTTTACCCAAAACCACGAGCCTTGCCGAAGGCGGAGCCCAAATGTCCTTCTGCGGCTCTCGTATTCAAAATGGCTGCCTCTGCATGGGGAAAATCCCCCTTTTATGTGACTATATCTAAGTCCAAAAGAATACTTTGATTTCATGATGGAAGTGAAAAGGCTTGGAAAACAATGTATTTTTGAATGGGTATCTTCAATTTCAGTAATTAACGGGTAAAAATCTTACACACTGTCCCTTTAATGTCAGCAACAAAAGGCAGAACAAGTTGTAATTCTGAAAATACTGCATCAGGAAGAACATTTGACTTAGTATTACAAGTTGACTGGAAGGGCAGCATATCATTCAAGAACTCATGACTATTACAAAACTGAAGTCCAGAATAATGTGTGTAATTTTGCACAGAATAATGTGTGTAATTTTGTAAGTTTGCATGTTCTCCCCGTGTCTGGGTGGGTTTCCTCCGGGCACTCCGGTTTCCCCCACCAACCCAAAACATGCACCATAGGTACTCCAGCTTAGGTCCTGACCAAGCCGAAGCAAGAAGATCATGGAGATGGTCCCCGGGCGCCCTAATGTGTGTGCTGCCCACTGCTCCTAATATATGTATATATATATAGGATGGGTTAAAATGCAGAGAAGAATTTCTCCAGTGTGAGATCAATAAAGTTCACTTCTTCTTCTTCTTCTGTAATGACAAGTTCAGAAAATACTGCAACAGGAAGATCATATTAGTTATTTAAGATGACATGCCATAATCACACTGTCATCACATTTTTTAATTTATTTATTTATTTATTTGACAGGGACAATGCAATCGGACATAGTTACAGAACAGATCGTGTAGCTGATGTGAAGCATACAGAGTTCAGCAAATGCTCATTTTCAAACCCTGTCCCTGGTTGAGCTTTTCTACGCTAACATAAAATCTAAAGTACATTTATATATATATATATATATATATATATATATATATATATATATATATATATATATATATATATATATATATATATATATATATATATATATATATATATATATATATATATATATATATATATATATATATATATATATATATATATATATATATATTATCTTGAGGATCATCCGGGTGATGTTCTCCTCTGGTCTGGCCTACAAGGGGGCGTGGCCTCTGTCGTCTTCCGTAATGCGGAAGCGGCCGTTTCCCAATTCACCGACGGCACGCTTGTGAGTGTGCACTCGGGCTGTCGTCGAGACGGCGCACACTCGCTCTGTCCTTAGTGCACTACGTTTCTGACATGGCCGCCTGCGAAATGGAACACCTTCACAGGTGTGTCATGTTAAAATCAGTAATTAATCGTGCCTCTAGAATGCCGTTGCCCTTAAAGCTGCTGCTCATCTGCAATCTGGCACGGTAAAGTAAAGATGGAAGAGGTTGTGGTAATATCACTGCTTCTCCTTGCATATTTGTTATTAGAGGAGGACAGCGCTTTTCGCCGTGCTACGCGGCCAACCCTTTTTAGACTGAACGGGGCAAGTAATTAATCCTGCGCATCCAATATTAAAATATTAGGCAAACATAACATGTGTGGCAACAACTGTAGCAAGTACATTACCTTCAGCAAGCGTTATCACAGACAAGTAACCTATATCTAGCTATAGTTTGGACAACAGTAGTCAGCTATACATACAACTACAGTTGGTTATGATAAATCTGTATTGTAGACTTGGGGCCAGATGTTTCCCCATCTGTGGCTAAACCACTTTGTCACCGCTATAGGGCACAGTTTACCTTATACAGGGCTCTCAAGTTTTGAAGATTGCTAGGAGTGAGATTTCTGAGGAGCGGGGGGGGGGGTGCGAGTGACTTTTTTCCCGAGGTCCGGGGGGGGGTGACATTTTTTCCTGAGGAGCGGGGTGGTGGTGGAAGGGCAGGGCGGCAGAATTAGAAGGTACTTTGTTAATATGGAAATGCTTTTATAACTAAAAGTCCATATTATCATTCAATAATGCACAGGATAATATGTTATCACACACAGTCTTGGTTTAGTCTTGGTTTAGTCCTGGTTTAGTCCTGGTTTAGACCTGTTTTAGTCCTGGCTTAGTCTTGGTTTAGACCTGATTTAGTTTTGGTTTAGTCCCGGTTTAGTCCTGGTTTAGACCCGGTTTAGTTCTGGTTTAGATCTGGTTTAGTCCTGGTTTAGTCCTGGTTTAGTCCTGGTTTAGACCTGGTTTAGACCTGGTTTAGACCTGGTTTAGTGCTGGTTTAGACCCGGTTTAGACCCGGTTTAGTCCTGGTCTAGTCCTGGTCTAGTCCTGGTCTAGTCTTGGTTTAGTCTTGGTTTAGTCTTGGTTTAGTCCCAGTTGAATCCTGGTTTAGACTTGGTTTAGACCTGGTTTAGTCCTGGTTTAGTCCTGGTTTAGTCCTGGTTTAGTCCTGGTCTAGTCCTGGTTTAGTCTTGGTTTAGTCCTGGTTTAGTTCTGGTTTAGTCCTGGTGCGAGTGAACAATTTTTCCCGAGGAGCGGGGAGGGCGCGCCACGTCGAATTGCGTGTTGAGAGCCCTGTTTGTCTAAAGAGCAAAGTTATTACCTGATGGTTCTCAGTTTGTTTTATCATCACCGCACTTTGTCAGTGCGCGCTGAGAGGGGCGGGGAGGAGGGACCGGGGCGGGGGTGAGCGGGACATTTTTAACGGATTCATGTAAGAGTCTGGTTAATGCACCGGGCCCGCGTCTCACCATGGGCAGTTCGGCTCTGGGCCGCGCGTATTCCGCGCATAAGCCGTCGGGGGGGACACGTTACGCACAGACGGAGACACCAGGACTGAGGCTCAGGACGTGCCGGGGGGACGGCGCGTCTGCTCCGGCCTCGCTCGGACCGTGCGCCCGGAGCAGGGGGAGTTTTTTTTTTCGCTGAAACCGCGCGAAGCCTGCATAAACTAAGCCACACAGACCGATTTTCTGGGCACAAAAATTTTTTTTAAAAATTAAAAAATCAGCGTGAGAAATACCATGTGTGAGCGTGTGAACACGTCGAATTGCGTGTGTCACACTCTCAATGTGTGAGACTTGAGAGCCCTGCTTATATGCCACTGCATCCACTATTATACTACAATGTATGTAGGTGTTACTACTAGTAATGGTAATGTAACACTGTATTATAATGGTATTAGTGCTGAGAAGATACTTCAGCCAGCACGACACATGGCCTGACTTTTGGCTGAGCAGGGACTCCTTGGCAGTCCTGATGAACCTGCTCAACCAGGACCGCAGACATGGATGGGGCGCTGAGATCGAGGTCCTGGTCTTCCTCTTCTGGCTGGCATGTGGGACATCATACAGGGTGGTGTCCAGGGTGTTTGCGATACCACACTCCACAGTCCACCGCATCGTCCACAGGGTCACCGGGGAGGTGGTGGCCCTTCGTCATCGGGTCATCCACCTCCCCAACACACCAGAAGATCTTGGGGCGGTGACCCGTGGGTTTGCAGGGCTGGCAGGGCACAGGGCTTTTGCCACAGCAGCCAGGGCAATTGATGGCTGCCATGTCAGAATCAGGCCACCCAGCGACCCTGATGGTCAGTGCTATAGGAACAGGAGACTGTTCCCCAGTATAATTCTGCAGGGATTCACTGACCATCAGGGCCGCTTCATAGACACCTATGTGGGTTGGCCTGGTTCTGTACATGATGCTCGGGTCCTACGGCACAGTCCTCTCTACCACAGTCCTCTCTACCAGTCCTCTCTACCAGAGAGGACTGTATCCTCCTCCAGGGCACTTTATCCTTGCAGATGGCGGGTACCCCTGTCTCCCCTCATCACTCCCTACAGGCGGCCGGTGCAAGGTGTGGGAGCCCAGCGCTTCAATCTTCATCATTCCAGGGCACGCTCCATTGTTGAGCGTGCCTTTGGAATGATGAAGGCAAGATTCAGGGCAGTATTCCTCCATGCGCTGGAGGTGCACCACACCTTTGCACCACATGTAAGTGAAATGTTAATTATTCTGTTGTAATGTGACTATGTAAGCCACAATAATTAATATTACATCATTACGTTACACTTCAACATTATTTCCTTCTTTCCCAGGTCATCACCGCCTGTGCCGTCCTCCACAACATTTGCCTGGGGACTGGAGACATCCTGGACCCGGAGGACGAGCCAGTGCCGGCTGTAGTGGAGGATGAGGGGGTGAACGCCGTGGACGCGGTAGCTGGTGCACAGTGGCGTGACCAGCTGTCTGCTGAGGTGTCTGCCCTGGAGGAGGTTCCAAGGGACCATACATTTAGGTATGGTCATCCTAATCACTTTCCAATTCGTATTGTGTTTGTGTACAGGTAAATAGATGTAATGTAATATGTATTAGTACTGAGTATTTTCCATTTTGTTCTAGTCACATGGCAGTCATCCCTTGCCCCATCCAGTCCTGCAAACCCAACCCATGGACACTGGAACACCACCCTGTGTGAGAGCCCCACTGACCAGCCAGACGTCAAAGCACAGGACCTAGATCTCCTCGTCCCATCCATGTCTTCGGTCCTGCTTGAGCAGGTTCATTAACGATGCCAAGGGGTCCCTGCTCAGTTGAGATGTGGCCGTGTGTCTGGCACTGGCACACCCGGGTTTATTTTCAAGACATGCAGGCTACTTTTGTGTTATGAGGTCACTGTGTTTATTTGTATTATGTTCCTTTCCACGTTATGTGTACATTGAATGCTGCTTTTTGTTGTAATTATGTTCCGCCTTGAGTTATGTAAATAAATGTAAATAATCAGTCATTCATGTATTCCATTTCTGGACATTATTTTTTATTTATCTGCGAGTTTCTCCAAAATGGACAAGAGGCGGTCGAACCTCTCCTTCCTCTCCGCTGGCTCTCTCCTCTCCCGTTCCCTCCGTCCCCTGAGGTCCTCTCTGTACAGCCTTACAATGGCATCCTCCCGCTTTCTTTTCCTTCTTCCTTGCCCGCTCCTCCGCTGCACCACGCCATCCTCCTCCTCCACCGGCTGCTCCGGCGCGGCGAAACTTGGCCCTGGTATTTCCTCCGGGATGGAGGCAATGAGGACAGGGGGGTGTGTCGATGGCCTCTGCCCCAACACCTCATCCATCAGGCTATACCAGGGCCAAGTCTCCGCCTTCCCCGTGACGCCTTCCCCGGTCCCTGGGTATTTACAATCCTGCCATGGAGGAAAGTGGAATAAAAGGCTGTTCAGCATGGTCTAAACACCAGTATCTGTTATTACACATTGACCTTTGTTATTCAAGATAATGTACATACCTTATACTTCCTCTGGAGGTTCTCCCACTTTCTTTTGGCCTGCAGTGGCGTCACCCTGTCCTGCAGCCCCATTTTCTCAAGTATTTTCCTAAGTCATGCAGACAATGAACATTCATGTTTACACAATACATACAGTACCTTCATAATTATATTGCATATGATATAAAATGTGTTACGTGTCCTACTGCTACTACCGACATCTGTTCAATAACCATGCAGCACACTATCATTTCTGTAGTTAATGTTGGTTCCATGGTGCTTCCGCATGAAGATATTATGGATAATAACACTTAAGTCCAGCTTTTTTCTGAACAACTGTATGTTGCCAAATGGGTAGGTTTACTTCTCCATTGTGTTTGGAGTATACATGGGATCATCAGCTTTCTGGCCATCATTTAGCAATAACCAGAGTACAGGCTGTGGATCACAGTGGAAATACGTAGGGAATCCCAGGTTAATATACGGGTACTCGCATATGTACTAATTACAATGGCAGTAATGTCGGCCATGATATAAGCCTGCATGGTCAGTGTTATATTATCGAACAGGAGTATCTACCACTGTTGTACTTACGTCCACGCCGCGTTCGCCGAGTACCTGGCCCCGGTGAACAGGTGGGCATTGTCCCGCCTCAGCTCAATGAGCCGGGTGGTCTGCTCCGTGTTCCCTAAAGACAAAAATATTTTTCTATTGCGACTAGTAACACTCCGAATTGGGATATGGTTATACTGTAGAATGTCCAGCATTTCAACAGCAAAGGAAATATAGAAGTGTAAGGGGAAAAGCATGTGAACGGTAATACAGGTGCCGTGAACTAGCCGCTACGGCTACCATCACACATGTTTAGCGTAGTTTATGAAGAGTTTCATGTAGCATAGTTGTAGGTGAAGCGAGGCATTACTCACATTTGAGAGTGTAATCGCAACTCTCACGTGTGGATGTCGCTGGCGAGTCCATCTTCGCAGTCATATATCCTGCCGCGCTGTGCATGCTGGGGCTTTTAAGTGTGCGAAGCGTGCATGTTTGCACGCTTGGTCCACGCCCCGATTCCCATGGAAACGACGGCGCCGTTCAGGGCTCGTCTTAACGGTGCAGGGGAAAAAAGACGAATGGAACAGCGCTTGTCGCGCCGGATATGACGCATATCCCGTTCCAAGGACGCTAACAAGTGTGCCGTCGGTGAATTGAGAAACGGCCGACCTCAGTTTTGTTTTCTCCGGATAACGGAATAATTATCTCGTTATCACGGAATAACGGAATAATTATCTCGTTAATAATAACAAGGAAGAAGAAAAAAAGAATGAATATGGCCTCTGTCAGCTCAACTTTTATTTCGAGATCTCGAGATAACAGTTTTATTTTCTCGAGATAATGGAATCATTTATCTCGTTATCTCGGGATAACAAGGGGGGGTGAATATGGCCGCTGTCGGCTTCCTTCTACTGGAGTAAAAACTATTTAAAATCTAAAAAGCAAACAACTAAATTTTGGGGTGAGGAGTCTGTCCAGTTGTCTCTTGTTAACAACACATGACTAAATAAATACACAAATAAGTTTAAATTCTTCAAATCCTCCTGGGTCATATAAAAGCAATAATTACAAGGCTCTTTTCTTTTTTTTTAATTAAACTCATTAAGTAACATTGACAGTTTCATTTTTAAAAGACACTCAAAAATGAAAAAACAATTCCACAACACAGAAATGAACAGTATCTCTTGCACTTAAAACCTCTTAAGAGTCAGAGGGGCCCTGCACTTTTTCTTAATTATTTTTGACCATCATCTGATAAAAGGGAACTAACACGCTCATGGACATGTAAAACATACATGTAATGCAGTCATCCACTTATTTTCAGTCAGATTTACCATTGAGAAGAATCAGGACCCGTTTGTATTCCAAATTCACAAATAAATAATAACCTTAAAATTCACCAAAATTGACTTTTTAATGAGATATGCTTCAGCTATGCCATGGAAAGTGCCAAGTAATCTGTTTTTCCTCTGTGCATAGCTTGTTCCCACTTATAACCAAAACTACAGAGACTTCATAAAGAGCCCAACACAGTCTCAGTTTGAATAAGGAGTACATTTAGTCAGGCGTTTTAGGAAAAATAGGAAGCCCTGTCTCAAAGATGCTTTGACTAACCTGAATGTATGTTATTCATTTGTGAGTGTTCCCATCAAACAACCTATATCAGTGACGCATTTATCACTTTGAACACAGTGTTGTAACTTGGGCTATGTCCTCAAGTGTCTCTAAACAATAGCAGCACTAAGTCATTATAAACCTTTACTGACAAATAGAATATAAAGTTCACAGCATTAACACACAAGTTACACATCATATAATGCATGGGTACTTTTCGCTTCACTTTACATTACTTCACAAATTAATTATCAAAAATCTTCCTCATTATTTATAGGAAAATGTATGGATGACTGTATTTAGTGCATTATGTTTTTGCTTGATTTACTTGGATCCACAAATTCCTATGTGTTTACTTGCTGAATATACTGTAACAAATTAAATTAAAATTTTGTACATCACATTTTGTTTTGCATTGTAATACAAATAGATCCTGAGAGGAAAGCAAGAGATCGTAAGCGTTATCCTGTGTGTGTGTATGTTTGATGTGATGTGCTTGTTTACATTTTAATAAAAAGTATTGTAGTTATGTCTGTTGTATTTTGCATAGATTTGAACTTTTTAGAGACATAACAGACATTCTCAGTGATATACATTCTTCATAGACATTGAATCTAGCCATCGAAAATGTACTGTTTGTAGACTTCTGTTGTAAAATACTAAATACTGGATTGAAGAGCTAAAAGGCAACCTCCTTCATGTCCACAGTTTGCAGCAAGGCCTATAGCTTCCTCTCCCCTGTGAGAATGCTCTGGTAAACGGTGTTTGTGAGAGGAATGTAGCTTTCCAGCTTGTAGTCGATGAGATAGAGAGGCTCAGGGATTGTGGATGGGTCGAAACCACTCTGGACCAGGTGGAACTTCTGCTGCTTGAATGTGCTGGTCATCTCCATCACCTCCTGTTCCCAAAGCAGCAAAGCAGCATTAGTGTGACCCATGACCAGGCCTGTCATGATAACACATTTTTAAGTGAGATATATCATTGAAGTAAATATAGACGATAAACAATAATACTGAAACCAAACCCTAAAGCAGAATTATCCTCCCAAATTATTCTAAATGTACAATATTGTTAAAAAATGAGCTGCAACAGTTTAGTAGTTTGTATCTATAATGAGTCATAAAAGTTTATAATTTAATGTTCTACAGCTCAAATCTCTTCGTAGTACAGAAAAATAACCCACATTGTCCCACTAGAACAAAGAAAAAGTACCTAAGATAAAAACTGACCCCCAAAAATTATTGTTCCATCTAACATGTATTTATCGTGACAGGCTTATTCAATACTGACAGAAGGGTTGAATTAGCCAACACTTATTTTAAACATAGAATAAAAACTATAAACCAAGTCAAAACATACCATCCCTTATAAACTGTGGGCTCTGTGCCATACTTTAACATAATGTATAATCTAATTTAAAGAGTTAACAATATTAGAGCTTTTGCTTCTTACTTGCAGTCTGATGAACAATGGTCGAGCGTACCCTGGAAGATCCCGAACCACACATTCAAACAATTTCTCTCCATCAAAAGTGTGATCTGGCCTCACAATCACAGCAGCCATTCCTGCTCTCCCTTCATGTCCTAGAACCAAGAAAATGCAAAACTCTAACTATGTTGTGTGGCTGTTAGTGAAGAGGTAAAAACAGTGACTCTCACCTGGTACTTCCACTCCGTACACATTAACCTCCTGAATAAAATCCACAAGACCAAGAATTTCTGTCACTTCTGTTGTAGCGACATTCTCACCTTTCCACCTACACAGTATAACATTAAAGGTAATTCTTTGATTTATACCACTGAAACAGACTGAGCTCCAGCGAAACATTTGTACAGATAGTGAAAAGGCAGTCCCTCTCAAAGAAGTGTGGTGATGGCAAATTTTCATTGACCACAAGGGGGAGCGCTCCTATTAATATTATTGAAAACGTTTCCCTTCCAGATAACCAAAGGGAAAGATGTCTCAGTGTCTCTGGGTATATTGTTAGCTTGACCTGGTACCTGAATGTGTCTCCGACTCTGTCTCTGAAGCATATGAAGCCCTCCTGGTCCTCAGCCATCAAGTCTCCAGTGTTAACATAGGCATCTCCTTTGACAAATACATTCCTCATGACTTTCTTCTCAGTGAGCTGTGTGCTGCCAGCGTATCCAAAGAAAGGGCTCATAGCACTGACCTTTGACAACAATAGTCCAGTTTCACCTGAAACACATGGAATAAAATAAATATTTGAACAAAGAGTTCATAGTGTACTGTACTGTACTGTACTGTATGTTCTCACCTTGTTTCACTCGTTTGCAGAACCCATGTTCATCTTTCTCTGGCTCATCTCGGACCATATCATACTTCACCAGATCATATTTGAAAAGGAGCTGTAAAAATGCACAAAAACAGAAAACACAGAACCAAGTTGTTTCTAAATTAGTTTATAAGTCTCTGTGCATATTACAGTTGTGAATATTGCAGGTTTTTTTTTCAATCGTTTTAGCATATTTTTTTTTAAAACTAGGTTTAGTTTGATAATTTGATTCAAATGTTTTTTTGTTTTCTTTCTAAACATGGATTCATGCCTCATCAGTTCATGCAGTTCTTGGCCTCTTTCTCGAAACACAGCTCTCATTCAGAAACATACAAGGTTAGTGAATTCAGAATTCTTTTTTTTTTTTCAATACTAGTCTGTTCTCACATGATAATATAGTCCCAAACTCTGTTACTATCAATATCGAAACTCAAGCATGATAGCAAAAAGCAAATATTTGAGAACATATAAGACATATATTCTGTGTGCTGTTGGTGTAAATGGCTTGTTTAAATTTCTAGAACACATACATTACACATAGCAAGTGTTGATGTATTTACTAATCTGATCTCTCAAGTTTCTTCCTCATAAGTATTTGGATAAAATACCATAAACTCCAAATGCATATGTGTAAAGTGTGAACCCCAATGGCAGACTGCACTAAACCAGTGATTCTCTGTGATCACTGAGAGCAGGACAAAGGCTTCTGAGCTGCTCTGTCAAATGAATGAAAGAGAACATAAAAACACATCAGCAAAGACAGAGTTTTGACGGTAAAATTTACTTCTGGGGGATGATCAGTTTTGAATGTAAAAAACCTGTATTTTTCTGAGATTAAATATTGTTAAGTAAATTCTGTGATAGCTGTTTTGCAAATGTAAATGTTCAATAGGAAGGTGTGTCAAAGCGATTGAACTGCATTGGGGGTGTCCGGGGGCTAAAAATGTACAGTGGTTTTAAAGGTGCACTGCACATCTTTTCTTTACTGGAATGTTCTATGGTATGACTTTAAACATTTCCATGTACTATTTATTCATTATGGGTTATGGTTATTACTAGTCTGGTTAACACCTGACCATATCACAAGTGAGATATGGGTCTGGAAACTCGCTTCGAAAAATCCCGTAGCGGAGGTGTGGTTAGCGATTGCCAACGGCCGTTTATTGGGTGTTATGAATGTCTATCATTGAGCGTATACGTAAGTCCATAGCCAATCATGTCAGTTGTCAGTTCAAACTACAAGCTTCCGTTTGTCATGTAGTACGCGTCACCGTCTTTCCACACCTCCCCCGCTCTCTGATTGGGGCCCTAAATCTGGGACTCTCGCTTGGACGAGTTTCCAGGCCGCCTTCCAGTTCGAAACGAACGGAAGCGGCCTGGGAATTCCCAGGCTAGGTTATTACTGCTCAAAAATACAATAATTCCTTCTGTGAACAATGGCGACTCTCCACAGATGTAACGTATTGCTGTAACCTGCTAGGTATCTATACTGTGGAACATTCTAGCAAGCAATAACATTTCCATGGAAACATCAGGTGGCTCTAGAAATGTTACACAGTGCACCTTTAAAGATCCCATGACATGGTACTTCTTGATGCTTTTATATGGTGCCTTAATGGTTCCCTAATACTGTAAATGAATCCTTCTTCAAAATCAAGACTCAGTGCATGAGAAAGCCTCATGGACACAGTCAGAGTCAAAAATATCTCTCTCAAACACTTTATTCTGGGCGTTGTTGCTTGAATGCAAATGAGGAGGACAGAGACAGGCCAGTGCAGCGGGTGGGTTGTGGCCAAACTCTCCGCTCTTTCCTCGTTTAGTGGTGCAGTGTGCGCTGGCCCCACTTCCGCGTTTAAGCGCGGAGGAAGATATGAGACAATTTCCATTGAAAAATAAACACATTTCCAGAGAAAATAAAATTAAACCACTGCTGTTTCAGAGGTTCGGAGGCTCGGATAAAGGACATCCGAGCCTGGAAACACTCTCACGTGCCTCCAGGCAAATAAAAAAAAACACATCTCGCATTGCGTAGCTTGTTTGCGAGCTCTCCAAACTCTCTGAGCATGATTTCCAGAGACGGTGGGTAGACATCCAGATGGGGGGTGGAACTGCATTTGCATTTTTCCCCGAGTGTGACGTCAGAAACTTCCCTTGTTCAGAATCGCCCTTTTGGGCTGTCTTTTTCTCAAACACGGAAAAGGATCGCAAAGCTGCATTTTGCAGCTTTTAGCCATGGGGGGGGGGGCTAAACAGGGTAGGGGAGCTCACATTAATGTTCAAAAACCTCAGAAAGTAAAAATGTCATGCCATGGGACCTTTAAATCATGACCTATCACACAATATGTAACTTGACTTTTATAACATTGTTTTGTAATGGTAGACATGTAACTCTGTCTAGGAATAGCAGGGGTCATAGATTAGAGTAAAGACATGTGACAACACTAACTCAGAAGCTGATTAACAGTGGCTCTACAGACAAGGATTAGAGAAGGCAATATGTTGCAAAAGCCACCCCAGCATTATCCCACTTAACCAAGTGTAAATCCATTCATGCTCACACGGTGACCCCAAATTTTAAATATCAAATTACATACATTTTCATCACAATTTGCATCACTTTTTGCCTTATAATTTACCTATAAATGCTAATATAACCAGTACAGATCAGAGTTTGAAATTTATTCTGCTGCATTTGGTGAAAATGTCACATCCATCCATGGTTATTTAAGTGTGAACCTGAATATAATTTCCTGTCTAATTTCACATGCATAACAATGTCCCCCCCGGGCAATGAGCTAACCAGTGTGGGTCCTTGGGCAAGACCCTTCACGGTACTGCCCCCCGGGCGCCGAAAAAGATGGCTGCTCACTGCTCCTGAAAAGGATGGGTCAAATGCAGAAGTCAAATTTCTCCCGTGTGTCACTGTGTGTCATTGTGTGTGAGACCAATAAAGGCTTAAGCCGAAGATTATTATTATTATTATTATGTCATGGGGTGAATGTAAACTCCTTCTAGCTTCTCCAACCCAATGCAAATGCAAGAGCTTTTTATAGCCTTCTGGAGTCTGTGCAGCTGCTGGGACCTAGGCAGGAAGAAGATGCTGAAATGCTGGCACAAGTATGCAAACACAGAGCTATAAGTGGTCTATTCCTTAAATCTGCCTTCTTACTGGCACCATAACATACTACCACATTGTGAGAAGACATTAGGAGGTGAGTGATATGACTAGTAATGGGTTTTAGCGATGGTATAATGCATAAAAAAGAAACTTGCCTAAAGTCAGACCCATTATCTCATTATCTTTTAATTTCACTTTCCTTTATTAATTTGTCTCTTACTGCATTACATTCAAGCATGTAATGTAAACATTCATAAAATAATAAAACAAATACTGGCCAGCAGATTAAAGTTGAACTTTTTTTTTTTACTATTTTTGGACGATGGGCACTCACCTTGTAGATGAAACTGGAGCGTCCTACAGTTCCTATCTTGCCGAGGTGGTTCATGAAGCAAAGGTTTCCCTCTGTCGAGCCATACACCTCACACATTTTGATGTTTCCAAAGCGGTTCTGGAAGTCCCTCCACACATCTTGCCGCAGTCCATTACCCACCCCCATTCGTACTCTATGGACTTTATCCAGCTCTGTCTGATCAAAAGAAGACAAGGTGTTATAAAGGTGACATTATGAGCTACTTGAGCACAAATACACCTGGTTATAAATGTTATTATTACAGTCTTTTATTTGTTTTGGCAATTTTTTGAAACTTGGTTTAGTTTGATCATTTAATTTAAACATGTATCTGAACAGGGACACAGGTGGTCAAATGATTTGGAACATTTGTCATCAGTTCACACAGTTCTCAGCCTCTTTCTCAGAACACATTCACAAACACACATGATCACTGAATTCAGCTTATGTTTTCAATACTACAGGCCTGTCCTCACGTGGTAAAGGACATTGTCCCAAACACTGTTACTTTTAATGTATAAACTTAAACATGACCGCAAAAAAATACAATTTGTGATCATCAAAAATCTAACAACAAAGGATTTCACACATATGGGAGAAAGGAGAAGAAGAATATAGACTACATACAGATATATACACTGTGAGATGTGTGTAGAATCCTCCGGTTGTCCAAGTAGAATCCATGGCAAAAGGAGAAATTCAATTTGTCAACTGGACAGAAATGAAGAAGCAGCTTGGATGAGCTGCAAAACATATTCAACCAAATAAACTTTTGTCCAGTTGATAAATTGAATTTCTCCTTTTGCCATTGACACTGTGAGATGTGTAAATGTCTTGTTTGATTTTCAACAACACATTACATAATACAGTACAAAAGTACTGCTGATGTATTTGCTATTCCAAAATCTTTCAGTGTTCTTCAGCGTAATATTTTTGATCAAATGCTGCAAACTCTACTTTACACTTGGAAATGTGTACATTTATATTTTACAATACATTACAATATACAATACAGACAGGCTTAAGACAAAATTCATCTGTGTGAAGTATGAACACCAGTGGCAGACTGCTCTAAACCAGTAATTCTCTGAATGAAAGAGCACAGAAAAAACATAAGCACAGTATAAGAGTTTTAATGGTAAAATTTGCACATTCACACTTTTTTTGGTCCTGGTTTATGCCTAATTTGGACCTTGATGTAGACTTCATCTAGTCCAAGTTTAGTTCCAGATTTAGCCCTGGTTTAGAACCAGCTTAGATATGTCGTGTATGGTTTTGTGCCTGTTACATGTCCTGTTTTCTGTCTTGCCATCAAATAAAAACAAACAAATTACAATATAACATAAAACAATAATTATATATAAATTGGACCAAATCTTAGTACAAAATATACAGTACAGACCAACTGTGCCTGTGTCAATACCAAAGGTAACATATATTGTAATAGCATGTCTTAGCCACTGTTAACATAATCATAAAGTATTAAGTGTCATTATTGGAAAAAAAATCTGACCCTTCCACATCAGATGACAAACTCATTTGACTAATGCTATTATGTGCAGTATGTGCACACACGTTTAATTTACCAATCAGGGCTGAGGCCAGACCCTCCCACACAGAGCTATAGCAGAGACAAAGAGAACTCAGTGAAACTCAGTGGAGGACAGGCCCTGCGCTCACCCTGACAGTGGACGTGTCTATGCTCATGGCCCAAAACAGCCTCAACACAAAAGAGCAGGTTGTCCACATTTACGACGTCACTGCAACCCACCACACACAGAGCGCCTCTCTTTATATATGAATGAGTCCTCAATGGTTGCCCGCAGTTCAGGACGTCAGATTTCTTCATATTTAGTCAAGCTTAAAATTAATTAATCATTAAGTATGGTGTGGATGTAACTATGAGAAGTACCTTTGGTTGGTTGCAGAGATATCGGCAGAGTTCTCCAATGTACTGGAAGATTGTCACGTTGTACTGTCGACAGTCTTTCCAAAACTGCGATGCTGAAAACTTCTTTTTCAGCACACAAGTTGCACCTGATCAAAATATACATTGGATCATTCAAAAGAGATAATGTTTTCTTTTAAAATATATATTGATAATATAAAAGTACATCTTGTATGGTTCTGTGTTTTTCACTCAAGAGGACAAATCAATATTGGATAGAACACAGTGTATTCTGAAACCTGACATGTGTTTTTAACTACTCAAGACTCTGACCAGTAATAGACCACCGCTAAACACACACAGAGATAGAGGAAGGGCATTGCACTGTCCTCTTTGGAAGGTACTGTAATTGGAGGCAAATATTATTGAAATAGAATTACATAATACCAGCCTCAATGAGCATGGAAGCAACAAACTCCTAACAAAGGCAGTTTCATAATAGAAACTGCCCATGCATCTAATTAAGTTAAAGTGGAAAAAAAAAAAACTTTGATGGACCATTCTTTATTCAGTAATCAGTGAGGAGCATGATGTTTGTAACGATTTCTCCAAATGCCTTCAGAGCGAGGCAAATGCATGTAATTGGCCTAAGCATGTGGAGTTCTCTGGAAATCAAACTGCTTTTCCATTCATTACATTCTGTGGGAACCTTCATTCATTATTAACTCATTACTGTTCCCCTGTCTATGTTATGGACCTAAAGTTACTGAGAAACCAATACAATATAAACAACACATTATTTCCTAACTCAAACACTTATCTGGATGGATGTTAGAAGAAAGATGTACTTACAGTGACTTTTTATGTAAGTTAATTGTGTGTCTGCGTTCCTGTAAATCTATGAAGCATATTGCGCATAAATTACAAAATGACTGTTACATCTATTTTACTTACCAAGCTCTATGGTTCCTCCAATACCAATGAGTGATGCAGCGCTGTGGTATAGTGGCAGAGGGATGTAGATGATGTCATCCTGTGTCCCTCCTAACGCCCAGAATCCTCCAGCAGCTTTTAGGCTCTGCAGGTGGCTGATCACTGCGGCCTTGGGAAGCCCTACCACAGACAGCATGTTCAGCTTCCATAGGTATTGTTTCAATGGTAAGAAGTACTCAAAATGGTGCCTATAAAACAGAAAACTGCAATCCATAAATACCCATTCATGTATTTATGGATTACACCTTCCTGTTATAGGTAACATTTTGAGGAGTTTTTTGATCCTGCCCACAGACTACCTTCTGGCAAGGTCTGAGCCTCACAGTTTACTTTGACATTTAGACTGACATTTAGTAGTAGTGGTATTTGTGGTTGTAATAATAATAATAATAATAATAATAATAATAATAATAATAATAATAATAATAATAATAATAATAATAATAATAATAATAATAATAATAATAATAATAATAATAATAATAATAATAATGGCGGCACGGTAGCAGAGTGGTTAGCGCTCTTGCTTCACAGCAAAAAGGTTCCGGGTTCGATCCCCGGGTCGCCCAGACCTTTCCGTGTGTGTTCTGTGTGGAGTTTGCATGCATGGTCTGGGTTCGATCCCCGGGTCGCCCGAGCCTTTCTGTGTGGAGTTTGCATGTTCTCCCCGTGTCTGGGTGGGTTTCCTCCGGGCGCTCCGGTTTCCCCCACCAACCCAAAACATGCACCATAGGTACCTCCAGCTTAGGTCTTGACCAAGCCGAAGCAAGAAGATCATGGAGATGGTCCCCGGGCGCCCTAATGTGTGCTGCCCACTGCTCCTAATATATGTATATATATATATATAGGATGGGTTAAAATGCAGAGAAGAATTTCTCCAGTGTGAGATCAATAAAGTTCACTTCTTCTAATAATAATACATTTTACTATATATTATAGTATTTTTTTCTCCTAAAATGTATTACATGGATGTTTGTGTCAACATATCTATAGATATAGATATAAATAGAAAGCATCTAGAGTCCATCAGGGGCGCCTGCCAAGTGATGATGACAGACCTTCCACTCAGTCTGCACACTTACACCTGATGCATGGGGCTTTGGAGGTTCACACTCTCACTCTCTTTTCTCTCACACTTCTCCTCTCCAATGTGATGTCCGCAGTGTTTCACTGAGTTTCCCAAAGCACTAGTGTTAGATTGCGATGATTGACACTACATGTATTGGACACTATATTGTTGCACATAAGGTTATGCACTGTTATAATATAATAAAGGCAGAGCCTCCTGTCACTTCTGCATGTCAGAGAGGCTGGGCATTGAGGCTACCAGCTACAAAGTTAAACATGTCTCCTGGCTCATGTGTCTATCAGTAGTTATTCTGCAAAGATGTCTATAGAAGCTGAGGACACAGGGTTCCTGTACACCTATTGTGAGCGACCAACTGCAGAAGAGTCAACACTCAGTTCAGTCTTACTGAATAAATGTATGTCATTTTCTCATATTGTTTAGGATTTCCCACTCTGTGAAGAATGAATAAAAAGATTTAATTATGCAGGGTTGTTAGGCGTCCTGACAGTCTTGAACGCATTGACTGAGATGAGTGACAGGAGAGAGAGAGAAAGGAGACCAAGAGACATATGGTGGACTGGTGTTTGGGTGACACCAAGGGTTCTTCGTGGCTTATAAGTCTCACTGTACACGCACATTCAAAACAAGCCCATCAGGGCGCTCTCTTGTGCGTGTTTGGATGGGAGGGAGAAAAGGGGACCTTGTGCTTGTCTTGGTCCGCTGCATACCCAGTGTCAGAAAGAACAAGCTGTAATAGTTTTACAGCCCTGCCCTCAGTAAAGAAGTGAACAATTTAGTCAATAATCACTGTTGCGCGCCTCCATGCCTATCTTGGGCCAGCCATTTGGATTTACTGGGGACATTCACACACAATGCACCCCTGCAGACTTCACTGTATAGGCGTGTTACAGGTATTCCAGACAAACATAATTTGATCAGGTAAAACCCATCCCGGAGAACTGCGACTCGTGGGACAGTTGTTTACTCTGTTGCCACACAACTGTACAGGTAGTGGAGACTCAAAGACAAAGGGTTCATCTTCAAAACTATTAACCTGCTTTTTCAAGTACTTTTTATGGTAGCCAGCGGCCTGTACTTCACTGTGGTCTGCTGGGGGAGTGGCACCAGTAAAAGGGACATTGGGCAGATTGGCAAACTGATCCGTAAACATGATTGGCTGTGAGCTGGAGATATTTGTCACAGTCAGAGACGGGAGGACACTGGACAAACTGCTCTCCATCATGGAGGAAGGGAGCTCTGCTCAAACAGTGAGAGATACAGCGCTACATTCATACCATACTCCATACAGTTGTACAACAACTCAGTATCATGTAATGGATCACCTTTTGTCCTTTCAATCATCATATCATTGTTGTACTTTCTTGTCTTTCTTCTCTCTTGTATATAGCTGTGATTGTATATTTTATTACTCATTTTTCTATTTTATTTTGACTTGTACATATACATTTATTTATAATTATCTCTTATTTGACACCTGTCTTGCCATCTTTTTTGCTACTTATTTACTCTTTGTTATTATATTATATATTGTGATGAGTGAGCTACTGTGTCCAAATAATTTCCCTTGTGGATCAATAAAGTTTTTCTAAGTCTAAGTCTAAGTCTAGTTTTTAACTGTTGAGACTGTTGTTGAAAAAGTGGAAAGTGGGATGGATTTTTCAGCTAAGTGTGTAACAGAAGCAGTACACTCACCTGTTGTTCCAGAGGTGAAGATGTACAGAGTTGGAGTTTTGATGTTGGTAATCCGAGGTACAGGCACAGGTTTGTAGGAAGCAGTGTCAACTTTATCCAGTAATGTGTGCACCTGTGGGTGTTCCGAGCTTTTCTTCATGGTCCACACCTCTATATTGTCCTCTAGCAGAGTGGTCAAGAAGCCATCTAAGAGGTCTGCTATATCTGTGGTGCAATCACAATAATCATAATACAGACCGTTAGCTAGTGTGTACTTTAAGAGACAAAGCAATTTTATTTGTTAACATATTTGTGGGAATTTTAAACCCTGGCAATGGTTTTGATGGATATTTATACACATGTTATATATAATTATTTTAGCCACAAGCTGAGAGCTAAAGATACAATCATAACTGCTGAAGTCATGCTATACATTTACAAGTTAAATAGCGAGCACAATATTATGTAATATTATACACAATATTATGTAATCAAAATACAACTACAGTGTGAATTACTAAAATGATTTCCTATAGGGAGACAGGTGCAGCTGGATAATGAAGAGAAATGGTTTGGTAATAGCTGGTGTTGAGTTAAAATTATATTGTGGTTGCAAGATAATACTTACCCATATGACCAAAGACATTACACTATACCCATGAAATCATATCCATCTAGATGTGTAGGCTACTTAGTGTGTCTCAGGACAGTACAAATATTTTATAGACGTATGCTGGGATTAAAAAAAGAAAATAACACATGAACATGCCAAGTCTAGAATATGGAGCAATGTTGTCCACTGGAGCATACATTTAACATGCACAAGTCTTTCTTCTGGGGTTCTTTTCAGGACAGTGTTACAAACCAGCATCATGCTGTATCCTGTCACATGGCCACAGCATAGTGAATCTTATTAAGAGTCAAAATATCTTCTCAAACATAGCTGGGGAAAAACAAACTACAGAGATCGGCTCAGTCTGTAAATATGTTACAACAATCAAAAACCAAACACAAATAAGTATGAAATGACATAGCAAAGTATATCTGATAATGCAGGTGTGTCTCTCAGTAGCACTGACACTTAATGGGTTAATGGGAGCCACGAGAGGCACTTTCAGTCACTCGGAGTAGATCCTGCACTCACATAGCCTACTTTTACTTTTACAATAAATGGGCTACAACGGCAGGTATGGGCTATGAGTAAAATATGCGACATTTTGTTCACAATACATTAAAGAATAAGAAAAATATTTTGTAACAACAATAACACATTTTACATTTACCTGATCCCACAACCAGAGTCCTCGCTCCGCAGCTGGTAAAGCAGTGTAATAGAGATCTGGA
The DNA here is from genome assembly GCA_036785185.1 of Paratrypauchen microcephalus. Taxonomy (NCBI): domain Eukaryota; kingdom Metazoa; phylum Chordata; class Actinopteri; order Gobiiformes; family Gobiidae; genus Paratrypauchen; species Paratrypauchen microcephalus. The sequence continues at coordinate 14,117,506 of JAVJIX010000004.1, read as the reverse complement.
CTTGATGTTGGTATTGAGAAAAGCGATGGAGCAGCCAATTTTCGCCAAAGCAAACCAGACGCACAAAAAGTCGGGCTCATTGTTCATAAGTAAAGCGACACAGTCTCCTTTCCTTAAGTTGGCGTTCTGGAAAAATATATGGGCAAGCCTGTTGCTGCGCTGCTCTACGTCTCGGTACGTATAAGTGTGTCCTTCGAAGATGACAAAGGGTTTGTCAGGGATGAGCTGCGCCTGTTGGATAAACCTGTCCATCACTGTGCACACTTCAGAGCGCAGCTTGTACAGCTCCAGCTTCACTCCGTACTGCATCACTTTGAGCAGGAAGAATAAGTCCTTCCAAAAGTATGGAAAACATGTCTTCTGTAAAATATACGCAGACAAAATCCCCGCGACCGCAGTGGAAAACCAACCCAGAGACAGATGCATGTCTGCTATCACCAAGGACACTACTCACTGTTTCATATTCAGGTGATATAAACACAGTGCGCTCAAAGTGATGTAAACCCTGGACACGCCCAGAGCCACAAAGCGAAACACACAACCCGGAGGTCTGTCAGCAGTGACATCAAAATAAAAGCACAGAGGCTTGTGCCTGGGGCATGGATCTATTAAACTGGGCTGTGGGCTATATGGTGTGGATTAAAGAATGACATTTTGCAAAATGGCAAAAGGCCCCTTTATGGAGGGTTTTCTAACTCCATCTCTCAAAGCAACAGGGAACAGTTCACTTGGACAATTCACACGCCCATAAAGTAGGCACTGGAGAAAAGGTGATTCATAAAGGCACGACAATTGTGTGTGCACGCCAATAGGCTACTATATATATATATATATATATATATATATATATATATATATATATATATATATATATATATATATATATATATATATATATATATATATATATACACACACACACACACACTCACACACGTGCAAATGGCCTTCAGTAGAACACATATGCAAGCAATCTAATTTAACAACTGGCAAGTTTGTCATTTGGCATATTTAATTATTTAATTACCCCCTACCCCTCCTACTGTTAAGAGCTATAAATAGAAAAATAGCTAACCGTTTCCTGTCTGATTGGCATGCATAGTGGCAGCTTCACTATTATAACTTGTTATTCGTCATGAGGCACGCAGTATCTGAATCTGGAGGTTTTCCTTTTCAAAGTGTCGTGCGCGTATGGCGGCAGATAACAGGCTCCTCCTGTACTACAGGCTAAAGCCTCTCCCATTAGGCGCAACTGAGCCAGATAAACACTATAATGGAGACACTGTAGCTGTTATGCTACAAAAAAGCATAGAAGTAGTAGACTACTGAAAATAGTTTACACAAAGGAAGAGGAAATGGAAAGTTGTTGTGAGCCTACACAAGGAAAAGGGGGCCAACCCTGAGCCACCAGAAGTCACCGCTTTTAAGAATGTGTTCTTGTACAGTCTATGGTTCTTGGGGACCTGGCCTTGCTGGAAACTCGAGCAGGATTGCTACGTCTCTTAAAACTAATATTCCTCATATTAGTTAAATGGTCCCTTATAAGCAAATAAAATATGAATTATGAAATACCACATAGGCTACAGTATCTTTGGAGCAGTTTGACAGTTGAGATTAAAGTTGCACTATGCAACTTTTCTGGTGAAGGGGATGGAATTTTCAACAATGTGGCATTAAACCTATATGTCTTGCATTTATTAAATTGCAGGTGTTTTTGTATCAGAGACATTAGGTATATTTCTTACTGCTTCTTCCACAGATATGCTGGGCACTTCTCTGTGAATATAGGGAGGCCTACTGTGTTGCACAAAGAACAGCTGGACAAGATAAACTGGCTTTCAAACTATGTCGTTGGTTTACATTTTTCTCTAGAGTCTGTTAAACGGGCACTGCCCCAGTGCCATAACTTACAATAGGCCTGTCACAATAAGAACTGTATCAACTTTTAATTCAATAAATGTTATCATTTATTGAACAGTATTTTGTAAGTGTACATTTTCCTTGTATTTGTAGGGAACTATTTCTTATTTTTTGTAGTGCAATCATATTTGAGCTGTAGAAACATGATTTGCATATCCCTGACTCATTTTAGGTAATTATGAATTGCTATGTGTTTCATTGTGTTATCTGAGTGTTGTGCATCGAGAAAATGGTTTACTGTGATTATTATTACCTTGAGTTATTGTTATTGTGTTGTGTCAGTAGCATTAAGCAGTTTCAATATTATCATTTAACGCAATTATTTTCTTAGTTTGTTATTAGGACAGATCTATCCCAAAATCCATGTAGACTGCACTTATTTCCTTTCCTCCTTTCGTTTTTCCAGGGCTGGGTCACAGGGTCAATCTCCATGGACACTTGCCACATTTTATCCAGGGGAATCCCACGGCAAAGGTAGTGAGCTCAGAGGCCCTTCATAGTGAAGCCACCTTCACTTTTGTTCATTTGGTTATGATCCAAGCATTTTCCCTTGTGGGTCAATAAAGTTTGATGATAAGATCTCGAAATTATATGTGAGAAAGTATATACAGTACTAACTCATCTCCTTCTTAACCTTATGTTGAACATTATACTATACTAGGCCACCCTAGGACGGAGGTCGATGATCGACTTTGTTGTCGTCTCATCTGACCTCCGGCCGCGTGTGTTCGACACTTGGGTGAAGAGAGGGGCAGAGCTGTCAACTGATCGCCATCTGGTTGTGAGTTGGGTCTTCTGGCGGGGGAGGAAGCCGGAAAGATCTGGCAGGCCCAAGCGTATCGTGAAGGTCTGTTGGGAATGTCTGGCAGAGCCCTCTGTCAGGGGTACCCTCAACTCACACCTCCGGGAGAGCTTCTCCCGAATTCCGGGGGAGGCTGGGGACATAGAGTCCGAGGGGGCTTTGTTCTTGGCCTCTATTGTCGATGTGGCCGCCCATAGCTGTGGTCATAAGATCTGTGGTGCCTGTCGTGGCGGCAATCCTCGCACCCAGTGGTGGACACCGGAAGTAAGGGATGCCGTCAGGCTGAAGAAGGAGTCCTATCGGGCCTTGTTAGCTCATGGGACTCCTGAGGCAGCTGACGGGTACCGGCGGGCCAAGCGTGCTGCAGCCCGGTCGGTCGCAGAGGCAAAACTCAGGTTTGGGAGGAGTTTGAAGAGGCCATGGAGGAGGACTATCGGACGGCCTCAAAGAAATTCTGGCAAACCGTTTGGCGCCTCAGGAGGCCACTGTTTACAGTGCGGTTGGGGAGCTGTTGACCTCGACTGGGGATGTTATCGGACGGTGGAAGGAATACTTTGAGGATCTCCTCAACCCCACCGTCACGTCTTCTGAGGAGGAAGCAGAGTCGGAGGCGGACTCATTCATCACCCTGGCTGAAGTTACTTAGGTGGTTGGAAAGCTCCTCTGTGGCAAGGCCCTGGGGATGGGTGAGATCCGCCCTGAGTATCTTAAGTCTCTGGATGTTGTAGGGCTGTCTTGGTTGACACGCCTCTGCAAAATCACGTGGCAGTCGGGGACAGTACCTCTGGACTGGCAGACCGGGGTTGTGGTCCCTCTGTTTAAGAAGGGGGACCGGAGGGTGTGTTCCAACTATCGGGAAATCACACTCCTCAGCCTTCCCGGTAAGGTCTATTCCAGGGTGCTGGAGAGGAGAATTCGACCGATAGTCAGGAGGGGAAGTGTGGTTTTCGTCTGGCCGGGGAACACTGGACCAACTCTATACTCTCCATCGGGTGCTCAAGGGTGCATTGTAGTTTGCCCAACCAGTCCACATGTGCTTTGTGGATCTGGAGAAGGCATTCAACCATGTCCCTCGTGGGGTCCTGTGGAGAGTGCTCTGGGAGTACAGGGTCCGGGGCCCTTTGCTAAGAGCTGTTCGGTCCCTGTATGACCGGAGCAGGAGCTGTGTTCGTATTGCCGGCAGTAAGTCGGACCTGTTCCCGTTGCTGGACTCCGCCAGGGCTGCCCTTTGTCACCGGTTCTGTTCATTGTATATATGGACAGAATTTCTAGGCGTAGTCAGGGGCTGGAGGGGATCCGGTTTGGGAACCACAGGATCTCATCTCTGCTGTTTGCAGATGATGTTGTCCTGATGGCTTCATCGAACCGAGACCTCCAGCGTGCACTGGGGCGGTTTGCAGCCGAGTGTGAAGTGGCTGGGATGAGGATCAGCTCTTCCAAATCCGAGGCCATGGTTCTCGAACAGAAAAAGGTGGCTTGCCCCCTGGGTGGAGAGTCCTTGCCTCAAGTGGAGGAGTTCAAGTATCTCGGGGTCTTGTTCACGAGTGAGGGGAGGATGGAGCGTTAGATTGACAGGCGGATCGGTGCAGTGTCGGCAGTGATGCGGTCGCTGTACCGGGCCGTTGTGGTGAAGAGGGAGCTGAGCTGAAAGGTGAAGCTCTCAATTTACCAGTCAATCTACGTTCCTACCCACACCTATGGTCATGAGCTCTGGGTAATGACCGAAAGGACAAGATCGCGGATACAAGCGGGCGAAATGAGTTTCCTCCGCAGAGTGGCTGGGCGCACCCTTAGAGATAGGGTGAGGAGCTCAGTCACATGGGAGTAACTCGGAGTAGAGCCGCTGCTTCTCCACATCGAGAGGAGCCAGCTGAGGTGGCTCGGGCATCTGTTCCGAATGCCTCCTGGACGCCTCCCTCGGGAGGTGTTCCGGGCATGTCCCACCGGAAGGAGGCCCCGGGGAAGACACAGGACACGCTGGAGGGACTATGTTTCCCGGCTGGCCTAGGAATGCCTTGGGGTCCCCCCGAGGAGCTGGAGAAAGTGTCCAGGGTGAAGGAGGTCTGAGCGTCCCTGCTTAGGCTTATCCGCGACCCGGCCCTGGATAAGCGGAGGAAAATGGATGGATGGATGGATGTTTGTGTCATTAATTCCTTTGTAACATAGAAATAAAACACAAGCAGGTTTGTATTTAATTGTTGGCTATTGTTTGTCCTGAAAATGTTTGCGGGAGTGATCGACCACAAGAGCTTGGCAGCAAAAAAAACAACAACAACAATAAACATATGTCTCCCAATACAGAGTTTGATAGGTACAAAACAGTATCGTTTAGCCTGAAACTTATTTTAAATTAAGAACAGAGAGTGCCTGACAGTCGTTACTCAGGGCAGTAGTTTGGTGTCTTCCGTCCCTCTGCTCTAAGCGGAAGTTCAAAGTGGAGCTGTCATGAGCCATACCGCGGATAGCGCAGAGTTGGAAACGCACAAAGCTTACGGTGTCAACATTTCCTGACACTCTTTCTGTTTGGCACTTTGGTGAACACAGAGCATAACAAGGTAAGACTTCGAACAGCCAACTAAGGTGTAGCGGTTTCGCTTGTCGCGGACGGGCCTACAGTAAACTTCCCTTTATGTTGATAATGTGCAACATAATTCAAAGCTGGAGGGCTGCACTCTGTGTGACCTCCCAGGGCACAGAGTCGTGTTAGATCGACAGTTCTTGGAGTAAATCAGGACTAAAACGCATCCTCACTGTAAACACGTGTCTACCTGACAATTTTTATGATGAAAACTTTTTGCTTGTATAGACATTCATATTCCATACTTTTTTTTTAAACTATGAAAACGCACCATAGAAATAACCTATGATGTACATTTTTAACTGCCTGTGGAAGCAACTTGGATAATGGATGTGTGTCCTGTCCCGTCTGGTTGCAGATGCAAGACCTACACTAGGCCTTCTTTCTTGTGTCCAAGCTTCATTTTCTACCCCAAGAATGACCAGCCGGAGTACTTTACCGCCGGAGGTTTTGCCCAGTCAGTGTCTTTCAGCTCATTTGAGATCTCAGAGTGCGTTGGATTCTACGCCTGTCTGTAGCTTCAATAATGAGCCCCCTCTGCCAGGCAAAACAATGGATGAATGCAGTTTATCCAATAGTGAGACATCTCATTACTTCACACAGCCTGTGAACAAGTTAGATGACCAGCCTTGTACAAAGCCGTGGTAAGTAAATGTTTTTGTTCTGGGAAAACATCCCATTCTGACTTTAGAAATGTAAAGCTTAATCTATTTGTTCCCGTAGAAATAGGCATTAAAATAAAAAGCTATTTTGATTTATAATCACAAAAATGTTGTGATGAACAATGAACAATATCTGGTTTACATCACACAATGAAATTACCAAAAAAAAATGTTGACTTTGTATTTGAGGCAATGTGTTTTCCGCCTTGCCAGTGCTGTACCAGAGAACCCCATGTGCCGTATTTGCCATGAAGGAGGCCTGCAAGAGGAACTGCTGTCCCCTTGTGAATGTTTGGGGACTATGGCCACCATCCACCGCAGCTGTTTGGAGCACTGGCTTTCTGCCTCAGGGACTAGCTTCTGTGAGCTCTGCAACTACCAGTTCACTGTGCAGAGGAAGTCCAGACCACTGCTGGAGGTAAAGGGCCATGTGATTCAGTGTACTGCGTTTCCTATTACAACTGTACACGTATCGGCTGAAATCTCTCTGGTCATTCAGTGGCTTCAGAACCCAGGGCTTCGTCAGGAAAAGCGCACACTGTTTGGTGATATGGTATGCTTCCTGCTAATTACACCGTTGGCTACTATCTCTGGTTGGCTGTGCCTTCGAGGTGCCATAGACCACCTACACTTCTCTAGCCGACTGGAGGCTGTGGGGCTCATTGCACTGACAGTTGCACTCTTTACCATTTACCTCTTCTGGACTCTGGTGAGTGTTGCACATACAGTATTTCAATGCACTGTGTTCTAAACAAGTTGTCCTTAATGAGCCTTGGGCACCCATTTCTCTGAAAGCGAGTGACGTAACTGAATTTTATGATGATTACATTTTGCAATTTGTTGTTGTGACTAAATAAATCTAAGTAATACTGAACAAATTTGTTGTTCCACAGCCATCATAATATTTACAGTCTATAACCATATTGAAAATTATTATCTATAGATTATCTTGTCACTACACATTTACAGTTTTCCTCACGTCATGTGGCTGATAAGCTTCAGGGAACAATATATGTTACGTTTGCTTGTCACCTTGTGTTGATCCTTGTCCCTTATTCAATAGACACAATTATAGTTTCATAAAATGTAGTTACATGTCCTACCAAAGAACAAGGATATTTTATGCTTGAGTTGAGTTGAGTCAGATTTACCAAATTTTGCATATTCTTTGCAGGTGTCTCTTAGGTATCACTGTCGTCTTTACAATGAGTGGAGGCAGTCCAATGAAAGAGTGGTGCTGCTGTTGCCCAGATCCCACAGTGAGCCAGTGTTGCACTCCTTAAGCAGCTCGCAGCGAGTGAAGAATCTCTCCAAAGAGTCAATCGTTTGAGCATCCAAAGCACTTTAAACAAATCTGTGACTGCAACTGCTTGTGTCAAAGATCACAAGTGAGCTCCATTAGGTGGCACTTTATTTCAGCAGAATAATACACCATATTGGCTGTTATGGACTGCCAGTTCAGTCAGATCAAACGGATCAAACTTCACACTTATTAACAGTGTGACTGGACGATTATGACTCTTAGTATGATAACATTAGGATACTAGTGTTTCTTTAGCTACAGTGTCTTACAGTGTTGGTAGAGGTCAAGATCACAGGACCCTGAAGGAATTAGGACTGGGTTATGTTATGGGACTGTTAATGAATAACAAATCATTGTAGGGAAGAAATCCGGCTCACACTGTGTTACAAGATATTTGACGACCCCCTTCATTCTAGTAGTAGTTGCACTTTTATTGTAACCATATTTAGTTAAATGTAACTAATGCACTCTTAATCACATTAAATATGGCAATGAACTACTTTTATGTTGCCTGGGGAAGTATCAAGTACACTTTCTAATCCCTGGAATTAATATCTAAACTGTGTTCTAATAACTAATGGACTAGTGTGCCTACTTGCCAATGTATAGCAGTTACCCACATTGTCTTCAGCCCATTTCTCTACAAAACCAAAATTCTGGACGATCAATTTTAACTTCGCTATTTAACTGTCAGGTTGCAGATTTATCTCTAATTACTGGGCCTGTCCAAATGAAACAAAAACTTGCACGAAGTTTGGACTTTAAAAAAAAAATGTTTTATCGTAATCGTAATTTTATTGGCCTCTGCCATACATCTGAAAAGGTGACGTCATATTCCCACATGTAAAGCACAGCCTGTTACTCCCACAGATTAACATGCACTTGAGCAGATTTTTAAATTCAGTGTTTGAGTTAAGTAAATAAACTTAAACCAAAGGTTTTGTATTATATTTTAATGTAGTTTGATTGATATGTTTGTGTGGCTAAAATGTACAAATATAAGACAATTATATTAAATTTCACTGGCTGTGGTTTGTTATGTGATAAACTAAATTCATTAGGTCTGCATAATTTGGGAAAATATTTTGATTTTTACAGTCAAGAATTACAATAAAATGCACTATATTGCCAAAAGTATTCACTCACCCATCCAAATAATGGAAATCAGGGGTTCCAATCACTTCCATGGCCACAGGTGAATAAAATCAACTACCTGGGCCTGCAGACTGTTTCTACAAACATTTGTGAAAGAATGGGTCGCTCTTAGGGAATGACAGCAACTGAGGCACGAAGTGGTAGGCCACATAAACTGATGGGGCGGGGTCAGCGGATGCTGAGGCGCATAGTGCGCAGAGGTCACCGACTTCAACAGCCAATTGCTACTGACCTCCTCACTTCAAGTGGCCTTCAGATTAGCTCAAGGACAATGTGTAGAGAGCTTCATGGAATGGGTTTCCATGGCTGAGCAGCTGCATCCAAGCCATACATCACCAAGTGCAATGCAAAGTGTTGGATGCAGTGGTGTAAAGCACGTCGCCACTGGCCTCTAGAGCAGTAGAGATGAGTTCTCTGGAGTGACGAATCGTGCTTTTCCATCTGGAAATCTCATGGACGAGTCTGTGTTTGGTGGGTGCCAGGAGAACGGTACTTGTCTGACTGCACTGTGTAAAGTTTGGTGGAGGGGGATTATGGTGAGGGGTTGTTTTTCAGGAGCTGGGCTTGGCCCCTTAGTTCCAGTGAAAAGAACTCTGAATGCTTCAGCATACCAAGAGATTTTGGACAATCCCATGCTCCCAACTTTGTTGGAACAGTTTGGAGATGACCCCTTACTCTTCAACATGACTGTGCACCAGTGTACAAAGCAAAGTCCATAAAGACATGGATGAGAGTTTAGTGTGGATGAACTTGACTGGCTTGCACACAGTCCTGACCTCAACCTGATAGAACAAGTTTGGGATGAATTAGAGCGGAGACTGAGAGCCAGGCCTTCTCGACTAACATCAGTGTGTGACCTCACAAATGTATTTATTTAGTTTATTTATGAGACAGGGACAGTTCAGTTTACATTAACCTTGACAGGAGAGATGCATTGTGCCAGGTTGTAGAACCTGAGCTAATTTCTACCTGTAGGCCCTGGTGCATGTCTTTTAGGTTTGCACTTCTGGAAGTGGTCAAAAACTCCCATAAACACACTCTTAAACCTTGTGGACTGCCTTCCCAGAAGAGTTATAGCTGACATCATAATAAACCCTATGGATTAAGAATGGGATGCCACTTAATTTCATATGTGAGTCAAGGCAGGTGAGCGAATACTTTTGGCAATATAATGTATCTGTAAAAGCATTTACAGCTGAGAGAAAGAATGCATAACCAATACAAGAATCCTACACATTTGAGAATGTTTGTAGTGGTCAAAACTAAAGGATTGGTTATGTTATCTAAACCACTGCAGTTTTTGCATTTTGCTAATTGTAACCACTCATTTGCGAAAAATGCCAAAAAGTACTGCAGATGAAAAAAAAAGCACAGGCTGCCCATAAAGCTGTCCAAATATACTTATATTTTCCTTTGCATTTAAGGGTAAGACGTACAGAAACTCTTAACTAAATGTGCTATTTATACATTTTACATTATTGTTCAAGAGGACACTGGGGCATGCATTAAGTTACTAAAATGTATTTAATAATATATTAAGTCTGCACATGCCTGATTTTGGCCAGTGTTGGCAAGTACAGAATCTTATGCCTACATTTCCTCCCATATCCCAACAAAGAAGAATGTGGATGAAAGACTTGAATATCCAATTTACAAAATTCCATTCATATTTAATTCACAAATGTAGTTTATCCATTATTTTATTTAATAGCACCCTGTTATGTTACCAAGAACTAAGTTAACACATCTGGATAAACAATGATTCGGCTGGCCAACAAGAAGCCCAAGTAAGAACACTTAACTACTTCAAAATATCAAATATAAAAATTTGCTGGCACAATTACTAAAATAATTGACAAGTTTATTTCTACTTTGCCTGATTCACAGCTAAAAAAAATGACTGGCTACATGAAATACACATTTTACAATTTAACAATGGAGATTATGGCCATAGCATGCATAACACAGTATTTGAAACACATGAAAAGTTAATACAATCAACACTTAAGTGGTGCAAGTATATTCTAAAGTCAACAAAAAGAGGTTACTTTATTGGGGGGGTCACAGAACCCACAATTTAGCATCCAAATTTCTTATTTGGCTCATTTTCTTCAGTCCAGATAAGTTAGGGTATATCAGTGGCTCCTTAGTGTTTGGTCTGGTCAGTTTGGGATGTGAACTATTTACCTCAAACTGGCAGTATTTGCAGAAAACCTTGGCTATTGTGATTGTATTTTCAGATCACCCACTTTTACTGTTGTCCTTAGTGTGCTCATTAGTTAAATGTTCTATACATTCATTATGCAACTTTAAAAGCAAAGTGGAGAAGAGTAATTCAAACCTTAAAGGCAGAATTCAAAGCTTTGTTTTAAGTTCAACAAGAGCACAAGTAAATAACAAATACAAAACCAAATTTTTAAAAATGCGTTTAAAAACTCATATTGTAACAAGAGAGCCTAGCTTTGAGTACAGCAAAAATCATGAAAAATAAAATCAAAACATAAAATTTTATTAAAACACTATAAAAATATAGAAAAATAGTTGTAGGTATTGTAGTTGGCAGCGGAGTGGCTGGGCTCAGTGGAGGTGGTCAGATGTGAAATTGCATGAAAACCTTTACATAATGGCGCAGTTGGATCTCTTGGTTTCGTTTACCTAAACAAAGCAATCGTGTCAACGCAAAGAATGTTTCAAACATGTCGAAATTCAAAATGCTAATCTACACAATTCACTGCCATGTCTGTTGCTATATAATCAAATCTCACTGCCTGTTGCTATATAATCAAATCTCAATCTTACCACTTGCTGTTCTTCCTCAATGGCCTGCATACCATCATCGCCTTGTTCCTCTTCGATTGGTGCATTATAAATGGTGGTCCTTTTTGCCACTTCCTGTTTACACAAACGGTGTTTTATGCTTTCTCTCAATTTGAAAATGAAACTAGTATTACTCAACATTGTGGCAAATGCTGCCTCACCTCTCCCTGAGGGTTCAAGAGCACCACCACAACATCCTCCCCGGATCCCCACGAGCTCTGGCTCTTCCACACCAGGTCAGAGGGAGGCTTTGAGCTCACACCAGCATCAGAGGCCCAAATCTGTATTTAACCAAAAGAGGCACATACAATTAGAGTTGGGGTTAGCTGAGATCAAGTCAGAGGGTCAAAAACCTCTTACCGTGACTTTTTGGCCAGCTTTAAGGACAAACTTGGGAGTGAACTTGTAAGTGGTTGACGATTCTCCAATTGTCTTTACCAGTTCATATCCAACCATAGCTTGGTCCTGGGAAACATTTTCATAGATGCGTTTACAGACATATCAAACTAAATTCAAAGATCAAAACAAGCTTCGTCCCACCTCATCACTGCTGTTGCCAAGACAGATAAATTTGCCATCAGTGTCAATCTCCTCAATGAGGACAGGCCCAGTGGCTGAGGCGGAGTGAGAGATGCTCACAGAGCTACTGGCTTCCTGTTCCTCCACATCCACACGTTTACGCTTGCCCTGAGTGGTGTGCACACTTCGGCTGCTGGATGAAGCTCGAGACACTGTCACACGAGCTGTAGGGCTGGGGGAGAGTTTCAGCCTAGAACAACAAGAACCAACATTACCAGGAGAACTGCATAAAATGTGTGTCCCCTATGAGGATGTTTACCTCTCCTCTTCTCCCTCTAGAAGTTTGCGGTAGGCATTGATCTCCATGTCCAGTGCAAGTTTCACATCCAGCAGTTGTTCATACTCATTTAGTTGCTGATGCATTTTGGCTTGAATCTCAGCTAGATCACGGTCTTTTTCAGCCAGCAGTCTACGGCTGTTATCCTTCTCTTGGGCCAAAGTTGCTTCCAATTCAGAGATGCGGTCTCTCCATCCTCTGGTCTATAGACGAGGCACAGATGGTTTTACTTCATTACAGGTAAGATTTGTATTATTTTGTTATTATGATATACAGTGGTACCTCACCTTACGAATGACCCAACAAACGAAAATTTCAAGTTACGAAACGCCTTCACGGTAAATTTTGGTCTCTAGATACGAAAGAAAATTCAAGTTACGAAACGCGAAATCTCAAAAATTCAAATAAATAATGCGCGCTCAGCCACACACATACGCTTTTCTCAGACTGGATTTAAACTTTTCTGACATTTGTCTCTCGTTTAAACACTCAAACTTTCATAGATTTTCAACAAAATTATTAATAGTGAAGTGTGGGGGGAAGGGGGAGGGGGGAGAAGACTGCGCTCTGACACGTGTGTGATAGCGCACATGACCCGGCACGGAGCTGACAGCAGGTCTAGACCAAGGTCTAAACCAGAACAATACCAGGTGGATTAAAGCAGCGAGGAGGGGACTGCACGCAGTCTGAGCGCATGAACGCATGAACGAGACCCATGCAAGAGCCGCGGTGGTCTAGACCTCCTCTAGACCTGACCAGGTCTAGAGGAGGTCTAGAGGAGCCGCGGTGGTCTGGACTAAACCAGGACTAAACCAGGAGGAGCCGCGGTGGTCTGGACTAAACCTGGACTAAACCAGGAGGAGCCCGCGACTCTTCCATGGGTCTCGTTCATGCGCTCAGACTGCGTGCAGTCCCCTCCTCGCTGCTTTAATCCACCTGGTCTAGTCCTGGTCCAGTCCTGGTCCAGTCCAGGTTTAGACCCTGGTCCAGTCCAGGTTTAGACCTTGGTCTAGACCTGCTATCAGCTCCGCGCCGGGTCATGCTGCGTTATCACATGTGCCCCCCCCCCCCACTTCACTGTTAATACATTTTGTTGAAAATCTATGAAAGTTTGAGTGTTTAAACGAGAGACAAATGTGAGAAACACGCAGAACACAACGTTACACTATAAAAAAAGTTACACTATAAAAAAAAAAAAAAAAAAAAACTTGGATCGGGGCCTTGGAACGAATCAGGCTTTTTCCATTGAAATAGCTACTCAACTTACGAATTTTTCATGTTACGAAACCACTTCTGGAACGAATTACTTTCGTAAGGTGAGGTACCACTGTATTTAATGTTAAAATTGTGTCCAAACATACATTCTACAAATTAAATGTGTAAAATATATGCTAGACAAAGTACCATTTTTTTTCTACTGTGCATGTATTGCATTTCCTACCATGTTTATCTCACCTCCTTTTGCAGGCTTCCAAGCTGTGCACTCAGACTCTCGATTCTCAGGCTGGACTCCCTCAGCTCTTCTCGGGCCATGTTTGCAGATGCACCATTCATCTCAGACAAGCGGTGCAAATCTTCCAGCTGAGGAATAAAAGCAGATTTGATTTTGTCACTTGTAACTCATCGCTTTCCTCATAAGAGGAACTAAGCTTGCTCTGCCACTTCCTGACAAGCAGGAAATAATGTGGTGAGACACAGAACACTCAATTTAAATGGTACTATATGATTGTGTGTGTAAACTAAATTCTTTAAACATTTATGCCATTGCTTTTGTGCAGGTCAAGTGGATTATACGGTTTCATACTTTGGCTGCATAGGTGCCCTCCATGTTCTCCTTGTAGATCAGAATCTGCTCTTCATTTTGAGCCCTCATGTCGACCAGAGCCTGGGTCAGCTTGTATTCATATTCCTCTTTACGGCCAGAGTCAACCTCGACCAACCGTGTCTCGTAGCGCTGCCGAGCCTCTTTCACTTCCTGAAACAAGCACAGTTTTTCATGTCATAAAAATCACTAACCGAGTTGATTTTGTGATTGGCCATAATCATAATACACATTAACTCCAGCTGTAGTTATATTATAAGAAAACAGATTTCTGACAGAATTTATGAAAATTAGTTCAGCATTCAGGGTCCAGTCAGGATACACAGTAGTGGACACACACCCTCTGATGACATGTCAGTTGACTCTTGCATAAGAATTAAATAATATGGTAAATTAAACAGTTGGAGTAGCAGAGCAAGCAGAATTTGCCTTTGGGCTTTTCCAGTAGACCAGCCGAACTCATTTCTTCAAAAGAATCCTGACCAATACACTTGTCCAAGACAGAAGCTTGTAAATAAATGTACGCAAATGGAAGTCTCACAAAAAGGACACCTATTAGTTTCTGCGTTCCTTCAACTCCAGAGAAAGTCATGTGTGCTTTGCATGTCATAATAACGTCATAGGTTTTCTTAATTCAGATGCATGTTTTTGTACATTTCAACTCAAATGAAAAGCAAGACAATTTTCTTGCATAAAATGTATTCTACAAAAAAAATCCCAGGCCCTGATAATCCCCAGACACACAAAAGGTATACAAATAATTTTTTTGTCTCAAATTACAAAATTATTCACAAAATGACCCTTTCTTAGATGAAAATAATGTGGTATTCTTTTTCACTGAGTTTGTGGAGCATAGTAAGGGGTATAGAAGGGGTAAAGAAAACACATGTTGCCAAATTACGGCTACAGACACTTAAGTGGGACAAAGATTCACAACATACCTCCACATGCATGCTTTTACGAAACTCTGCCTCCTCTGTCAAACTTTGGCAGCGGTTTTCCAAATCAACACGCAGAAGCATCTCATCGCCAAGTTGTTTTTTAGCCTGGGCAAGGCTAATATCGAGCTATGAAATATACAACAAATTAATTTAATATGAACCAGTTTACTTTATCATATATTCTTAAAGGGATATGCCACCCCCAGGTCAAACTTGGGCATCTCCCCACAGTCCAGAGACTAAAATAAGTGGTGGAAAGCGTTTTTCTGGTGACCCAGCCATTGTCCAGGTCTGTCAGCACTGACCGCCACGGTATCTGCAGCTACTCCGCGTTAGACTGGAGTCTAACGTCGCCAGAGAAAGATTTCGGCCAAAAGGAATTAATTTGCTCGATGCTTTTCCCAATTACTTTCTGTGTAGTGCGCATTCATAGAGTGCATATAAATGTGCAAATCAACACGGAGAGCTTGACTTGGTCATTTTGGGTGGGAACTATTTTTCAGTACGGATAAACACAGCCGAAGCACACACCACGCTGACAGGGGAATCCCTGTTGCGCACCAGGAAGGCAGTTCCCCTGTTACGCAGCGTGGTGCGGGCTTCGGCTGTGTTTTTCCGCACTGAAAAATAGTTCCCACCCAAAATGACCAAGTCAAGCTCTCCGTGTTGATTTGCACATTTATTTGCACTCGATATGAATGCGCACTACACAAAAAGTAATAATTAGTAATTATTACTTTTTGTAGTAGTAATTGGGAAACGCATCGAGCAAATTGATTCCTTTTGGCCGAAATCTTTCTCTGGCGACGTTAGACTCCAGTCTAACGCGGAGTAGCTGCAGATACCGCGGCGGTCAGTGCTGACAGACCTGGACAATGGCTGGGTCACCAGAAAAACGCTTTCCACCACTTATTTTAGTCTCTGGACTGTGGGGAGATGCCCAAGTTTGACCTGGGGGTGGCATATCCCTTTAAGTACCATTCATGGATGTACCTCTTGAAGTTGTTCTTGCAGGTCATTAATAGTTGCTTCCAGACCCCTCTTTTCAGACAGGGCAGTGGCCAGCATTGCATCTTTGGAGTTGAGCTGAGCTTCTAGATCCTTTAGCCGGGATTGAGCATTCGCTGCCTCCAAGTCCTTTTTATTGTAGCTGAAAGGTGAGGAGAATATAACGAACTTGAAAAAGGTAAGAACTGCAATGGAATGCCATTGGTTGTTTCCTTTTTCCAAGTCCTAATGATCAGGATGTTGGTTATTCACCATCCTCCTGAAACACTGACTTTGCACTGATACAAGTTATTTAGTAAATGGAGTCCTCTAGTGGCAGCAAACATCAGTGGTGGCATGTCCAGTGTCAGTCTGCTTATTCAAAACTAATCCATAGTTATGAAAGTGTAATAGAATAATTAAGTTACGGTTGACAGGACAACTGAACTTTTCCAGGAAAACAAGTGTGACATCCGGTTGTAAGCCCTTGCCCTGAGTTAACAGTGTGGACAAGCAGACCCTTTCATTAGGTTTGTGAGTACAGCGCATTTTCCCTGGTGTGCAGACAGGCGGGTTGGACTGAAGAGGAAAAACTATGAGTGGAATGTTCTGTGGTATGTGTGCTTTCTGACGTTTTACTGAGACCTTAATGAACACACACCACACCTAACTTGAATGGTTTTACACCATAACAAAACACACTACTCTGGCCTGTCCAGTTAGACTGTTTAGTGTTACAGCAAAGAAAAAATGTGAAAGTAAATAAACTGTATACTAAATATATAGCTTAGGTGACATGTGTGCTTACCTAAAATAAGAATGAAAACTCATTTATGAACTTTCAGCGTTAGGCCTATAAATAAATGATCAAAGATGTTTACTCAAAATCAGTACCGTTTGCCTGGGGCAACAAAACATTGCTCCTTGCAAAGCCAAATGTCCGTGGCACCTGTGGTTTTCTGTCAGTGAGTTCAGGGTATAGCCACACACAAAGGAGCAACATCTGACAGGACACTAGTGCAAGCGTGTGTCAAGGAGTCAAAATATTTTAGTTTATACTTTGTATATATAAAATAAAATAAACAGAACACCGCCGTTAATAGAAAAATACTTTTGTGCAAGTCGAATTGTATACAGTGATTTACAGAGAAAGGTACTGTATAATATAATGCATGATTTTTGATAGCATACTAAACCGTGCTTGGAGAACTAAACAATGGTGCACGGCGTTCCAGTGGCCCACTACTGGACTTAAAAGTATTAAATTAAACAGACTACCGTGCACAAACATTAATTAACATGAACATTAATAGACAGGAATACAACCAATTCTCATATAAAAAACGAGCACAAAAAAACCTGTAGTGAAGTTTTACATTTTTAACAGTGTATAAAACGACGCATAAAGTCAAACGTAACGCGTGCGTAACGCGGTCAAAATGGCTCCAAAATCAAAGTCTCTATGTGAGGCATTTTGCTAATTCGGCTATCCTTTAGCTTTGTGTAATTCAAGAATTTACCTCTGAAGCAGCTGGTCATGTTCCGTTTTGATTTTTCCCAGCTCAATCTGCAGCCAGGCCCGCTCCTTGGAGGAGTCATCCAGGCTCTTTCTGGCGTCGGCGAGCTCGGTCTCGTACAGGGCTTTGAGCCCACTCAACTCCCGGCTCCGGACCTCTTCCTTTTCACTGATCTTCAGATGGAGCACGTCGTTCTCCGACTCAAGACTGCGGACCTTGTCAATGTAAACAGCCAGGCGGTCATTCAGATCCCGTAGCTGCTGTTTTTCCTGCAGCCTGGTGATCCTGGTCGGACTCAGCGGTGTGCTGCCGCCGCCACACGTGCTTCTCTGGCCGGTTGGAGTCGCAGGTACAGACGCCATTGTGGTAAGAGCAGCTACAAGCCAATACGACGGACTCCAAACTCTCTAAAACAGCCCTCCGCCGGCGCAGACCAATCTTCCTGAAACGTGAAGCTGAATTCTCGCCGGCGGCCCGCGGAACTGTTCTGAAAGTAGCTCTTGGCTCGCCTCAAACCGAATGAAAGAGGGGCTGTCTTGCCAATATGGCGGCTCATTGAAATTTTTACGCTGCGCGTTTCTGGCCAATGGCTGGACGCGACGCAGTGCGTTCTTTCATTTAAAGCTGAGGGTACACTCGTGGGTCACATCTCCACACTCACTTTAGGCGGACTTGTTATGGAAAAGAGAAGGGGAGAGACCAGGGAGAGCAGACGCGCTGTATAAACCAGGCGCTATTATAGGCCGCAGTTAACGGCTGATTCCCATTTTTTGCCATTTCCTGTTATGGATGCTTCATTTTGCTTTGCAGCTACAGCAGTGTTGAGTTCTGTTTAAAAAAATGACAAATGAGCCTACATTCGTGATCTCAATATGATTGGTCAAATTACATGCACAACAAATTGTGGACATAAAAATGAGTTTTGACCAGAGCCTATACAGACTAGTAACAATTTTAAACTCTTGCCTAGAATAAAACAAAAGCAATATGCGTGTGAGATTGTTCACAAACAAGGAATAGCTTAAAGGCATGTGTGAATGAAACAAACATACTTGGAGTTGTGTTTTGTTTCATTCACACATGTTTGAGTAACCCTTTATTATTCTGTTTACATCTCCATAGCTTAAAATGATGTTCCACCTTGTGATGTCATGTGGTGGTAGTTTTCCAGTTAACAGCTACCTTTTACCTTTAGTTCAATAGAGACTGGCAATCCCAGGGCTGAAATCATCCGAATGATTCTCGTGAAAATTCCATAATTTAACTAAAAACACAGTGGGGCTCTTCCTGTATATACTTTTGAAAGATAGTTTTAATGTTTTCAAATGCCTTTACTGAACAATGTGGCTAATTATCACAACCTCCCATCAAGACGCATAGAACTCAGCACATAAAGTCTGGATTTAAATCTATTTGTTTTTGTTGCTACAGATGATCACTTCTGTATTAAACCATAGTACCCTAATACAGTAGTGCAAACACTTGTTCTGCAAAAATATTTTCTTCTATTTAATAAATATAGGCTACTTAATCAGTGTACACATTTAAACTCTCTAATTTACATTGGAAAAAGAAATAAATTGTGATTTTGGCAGTTTACACAGCAAATGGGGCATCATTGGCAAGATGAAGAAGACAAAGAAGAGGTCACACAATGGCTGTTATAATACCCTGTATGAGAGGCACTCCAGTCTCTTTTTCTTCATGGTGTTTACAGTGCAAGTGCACAGCTGTATTTTAAAATCAAGGATGTGATACAAATTTGGATGGAAACTTAAGAGGCATTTTCTCTTTACCACACTACTAACTACATTGTGACTGGTTGTGATGTTTTTCTGAACTGTTGATGGGAATCAAAACTTCATTATGCTTGTTTAGCGTAGTAAATGTTAGCCTATTTGAGAAAAATGCAGCAAAACACCTGACATTTTGACATTTAGTTAATAATATACACTGTAGATATAAAATGCCTCAAGGTAAGCAACACTACATAAAAAAAGAAAAATGGGGAAACTGGCTATAATCAACATTGACTTCTGAATGTGCAAACTTGTTCACGTGGACAAACTATAAAATCTGAGGTGTTGTACAGTTCAGTTATTTGTTTTTGCATATAGAAAACAAGACAGTGAGAGAAACATTCTTGACTCATATAAATAAAAAATGTAATGTGCTACATTGTTTGTGTGCTTTGGTGTGTATTTTTGCAGGCTTATGCCAGGGTGTTGTCAAACTGGCCCTTCTCCAGACCCTCCAGGCCATCTGCCCAGGTCGATGTGGGCATGCTCCTGTACGGGTCCAGAAGAATTCTGAAGCAACGCACTATGAGGATGAGCAGGAAGACAAAGAGGAAAACCACCAGTGCAAAAGTGGTCTTTTGCTCCAGAGACATGGCAGCAAGTGCAGAATCTGAGGAGGCAGAGGAGGAAGAGGAGGACGAGAGAGCCACAAAGTGTCCCCCGGCTGAGTGCAGCAGAGAGAAGAGCGCAGATGTGAAGGACCCTCCCTCCATTATCCAGGATATCCGATGTGTATGGGGAACGACAGTGGCACTGCAGTTCCAACAGGGGGCACTGTAGCATCCTCTTCACAAGAGTGTGGTCTTGGCCCCACACAAGGAGCTCAATATCTGCAAGTCAAATAATAAGCCAGTTTACACACAATTTTCAGACAGCTTGAACAATACAGCACTCTCTTTTGGTTCAGTTTGGATTCTGAGAAATATGTGCCCCATAAAAACGGCAAACCCTCGTCACCCAGCAGCATGAACACTGTAACCTATGTGCATATTGACTGACATCCACAAATGAGGATAGAGATCACAAGTGACGTATATTCTCAGTGTACATGACCAAACTGTTTCCAAGAGGCCACACTTCACCAAGGAATAAAATGTCATTGGTGGTCATTTTTCAATAAAATGTACCCTCTGTGTTTTTGTCTTAGGAGGGACTGCACCCTGATTAGTAATGTATTTTGTCTGTGTCTTAATGTGCTTGATATAGGCTTTAATAGACACTGTGTGAACAAGACAGTGTCCTTTCCTGTAGGACTATGAATAGGCTACATACTGCTTTGATAAAGGCGTTATAATAACATGTTAATAATAAAATAGATAAAATCTCTGTCACAATGTTATACAGTGCCGTGAAAAAGTATTTGCCCCCTTCCTGATTTCTGTGTTTTTTGCATATTTATCACTCAAAACATTGTCAGATCATCAAACCAATTTTAATATCACACAGAAACAACCCAAGGAAAGACAAAATTCAGTTTTTGAATGATGATTCCATTTATTAGTGCACAAAAAAAATCTAAACCTATCTGGCCCTATGTGAAAAAGTAATTGCCCCCCCTTGTTAAATCACAAACTAACTGTGACTAACCACAGTTTTGAGAAAACTTAGTTCAGTTCTACATGCCACACCCACACCTGATTGTCACCACCTGTGTTGAATCAAGAAATCACTTAAATAGTTCCTGTCAAACAAAGTGAAGTTGGCTACAACATCTCAAGAACAAACACATCATGCCACGATCCAAAGAAATTCAAGAACAAATGAGAAAAAAAGTGATAGAAGTCTATAATTCAGGAAAAGGTTACAAAGCCATTCCCAAAGCTCTGGGGCTCCAGCGAACCACTGTCAGAGCCATTATTCAAAAATGGAGGAAACTGGGAACAGTTGCAACCCTTCCCAGGAGTGGTCGACCAACTAAGATTACTCCAAGAGTGCGACGACGGCTCATTCAGGAAGTCACAAAAGAACCTAGACGCACATCGAAAGAACTACAGGCCTCGTTGGCCTCAGTTAAGGTCAGTGTTCATGACTCCACCATTAGAAAAACACTGGCCAAAAATGGCATCCATGGAAGAGTTCCCAGGAGAAAACCACTGCTTTCACAAAAGAACACAAAGGCTCGTCTCACCTTTGCCAAAAAGCACCTTGATGACCCTCAAGACTTTTGGAGAAACATTTTGTGGACCGATGAGTCTAAAATTGAACTTTTTGGAAGGTCTGCAGCCCGTTTCATCTGGCGTAAAAATGGCACAGCATTTGATAAAAAGAACATGGTGCCCACAGTAAAGCATGGTGGTGGCAGTGTGATGGTCTGGGCCTGCTTTGCTGCCTCAGGACCAGGACAACTTGCTGTGATTGACGGAAAAATGAATTCTGCTGTTTACCAGAAGATCCTGAAGGAGAATGTCCGGCCATCAGTTCGTGCCCTCAAACTCAAGCGCTCTTGGATCATGCAACAGGACAATGATCCAAAACACACCAGCAAGTCCACCTCTGAATGGCTCAAAGAAAACAAAATTAAGGTTTTGGAGTGGCCAAGTCAAAGTCCGGATTTAAATCCGATTGAGATGCTGTGGTGTGACCTTAAACGGGCAGTTCATACAAGAAAACCCTCCAATATGGCAGAATTGAAACAATTCTGCATAGAAGAGTGGGCCAAAATCCCTCCCCAGCGGTGTGAAAGACTCATCACCAATTATCGCAAACGTTTGGTTACAGTTATTGCTGTCAAAGGAGGCTCAACTGGCTATTAGATTAAGGGGGCAATTACTTTTTCACATAGGGCCAGATAGGTTTAGATTTTTTTTGTGCACTAATAAATGGAATCATCATTCAAAAACTGAATTTTGTCTTTCCTTGGGTTGTTTCTGTGTGATATTAAAATTGGTTTGATGATCTGACAATGTTTTGAGTGATAAATATGCAAAAAACACAGAAATCAGGAAGGGGGCAAATACTTTTTCACGGCACTGTATGTCTATACATAATGTCTAATGCATAATGTCTATTAGCCATGAGGACGTTGACATCAGACTTGGGAGTATACGCACAGTCACATGCAGACAGACGATGAACAGGTGCCGGGGGCAGATGTGCTCAGTTCCTGAATGGGCAACTTGTTGAACTGATGACGCTTCACAACAGCCTGTATAATGCAGCTTTGTTGAGAACAGGTGGGACGTACATATGACAAGACAAATATGCTCTCGTGATCTACATGATTTATATGTTAGAGTGAAGTGGTAGGATGATAGGGCAAAGCATCTTTGCAGTGCACTTTAAAGTCATTATGGAGTATATCAAAAATAAGGCAGAGCCATTCTAAGCATTCTAAAAGGCAATTTGAACTGAGATTCAAATTGCTCAACAAGTGCAGTGCTTTAGGATCATTACCGTCCACACACGCACAGATCAGACCTTGGCATATCCCACATTTCTATTGCTTCATTTACATTACAAATGTTGTAGCCATGGTAACAGTGAGACATTGCCTCTACCTCTGTCTGGAGGATGTGAAAGATCCATGTCTGAAGTGGAGAGGTGGTCCTGTGGCACTGGTGCATTCCGCTAACATCCACCTCAGCACCATGCAGCACGGGAACATTCAGAGCAAGAGACTTGTCGGTCTTTGCTTCCCCACAGGCTGCAGACTGTCCTCCATCCAACCCCCACCCTGCACTGCTTCTCTCTGTTCCGCTGATAGTGAAGGGATAATCAGTGCATCCAGTTATGTGGGGGTGTCTGACGCAGGAAGACCTCTGCCCACAATCTGGCATCTATGGAAAAAAAAATAGTAATAGAAAAACACCTAGGTCTATGTTATATAGGTACATGCCCTCTGCTAAAAAAGAAAAGTTTAGAATAGATCTAGCCTGTGTGAAAATGGAATGTTTTTTTGTTTTTTTTGACGCATGGTACTGAGTGGGCCCAAAAGTATCCAGTGAAATGTGTCATCCTTTAATTTCATTTACAACTGAAATTAAAATGAATTATTAACATTTTAAACCTAGAAGAATATGTAGTACTACTCTAAATGCTATTCCTGCAAATTTCATAATACCAGCTAGAATCTTGTTTATCTTGTCAGTATCATCACACAATACTACTACTCCGCTCTCCACCCCCATTTAAAATATATATTTATGCAGTTATGTTTTGAAAGGTAGAAATCCTTCACATAGTAAATACTGTATATTATAAGATATACATTTTGTGACAAACTATATAAAATAATTTAAAAAAAACAAAGATTCACACCCTCAAATGGCTTTAATCGTGACTAGTCGACTATTAAAAAAAAAGTCATCGTATTTTGACACTAGTGATTGTTATCTGGACTAGAATCTAAAATGCATAAAAAGACTTTTAAGAGACTTTAAAACTTATAAGAGGATTATTAAATCAAAATGTCAAAAAAAGAATTTCTGTTCTTCAGTAATAAATATAATATTCTCTTAAATATTGGTTCATAATGAATTTAAAAGTATCGATATACAATAGAAATAATCGTTTGACTACTTGACTAATCAAAAATCAATTGACTACCAGGTTTTTCAAAAATATTATTACAGATCATTTTGCATACTTGCATGCATTTCAGATCATGTTTGAAATGAATCAACAGGGTAAAGCTGAATCTAAAATGTATGTAAGTATATACTCTTTTAATATTAATTTTTGGATGCTTATTTGTGTTTTTGTTTGTATTGTGATTTTAATGTCTTTCTTTTTCTGTAAAAGCACTTTGAATTACTTCCTGTACGAATTGTGCTATACAAATAAACTTGCCTGGCCCCAGTCTCGATAAGAGATACTCCTGTATTTGTGTTGTGTCGTAAGAAGAATAAAAACTGGGAATTAAAGACATTGCTGCCTGGGATTTCTATACTGCAGGAATCACTGTTCAGTGGTTTATAAGCAAATATGTGGACCATGACATTTATGAATAGACTGAGAACAGATTGTTTTGTTACTCAATCTTTTAGTATAAAAGGCTTTTGTCGGGATGTGACCTTTATCATTGTCATCAGTACAAATATCTTCGCTTGTGATCAGTCCAGAGAACACAGAGCAATACAAAAATGGGTTTTTGTGTACCTTTAAGGACATATATACACACAATAGCAAAAAAGTTTAAGAGTAAGTTTTTTTCCCCACAGTATGTACCAGAAAGCATGGCACAGTTGCTTTACATATAGCTTTGTCACTGACAAAAAGGAGGCAACAAACTAAGCATGCCATGGTGTAAAATTTAAAGGCATTTCATCTTGAGAAGAGTGTTGAGGCAAGATTGCAGGCTTCCCAGACCACAGCAGTTTTATTAGGCTGTGTTCCTGTTCTAGATTATCTGGTGTATTTTCAGATGGAAAGCAGTGGGCTATATAACTACCATTTTTGAAAGGAATAACCAAATGAAAAAGACACAAAAATTGAAAAAGCATATTATTTGTTACAAACATTTTATATTCAAAGTTCTTTCAACTGTGAGAAGGGTAATGCTACCACTTTTTGAAACTTATGAAAAATAAAATTGCACCTTTGTTTCTGCTGATAAAGATGTTGAACTGTGCCAGTTTTGATTTCATGTGGATAGAAAAAAAAACACCAGTGCTGATACCAAGTACTGTATATACTGCATTTTCAATCATTAATTAAAAAAAAGTAATGGGAAGAAAAGTGTTAAATAAGCAATAGTAATTAATGATGTGCAATGAAGTATGTTTAGATAACACAAACAAATTAAGACAATCATCTGATTTGCATTATACAGCTCCTGTATGAATAGGACATAATTATAAACATGAAACAGCTCAGATAAGTGAAAATGAATGGATGGATGGATAATTATCCAGATAATTATAAAGAATAGTGCATTGCCTACTTCAGTGTTACGCCTCACAATGTGGAGAGTATAACTGGAACATTCTGTGCATTTGATCTGAAATCATATTTTACAATCCAAACATATATTTATTGCCATTACTGCCATTATATTATCAAATATTATCAACAGGCCAATTAGTTGCAATGAATTGAGAGATGAAAGAAAATTTAGGAGTTCAATTAAAGCTTCCATAAAAAAAAAGGCTGACATGTAAAATAATTTACACAAACAATATGTACATTTGGCTTCAGTGGATGCATATAGACTAGAGCAGAGGGAAACCATCGTTCAGTACTTGAGAATCCATCTCTTGTAGATTAATTAATTACAATGGGCTTGCACAGCAGCTCTAAACAGTCCGTGGAGGAAGTTGTTGTTTGTACATCCCTGCCAGAGCTTTGGCTGCACTCTGTATCATGTGACGCTGGGTCATGCCCGTCAAGGCGAAATGCCAGTCTGTGCGATTGATATTGGGAAGACTTTGCTCCAGAACCTCACCCACTGTTGCAATAAGACCAGACCACCGTAGACTGTAGTCAGGAGGTGTCAATGCCTGAGCCTAAAACAAGCAAGAAGGTCACCAACTGAAATGTCGAGTAAGAAGTATGTAATTTAGTCATATAAGGGGTGAAGGTGGTTGCGTTAAATGTTTACAAGTGTTTACAAACCTGCTGCACATGCTCAAGACCCAGAGGTGTAGCTTGAGTAAAGACCTCAATGTGGATATTGTGCCCTGGATCCTCCAGGATCAAACAACCAATGTCAAACCACCTGAAGTAAGAAAATAAGTTAAACATTATGGGATTTAAATAATAAAGACTCAATTTAGTTGACACAATTCAGGTGTCTATTCATATTAAAAGTCTATTGGCAATTTAATAGTCAGCCTCTCACTTGTCAGGAAAAAGTTCAGCAATGAAGTTTTCCAAAGAGACGACTGGCTGCTTCTCGTGGATCACACTAGACCGCCGCAGGCTGTCAATGCGCTCCTGCGCCCCCTGAGCATGTACAAGTACAGACATTGTACATTCATTTGGTTTATGAAATAAATTAATTTAAGAAATTTTATTATTAATTTACTGCCATTTTTGAACAACCTTGATGCCAGCAGCATAACCAACTGGCTGTGGAGCGATGTTGGATTGTCCATCCTCTCCGGTTACCATGGCCATCCCAAACACTTCTTGAAAAGCATCTCTCACAGCCTCTACATACATCTCTTTTTCTGATGTCACAACAATGTCAATGTCTCCCCCAGATTCTGGTGAACAGCACACAGCCATTTAGAGTCTTTGTTCGACTGAGTATTTTTTTATATGAGAATTATAGCAATAATCTAGATTAGCATTATGTTGACTCACTGATGTAAGGAGCCATTCCAGGGTCCAAAGTGGTGATCATCGATTCCACAGAGTGCTTCGTTTTATCCAGAACAGTCTTCACAACAGTGTTACCTGCTACACCCTGCAAAGACCTAAGAGTTAGACTGAAAAGATATGGTTTTATTTCTTCATCTTTAAATTTAATGATAATAGCCTTTTAATTTTTTTATTGTTGTAATTGCTTATTTAACAATGTGAGACATTCTCATCAAACAAAAGAACAAAATGTGTGCAAACGATTCAAACATCACTAAGATAAGAAATGTACCTTAAAGAATCCCCAAAGGCCCCCACCCGTATTTGGAGGTCCAGACACTCTGGGGTCTTCGTGCTCCTCCGGAAAAGTAATGGGAGAGCCAGTGTTTACTCCACCAGACATAACAGGCTGTTGCACCATGGGGCTAGACACGACACCTTGACACAAAAGAGTAGTAAACATTCAAGTAGAGAGTAGTTATCTATGACAAACCACTTCTTTAAAGATCCCATGACATGGTACTTCTTGATGCTTTTATATGGCTCCTTAATGGTTCCCTAATACTGTAAATGAATCCTTCTTCAAAATCAACACTTAGTGCATGAGAAAGACACATGTACAGAGTCAGAGTCATAATCTCTCTGTCTGAACAACTCATTCTGGGCCTTGTTGCTTCAATGCAAATGAGAAGGAGACAGATTGGGGGGGGGCAAATGCGCCGCTGGTTCCTTGTTTTAGCGCTGCGCTGTGCCTGGCCCCACTTCCGCGTGTGTAAGTGCGAAGGAGGAAAGGAGAGCGAAAGGAGAGCGTTTCAATGAAAAAAAACCAAATTATTACAGAAAATGAAATTAAACCACTGCTGTTTCAGAGGTCCAGAGGGTTGGGTAAAGGACTTCCGAGCCTAGAAACACTTGCATGTGCCTCCAGGCAAATAAAAAAAACGCATTTCGCATTGCGTAGCTCCTCCGCAGTCCAAACTCTCTGGGCGTGATTTCCAGAGACAGGGGGTGGAGATCGAGACGGTGGTGGAACTGAATTTGCATTTCTTTTTTCGATCTGACGTCAATAAGGTGCCTTGTCCAGAATCGCCCATTTGAGCTGTGTTTTTTTCAAACGCAGAAAAGGATCGCAAATGCTCAGTTTAGACATTACGCAACTTTTAGCCATTGGGGGGCCCTAAACAGGGTAGGGAAGCTCACATTAACGTTCAAAAACCTCAGAAAGTGAAAATTTCATGCCATGGGACCTTTAAGCTACTGCTTAAATCATTTCTTACTTAAAAATGTATGATTAATGGCAGGTAAATACCTGGCATGGCAGAGGGATTAGAGAAAGAAGGCATTAGTGGTGTCTGTGGCGCTCGCCCAGCGTGGCCTCTTGTGATGTCATATCCAGCGCTCATAGAGAATCCAGTCATAGGAGGACCAACAGGGGGCGCTGTCAGCCCAGAAGCAGCAGCAGGTGGTGGTGGTCCCACCAAAGAGGTCAGAGGTGGCATTGGCAAGGAAGGAGAGGCAGTGGTGGGAAACGAAATGGAGTTGGTGAAAGGAGCAGAGAGCGTGGAGGGAGACTGGTACGGCCCAGACAGAGACAGAGATGGGACCAAAGGGCTGGTGACGGCTGGCAACGAGAGAGGGGGGTTAGGGGCAGAGATGGAGGGAGAACCCACAGAGATGGAGCTGGTGTCTGGAAACGGCATGGCACTGGTCAAGCCTGGAAAAAACAACTGTATTAAGTGTTTGAGATTCAATACTTTGGAATACTTAGTCTTTAAACTTACCAGAGGACTCCAGAGGAGCACTGGCTATGGGATCCACTACGGGGGGCAAACTTGGAGGGTTAGGGCTGGCTGGAGGTGTACTTTCTATCCCACTTTCTTCCATCATCTTTTTTTTCTTACCAGAAATGCAATTGTTTTTAAAATAAAACAAACAAACATAAAAATGCATTAGCATTAGATGTTTGCTTAGTACAGTAACATGACAAAACCAATAACATTTTCAGGGTGACCGGTATCCACAAAAACAGGTGTAACCCTGATTTAGCAGATTATGATTTGAAAAAGCTCATGCACTTTTGTGTCAATGAAACTATTTTAATAAATAGTTCCATGTTAGAAGTTTAAAATAGCCACATCTTAGTTACAGAGTACACTGATATCCATATGAGTCAAATCTGCTGTACTCTTTCACATGTATCTGAAATAGGATGGAAAGAGCCTAGCTGCAGGTCTGGGAGGAACTCATAAAAAAGGACAGGACCTGTATATAAAGAAAATAGACAGGACCTCTATGCACACTGTCAGAGGCTAAATACTATGAAAATTTAGCTATCAAACTACTTACTGTTCGGTGCTGCAGCCCTTTCCGTTCCCATGAATCAGGCACATTATGATGACGTAGACAATTGCCACGTCTGCTGGACTGACCCCGCCCACAGAGACAAATGACTCCGCCCACGCGCGAGCCCACTGTCTCCTGCGGGAGGCGACAAAACACCACGGACCATAACGGGCTATTTATCCTCTATTCACAGAAAATGTACAATGTCTTGAGCACTTGAGCTTCTTGGTTTGAATTCACCATCGTTTAAAATAAAAGCACCAAGCTTGAAATAAATATTTTATTTTAATTATAGTCACATTTGAGGAGGCTCTTTTTTACATAGTGCTTACTATCAAATTTACCTTCAAAAAATATAAACACCTATGTCATAATAATAATAATAGGCTACCATTTGAGTAAAAGCATGTCCATGTTAATACTGCCAGCTAAAAGTTAATGGCACAAAATCATTAGCTTTTTTTTTTTTAATAAAGTAAAATTTAACTACTCTTAGCATAAACACAAATTAACTAATGATAAAAGTTCAAACATGTCATGTGGAAAATTGGCTTAGAATTACACATTATTGACAACCATTTACTGGATCTAAAAATGCTACAAATTTTACAAACCCACTACACAGATTTTTAGATAATCTTCATAAAAGCTTATAGACTGCGTTTTCCAGACACAACTTCTTGAAAAATAAGTGGAGTCAAAACAATGTATGTCTTCAGGGAAACATCTAAGAAAAAGAGTGGGTCAGAGATGACGTCAGGGTTAAAACCCTCCTGCACCAGCTTTGACTTCTGCTGCTTAAATGTCTCTGTCACATCAAGGGCGATCTGGACACATTAGACATAGGCAGTGAGCTCACATTTAAGACTAACAGGGAACTCATTAAAATTACCATAATGCTCACCTGTACTCTGAGAAACCAAGGCCAGGCATAAGCAGGCAGTGTGTCCACTAAATGACTGAACAGTTTTGGACCATCTAATTTGGAGTCAGGTTTTAGGACAACAGCAGCCATGCCTGCTCGACCTTCATTACCTGGAAAAAGAAAGAAGCAATTTTCTTTGTACAAGTTTTAAATCCCTTGTTTGATTTTGTGACCTTATAGTTTTTCAAATAGCAATATTCAAAGAGTGTTGAACTATGTTCATTTTAGTGTTACTAACCTGGGACAGTGACTCCATACACATTGGCTTCTTGAATAAAATCAAGACTTCCAAGAACTTCTGACACTTCTGTTGTGGACACATTCTCTCCCTTCCATCTGCAAATAATGAGTTATTAAAAAACATTTTAGGTCAACAAATGTTGCCACATTCTATGATTTTGTGTACCTGAAGGTGTCTCCAATGCGGTCACGGAAATACAGGAAGCCCTTTTGGTCCTGCAGCAGCAGGTCTCCAGTGTTAAAGTACACATCACCGGCCTGGAACACATTCCTGAGCACCTTCTTCTTCGACTGATCCTCATTTCCAGCATAACCAAGAAACTGGTTCATGATGGTGAGGGGAGCTACAAGGATACCTGCTTCACCTGCACACAGGTATTACATGTTCATAGTGCAGTGACACTATGAACATGTAATACCTGGCATAATAATGGTAATAATGGCATTTTGTGTCTGTTTTACCGATCTCTGCTTTTATGCATCTTCCAGTGTCTGTTCTGACAGGTTCATATTGTTGTGGATCATACCGCAAAAGCTCAAATGGCATTGAAAGCTGAAGAGATTAATACAAAAGTGACAAAGGGATATTTGTCAGAAGTGCACAATGTAACTTTCCTGATTTGCGTCTATGGCAGTTAAACACCATTCTGTGAAACTTTCCAGGCATTAACATCTCCATAGAGACAAGACAGCAAACCCAAGAAGTTACACAGTGCACCTTTAAATACAGCTGTACATTGTTTTGCAATGTTACATATTATCTGTGTTTATCTGACCTTGTTGAAATAGCTCGCCCTCCCGATTGGCCCCACCTCGTCGGTGTAGTTGAGGAAGCCAATACTGGCCTCAGTCAGACCATAACCCTCCCTGATCTTTATCTTTCCAAAACGCTGTCTGAGCTGCTTCCAAACGTCAGACCTGAGACCACTTCCTGCAAACAGGCGCACGCAGTGAGCTCGCTCCTCAGGAACCTGAAAACGACAACAACTTTAAAATAATTCAGCAAAAAAAATAAAATGTGAAGTTTTCCTCTTTCTTACCTTTGGCTGGTTCAATAAATATCTGCAAAGTTCCCCAATATATTGCACTACAGTCACATTATATTTTACACAGTCTTTCCAAAACTGTCTGGCAGAAAACTTTTTCTTTAGGACACATGTAGCACCTACCGAGTATTGCAAAAGAAACACAAAAGAAGTTAAACAGATCATTCTGGTGTAGAATTTTATATTTATTTGTCAGTGTTAAACAATAGTGCCAGTGTGAGAAACTTCCTGTCATTTGTTTAAACCAACTTGTTTTCTTTTTCTAAAGGAAGTGAGAATCCCTTTAGGGCTTTATGTAAGATATGTGTGTTGCAGCTTCCTGGATTGTTTGTATCTACTGTAGTAAACATCTTCCAGGAATTGTTTGCAGAATGTGAGCAGCCTTCTTCATGTGATGGCTCTAAAGTAAGAACAGCAGTCGAGGTGCTTACCTAGACTGATGCATCCACCAACTGCTAAAAGCGAAGCAGACATGTGGTAAAGTGGAAGAGTGATGTAGATGACATCATCTGAACTGGCGCCACAGATCTCAAGAAACGCCATGCTCATAACAGCTTTCAGGTGACCAATGCGAGCTGCCTTAGGAAGACCTGGAAAATATAAACATCAATAATGAATGTGTAAAGACAAATCATTTTCAAGCATTCCTGATTTGAGTCTATACCTGTAGTGCCAGATGTGAAGATGAAAAGAAAATTGGACATTATATTAACTAATGGCAAGTCCTGTATTTTTTCAGCAGGCATATGTTGGACTTTATCAAGTAAAGTCCCAAACTCCTGACAGGGCGATGAGTGATCCATCACCCAAACCCGCAGGTTGTCCTTCTTTAGGTCTGAGCCCATCTCCTCCACCACACTCACCAAATCTGCACAGGGAAACATCATATCATGTATTATTAGAGAAAGCCTGCAGAGAAAATATGTGAACCATATCACTGTGGTCAATAAAACTATAATATCAAAGGAAATGCTGCAAGTAGCATATTATTAAGACATGCTTGAAGTGATTTCATTAGGCTAGGTCAATAAAACTATAATATCAAAGGAAATGCTGCAAGTAGCATATTATTAAGACATGCATGAAGTGATTTCATTAGGCTAGAAAACACACCTGCAGTGCAAAAGTTTAAAGGGGAAACCGACAGTAGTGTGATTCCTAAATTCTGTCTGAGCTGTAAATGGCTGTCCAATAAAGAGATACAAGTTCAGCAACAGGCACCCATAGGTTAAGAGACACATTACACAAACCCATCACCTAGTGTAGGATTCGTGAGCGTGCCCGTACCTGCACCGACTATAAGCGTTTTGGATCCACAACTTTGTAAACAATGGAGCAGTGATTTGGCTTTTATATTGACGTTGAGAAAGGCGACCTCACAACCAACTTTACACAGTCCCAACCATACACAGATGAAGTCCGGGTCATTGCACATCAACAAGCCAACAATGTCCCCTGGTTTTAAAGAGCCCTCGGTCCGAAACGCGTTGGCGAACTGGTTACTTCTCCTGTCCACATCCCGATACGTCCAAACCTGCTCCTCAAAGATGATAAAAGCTTTGTTGGGTATTCTTCTCGCCTGATACAAGAAGCAGTCTAAATACGTGATGACCCCCTGCTTCACGCGAGCTGCGGCTTTCTTTTTGTAACCCCGAAGTTTCAAGTAATAAATCAAGTCGACCCAGAAGAAGGGATACGCGATCCTCTGGTACAGAAGCAGAGCCAGCGCTCCCGCTAACAGGCTGCTAAATATCAGAGTCAACATCTTTGCCAGAGCAAAACAGGCCTTCTCATTACGGCATAAAAAGACAGCATATGTCTGCCGTGAAACTTTAAAGGGCTGCCTGCTTTCTCGTGCGGCAGGAACTCTGCACTCTGCCTCATTGTGCAACTTCACAGCGGCGCTCCGGGCCAATGAGCGGCGCGGGGAGGTGAGCAGGGGCGCGGCGCGGGGAGGTGAGCAGGGGCGCGGCGCGGGGAGGTGAGCAGGGGCGCGGCGCGGGGAGGTGAGCAGGGGCGCGGCGCGGGGAGGTGAGCAGGGGCGCGGGGCGGGGAGGTGAGCAGGGGCGCGGCGCGCTCCTCCAGGGGCACCACGTAAATGCCTGCCTTGTACCCCACAGTAACTTGGACAGTTTGCTTAAAGGAAACATTAAACATTTCGGCTATTTGGACACATTATTAGGAAAATCATGTGCAAAATAAAAATAAAATAATCAATTTATTTATTTATTTTTTTTTTTATTTTTTTCGTTTGAAAGCATGGTGCAAAAAGCACAGATTACTAAAAACACAATGGTACAAATGCAAAGATGTGCCATGGCAAGACTATATATCTTTCTTTCTCTTAATGTAAGTTTTGGATTACATATTAAATAGGTTATTACACATCATCCAGTCCTTAGGTTTAGAATAGAATATTCTACAGCACATTATGAAACTGTTTAATTTCTATGACATAAGATATCAGGTGTTTAACCTTTTCCTTTTTAAGAACATAACAAATTATTTACACTATTTTACATTAAGCTCAGAATAGCTTAAGAATTTCTATTTGGTCATTTTAAACAGTAAAATATACTGAATTACTGTGTACAGTCTGTATAATTACTTGGCCTATATGGAGCCATTCCATGTGAAAACAACCAATGCTTCATGTATGACTGCAGTTTTTTATAGGCTACCCAAAAGTGCTATGTTTAAAAATGATGCTTGTGTCAGCCACAAATCATGGCTTCTGCAAATTCTAAAAGTTCCCCAAGCTCTAAATTCTCAATCATTTGATTAAAATGTGCCCTTAACCCGCACACCTACCCACACTCTTGGATATACAATCAACAGTCAAGTAATATAGCTGCAAGCAGCAATGTGGGGCCAAGCAGCGACCCAGCCTAATTCGATGAGATGCGTTGGATCTGTGTTCGCCCGAGGATCCCAGGGATACCAAGTTTCTGAAAATCGGACTTACGGTTTAAAAGTTACAAGCAGAAATGTCCCTCAAATTTTGACCCGTTGGTGGCGCTACAGGATTTGAGCTGAGGCCCTGTCATTTTTTGTGTGGAATCCTGGGACAGACTAGAATACGTGTGAAAAGTTTGAAAATAATCCTATGAAGGGATCCCGAGATATGAGCTCACTTCCTGTTTGGCGACTTTTAGGACGTGTTTGATTGGCTCTCACGACAAAGCGATAAGAGATATCAAAGCTCCAGGCAAGTTTGTGATGAGGCTCAGTCCAAAGATGCTATGTAACAAATTAGAGCAAAATTGGTCTAAAATTGAGTGAGGAGAAGCATTTTGAGTGTTTTTCATAAAATTCAAAATGGCGGACATTCTATTCCGGCGGACATGACGTCATGGTGTGCATTTGATTCGACTTGGCCAAAGGATCCCAGTGATACAAAGTTTTTGAAAATCTGACTAACGGTTCAAAAGTTACAAGCAGAAATGTCCCTCAAATTTTGACCTGTTGGTGGCGCTAGAGGGTTTGAGCTGGGGTCCTGTAATTTTTTGTGGGGAATCCTGGGACAGACTAGAATATGTGTGAAAGTTTGAAAATAATCGTATGAAGGGTTCCCGAGATATGAGCTCACTTCCTGTTTGGCAACTTTTCGGACACGTTTAATTGGCTGTCACGACAAAATTATAAAAGATATCCAAAAACCGGGTAAGTTTCTGATGAGGCTCTGTCTAAAGACGCTATGTACCAAATTAGAGCAAAATTGCTCCAAAATTGAGGGAGGAGAAGCATTTTGAATGTTTTTCATAAAATTCAAAATGGCGGAAAATCTTACCCGCGGAAAATGACGTCACAGAATGCGTTGGATTCGTCTTGCCCCAAGGAGTCCAGGGAGGCCAAGTTTTAGAAAATCGGACGTACGGTTCAAAACTTACAAGCCGAAATGTACCTGCAACTTTGACCTGCTGGTGGCGCTAGAGGGTTGGGGGTGGGGACGTAAAATTTGTTGAAGAGCATCATGAGACGGTCTAGAATCTGGGTGCACACCATTTGTTGTGGAAATTACAAGTTAAGTTGTAGAAACAGAAGAATTTTATTGATTTTCAAAAAAAATCCAAGATGGCGGACATTCTATTCCGGCAGACATGACGTCATAGGATGCGTTGGATCAGTCTTCGCCCAAGGATCCCAGGGATACCAAATTTTTGAAAATCGGACTTACGGTTCAAAAGTTACAAGCAGAAATGTCCCTAAAATTTTGACCTGTTGGTGGCGCTAGAGGGTTTGAGGTGGGGACCTGTAATTTTTTAAGGGGAATCCTGGGAAGGACACGAACATCTGTGAAAAGTTTGAAAATAATCCTATAAACGGTTCCCGAGGATATGAGCTCACTTCCTATTTGGCGACTTTTCGGACACGTTTGATTGGCTGTCACGACAAAACGATAAGAGATATCAAAAAACCGGGTAAGTTTCTGATGAGGCTCAGTCCAAAGATGCTATGTACCAAATTTGAGCAAAATTGGTCAAAAATTGAGGGAGGAGAAGCATTTTGAGTGTTTTTCATAAAATTCAAAATGGCGGAAAATCTACCCTGACGGAAAATGACGTCATAGGGTGCGTTGGATTCGGCTTGGCCCAAGGAGTCCAGGGATACCAAGTTTTTGAAAATTGGACATATGGTTCAATAGTTACACGCAGAAATGTACCTGAAAATTCCTGCAACTTTGAGCTGCTGGTGGCGCTAGAGGGTTGGGGGTGGGGGCCTATAAATTGCTGTGGGTAATGAGGAGAGTGGCTGGAATGTGCATGCCAAATTTCACAACTTTTTACCAGACGGTTCTAGGGGTTTCCATAGACTCCCAGAGGCGGAAGAATAATGTATAATAATAATAATAATAATAAATATAGCTGCAAGCAGCAATGTGGGGCCAAGCAGCGACCCGGCCTAATTTGATGACATGCGTTAGATCGGTCTTCGCCCGAGGATCCCAGGGATACCAAGTTTTTCAAAATCGGACTTACGGTTCAAAAGTTACAAGCAGAAATGTCCCTCAAATTTTGACCCGTTGGTGGCGCTACAGGATTTGAGCTGAGGCCCTGTCATTTATTTGTGTGGAATCCTGGGACAGACTAGAATACGTGTGAAAAGTTTGAAAATAATCCTATGAAGGGATCCTGACATAGGAGCTCACTTCCTGTTTGGCGACTTTTAGGACGCGTTTGATTGGCTGTCACGACAAAACGATAAGAGATATCAAAACTCCAGGCAAGTTTCTGATGAGGCTCAGTCCAAAGATGCTATGTACCAAATTAGAGCAAAATTGGTCCAAAATTGAGTGAGGAGAAGCATTTTATTGATTTCCACAAAATCCAAAATGGCGGACATTCTATTCCGGCGAACATGACGTCATGGGGTGCATTTGATTTGACTAGGCCCAAGGATTTTAGGGATACCAAGTTTTTGAAAATCTGACTAAGGGTTCAAAAGTTACAAGCAGAAATGTCCCTCAAATTTTGACCTGTTGGTGGCGCTAGAGGGTTTGAGCTGGGGCCCTGTAATTTTTTGTGGGGAGTCCTGGGAGAGACTAGAATATATATGAATAGTTTGAAAATAATTCTATGAAGGGTTCCCGAGATATGAGCTCACTTCCTGTTTGGCAACTGTTAAGACGCGTTTGATTGGCTATCACGTCAAAACGATAAGAGATATCAAAAAAGCGGGTAAGTTTCTGATGAGGCTCCGTCCAAAGATGCTATGTACCAAATTAGAGCAAAATTGGTCCAAAATTGAGGGAGGAGAAGCATTTTGAATGTTTTTCATAAAATTCAAAATGGCGGAAAATCTTACCCGCGGAAAATGACGTCACTGAATGCGTTGGATTCGTCTTGCCCCAAGGAGTCCAGGGAAGCCAAGTTTTAGAAAATCGGATATACGGTTCAAAACTTAGAAGCCGAAATGTACCTGCAACTTTGACCTGCTGGTGGCGCTAGAGGGTTGGGGGTGGGGACGTAAAATTTGTTGAAGAGCATCATGAGACGGTCTAGAATCTGGGTGCACACCATTTGTTGTGGAAATTACAAGTTAAGTTGTAGAAACAGAAGAATTTTATTGATTTTCAAAAAAATCCAAGATGGCGGACATTCTATTCCGGCAGACATGACGTCATAGGATGCGTTGGATCAG
This sequence comes from Paratrypauchen microcephalus, assembly GCA_036785185.1. Taxonomy (NCBI): domain Eukaryota; kingdom Metazoa; phylum Chordata; class Actinopteri; order Gobiiformes; family Gobiidae; genus Paratrypauchen; species Paratrypauchen microcephalus. Next base: position 14,080,410 of record JAVJIX010000004.1, on the reverse strand, counting down.
TCTTCGCCCAAGGATCCCAGGGATACCAAATTTTTGAAAATCGGACTTACGGTTCAAAAGTTACAAGCAGAAATGTCCCTAAAATTTTGACCTGTTGGTGGCGCTAGAGGGTTTGAGGTGGGGACCTGTAATTTTTTAAGGGGAATCCTGGGAAGGACACGAACATCTGTGAAAAGTTTGAAAATAATCCTATAAACGGTTCCCGAGATATGAGCTCACTTCCTATTTGGCGACTTTTCGGACACGTTTGATTGGCTGTCACGACAAAACGATAAAAGATATCAAAAAACCGGGTAAGTTTCTGATGAGGCTCAGTCCAAAGATGCTATGTACCAAATTTGAGCAAAATTGGTCAAAAATTGAGGGAGGAGAAGCATTTTGAGTGTTTTTCATAAAATTCAAAATGGCGGAAAATCTACCCTGACGGAAAATGACGTCACAGGGTGCGTTGGATTCGGCTTGGCCCAAGGAGTCCAGGGATACCAAGTTTTTGAAAATTGGACATACGGTTCAAAAGTTACACGCAGAAATGTACCTGAAAATTCCTGCAACTTTGAGCTGCTGGTGGCGCTAGAGGGTTGGGGGTGGGGGCCTATAAATTGCTGTGGGTAATGAGGAGAGTGGCTGGAATGTGCATGCCAAATTTCACAACTTTTTACCAGACGGTTCTAGGGGTTTCCATAGACTCCCAGAGGCGGAAGAATAATGTATAATAATAATAATAATAATAAATATAGCTGCAAGCAGCAATGTGGGGCCAAGCAGCGACCCAGCCTAATTCGATGAGATGCGTTGGATCAGTCTTCGCCCGAGGATCCCAGGGATACCAAGTTTCTGAAAATCGGACTTACGCTTTAAAAGTTACAAGCAGAAAAGTCCCTCAAATTTTGACCCGTTGGTGGCGCTAGAGGATTTGAGCTGAGGCCCTGTCATTTTTTGTGTGGAATCCTGGGACAGACTAGAATAAGTCTAAAAAGTTTGAAAATAATCCTATGAAGGGATCCCGAGATATGAGCTCACTTCCTGTTTGGCGACTTTTAGGATGCGTTTGATTGGCTCTCACGACAAAACGATAAGAGATATCAAAGCTCCAGGCAAGTTTCTGATGAGGCTCAGTCCAAAGATGCTATGTACCAAATTAGAGCAAAACTGGTCCAAAATTGAGTGAGGAGAAGCATTTTATTGATTTCCACAAAATCCAAAATGGCGGACATTCTATTCCGGTGAACATGACGTCATGGGGTGCATTTGATTTGACTAGGCCCAAGGATTGTAGGGATACCAAGTTTTTGAAAATCTGACTTACGGTTCAAAAGTTACAAGCAGAAATGTCCCTCAAATTTTGACCTGTTGGTGGCGCTAGAGGGTTTGAGCTGGGGCCCTGTAATTTTTTGTGGGGAATCCTGGGACAGACTAGAATACATGTGAAAAGTTTGAAAATAATTCTATGAAGGGTTCCTGAGATATGAGCTCACTTCCTGTTTGGCAACTGTTAAGACGCGTTTGATTGGCTATCACGACAAAACGATAAAAGATATCAAAAAAACGGGTAAGTTTCTGATGAGGCTCAGTCCAAAGATGCTATGTACCAAATTAGAGCAAAATTGGTCCAAAATTGAGGGAGGAGAAGCATTTTGAATGTTTTTCATAAAATTCAAAATGGCGGAAAATCTTACCCGCAGAAAATGACGTCACAGAATGCGTTGGATTCGTCTTGCCCCAAGGAGTCTAGGGAGGCCAAGTTTTAGAAAATCGGACGTACGGTTCAAAACTTTGAAGCCGAAATGTACCTGCAACTTTGACCTGCTGGTGGCGCTAGAGGGTTGGGGGTGGGGACGTAAAATTTGTTGAAGGGCATCATGAGACTGTGTAGAATGTGGGTGCACACCATTTGTTGTGGAAATTACAAGTTAAGTTGTAGAAACAGAAGAATTTTATTGATTTTCACAAAATCCAAGATGGCGGACATTCTATTCTGGCAGACATGACGTCATACGATGCGTTGGATCAGTCTTCGCCCAAGGATCCCAGGGATACCAAATTTTTTGAAAATCGGACGTACGGTTCAAAACTTACAAGCCGAAATGTACCTGCAACTTTGACCTGCTGGTGGCGCTAGAGGGTTGGGGGTGGGGACGTAAAATTTGTTGAAGGGCATCATGAGACTGTCTAGAATGTGGGTGCACAGCATTTGTTGTGGAAATTACAAGTTAAGTTGTAGAAACAGAAGAATTGTATTGATTTTCACAAAATCCAAGATGGCGGACATTCTATTCCGGCAGACATGACGTCATAGGATGCGTTGGATCAGTCTTCGCCTTCAAGGATCCCAGGGATACCAAATTTTTTGAAAATCGGACTTACGGTTCAAAAGTTACAAGCAGAAATGTCCCTAAAATGTTGACCTGTTGGTGGCGCTAGAGGGTTTGAGGTGGGGACCTGTAATTTTTTGTGGGGAATCCTGGGAAGGACACGAACATCTGTGAAAAGTTTGAAAATAATCCTATAAACGGTTCCCGAGATATGAGCTCACTTCCTGTTTGGCGACTTTTCGGACGCGTTTGATTGGCTGTCACGACAAAACGATAAGAGATATCAAAAAACCGGGTACGTCCCTGATGAGGCTCAGTACAAAGATGCTATGGACCAAATTTGAGCAAAATTGGTCCAAAATTGAGGGAGGAGAAGCATTTTGAGTGTTTTTCATAAAATTCAAAATGGCGGAAAATCTACCCTGACGGAAAATGACGTCACAGGGTGCGTTGGATTCGGCTTGGCCCAAGGAGTCCAGGGATACCAAGTTTTTGAAAATTGGACATACGGTTCAAATGTTACATGCAGAAATGTACCTGAAAATTCCTGCAACTTTGAGCTGCTGGTGGCGCTAGAGGGTTGGGGGTGGGGGCCTATAAATTGCTGTGGGTAATGAGGAGACTGGCTGGAATGTGCATGCCAAATTTCACAACTTTTTACCAGACGGTTCTAGGGGTTGCCATAGACTTCCAGAGGCGGAAGAATAATGTATAATAATAATAATAATAGGAATCAATAGAAACACTATGGGTGCCTTGCAGCTACCGCTGCCTGGCCCCAATAATAATAAGAATCAATAGAAACACTATGGGTGCCTTGCAGCTACCGCTGCCTGGCCCCAAATATAGCTGCAAGCAGCAATGTGGGGCCAAGCAGCGACCCGGCCTAATTCGATGAGATGCGTTGGATCGGTCTTCGCCCGAGGATCCCAGGGATATCAAGTTTCTGAAAATCGGACTTACGGTTTAAAAGTTACAAGCAGAAATGTCCCTCAAATTTTGACCCATTGGTGGCGCTACAGGATTTGAGCTGAGGCCCTGTCATTTATTTGTGTGGAATCCTGGGACAGACTAGAATACGTGTGAAAAGTTTGAAAATAATCCTATGAAGGGATCCTGACATATGAGCTCACTTCCTGTTTGGCGACTTTTAGGACGCGTTTGATTGGCTGTCACGACAAAACGATAAGAGATATCAAAACTCCAGGCAAGTTTCTGATGAGGCTCAGTCCAAAGATGCTATGTACCAAATTAGAGCAAAATTGGTCCAAAATTGAGTGAGGAGAAGCATTTTATTGATTTCCACAAAATCCAAAATGGCGGACATTCTATTCCGGCGAACATGACGTCATGGGGTGCATTTGATTTGACTAGGCCCAAGGATTGTAGGGATACCAAGTTTTTGAAAATCTGACTTACGGTTCAAAAGTTACAAGCAGAAATGTCCCTCAAATTTTGACCTGTTGGTGGCGCTAGAGGGTTTGAGCTGGGGCCCTGTAATTTTTTGTGGGGAATCCTGGGAGAGACTAGAATATATGTGAAAAGTTTGAAAATAATTCTATGAAGGGTTCCCGAGATATGAGCTCACTTCCTGTTTGGCAACTGTTAAGACGCGTTTGATTGGCTATCACGACAAAACGATAAAAGATATCAAAAAAGCGGGTAAGTTTCTGATGAGGCTCCGTCCAAAGATGCTATGTACTAAATTAGAGCAAAATTGGTCCAAAATTGAGGGAGGAGAAGCATTTTGAGTGTTTTTCATAAAATTCAAAATGGCGGAAAATCTTACCCGCCGAAAATGACGTCACTGAATGCGTTGGATTCGACTTGCCCCAAGGAGTCCAGGGAAGCCAAGTTTTAGAAAATCGGATGTACGGTTCAAAACTTAGAAGCCGAAATGTACCTGCAACTTTGACCTGCTGGTGGCGCTAGAGGGTTGGGGGTGGGGACGTAAAATTTGTTGAAGGGCATCATGAGACGGTCTAGAATGTGGGTGCACACCATTTGTTGTGGAAATTACAAGTTAAGTTGTAGAAACAGAAGAATTTTATTGATTTTCAAAAAAATCCAAGATGGCGGACATTCTATTCCGGCAGACATGACGTCATAGGATGCGTTGGATCAGTCTTCGCCCAAGGATCCCAGGGATACCAAATTTTTGAAAATCGGACTTACGGTTCAAAAGTTACAAGCAGAAATGTCCCTAAAATTTTGACCTGTTGGTGGCGCTAGAGGGTTTGAGGTGGGGACCTGTAATTTTTTAAGGGGAATCCTGGGAAGGACACGAACATCTGTGAAAAGTTTGAAAATAATCCTATAAACGGTTCCCGAGATATGAGCTCACTTCCTATTTGGCGACTTTTCGGACACGTTTGATTGGCTGTCACGACAAAACGATAAAAGATATCAAAAAACCGGGTAAGTTTCTGATGAGGCTCAGTCCAAAGATGCTATGTACCAAATTTGAGCAAAATTGGTCAAAAATTGAGGGAGGAGAAGCATTTTGAGTGTTTTTCATAAAATTCAAAATGGCGGAAAATCTACCCTGACGGAAAATGACGTCACAGGGTGCGTTGGATTCGGCTTGGCCCAAGGAGTCCAGGGATACCAAGTTTTTGAAAATTGGACATACGGTTCAAAAGTTACACGCAGAAATGTACCTGAAAATTCCTGCAACTTTGAGCTGCTGGTGGCGCTAGAGGGTTGGGGGTGGGGGCCTATAAATTGCTGTGGGTAATGAGGAGACTGGCTGGAATGTGCATGCCAAATTTCACAACTTTTTACCAGACGGTTCTAGGGGTTTCCATAGACTCCCAGAGGCGGAAGAATAATGTATAATAATAATAATAATAAATATAGCTGCAAGCAGCAATGTGGGGCCAAGCAGCGACCCGGCCTAATTCGATGAGATGCGTTGGATCGGTCTTCGCCCGAGGATCCCAGGGATACCAAGTTTCTGAAAATCGGACTTACGGTTTAAAAGTTACAAGCAGAAATGTCCCTCAAATTTTGACCCATTGGTGGCGCTACAGGATTTGAGCTGAGGCCCTGTCATTTATTTGTGTGGATTCCTGGGACAGACTAGAATACCTGTGAAAAGTTTGAAAATAATCCTATGAAGGGATCCTGACATATGAGCTCACTTCCTGTTTGGCGACTTTTAGGATGCGTTTGATTGGCTCTCACGACAAAACGATAAGAGATATCAAAACTCCAGGCAAGTTTCTGATGAGGCTCAGTCCAAAGATGCTATGTACCAAATTAGAGCAAAATTGGTCCAAAATTGAGTGAGGAGAAGCATTTTATTGATTTCCACAAAATCCAAAATGGCGGACATTCTATTCCGGCGAACATGACGTCATGGGGTGCATTTGATTTGACTAGGCCCAAGGATTGTAGGGATACCAAGTTTTTGAAAATCTGACTAAGGGTTCAAAAGTTACAAGCAGAAATGTCCCTCAAATTTTGACCTGTTGGTGGCGCTAGAGGGTTTGAGCTGGGGCCCTGTAATTTTTTGTGGGGAATCCTGGGAGAGACTAGAATATATATGAATAGTTTGAAAATAATTCTATGAAGGGTTCCTGAGATATGAGCTCACTTCCTGTTTGGCAACTGTTAAGACGCGTTTGATTGGCTATCACGACAAAACGATAAGAGATATAAAAAAAGCGGGTAAGTTTCTGATGAGGCTCCGTCCAAAGATGCTATGTACCAAATTAGAGCAAAATTGGTCCAAAATTGAAGGAGGAGAAGCATTTTGAATGTTTTTCATAAAATTAAAAATGGCGGAAAATCTTACCCGCGGAAAATGACGTCACTGAATGCGTTGGATTCGTCTTGCCCCAAGGAGTCCAGGGAAGCCAAGTTTTAGAAAATCGGATGTACGGTTCAAAACTTCGAAGCCGAAATGTACCTGCAACTTTGACCTGCTGGTGGCGCTAGAGGGTTGGGGGTGGGGACGTAAAATTTGTTGAAGAGCATCATGAGACGGTCTAGAATCTGGGTGCACACCATTTGTTGTGGAAATTACAAGTTAAGTTGTAGAAACAGAAGAATTTTATTGATTTTCAAAAAAATCCAAGATGGCGGACATTCTATTCCGGCAGACATGACGTCATAGGATGCGTTGGATCAGTCTTCGCCCAAGGATCCCAGGGATACCAAATTTTTGAAAATCGGACTTACGGTTCAAAAGTTACAAGCAGAAATGTCCCTAAAATTTTGACCTGTTGGTGGCGCTAGAGGGTTTGAGGTGGGGACCTGTAATTTTTTAAGGGGAATCCTGGGAAGGACACGAACATCTGTGAAAAGTTTGAAAATAATCCTATAAACGGTTCCCGAGATATGAGCTCACTTCCTATTTGGCGACTTTTCGGACACGTTTGATTGGCTGTCACGACAAAACGATAAAAGATATCAAAAAACCGGGTAAGTTTCTGATGAGGCTCAGTCCAAAGATGCTATGTACCAAATTTGAGCAAAATTGGTCAAAAATTGAGGGAGGAGAAGCATTTTGAGTGTTTTTCATAAAATTCAAAATGGCGGAAAATCTACCCTGACGGAAAATGACGTCATAGGGTGCGTTGGATTCGGCTTGGCCCAAGGAGTCCAGGGATACCAAGTTTTTGAAAATTGGACATATGGTTCAATAGTTACACGCAGAAATGTACCTGAAAATTCCTGCAACTTTGAGCTGCTGGTGGCGCTAGAGGGTTGGGGGTGGGGGCCTATAAATTGCTGTGGGTAATGAGGAGAGTGGCTGGAATGTGCATGCCAAATTTCACAACTTTTTACCAGACGGTTCTAGGGGTTTCCATAGACTCCCAGAGGCGGAAGAATAATGTATAATAATAATAATAATAATAAGAATCAGTAGAAACACTATGGGTGCCTTGCAGCTACCGCTGCCTGGCCCCAATAATAAGAATCAATAGAAACACTATGGGTGCCTTGCAGCTACCGCTGCCTGGCCCCAATAAGAATCAATAGAAACACTATAGGTGCCTTGCAGCTACCGCTGCCTGGCCCCAATGAAACAAAACCTAGATGGTCAGGTTGGTGGCACTGGTTGAATCAACATGGAATGACCCATGGATTTGTCACTTTAGAGGAGTCTGCTGATTTTGTAGACAGATTTTAATTGAAGCTTAAGTCCAGCTCAAGCCTCTGTTATGACAAAGAGACACTGGACTGTCTTTGGCATATTCATTACTTACTGCATCCTTACACATGATCAATTGCCCATAGGTATCTAAATGCAACATTACATTCAGTTGTAAATTGTACCATTTCAGCAAAGTAAAACAGTGCATCCATCCTTCAATGCAAAACATATCCTATAGTAAATAGATGCCCTTATCTCATGCGTAACACCAAAAATAAAAATTATAAGCTAAAACAACAATAATATTTACTGATGAATCTCAATGATGGATGATGGTTTCCATTTGAGTGTTAGGGTGGCGAACCCTCTTTTATTTTACTTGTTGGACAAAATTTTGATTATTGAACTAGACCCTCGTACGAAGACACGAAATGTACCTGTGTTCTCTTTGGGGAGCTTCAATTCGATCCAATATCATATCACATTATTATGTGCAAATATTACAGAAACATTCAACATCACTCACTTGATATCACTTTCATACAAACTAGAAACTATTCTTCGACTAATATTTCATATCAACTACATATTACAAAAATAGAGATTTATAATATGTATAAGTAAAAAAAACAAAACACTTTAAGTTCCAATATGCAAACTGATATTGTTCGTGAATGACTTTTTTCCTCCTGGGTCTCCAATGGGAGTTTCTCCTAATGTTGACATCTGCACAGACAGTGATGTACTAGGTTTTTGCAGTTCCAAAGGCAGCACATTTAACATCTGTTTGAAAGTAGCCTCTGTGCTTGTATTCAACAGATCAGTGCCACATAGTACAGCAGTAGTTTCCAAAGGTGGCAGCACACAGGAATTCTAGTTGTCATTCTGCCCACTCAAAGCAGTGGTCCAGTCTGAATATGGCTCCCTGTCCCATTATTCACTGTCCATGTTATTGTCCTCTGAGGTGGGACTCTCCCGCATTGGTAGAATATCATAATGACTGGGGATGTGGCTATTTCTGGGCATGTCATAAGGATCCTGACTAACTTGCCCGCTTGGTACAGTGGTCACAGTTGGCTCTGAAATGTAAAGAGTGGGAGAAAAAAATCAAAATTTCCTCTAAAAAGAGTTCACACACAGTCTCAAAGAATATTTCAGACTCACCAACTTCATAGACATTTCTGTTCTGTGTGGGGCTGCTGTTGCTTATTTCAGCATATGGTGGATCCCGTCTGGTTGGAGACTTCATCTCCACATACCCACATTCTGTGTTTTTTGTTGTCAGGAGTGGAGGGTCTTTGATTGTGGCATATGGGTTTTCAGAACTGTTGAGCGAAGATGAACTAGCATGATAAGGCATGTCCTTAACCAGATCTGATAGACACAACAGGGATAAGGAGTTAGAGATATTTTTTCTTTCCTTAATGTTAAAATTGTTGTTATGTGGAGTTAATATGATAAATCGAGATTCAGGAGCTGGACCACGCCTCAACCTCCTCGCCAGCTAAACACAGCTCATCTTGAAGGCCTTCATCAAGCCCTATTTATACAGCCTATCCTGACAACACTGTCCACGTCAGCTCTCTCATCTTTAAGGGGGGGGGGGTTCCGAATCAGCTGGGTGACCATTTTGGATTGGAGATGGAGCCCTCACCCTAAGTCTCCCCCCAGCTATCACATCTACCCACGTCAATAAACGATTGGCGACAGTTACAGTTTTTGCTGGAGTGTCACCTGCCTAGGGACTACAGATGGAAATGAGCATTCTTGCTATAATCTGGCGTATTTACACTGCAATGTTCACTGCGATGTTCATTAAAGTGCACTGTCCCTATTAAATAAAGAATTAAAAAAAAATACATATGTATCTTTATCGTATTTCATTGTTGTGGCGTGGTCCTTGCTAGTGAATTTGTACTTACCATGCAAAGATTGTCCTGTGTATCTTCTGTCAATGCCATAAGCCCCTATGCAAAAAGAATATTAGTCAGTCCGTTTTGTTAATGTTACACTCGTTTACTTAAGAATAATGTTTGTTCTTAATGAATTATCCACACATTCAAACTCATTATCCAAAATCACCTAGTTGTTTGAAGCAGTCCCCTTGTTTCCAGTTAGCAGGCAGAGTACCAGTGTGATCTGCAATGTTATGCTTTCTTGGCTCCACATTCTTTATGCTCACAAAGAGCTGGTTGTTTTTAGTCTAAATTTAAACATGAATTAATATATGGACGTGTGTAGAGCTTCTACTAATCTTAATTTCAATCATACCTGTCCATATGAGGCATTGTTTACCAGTGGTGGGCTGATGCATTGGGTCAAAGTGTGGTAGCTTGGGTTGGAGAAGTAGTTACTGGGGTGTCCTTCACATGGTGCATGAGTTTCTGAAAGATCCAGTTAATGAAACCATATTTTCATACATATTTTTAATATACAGTGAACCCTCGCTCTATCGCGGTTCACTGTTCGCGGCCTCACTGTTTCGCAGATTTTTTTTTCAAATTTTTTTTTATAGTGTAACATTTTTTTTATAGTGTAACATTGTGTTCTGCATCCTGATTGGCTAAGAGACTAGACCAGGACTAAACGTGGACTAAACCAGGTCTAGACCAGAACTAAACCAGGTCTAGACCAGGTCTAAACCTGGACTAAACCAGGTCTAGACCAGAACTAAACCAGGTCTAGACCAGGTCTAAACCTGGACTGGCCCTGGACTAAACCGGGACTAGACCAGAACTAAACCGGGACTAGACCAGGTCTTAACCAGGATTAAACCGCTCTTTGCTTTGGTCTTTCGTGCGGCTGTTTTGTGGCTTGGGCTGAGAGCAAGCGGTCTGGGTGCGGCGGTTCTATCTCGTGCTCGCAGCCCCCGGTGTACGCGCGGTGTACGCCCCGGTCACGTTTCTCTGTCACGGATTTGTCCACGATGTGGGGTGCATGTGTGGAGCTTCTCCAAGGGGTTGGTGCGCGTCGCTTCGCGTCCGGCGGGGCTTCCGGGGCCATGTCTCCCCCCAGGCGGCACTATTAATACATTTTGTTGAAAATCTATGAAAGTTTGAGTGTTTAAACGAGAACAAATGTGAGAAAAGGTTAATTTCAGTCTGGGAAAAGTGTATAATGTGTGTGGTGAGGCATTTACAGCCTTAAAACATATAAAGTTGTCCTACTTCGCGGATTTCTCTTATTGCGGATTATTTCTGGAACCTAACCCCCGCGATAAATGAGGGATTACTGTACATTATTTTATATACTTTTATGTATGTACCTGCAATTGCATAATCAGCGGTGATCCTCATGGCTGGAGTATAAGTGACTGCCGGCATAGTAGGCTTTTTGCCTTTTTGCTTCTTTCGGTAGATGATGAAGAGTAGAAGGAGGAAGATGACCAGCAACACCAGAATTATAATGCCAGCAATAGCACCAATCTGATACGTGTCTGCGTGCATGGCTGCACTGGTTAGACTATTGAGACTGCCCACCACTACACCAGCTATACAGAAAGAATAATTTTTTATTCATTAACAAAGCATGTTGTGCTTCCTATACTAGAACAAGTGCATGTGAACTTACTCTGGTCACAGCGTGCTCCTTTCCAGCCTGGGTTGCAGTAACATGTGCCTGTCATGTGATCACAAGTGGAGTTATTAAGACAGTCGCACACCTGACGACAGCCATAGCCATATGAACCCAAAGGACACTCTGAAAATAATTTTCACAATAGTATAATGGTCAATTGATTATAATTTCTGATACTCTGATAATGGTCTTATATTTAATTGTCTTCATGTACATACTCTGCTCACAGTGGCGTCCCATGAAGCCTGTGCGACAAGTACACTGTCCGGAGATGTGGTCACAGTCAGCTCCATTCCTGCACTGACAGGTCTGAGAACATTCTTTCCCATAGAAACTCAGTGGACATCCTGAGAGTGAAGAAACAAGGCCAGTTGGATGAAATATAATAAAACGCTCACACTACTATCAATCAATCAATCAATCAAATATTTATAAGGCGCTTTTCATACAAAATTGTAACACAAGAGCCACAAGAGCTAGTAGAGCCACGCATTAAAACAGACTGTTACTTACGCTGTGTGCAGTAAAGGCCTGTCCATCCTGGTGTGCATTTGCACTCTCCGTCGTATGCACTGCAATAAGCTCCATTGTGACAGTTACATGTATGGATGCAGTTGGGGCCCCACTGACCAGGAGGACAAGCTATAAAATATATTGTAATTAGGCTTGGTAAGAAAAGAGAATTTAAATGATGTGTATGTATGTTTTATAAAGTCTTACACTGAGAACAGTCACTTCCAATCCAACCAGGGTAGCACTGACATGACCCATCTATAGGATTACAGGTGCCATTGTTTGTACAGCTGCAGCTCCAAGCACAATTCTTCCCAAAGCGACCACTAGGACACACTGCCCAATTTGACACATGAATCATCACAGTTATCTTCATTAAAAGTAAATACATACACTCTCAGTCTTTACCCTCATTGCACAGTGCCCCCTTGAAGCCTGGCAGGCAGTCACACTGTCCTGATATATGGTGGCACGGCCCATTGCTGTGAACACACTGTGGGCAGGTTTGACTGCAGCGGTGCCCAAAATACCCCGGTGAACAAACTGTAAGATATGCATTTGAAATAAGTCTAAAATCACTACTAACTTCAAGTGATAATGTGAATATGAGGCTACTCACTCCTCTGACAGGTGGTGCCCCTATACCCCGGAGCACACTCACACGTGCCCTCATCTGGAGAGCAGGACGCTCCGTTTTTACAGTTACAGGGGAGGGAGCAGTTGGGCCCCCAGCGGCCCTCAGCACATACACTGTCACAGTGAATACCTGCACACAAACAATGCATGCACAGTATAAAATACAACATCTTGATCAAATAAATTAAGTTAACAAGAATTTGGTTGAAAAGACATATTATTAATTGTGGTATAATGGTAAATATACAAAAGGTTAAAATAAATAAATAGATAAATATAAATCTGGGAAAGGTCTTGTTTCTGGCAAGAAGAAACATTCATTACATGCAGTCTTTCTGCCAACACAGACCCTTTTGGCTCCCTCTCATTAATCTTGCTTTTAGAAGCAGCAGGAGGCTGCAGAGACATGGAGCCCAGAGGAGCAGGTACAAAGAGCTCTTTGAGACTGTGCATGTTGCTAAGCAGAGAGGCACGCTATCTATAATGAATGCTGCAACCCTGCAACTGAGATGGGTTTACAAAAAGTCAAGAGACTGACAGATAAAAAACATAAGGAAAAGATCTAGATTTAAAACACATTATTTAGAGTGAAACTATTTACCAGTCCACCCAGCCAAGCAGCGGCAGTGTCCTGTGGCATGGTCACACCCATCAGCATGGCTACAGTCACAGCGCTCTTTACAGTCCAGGCCGTAGGTCCCGTCCTGGAGCAGGAAGCATACATATAAAATAACACTAGTCATGTATTTTCCAAAATCAGACAGAATGAGATCTTACTCACCGGGCAGGGTGTGTCACATCTTTCGCTTCTCCAGCCTGGTGCACATGTGCAGACTCCATTTAATGCATTACAAGCCCCTCCATTGCCACACAAACAGGTGTGGTTACAGCCCAGACCCCAGGTGCCACTGGGGCAGTTGATGGAGCAGTCCACCCCATGCCACCCTGAAAGAGTGTAAAATAATCCAGTAAAGATAATTTAGTTTCACAACAGTCACTGTTGCTGCCCTGCTCACCTGGCTGACAAGAGCAGGAGCCATCCACCGAGGAACACTGAGCTCCATTTTTACAGTTGCAGCTCGAAGAACAATTGATTCCATGACTTCCTGCTGGACAAGGCACTGAGCAGTTGGGACCCTAGTGAAAATAAATATGATCACATGTTGTGCACAATATGTATTGTATTTGATCAATGTCCATTCAATTTTAATATCACAGTTTACCATGAATCCTGGAGCACAGATGCACTGTCCTGTCACACTGTGGCAGTCCGCCCCATTCTGACACTGACAAACTAAATGGCACAATTCTCCAAAAAACCCTGGTGTACAAGTCTCATTACAGTATAGGCCAGACCATCCAGGACGACATGTACATTCACCAGACATCGGCTGACACCTGAGAATAGATTACATTAATCTCCTTTTGATGCAGTATAAACTATATTTTAATTAATACCAAGTAAACATATTTTAAACACAAGTATCAAATATAGAGCTCTGATAAACCTTTTTTTCTTAACATTGGTCACACTCCAATAACCACCAAAACACTGCTGTCAACTGTATGCTTTGCCACATCCAGCAGGTGGAGCCCTCCTGCTACTGGACATAGAAAATGTGTCTTTGTTTCTACACAACTGTTGCTGACAGCAGCTGTACTTAGACAGCAGAAGCATTGAGATGGACATGTGGAATGGAGAATAACACATGTTAGACTCCAGCTGCCTGTGAAGCCATCCACTAAACTCCTAATGGCAGTGGCTCTACACAGAGTTTGACCAATATCAGAATATGTCGTACCTGTGTGTGTTGTGTGCAGCGCAGGGGCACTTTTTGTCACACTTGAGTCCATAGAAGCCTTCAGGACACAGTCTGGTCTCACACGTCTCCCCAGTGTAGCCAGGTTCACACAGACACATGCCATTAGTGTGGTAGCATTTACCATTGTTCTTACAGCTACATGTCTTTGTACAGCCTGCTCCGTAAGTCCCCACTGGACACTGGTCTTGGCACCTGTTTAAAGAGGAACCAAGCAGATAAAGGGTAAGTTATGACCTGTTTCATAACATCCACAGGTGTAGTCATTTGTACAACTCGAGGATAAACAAAAAGCCACATTCAACTGAGTTGAATATATTTTCATTTTAAAGCCAAGCCAGAAAGCAGTTTAGGACAGGTACAGTATGTGGTGGCAAGTTATCTCCATTATCCACTCCAGTAGGGGTTACCCAAGGATATTGTTTTCATTGTAAGTCAATGACATGCTTGGCGTGTTCAAATCTTTAATATTTAATTTAAGTTTACATGATTTTATTCCTATTTTAGGCATATCATACCCAACCTCACTGATAAATAACATTGACATTTATACTCAGTGATGCCTAGCAGGCCCCAAATGTTTGCCCTGTTAATAGAAGGATGATTTTATTCGCTGTCAACCCAGTTTTGAATAAAATTATATTTTGCATATTTTGGCAATTGCTGAGGGTAAAAGCCAATGGTAGAAAGGCAAATGTCTACAAACACAAACGGTTTCCCTAACTTGAGTTCAGAGGTTGCTAAATGTCACTGATGCTTTTGTATCTGCTGTTCTATGCTCTATTCAAATATAGCAGCAAAAGAGCAAACAGACGCCCTGAAATGTTGTAGGTTCACAAAGGCTTTCTTATATTTTTGTTTGAGTAGAGTGCACAGTTACCACAGCAACCACTAAATCAAATAGGATACGCTAATGAAATACTGAAACCACTCATGATTATGCCTGTCATTAAAATGACAGGCATAATCATCTTAGGTTAAGTGTTTATTTTGGATTATGCCCATTGCTTTTTGTTTTTTTGTGCTTTGTGTTTTTTATGTTTAATATAAAAGGACTGTTCTCTGCTTTCAGCAATGTATTCTCTCAATAAGCAGCACAACTCATTTCCTAGTTTTGTCATCCTGAGGGGGCAAATCATAGCCCTTCCATACAAAGAGTTACCCGTTAATGGATTTCAGTGGCTTAGGGAGTGGTGGTGCTGACCCAGTTCCTAGCAGCGCTATACCATGACGTCTGGTTTCCCTCAAATCTGTATTTACTTATAAAAGCGCACACAGGGAGGCTATTCCTGTTCCACCATTGGTCACCATAAGTATATGGTTTGTGCACTTTGACATTGTTAATTATATGGGCTTAGAGCCTGTTTGGTACTCTGCATTTGTCTGTGAAAACACTGAGTAAGTGACATTTGTGTGTTTGCCTCCAGTGGAGTTTGAAGAGGGCAGTTTAGTTTTTTTTATAATGTATAGTACACTCTATTGTATCATAAATAGCATGTAACTGTAAGGTGCAGTTTATGTGCTGGACTCAAAGATTGTATTTTGGCCAGTCAGTAAGACAGAATATAAATAATATTGATGATGGTGTGTGGCTCACCGTTCTCCAGTGTAGCCTGCGCGGCACAGACATTGTCCGGTGGAGGGCACACAAAAGCCATTGTTATGACATTGACACTCATGGGGACAGTTTGGACCAAATCTTCCCTCGGGGCATGGCTGACCACACACTGTACCCTAAAAACAAATGCAGCAATGCTTTCAGTAACATGATTATATATGGACTGTTATAGGAATATAGATATATCAGTAAATATATAATAAATATATTTCTCAACCAATTCTGATAGGTATGTGTGGAGGGAAATGAAGGCCATCACAGGTCTCTCCAGAACAAAGCAGCAGGACAATAGCCCAGACAGATCAAACCTGCTCAATTTGCATTTTAATCGTTTCTCATCCCCTGGCACCCCCATCTCTACACCTCCCAGATGCCCAACCCACACCTCACCAAAGACTACTCAGATGACCATTCATCAGCCCATCACCTCCGCTCCCCACACCTACTCCCACCCCGACGGAGGAACCCAGCTCAGTGTCACCTGCCCAGGTGAGAAGGCAGTTGGAGAAAGTTCATCTAAACAAGTCTCCTGGACCAGGCCAAGTCAACCCCCACGTGCTGATGACATGTGCAGCACAGCTCAATGGGATCCTGCAATTCTCTTCACTTCTCTTCTATGAAAGACCTCTTGTATTGTGCCAGTGCCCAAGAAGCCTATCCCATCTGGACATAATGACTTCAGACCAGTTGCTTTGACATATCATGTCATGAAAGTGTTTGAGAGACCTGTGTTGGCTCAGCTAAGACCCCTGGTGGCACCATCCCTGGACCCTCTATAATTAGTCTATCAGGCCCACATTAGTGTGGATGATGCTGTAATCTGTCTTCTGCAGTGGGCTCACTCTCACCTGGATAGTGTTAAGGGCTCTGTGAGGATATTGTTCTTCGATTTCTCCAGCGCCTTTAACACAATCCAGCTCTTTCTGATGAGTGAGAAGCTGCTCAGGATGGGTGTCAGCTCCTCCATTGTCTCCTAGATTACAGACTCCCTGTCAGGTAGGCCTCAGTACGTGCGACTGGGGACCATCCTGTCTGACACTGTGGTCAGTAATGTAGGAGTCCCCCAGGGTACAGTCCTGTCTCTGTTCCTGTTCACTCTGTACACCTCTGATTTCCAGTACAGCTCAGAGTACTGCCATTTGCAGACGTTCTCTGATGACTCTGCAGTGGTAGAGTGTATCAGGGATGGACAGGAGACACTGATTGCAAATTTTGTGGAGTGCTCCCATCTGCTCCTGACTGTTGGCAAGACCAAGGAACTGGTGATTGACATCAGGATAAAGAGGACACCAGTGGAACCCATTACCTTCCAGGGCCATGATGTGGAAATAGTGGACTGCTACAAGTACCTTGGCGTTCATGTGAACAACAGGCTGGACTGGAGGGACAACTGTAATGCTGTCTACAAGAAGAGCATGAGCAGACTCTACTTCCTGAGGAAGCTCAGGTCTTTCACTGTGTGCAGCAAGTTACTGGAGAACTTCTACCAGTCTGTGGTGGCCAGCGCCCTGTACTTCGCTGTGGTCTGCTGGGGCAGCAGCACCAGTAAAAAGGACATTGGGCGGATTGACAAACTGATCCGCAAAGCTGGTCATGTGATCAGCTGTGAGCTGGAGACATTTGTCACAGTGAGGGACAGGAGGGCACTGGACAAACAGCTGGACACTCCTGCTCATCCACTGCACCTGACTATTGAGGGACAGAGGAGCTCATTCTCCAACAGGCTCCTACAGCTCCACTCAAACAGTGAGAGATACAGGACTACATTCATACCATACTCCATACAACTGTACAACAACTCACCCTTATGTAACAGATAATACTCCCTACAACTGTACAACAACTCACCTTATGTAACAGATAATACTCCCTACAGATAATATTCCCTACAATTGTATATAGCTAAGATTTGATATTTTATTGCTTATTTTTCTATTTTATTCTGATTTGTACATATACATTATTATTTTTTATTTTTATAATTATGTCTTATTTTCACTGGTCTCTTGCTATCTTTTTTTGTTATTCTATCTATTTGTAGTTACCCTCTGTTATATATTATATTGGATGAGTGAGCTACTGTCCCTTGTGGATCAAAAAAGTTTGTGTAAGTCTAAGTCTAAGTATGCAGAAACATTTTCTGACCAGGCACATTGATGAATCAATGAATCCAAGAAAATCAATTACAATACAGATCCATGAGAGTTTGTTGTTTACATTATATTGCCCACTGGCATGTAACATGCTTGTTTTTGCTATAAGAAATGTTACTTATCCTCTAGAACAATATGGAAGAGACTGTGTTACATTGTCCATCCATCCATCCATCCATCCATTTTCTTCTGCTTATCTGGGGCCAGGTTGTGGGAACAACACTCTAAGCAGGAGTCCCAGACTTCCTTCACCCTGGACACTTCCTCCAGCTCCTCTGGGGGAACCCTAAGGCGTTCCTAGGCAAGCCGGGAGACATAGTCCCTCCAGTGTGTCCTGGGTTTTCCCTGGGGCCTCCTCCCGGTGGGAGCCATCAGGACAACATCATCTGCAAAAAGCAGAGATGAGATCCTCTGGTCCCGAAACCGGACCCCCTCCAGCCCCTGACTGCGCCTAGAAATTCTGTCCATAAATACAATGCACAGAACTGGTAAGGGGCAGCCCTGTCGGAGTCCAGCATGCACTGAAAATATGTCTGACTTACTGCTGGCAATGTAAACACAGCTCCTGCTCTGGTCATACAGGGACTAGACAGCCCTTAGCAAAGAGCCCTGGACCCCATACTCTCAGACTCACTCCCACTCCCCACAGGACCCCACAAGGGACACGGTCAAATGCCTTCTCCAGATTCACAAAGCACATGTGGACTGGTTAGACAAACTCCCATGAACCCTCGAGCACCCAATGGAGAGTATAGAGCTGGTCCAATGTTTCGTGGCCGGGACGAAAACCACACTGCTCCTCCTGAATCCGAGGTTTAACCATTGGTCGGATTCTCCTCTCCAGTACCCTGGAATAGACCTTACCGGGGAGGCTGAGGAGTGTGATTGCCCTGTAGTTGAAACACACCCTCCGGTCCCCCTTCTTAAACAGAAGAACCACCGCCCCAGTCTGCCAGTCCAGAGGTAGTGTCCCACATGATGTTGCAGAGACGTATCAGCCAAGACAGCCCCATAACATCTAGAGACTTAAGATACTCAGGACTGATCTCATCCATTCTTAAGTGTGAACTTGTACCATCCAGCCAGCAGGACAGGTGCACTCTCCTGTCACATGATGACAGACTCCTCCATTTTGACAGGGACATCTCTCCTCACATTTCTGTCCATGTTTACCTGGAGGGCATAGGTCTTCACAGCTACAGGAAAAAGCAGTTGATAATCAGCACATAACAAGTTTAAATAGTTAACAGTTAGAATGGAAAGACTAACTTACATAGCGCCTGTGTATCCTGGGGTACACTTGCACTCTCCAGTCACATGATGACAGGTTGCTCCGTTCTGACACTGACACTTCTGTTGACAGCTGGTCCCATAGGTGCCCGCTTCACACTGAGCCTCACAGCGCCACCCTCTGTATCCAGGTGGGCACAGGCACGCTCCAGTGATGGGGTTGCACAGAGCTCTGTTCTTGCACTGGCATCGGTTGCTGCAGTGTGGACCCCAGTGCTCACTGTCACATGCTAAAAATAAGCACAATATAAAAAAGAAACATTAAAAACATTAACTGTTTATGTCCTGTGTGAAGTTCTTTCATTCTTCAACTGATAATATGCATGCTTGTATTCCCACTGACCACCCTTTAACCTGAGATGCTCATATTGTCTCAGTCTCTTATCATCTAGGCTATCACTGGAGAGCTTTTCCCAGGTGTGTCAGCCTACATAGGCTTCAGCACAAATGACTTTGTTTTACTACACAAAGCTCTTTGTTTTAAGATACTCAAATATTTAAATTTATACTAAAGGATTAACTGGGCCTTAATATATTTTCCATCCATTCATTTTCTTCCGCTTATCCGGGGCCGGGTCATGGGGGCAACAGTCTAAAAGCAGGGACTCCCAGACTTCCTTCACCCCAGACACTTCCTCCAGCTTCTTCAGGGGGACCCCAAGGTGTTCTCAGACATAGTCCATCCAGCATGTCCTGGGTCTTCCCCAGGGCCTCCTCCTGGTGGGACATGCCCGGAACACCTCCCGAGGGAGGCGTCCAGAACAGATACCCGAGCCACTTCAGCTGGCTCCTCTCGACGTGCAGTGGCTCTACTATGAGCGCCTCCCGTGTGACTGAGCTCCTCACCCTATCTCTCCTTATCTTCCCGTGGGGGAAGGCCCGGCCACCAGACACTTGCCGTCGAGCACCCACCCCAGGCCTGACTCCAGGGTGGGGCCCCTATGACGCCAATCCAGGCAACGTAACTGGCCTTGTACTATAACTATATCTTGTTGTATATATTTACAGACTGACAAGAACACACTCAATATTATATATATATATATATGTGTTTGTTTGTTTGTTTGTTTGTTTGTTTGTTTGTTTGTTTGTTTGTTTGTGTGTGTGTGTGTGTGTGTGTGTGTTAAAACGTATACAGGGGGTCCTCGGGTTACGACGGTCTCGGGTTACGACGTTTCGTGGTTACGAACGCGCCCCCATTAAAAAAAATATGTATATATTACGCGTCATTCCGTCTTACACGGTTTAGCGTGGTAAAAGATGTAAACAAACGCACGCCGCGCGCGGCGCCCGGCGGAAGATTACGCTCTGTTGTGGTTGTAGGGAGAGGAAGACAGCCTCGTGTGCGTGTCCAATGTGTGTGTGTGTGAGCTCTGATCTGCTCCTATGATAGCGGCAGTGATAAACAAGCAGCGTAGTGGTCTAATTATTGAGATGGAAAGGTTATTGGTGCTTTGGTTGGAAGATCAAAGGCAAAATCCGGTTTACGACGAAATTCGGGTTACGACGCGTCTTAAGAACGGATCAACGTCGTAACCCGAGGACTCCCTGTAATTTGAAACAACCTAATTTAGAAGCTTTGTTCGGGGACTACACTGTCTACAACTATCCCACGCTCTATTAACTATTTTGAGATGTCCATAGAGGTTAGTGTAACAAATGCCATTCAGATATTTCAATTAGTCAAACCCTTTCCCACTTCACTTAGGTCCAACTATAATCATTACAGCAAATGGTGACGTGTGGACATAATAATAATAGTTTTCATGGGGGTTGTGGTTGTGAGTGGCCTTTAAACTCAAGGAGGTTTCACTGGGCTAATTAGTGCATATATAAAGCACAGTTAGATTGGGTGGGGTCTACACAATGAAGCATTGTCAATATTTGATTACAGAAGAACATAAATAGTAATTGGTGGAGAATTTATGCAAAGCAACATCACAATATCTGATTTGGTGAGGTACATAATATGCATCTATATTTGATTGTTTTGGTTAAGTGGTATGGTTTAGATGTATGGCTGTGGAGCTGTGGATTTCTTTTATAGTGGTAGATATTACCCCATTTAAAAGTTGTATGTGTTTGAGTGTTTGATGTAATTTTTTAAAATTTACAGTATTGTAAATTGTGATATTAAGTGTGCTGAAAAAGTATGAATTGCAATATGCAATATTATACAACAGTTAATTCCACAATAGTGTTGCTGTCTTCCCCAGATCAATGTTAAATTATAGGGATTATAGAACATTGTGATGTCATATGAATGCAATCCCTTTACCTATGCCCAGCAGGGCATTAGGTGGTTTTCAAGCACATCTCCATGCAATTATTAACAAGCAAAAATGATTCTGTAAACACAAACATATCCTCTGCATAACATGAGCACCACGTCTCATCCCAGTCAGCCCACTGTTTGTTGGACCTGTTCAAGTAACTCTGGGCTTCTTTTATGCAGACGCATTAGTCCACTCTGCTCTGACCCAGTACAAAACATGCACACTGCACTGTTTCCTGGGGCAGTCCTGAGCCATGCCCCATCCTGGGACCAGGCTGTGCAGACAATGGGAGGGGGAGGAGATTAGATACTAAGATGCACATGGAAACTCTCTGCCATCCTGGTACCTTTGTGAAACCTGACCTAGATTGAAGAAAGGCCAAACTCCAGGAGCTGGGGGGGCTCCTCGTCCCCTCTCCTGAGAACAGCCTGCTTCCTTTCACCAGCCCATTCAAGAAGGCCAGTTACAAAGGACAGCAGCACACCAGTCACAAGAGGCACAGTTTTCATTTTAATTTAGGGTGCAGATTTAGTCATAGAATAACAGGCAGTCCACAACATACAAGAACCTAAACAGGAGAAAAGTACCAAGTGAGTCAATTAACTGCATTTTAAGTTACTATTCAAATAAAAGTTACGAACTAAGAAGGTACAAACCAATACCACAGTAATGTAATAGAATCACTAAACTCCTAACTGTAGTTCACAGACACAATAAATGTTATATTTACATTCACTAGGAAAAAGAGATTGTCATTTCTGTTCAGATTGTTTAGTGCCTGAGTTGGCAGTGGCTTTGTGTTGGCTCTCTTCTCTTAGGCGGAATTGGAAGCTGGCTGCACTTCCATTACACCAGTGAGCGCTCATGGGAACCCAAAGCCTCTCACACTGATACTCAAACATTCAGCTGAGAAAAAACATCTGTAACATTCTTTGTCTTTCCCAGAAGGACTTTCTCTGATAGTGGACAAGATTTCTTTACTCAGGATCCTCCACTGACAGTACAGCAACAGTCCCACACATTCTTACTGCAGTCGAATTTGAGGTCTAAAGAGCATCTTGTGCAGTCATCATGTGTACTAAATCACAAGCTCCAAAGCCTGGGGTTATTTCCTACCACACAATTTTCTACAGCTTTTGTATTATTCCTGCTCTCCCCATGCACACCATCTACCCATTTCCTGTTTTTGCTCCCCAAATTGATCCTCAGACATATTGTAATGGCTCACTGACCTGTAAAATGAGGCTTATCTGTGGGACTCTTGAGGAAATTAAAGTCATTCTGCTTGTCTTCATCCCAATTATAAACCAGCGCTCTGCTTTTTTTTTTGCTTGTTACAAACTATATGTTCTCTATAAGGGCATATAAGGGTGTGTGAAAGAATGAATGACTCCAAAGAACTGTCACTGTATCCTGAGTGTCTGTCTCAGTCCTGGTGGTCTGGCTGGAACCAAGGGAGCAAGAGATTAAGACTAGGTGCAGACTGGATACTAATCTACTAGAAAAGTATATAATGAAAAAAAAAACTATAATTGACATTAAATCAATTTTTTTAAATAGAAAAACAATGCCCGTCTTTAGACCCACAGGACAGAGGCATTCACTGTCCTATTAGAACACAAACAGCCTCAAGACTTCAAGTCTGAAAAGTTCTGTGCAAACACAGGCTAAACACTAAAAGGAAAAACAACTGTCTAACATGAGTTCAGCAGCACCTTTAGCCTGCAAACATTTGCTATGGTGTGGCCTGGGAGTAGTGACCCTAACAGAACCCAAAGAACATGCAGACCTTTTTTAAATCTATAACCAACCTTTCATATGATCTAGACTGCAGAGCAAAACGTATATCAGATTGACATTATGAGTAAGGCAGGTTACCCTGCAAATGCACTGAGCCAGTAGTCTAGTAACCTTTTAACTGAATTCCCAGAAATGCCATGTGAGCGTGTGAACACATTGAATTGCGTGTGTCACACTCTCAATGTGTGAGACTTGAGAGCCCTGCTTAAACTGCATACACATTTGAACATAAAGCAGAGGCAGTGGTTGTTTGTAGCGATGCAGACGAAGCAGACAGACAGGCAGTGGGTCAGAGGGGCCCAGGGGAGCCCTGGGGCCCGACACAACAATGCCCATCTTTATTAGAGCCAGAAACCAAAGACAGCGGGCACACCCTGTGGGCTCCTCATACACATGGGCCTATAGACCCCAGTACAGAGACATTCACTGTCCTATCAGAACACAAATAGCCTCAAGACTCACACTGTTTGAAGGGCTGTGTGCAAACAAAACATTTACTACACAGGTTAAACACCACAAGAATAACATGAGTTCAGCAGCAACTTTAGCCTAAAAACATTTGCAGTGATGTGGCCTGGAAGCAGTGAGCTGACGAGAGATGCACACTCGTGAGATGGGAAATTTTACATCTCCATACTCACATCCGTTCATGTAATGACTCAGCTGCGGCTCATCATAAAAAGTAACGCATATAAACCAGTTATGAAATAAGCACTTATTTTAACCAGGGCCAATATCCTGTGAAACAAAGATAATTAAATCAGATAATGAAATATAATTGGTTGTGTAAAGTAGCGGACGTCCTGCGCTGCAGCTGTGAGAGTGCAGACTGAGCACATGCTGGTCGACAGCTGGGTTAAAAGGTAATATCATGTTCAAATCCTAATGAGAGACACTAATGTAAACAAGCTACTGTCTGGAATAATGTAATTGTCCAACAAAGACACACACTGTTGGCACACCACACTGAAAGTAGCACACTGACAGCTGCTAAAATCAAGATTATTGTGACTGTGCAGGGGCACTGGCTGTTTGTACCCCACATTTTTAATTTCTTTGAAAGATGGTGTATACAACACTACAGTGTCACACATGGCAAAATTAAGTTTCACAAGCATCAAGTGTTACAGTAAACATCTGTAAGTTCTCTTCTTGTTTGCTGGTTTGTTTGTTGTACATGGCTGTATTTTTAGTTACAGTATGAAGCCTACCTGTCGTCCAAGACAAAGAGTAAGCATGCACTTTAAGTGAACAAAGCCCCAGCAGTAAAATGATACATAAGTCTGTTTTCCTTTTTTTGAAGTCAAAGTGGTTCTACAGACACCAGGGTCTCACACAAACATAGTGCTGCTCATGGACAGCAGCAGCTGGAGTGACTTACCACTGGAGCAGTTGGAGCCCCCCCAGCCTGGCTCACACTGGCAGGTGTTGGGGGCCATACAGCGGCCATGAACACAATTCTCCACACAAAACGCTGAGGAAGAAATAGACAAGAGATGTGCAAAAGGGCAAAGCATGTTTTCTCACATCACTATACAAAACAGATAAGATTACTCAAGGTGTGTGCATCTAAAATTGTGCTACAAAAAGAGAGATGAAGCCATTTACACAAGGTTTAAATTAGTTAGTTTGGGCCAATTAAATGTAGGCCTTCTTCTATACTAATAGGCCAACAACATATTACACAGAGACAAATGCTGCTATCAGTAGTAGGTCAGTTCATAGAGCATTTGACCACTGATCCAAAGGTTGGCGGTTCAAATCCCACTCTTGACATAAGAAACATCAGTGGTTGAGCGGTCAGATCCACTGACCCACAGGTTGGTTGGTACGATTCTAGCTCCCACAGAGGAATGCTGCCGTTGTGTCCTTGGGCAAGACACTTAACCCACCTCGCCCCCGGTGTCTGCGTACACTGGTGTGTGAATGTGTGTGTGAATGGGTGAGTGGTTCCTTGTTGTAAAGCGCTTTGGGTGCCTTGAAGGTGGAAAAGCGCTATATAAAGATGTGACCATCATCTACGTAATTACTTGTTCTGATAACTTCAACCCATTGTGCACACATAAAACAATAGTAAAATATTGGAAGCAAATATTGTGTGGACAATAATATTAGGCCCATAAGATGCCGTATTTAAATCTGTGTATGAATGTGATCTACTGATTTTCTGTGATTCTTAAATACCAGGAAATCAACCCACAGGATAAATTTGCTCTTATATCACAGAATCTTGCTTTGATCAAAAGACCAGATTAATTCCATCATTAACATTGTCTTTAACACACTTGATTGATGTATAAAATGCGTAGTAGACACATGGGCTTCCAAAATGCACTAATTTAATACATTTTAGACTTTCTCTGTTGCCTTCCATTTGGAAATCTCATTTAGCCTCAAGTGTCTTAACTGCATGCAGACACTCTTCTTTTCAGTAGCATGTGATTCAGCCTACTTCAATCTATATAAAAACCCTTTCTGCACCCTGAGGCATGTTATCATGGTTCACCAATTTATATTAAACATATAAAACATTAAACACTTAGGTAAAACAATACTCATATCAACCTGAGCTCTATCAAAGCATTTTACTCTTATGGAAATAACAAGAAGACCTTTCACGATGCACAACTACAACTACAACAGTTGTTTTGGTTAATGGCCCTGTGACTTCACACCTGTTTGCGCCTGTTGGCCACAATAAAGAGCCCCAGAGGCCACGTGCACTTTCACCTTACCAGCTACAACATGCAGTTTAAATGCAGTTGGCAAGGATATTTCCAACTACTTTAATCTTCATTACTATTATTAACAAGTACTCCAATACTGGAATGGTTTTATCCACATTGGTATGTTAACTGGTTTCACTCACTCACCAAACTGTCGCTGTGATCCTAATAATAAGTAAAAGGTGTGTGTGTACTGAAGTTACTTACGAGCACAGATCTCTCCATCCTCAAAGAAGCCTGGGCAGCACTGTGATTTCCGCCTGTACATGGTTTTCTCCCCTCTGCGATAGGCTGTTTTGTAGCTAACTCTGCAAGATCACTCAATCAATCTTTACTTACAGAACCCTTTACAACACTCAAGGCGACCAAAGACAAATCACTTCACATTATAACATCAAAAGCCATGTATTTAAACTACAATCTCTAGCTAGGATATTTAAATGTTTGTGCATGCATGAAAATATGTTCCATGCATAACACTCCTTACCTGTGCCTGGTGCATTTGAACCAGTTGAGGATGTCTGAGCAACTGGTGTAGTAGATCTGGTCATAGGGATGAGCATAGGACTCCTGCACTGTCACAGAGTAACTGAAAACACAGAGCCAAAAATGTATTCAGTATTCAGATGCATTTGAGAGCTGCCAGTGTCACTTGTGTACTCAATAGATTAAACACCCACAGCAGGTTTGTTTTAACCTTTCAAAGTTTCAAAAATGATTTAAGTCCTCCCATCATGTTTCCAGAATGACAGGTGTTTGCTGTTCCTAGTAGCAAAGCGTTCACTCGCCAGTTTGAAAGTTAGCAGGTACCCTTGGCTCATGCGTGGTATTGTTGTGTCCCTAGGAATACTGAATCTGTTCATTTTTAGGGCCCCATCCTACTCCCTCATCACTTTTCGGTTGTCAGTCTCAGTGTGTGTGTGTGTCTGTGTGTGTGTGTGTGTGTGTGTGTGTGTGTGTGTGTGTGTGTGCATGTGTGCGTGTACATGTGCAGCTGTTTCCTTAGATTAGACACTGAAAGACAATCTAGCTGGGAAATCGGCTTGCACCTAAACTCTTAAACATCAGAGTGGAATTTGCTCCTTTATAGTGGCTTTGTGTGGATGGACACAGCGACATCGTACGCTGACCTTTCCCAGTGACTGCAGACATTAGGATCCTCCAGGTTTAGCGAGGAAGTGATACAAGGAAGAAAGCAGAAGGATGCAGCCAAAAGGACCGTGCGATGGTAGTAGAGCGTCATGGCCATCTCTGAGCTGCACCTATAAACAAGAGACCAGACACAACACGTTTACTCACTTTAATGGAAGATTTAAATACATTTTGACATGACAAAAAGAACAATTTGCTAAATGTTGTCTTAAGTTAAAATGCACCCGACAATCTACCTTATTGGCTGCCTTTATGAACTGGCATTTAAAGGGATATGCCACCCCCAGGTCAAACTTGGGCATCTCCCCACAGTCCAGAGACTAAAATAAGTGGTGGAAAGCGTTTTTCTAGTGACGCAGCCATTGTCCAGGTCTGTCAGCACTGACCACCGCGGTATCTGCAGCTACTCCGCGTTAGACTGGAGTCTAACGTCGCCAGAGAAAGATTTCCGCCAAAAGGAATTAATTTGCTCGATGCGTTTCCCAATTACTTTCTGTGTAGTGCGCATTCATATCGAGTGCAAATACACTCAACAAAAATATAAACGCAACACTTTTGTTTTTGCTCCCATTTTTCCTGAGATGGACCCAAAGATCCAAAATTCACTCCAGATACACAACACTACCATTTCTCTCAAACATTGTTCACAAATCTGTCCAAATGTGTGACAGCGAGCACCTCTGCCCCGCCGAGACAATCCACCCCACCTCACAGGTGCGCCACATCAAGATGCCGATCCGACATCATGACCAGTGCACAGGTGCGCTATTTTTGTTGAGTATAAATGTGCAAATCAACACGGAGAGCTTGACTTGATCATTTTGGGTGAGAACTATTTTTCAGTGCGGAAAAAGACAGCCGAAGCACGCACCACGCTGACAGGGGAATCCCAGTTACGCACCAGGAAGGGAGTTCCCCTGTTACGCAGCGTGGTGTGTGCTTCGTCTGTCTTTTTCCGCACTGAAAAATAGTTCCCACCCAAAATGACCAAGTCAAGCTCTCCGTGTTGATTTGCACATTTATTTGCACTCGATATGAATGCGCACTACACAGAAAGTAATTGGGAAACGCATCGAGCAAATGAATTCCTTTTGGCCGAAATCTTTCTCTGGCGACGTTAGACTCCAGTCTAACGCGGAGTAGCTGCAGATACCGCGGCGGTCAGTGCTGACAGACTCGGACAATGGCTGGGTGACCAGAAAAACGCTTTCCACCACTTATTTTAGTCTCTGGACTGTGGGGAGATGCCCAAGTTTGACCTGGGGGTGGCATATCCCTTTAAGAACATGCAGGAGAAATATTTGTCTTTCCTCTACACAGCTCTGAGTATGTTTACCACAATGACAGAACTCTCTCACTGATTGTAGGTTACACTGGGCTCCAGTGTTATTTGAGTATTTCAAAGCTAGCCCTAATGATAAGGAAGGCCGTATGACACAAACAAACAGGTTCAGTTTCATAGCCAGCTAAAAATAATGTTTTTACAGAAAATGTTCATTACATGTATTCAAAGTTCAAAGTCAGCTTTATCGTCAATTCTGCCATATGTGTTCAACATACAGTGAATCGAAATTTTGTTTCTCTCTGGCCAAGCTGTGCAAAAAGACAGTGTAAAAAATACAATGTAAAGACAATACAAGAACTTCTAATACAAAATCTAAAGTCTAAAATCTAAAAGTAGAGCAAAGAATAAATAAATATTTACAGATCTCCAAAATGTGCAGTGTGCATCAAAATGTGCAATGGAAGATGCAGCAGTGAAATGTGCAGTAATATGTAATAGAATATGTAATAGAATGATAAAAATAGAAATAAATGTGCATCCGTAGTGATTCCAGTAGTAATGTGCAACAGTGCAACAGTAGTCCTTAGCAGCAGTTTTTAAAGTACACCTTTATCTGAGTACCCTACGATATAACATGTACCCCATCCAGAGTAGATCTTGTTGAAAATCTTGATCCCGTATTGTGTATGTTTTCTTGATCTTTTATATTTAGTCACTGTAGATAGCATGCCACATATACACTGCTCAAAAAAATAAAGGGAACACTAAAGTAACACATTGTAGATCTGACTGAATGAAATATTTTTTATTAAATACTTTGTCCTTTCCATAGTTGAACGTGCTGACAACAAAATCACACAAAAATTATCAATGAAAATCAAATGTATCAACCCATGGAGGTCTGGATTTGGAGTTATACTCAAAATTAAAGTGGAAAAAAACACTACAGGCTGATCCAACTTTGATGTAATGTCCTTTAAACAAGTCAAAATGAGGCTCAATAGTGTGTGTGGCCTCCGCGTGCCTGTATGACCTCCCTACAACGCCTGGGCATGCTCCTGATGAGGCGGCGGATGTTCTCCTGAGGGATCTCCTCCCAGACCTGGACTAAAGCATCTGCCAACTCCTGGACAGTCTGTGGTGCAACTTGGCGTTGGTGGATGGAGCGAGACATGATGTCCCAGATGTGCTCAATTGGATTCAGGTCTGGGGAACGGGCGGGCCAGTCCATAACATCAATGCCTTCGTGTTGCAGGAACTGCTGACACACTCCAGCCACATGAGGTCTAGCATTGTCTTGCATTAGGAGGAACCCAGGGCCAACTGCACCAGCATATGGTCTCACAAGGGGTCTGAGGATCTCATCTCTGTACCTAATGGCAGTCAGGCTACCTCTGGCGAGCACATGGAAGGCTGTCCTGCCCTCCAAAGAAATGCCATCCCACACCATTACTGACCCACCACCAAACCGGTCATGCTGAAGGATGTTGCAGGCAGCAGAACGTTCTCCACGGCGTCTCCAGACTCCGTCACGTCTGTCACATGTGCTCAGTGTGAACCTGCTTTCATCTGTGAAGAGCACAGGGCGCCAGTGGCGAATTTGCCAATCTTGGTGTTCTCTGGCAAATGCCAAACGTCCTGCACGGTGTTGGGCTGTAAGCACAACCCCCACCTGTGGACGTCGGGCCCTCATACCATCCTCATGAAGTCTGTTTCTGACTGTTTGAGCAGACACATGCACATTTGTGGCCTGCTGGAGCTCATTTTGCAGGGCTCTGGCAGTGCTCCTCCTGTTCCTCCTTGCACAAAGACGGAGGTAGCGGTCCTGCTGCTGGGTTGTTGCCCTCCTACGGCCTCCTCCACGTCTCTTGACGTACTGGCCTGTCTCCTGGTAGCGGCTCCATGCTCTGGACACTACGCTGACAGACACAGCAAACCTTCTTGCCACAGCTCGCATTGATGTGCCATCCTGGATGAGCTGCACTACCTGAGCCACTTGTGTGGGTTGTAGACTCCGTCTCATGCTACCAGTAGAGTGAAAGCACCACCAGCAATCAAAAGTGACCAAAACATCATTTTTATGAGCAGTGTATCAAGTTTAATCAAGGGGTTGTGGTTGTTTCAGCACCCCTTGTCTCAACATTCAAATGCAATCTTCTTATAATTCAGTCAAATCAATTGACTCCCCTTGAAACACTGGCCTATATGTACAAGAAGTATGAGAAACCTTTGCAGTGCCTTGTTTCTCAGAGTCCCATTCACATGTTAGCAAAGAGCCTGACAAAGCCTCAAAGCATCAGTAGTCTTGTCACATTACCTGAGCTAGTTTCACAAAGGGCAACCAGAGTTCACCAGCAACAACAACAAAACCACGAACAAAATCACAAGAGATGCAACTACACCAACAGCTACAGACCACTACAGTCAATGTACAGTATCTCTGCATCAAAAAATATTTATGTGAGTTTATGAGTTTATTGTGCATCTTAGATAGTGATAATGAGATAAGATTTGGTATTAAGTCTCGAGGTGTGTGTTGTTCCATGAATTAGTAACACAATCTGTGAAACTGAAGTGCTAAAGAGGTAATAAATTTTGATAAAAACATATGATCTAAATCCCTAGAGGCTTAGTTAAAATGTCCACACTTTGTCTGTCTGGTCCTCTTCCTCTCTCTGTCTGGTCCTCTTCCTCTCTCTTGCCTCCACTGCTCAGTTTACTGGCCCAGCTGCCTGATCCCTCCCTCGATACTAATATCAAGAAAGCCACAGCACAAGGTGAGGAGGTTAAGAGGCTGTGATTCTTCTGGAAACCGTAGTTTGTCAGTGAAGCCTGTGCCTGTTAACAGTGTTTACAGCATGGACAGGCTTCTCTGGTTTCACTGCACAGAATGGGCACAGCTGCAGGCACCAGTGCCGAAAAAACCCTCTCCATCCTGAGACAAATGTAATGTTGGACAAACAAGGGCCATGCTGTGTGGGTGAAACACACACATCCACCACAGAGACTGGAGAGGATTAGCTACATGAACATACTGTTATAAGCAGAAGACCAGTGACGCCTCACTGTCTTCTCTGTGTGAAGTCCCTCCAGCATCACACAAGGACGTACACACAGGCAAGGGATTCATGTGTCTTTGCTCCAAGTGAAATGATATTTTTCTGAGTATCCACGATTCAGAATGTACCAAACTGTGTAAACTATTCATCCATAAAGTCACAGGATTTTAACTCACATGATGACAACCAGGGTTGTAGTTCTTTAGTCGTTTATTGATTAATTGGTCAATTATGTCTTACTCAATCAAATGTATTATTAGTGGATTAATGATTTTATTAAGGTTTATATGAACAACAGCAGAGTATGGGGAGTCATTTGACAGTTCAATTGACTTTCTCAGTAAGATAAAATGCAAAAATGCAAACCAGATAAATCAAAAAACATCATAATGACTGAAAATGTTGTAATAGAATCTGCTCATTAACAAGGTTTAATAAAAGGAAAGTTCGAGTATCTTTATAGAAGTGAAGTGAAGTAAAAGTGCAGTGAAAGTCACAGTTGCACATTTCCATCAAGTCAGAAAAACAACAGCTGAAAGTGACGTTTGAGCAGCAGCTGACTCTAATGCATGTTGGTAAAAGTAAAAGCATGCCTCACAAATATGAGTGACCACATCCACATCTCAATGTGATGAAATGATAATATTAGCACAAATCTTAAGTCTGGAAAGTCTGAAAGAGGTAAGATTACAAATTACAAATGATACAAATGCTGATACCAATCATCATAATGCTGTGATAAACTGTTCTGTACTGTACAATCAAGTCTCCTTTACCATGTCAACAGTAATTAATATAAAAATAACAAAAAGTTCAAAGGTACTTGGTCAAAAATATCTATAGCATCAATTAGTATTTGGATCAACCCTATTTCACAACACTAATTCATTATACATTTGGTTGATTTCAGGATATTTCTGCCCCATTTCCCTCAAACAGTTTAGCCATGATTGGCATTGGTATGTTTTCAAACCAAGAAAACTATTACTGAAAGAAGAGAGATGGTCACAATTTAAGGAGCCCTATGAAGGAGCCTATAATAATAATAATAATCAAGCTTATTTAAATCGTAGGTGTATGTGTAACTTTTCTGGTGGAGCCTCTGCTACCTGCTTGTCCTCATGGAGATATTGTTTTTTTCCTGGAATATTTCACAGAATGGCAGTAAACGTTGGTTTATTGTTTGTTTGTTTGGTTTTGTGTGTGTGTGTTTTCAATTTCACATGTTTCATTACTATAAAAATACTTAATGTGAGAGGGATCATCTCCACAGATCTTCATAATTTAATGACACATTCCCGGCAAAAGCACATTTCCATGAGACAGTTTACAGTTTATTTTCTTTTGCAAATCACTAGGCTAATTGTCTGCTGCTAATTGCCTATTTATTGAGCACAAAGTGAGGTATTTATGTTTCCTAAATGCAAATATTCAAAATGTTCAGCGCAGCTCGTGTGTATGATTCACCTGTTTTAGAGAACGCGGGCCCTTCTCTATCACATGGGTCCGTCTTGGTTCAGGATATTGTTGGTAATTCCGGGCGCAGTCTTGAGAAAATCCCCTGATCCTCTGAGAGAAGTTGTACAGCAGTCAAGCGAGAGAGCCGTGACTGTGAACGCGAGCCATCAACACCAACGATCCCAAAGTTTTCTCTAAAGAGCCTCAGCGGGACTCTGCCCACGTCACCGGAGCGAGGCCAATCAGACAGCGGCTTCTTTTGCTCTAGTCTCATCCTTTGAAATCAGAAGCGAATTAAACTGAAACAAGTAGGCGAGAGTGAGCTTGTGTTGATTGTTTTATTAATGCATCAGGCCTATGTTTATTTTGCCAATAGTTTTTTCAGATGCCTCATGTTAGGTTGTGTTCTCACATGTAAATATCATTTGTCATTGTTATTATTATTATTCTTTATTTCAGCCCATGTGTTTAATAAGCAATGTCTTTACTTTTGTGTGATATGTGTTAATGTCATATCAAGGACTCTTATTTTGACCCCTGTGGACTCGGGAGGAAATGCGTGCATGCATTCTGGGTAAAATTCAGATGTTAAAGGTCCCATGGCATGAAATCTTCACTTTCTGAGGTTTTTGAACGTTAATGTGAGCTCCCCTACCCTGTTTAGCCCCCCCCCCCCCATGGCTAAAAGTTGCGAAATGTCTAAACTGAGCATTTGCGGTCCTTTTCTGCGTTACACAAAACCAGTGTTCAAACGGGCGAGTTCGGACAAGGCACCTTTTTGACGTCAGATCGGCAAATGCAGCTCCAGCCCCTCCCTCTGTCTCCGCTCAGCGTCCCTGTATATCCCGCCCATAGAGTTTGGACTGTGAATGCGCTACAATGCGAAATGCGTTTTTTTTATTTGCCTGGAGGCACGTCCGAGTGTTTCTAGGCTCGGAAGTCCCTTACCCGACCCTCTGGACCTCTGAAATACCAGTGGTTTAATTTTATTTTCTGTGTAAATATGCTTTTTTTCATTGCAAAGTCTCCCATCTGTCTTCCTGTGTTAAACACGGAAGAGAGGAGACGAGCTGCGCCGAGCTGCGCTTAGAGCGGGGAAAACCTGCCCCCCCCCCGCTCCTTAGCCAATCTCTCTGTCCTTCTCATTTGCACTGAAGCAGCAACACCCACAATAAAGCATTTTAGACACATATCTAGCCTCTTGAAGACTGTCAGAGTCATATCTCATGCAGTGAGTGTTGATTTTGAAGAAGGATTCATTTACAGTATTAGGGAACCATTAAGGAGCCATATAAAAGCATCAAGAAGTACCATGTCATGGGACCTTTAAGTAAGCGTGGTCCTGTTCACATGTGTACCTGCCGCTGCCATGTGAAAAAGAACAAAATAAATGAGATTTCAACTCAAAAATAGTAAACCTGAGTGATGCATCATGAATACTAAGTAATGGACGAAGAAAACATTTACTTTATAAACATGGAAGACAACGGAGATGAGAACCCTACAGGTTATGGGCCCAGGCGCGCCAAATCAACAGGAGGAAAATGTGAAAGGTTAGTTTTCGACGGAGACGAAAACAAATACGAACTGTGGGAAGTTAAATTCCTTGGACATTTAAGAATGCTCGGTTTGAAAGACACCATACTGTCCGGGGAACGGGATGTTGACGGAGACAAGAATGAGGAATGCTACGCAGAATTGATTTAATTTCTTGACGATAAAAGTCTGTCCCTGGTCATGCGCGACGCCAGTGATGATGGCAGAAAAGCTCTGAACATACTGCGGGGGTCATTACGCCAGCCAGGGTAAGCCCAGAATCATAGCCCTGTACACCGAATTAACGTCGTTGAAGAAAGCTGAAAACAAGAGAGTCACAGACTACATTATCAGAGCTGAGAAAGCAGTGATTTCCCTAAGAAACGCGAAAGAAGTTATAAGTGAAGGACTAATTATAGCAATGATCCTAAAGGGCCTGCCAGAATCCTACAAACCCTTCGCCATTCATACAACACAGAGCAGTGAAGAAATCACGTTCATACAGTTCAAAAGCAGACTGCGAAGCTACGAAGAAACAAAAAGGTTTGAATATAAAACCAAAGCTGACAACGTAATTAAAGTGGACATCTCATCAGTGACATGTTACGGGTGCGGAAACCGAGGCCACGTAGTGCGCGAATACAAACAAAAGGGGGCGCCAAAGTGGTGCAATTACCACAAAAGATAAGACTTTATTGATCTCACACAGGAGAAATTTACTTGTCACAGTAGCTCCAGGTAGGGACAGTTTGAACAAGAAGACAAGTGCATGCAGGCAAAAATGGCATACACACAGTGACGAGACATGCTGAAGAAGGGAGAAGTTCAAAGACGAGGCGAAACAAAAAGCAGAAAAATGCGACCGTGACAACTGGTGCAGCTACCATAAAAGTTCTACACACAGTGATGAGACATGCCGAAGTAGAGATCACCATAAAGATGATGCAAAACAAAAGAAAGAACATTTGTGTTTACGGTCAGTCACACAACCTTCCCTGACAACATCAAGAAAAACGGACTGATGGTGGATTGTGGAGCAACCTCCCACATCCTAACAGACATAAACACTTTCACACGATTTTTGAAGAGGATTTCAATCCCACCTGCCACTACATGGAACTGGCTGATGGAACAAGGATGAACAACGTTGCATTGAGAAGAGGAGACGCAGAGGTGCTGCTACAGGACGTGAGAGGGAGAACCGTCGCAGTCACACTGAAGAAGGCCCTGTTCATACCAACATACCCCCAGAGCATCATCTCTGTACAAGCAGCTACCAACGACAGGGCCAAGGTGATCTTCAAAGAGGGACAGAATGAACTGATATACAGAAATGGAAGAGTGTTCAACATTGAAGTACAAGAGAGGCTGTACTACCTGAAAACGGTAAACCACCTCAAACATAATATCAGTGCTTCTGTAAATGATATGATGTCCCCAGACAAGGTCAACCTAGCTTGTGATGTTAAAACATGGCATGAAATAATGGGGCACTGTAATGTTGATGATGTGTTGAAATTGCCTGAAGTGGTTGATGGTATGAAAATCACGGGTAATACCAAGTTAGACTGTAATGTATGCACTGAAGGAAACTTTACAAACACCAGAAATAGGAAGCTTGACCCAAAAGCTACTAAAATTTTAGAGCTTGTGCATACAGATTTAGCTGGTCCCGTTGAACCAGCATCTCATGAGGGGTACAAATATGCAGTGTCATTCACAGATGATTTTTCAGGCGCTGTGTCCATTTACTTCCGTAAGAATAAAAGCGACACAATTGTAGTCACAGAAAAATTCCTTGCAGACATAGCTTCCTATGGCACAGTTAAATGCATCTGTGAAAGCTATGCTAAGATTTCTTGTCAAATTGTATAAAAGCTATTTTGCTATTTTTGATATGGAATGAACTTTTACATATATGTGTGACTTTTAATCATGTCTCGAGTTATAGTTAAACAGATGTCTGTCCAAAAAGGGCAAAAGGTGACAGACAGTCACCAGTTTCTGTTTTAAATGTTAAGTTCCTGTTTCTACTCTCTGTTCAGTCACAAGCTTAAATGTCATAACTGAATTTAGAAATGTGAAAGTGTTTTTGTTGCTGATTATGTCTTAAATCACTGTCTGGTTTTAAAAGTAGCCCACCCCTGCGTGGGTGGGGTATGATATGTGTTTTCAATAAAAGCGCTTAGGAGGAAGGTGGCAAGTTGGAGATGCGATGGGTGACCTTACTCTGTAAGATCACTGCGGGACGAGCTTAAGAAGCACCGCTTTCCTCCCCGTGCACGTTAAAACTTTTCTCGAGTTGAGTGTCTTTTAATTCCTGGATAGAAGTCTCCTAGATTAGACAAGTGAGTCTAAATACAACTGTTGTTGACTACACTGTTTTGTGTATCAATTTTTCTGACAGCATCAGATCAGATAACGGTACAGAATACACAGGGAATGAATTCCAGTCTCTCCTGCGAGAAAGAGGAATAAGGCATGAGACGTCATCCCCTTACTCCCCTCATCAGAATGGTACAGCCGAGAGACAATGGCGGACCATTTTTGAAATGGGAAGGTGCCTGTTACTAGAGAAGGGGTTACCAAAAACACTTTGGCCTTACGCTGTCCAAACTGCTGCTCACATACGAAACTGATGCTTTAGTGACAGGGTACAAAATACCCCGTACATGTTAACAGGAAAGAAGCCAGACCTCTCAAAAATGTGGATTTTTGGGTCTGATTGCTATGTGTACAGATACGACCACAGCAAATTGGATCCTAGAGGTGACAAGGGAATATTTGTAGGCTATAGCCGGAACAGCCCTGCTTATCTGGTTTACAGCCCTCAATCCAGAAAAGTTTCACAACACAGATTAGTGAAATTTATCACAAAGAGCAGTGTTGAACAACAGACCCAAACTGATGACGGTGACTACGAGCTCCCAATATACAGAGATAAAATATGGGATGGTGAGAACAAAAATTACAAATAGTAAATTTAGTAAATTTCTCCTGTGTGAGATCAATAAAGTCTTATCTTATCTTATCTTATCTTAAATCTCAAAGTGAGAAACAGAAAATATTGATACTAAAGACACAGATGACAAAGACGAATCAAAAGAGGATGAGCCCGCAGAAACAGAAATGGATGGGAATAGTGAAAATAGTGCAGGGACATCAATAACAATAAACCAGACGCGATACCATTCAGAAATGGAAAGGAGAACCCCAAAATACTTAGAAGATTACATGCTCCAAAGATGAAATAACCAATACAAATGTTGATTCTTGTTACAGGGCAGTGTTTGGAATTCCCCAAACATATAGAGAGGCCATGATGTCACCTGAAGCTGTTAGGTGGGAACAGGCTATGAAGGAAGAGATGTGCTCACTTAAGGAAAACGACACATTCGAACTGGTGATTTTGCCAAAGGATAGAAACACAGTGGGGGGAAGATGGGTCTATGCTTTGAAAGAAAATACAGAAACAGGGAAAATGTTCAAAGCTAGATATGTTGCTAAAGGATACAAACAAACAGAAGGAATAGATGCGTGAAAAGAAGGAATAGACTATCATGAAACATTTGCTCCTACAGCAAATCTCACTTCGGTGCGTGCACTAATGCAGATAGCTGCACAGAATGACTTCTCTGTACATCAGATGGATGTGAAAACGGCATATTTACATGCCCCCATTGAGGAAGATGTATACTTAGATCAACCAGATGGTTTCGAATCGACATCAGAAACGGGTGGGAAATTGGTGTACAAGTTGAAAAAGTCCCTTTATGGGCTGAAACAATCTGGGAGAAATTGGTACAAACTCCTAAATGATCATTTAGAGCAGAACAACTTTAAGAGGAACCAGGTCGATCACTGCGTGTATAAGAAACAGATTGAAAATGACACAATCATAGTCATCATCTGGGTAGATGACTTTGATCATTGCAGCCAGTAGTGAAGATCAGCTTAACAGGTTCAAGGAAACAATGAAGTCCAAATTTAATATGAACGATTTAGGAAAAATATATTTTCTGGGCATTCAGTTTGAACAGAAAGATGGAGAAATAAAAATGACCCAAGGGAAGTACATAGTCAAAATGCTTGAAAGGTTTGAAATGTCTAACTGCAAGCCTAGAGCTACACCAAATGAGTTGAAAATGGAATGTAACAAAAATGTGGAAGGAAACAATACTGAGATTGAAAATCCCAAAGATTACAGAGAAATTGTTGGAAGCTTGATCTATGCAATGACTTGCACCAGGCCTGATATCAGCTTGATTGTCAGCAAACTGTCACAATCCTTAGCAAGACCAAAAGTACAAGACTTGGTGGCAGCCAAACATGTTCTAAGATACTTGAAAGGTACCTCTCACTACGAGCTATGGTTCAAGAAAACAGATGAAGCCTTGAGCCTGTCCACATTTAGTGACTCTGATTGGGCATCCTCAGTAGAGGACAGACACTACCACAGGTTACTGCTTTAGCTTGACAAAACAAGGTCCTGCTATTTCTTGGAAGTCTAAGAAACAACCTACAGTGGCACTTTCGACCTGTCAAGCTGAATATATTGGCTTAGCAATCACAACTCAGGAAAGCTTTTACCTGATGCAGCTAATGAATGACTTGGATTCAAATGTTTACAGTTGTACAACAATCTATGGTGACAATCAAGGAGCAATCGCACTAAGTAAAAATCCAGTGCATAGGTCGAGGTGTAGGCACATTGATGTGAAATACCACTTTATTCTGGATGTTCTTCAGGCAGGAAGAATAACTATTAGTTACTGTCCCACAGAAAACATGGTTGCAGACATACTTACAAAATCTGTAACAAAAGTTCGAATTCTCCAGTTTAAAAATTTCCTATTTGGAAATTAGATGCATTTAGATGCACTAGGACTACAATGGTCATATATGGTCTTGTGAAGATGAGAACAAGTGGGGGTGTTAGGTTGTGTTCTCATATGTAAATATCATTTGTCACTGTTATTATTATTCTTTATTTCAGCCCATGTGTTTAATAAGCAATGTCTTTACTTTTGTGTGATATGTGTTAATGTCATATCAAGGACTCTTATTTTGACCCCTGTGGACTCGGGAGGAAATGCGTGCATGCATTCTGGGTAAAATTCAGATGTTAAGTAAGCGTGGTCCTGTTCACATGTGTACCTGCCGCTGCCATGTGAAAAAGAACAAAATAAATGAGATTTCAACTCAAAAATAGTAAACCTGAGTGATGCAACATGAATACTAACTAATGGACGAAGAAAACATTTACTTTATAAACATGGAAGACAACAGAGATGAGAACCCTACACTTCACACATTATTTTTTTTTTATTATTTAAAGCATTAGCCTATTACTTATATGGACGGATGGATGGATGGACTCTTGTGGGCTTTAAGCCATGTTATAATGCTGTTACCTGATCAAAAACATACCTGGAGTTGTGTTTTGTTTCATTCACACATGTTTGATTATTGTTAGTCTGTCTACATCTCCAAAGCTCAAGATGCTCTGTTCCACCTTGTGATGTCATGTGGAGGTAGTATTCAAATTAACAGCTCCAACTAAAGGTAGCTTTAGTTCAGTAAAAATTGGCAATTCCAGGGCAGAAATTTTCTAAACCAGGCATGTCCAAACTATGGCCCGTGGGCCAAATGCAGCCCTCAGACAAATTTTTCTTGGCCCAAATTACCTTGAGCAGAACTTTTGACTGTTTTTTGAAAATCTACCTTGATAAGACAACATTTCATATTTATTGTGTCATTTTGAGGATCTTGGCATGA
This sequence comes from Paratrypauchen microcephalus, assembly GCA_036785185.1. NCBI lineage: Eukaryota > Metazoa > Chordata > Actinopteri > Gobiiformes > Gobiidae > Paratrypauchen > Paratrypauchen microcephalus. The sequence goes on along the minus strand of JAVJIX010000004.1, from coordinate 14,040,318 downwards.
ATAAAGGGCTGATATCTCATTTTAACGTGTTAATCATGCATTTATTTCAATTATTGCACTGAGCACCAGTCTATGGCCCTCAATCAGCCCTCTGCTTCATCTGTGTTTACATATGGGGCCCTTGATGAAAAAGGTTTGGACACCCCTGATCTAAACGATTCTAATGAAAGTATCCATCCATCCATCCATCCATCTTCTTCCGCTTATCCGGGGCCGGGTCGCGGGGGCAACAGTCTAAGCAGGGACTCCCAGACTTCCTTCACCCCGGACACTTCCTCCAGCTCCTCTGGGGGGACCCCAAGGCGTTCCCAGGCCAGCCGGGAGACATACAGTGCCGTGAAAAAGTATTTGCCCCCTTCCTGATTTCTGTGTTTTTTGCATATTTATCACTCAAAACATTGTCAGATCATCAAACCAATTTTAATATCACACAGAAACAACCCAAGGAAAGACAAAATTCAGTTTTTGAATGATGATTCCATTTATTAGTGCACAAAAAAAATCTAAACCTATCTGGCCCTATGTGAAAAAGTAATTGCCCCCCCTTGTTAAATCACAAACTAACTGTGACTAACCACAGTTTTGAGAAAACTTAGTTCAGTTCTACATGCCACAGCCACACCTGATTGTCACCACCTGTGTTGAATCAAGAAATCACTTAAATAGTTCCTGTCAAACAAAGTGAAGTTGGCTACAACATCTCAAGAACAAACACATCATGCCACGATCCAAAGAAATTCAAGAACAAATGAGAAAAAAAGTGATAGAAGTCTATAATTCAGGAAAAGGTTACAAAGCCATTCCCAAAGCTCTGGGGCTCCAGCGAACCACTGTCAGAGCCATTATTCAAAAATGGAGGAAACTGGGAACAGTTGCAACCCTTCCCAGGAGTGGTCGACCAACTAAGATTACTCCAAGAGTGCGACGACGGCTCATTCAGGAAGTCACAAAAGAACCTAGACGCACATCGAAAGAACTACAGGCCTCGTTGGCCTCAGTTAAGGTCAGTGTTCATGACTCCACCATTAGAAAAACACTGGCCAAAAATGGCATCCATGGAAGAGTTCCCAGGAGAAAACCACTGCTTTCACAAAAGAACACAAAGGCTCGTCTCACCTTTGCCAAAAAGCACCTTGATGACCCTCAAGACTTTTGGAGAAACATTTTGTGGACCGATGAGTCTAAAATTGAACTTTTTGGAAGGTCTGCAGCCCGTTTCATCTGGCGTAAAAATGGCACAGCATTTGATAAAAAGAACATGGTGCCCACAGTAAAGCATGGTGGTGGCAGTGTGATGGTCTGGGCCTGCTTTGCTGCCTCAGGACCAGGACAACTTGCTGTGATTGACGGAAAAATGAATTCTGCTGTTTACCAGAAGATCCTGAAGGAGAATGTCCGGCCATCAGTTCGTGCCCTCAAACTCAAGCGCTCTTGGATCATGCAACAGGACAATGATCCAAAACACACCAGCAAGTCCACCTCTGAATGGCTCAAAGAAAACAAAATTAAGGTTTTGGAGTGGCCAAGTCAAAGTCCGGATTTAAATCCGATTGAGATGCTGTGGTGTGACCTTAAACGGGCAGTTCATACAAGAAAACCCTCCAATATGGCAGAATTGAAACAATTCTGCATAGAAGAGTGGGCCAAAATCCCTCCCCAGCGGTGTGAAAGACTCATCACCAATTATCGCAAACGTTTGGTTACAGTTATTGCTGTCAAAGGAGGCTCAACTGGCTATTAGATTAAGGGGGCAATTACTTTTTCACATAGGGCCAGATAGGTTTAGATTTTTTTTGTGCACTAATAAATGGAATCATCATTCAAAAACTGAATTTTGTCTTTCCTTGGGTTGTTTCTGTGTGATATTAAAATTGGTTTGATGATCTGACAATGTTTTGAGTGATAAATATGCAAAAAACACAGAAATCAGGAAGGGGGCAAATACTTTTTCACGGCACTGTAGTCCCTCCAGCGGGTCCTGGGTCTTCCCCGGGGCCTCCTCCCGGTGGGACATGCCCGGAACACCTCCCGAGGGAGGCGTCCAGGAGGCATCCGGAACAGATGCCCGAGCCACCTCAGCTGGCTCCTCTCCACGTGGAGAAGCAGCGGCTCTACTCCGAGCTCCTCCCGTGTGACCAAGCTCCTCACCCTATCTCTAAGGGTGCGCCCAGCCACTCTGCGGAGGAAACTCATTTCGGCCGCTTGTATCCGCGATCTCGTCCTTTCGGTCATTACCCAAAGCTCATGGCCAAAGTATCTGAAGTTTAAAAACACAGTGGAGCAGAAGGTGGAACAAAGTGGTTTCAATTTGAGCAAAGAACTCAACTCAAATATGCAGGGTTTGTGTGTTAAACGTGTAAATGAAACAAAACACTCCTGTTCCTTGTGATGAAGAAATAACATAAGATAGATTATGTTGAGTTTATGAGAATGGCGTAACGGCGTAATATAGGATCTTTAAAAATGTTGACTTTTCCAAAATTGCCTTTAAAGCTCACAAATAGGCAAAATTACAGGATATGCCTAAATAAATTGCATGGCATATAACCAAAGTCTTTTTTCCTGTTCCCAAACAATTAACTCTTCTTACTTTGCTGCCACCTGCTGGTTAACCTGTAAAAGTAACTCGAGAACGGATGTCTGTTTTAGAGCCACTGAAAAGACCTGCACACATTTCAAAATAAAACACCAAAGGTCTAATAATGCTCTTTTTTAATCAAAATGCCATTATCAACGGGAAGATTCAATACGGGGTTATTTTCTTATGAATAGTTTTGATGTGAATAGACATTGAGAGCAAATTAGTAGTAAAACAAAATAAGAGAGATTTAATTCTGGAAATTATGAAAAGGAAGCGCGACTGGTGCTATGTTGGTGGTATTTACAAAAGGTGTCTCACGATGACAACTTGCCTGCTCTCTTTTTGTAGCAATCTCAGAAAGCTAATTATATATATATGGATAATTAATTTTGCACATTGATGAAGCGTTACGCATTACGTATAACTGGGATGGAAACGGGACCGCGTGTTTCTCCACAAAGACGCAAAAATCCTTAAGCTATGCTAATAAGTCTATTCTAATCATGAAAACAGTCATCACGGCAGGATAACGGGACTGGTCTCTGCTTCAAGTGTGAGGTAGTGTGGCTCACTGCCTGTCTAATGAAATGTAACTTTAGTGATGCGGTTTAGAAAGCGTTGCTTTTCCTTTTTGAAAGGTTGCTTCTTCCTGAAGAAGAACTAATTCGCATTAATAATTGAAGATGAAAATGGCGAAAACTCCGTTGGACAGCTTTACCCACAGAGCGCGGGTGCCCATACACGTCAGCACAGATGATCAACAACGGGTCTATTCATGTTTTACACCGCAGAAGTAAATTTGGAGTCTGATTTTAGTTATGGCTCTGAAATCCAGGAGACCGTGGACAACTCTATTTTTTGGCATCTTTGTTGGGTTCACTGCGTCCACATGGCTCATTGTGCCACAGGTGTTGGACAATAAACGGAGGAAGACCTCTGTATGTTCTTACTATGGAGATGTCTCTGTTGGAAAAACACTGGCGGTACAGGGGGACCCCGCGGTTACAACTGACCGTGGCAGCCCCCAGATCCCCTCACAGGCGGACAAGCTGTCCAACACCGAGCGGAGTGGTCAGAACAACGGGACCATCAGTCGGCCCAGACGATTCCTCTACGTTGGTGTTATGACTGCCAAAAAGTACCTGACGCATAGGGCAGTGGCTGCTTACAAAACCTGGGCACACTCCATTCCCGGGAAGGTGGAGTTTTTCTCTAGCGCTGGCTCAGACAAGGTTCCTATGCCCGTCCCTGTCCCTGTGATCTCACTGACAGATGTGGATGATTCCTACCCCCCACAGAAGAAATCATTTATGATGCTCAAATACATCCATGATCACTATCTGGACAAGTATGAGTGGTTTATGCGGGCTGATGATGACGTCTACATAAGAGGTAATTGTTCTTGATTGTCTCGTGTGGGACATATTAGGCTGTTTAACCCCTTTTTTCTCATGACAGGTGAAAAGTTGGAGTCCTTTCTCCGGTCCCTGAACAGCAGTAAACCATTATACCTTGGTCAGACTGGCCTGGGCATGGCAGAGGAGTTGGGCAGGTTGGCCCTAGAACCTGGAGAGAACTTCTGTATGGGGGGTCCTGGGATGATCTTCAGTCGAGAGGTGCTACGCAGGATGGTTCCTCACATTGGCACGTGTCTCAGAGAGATGTACACAACACATGAGGACGTGGAGGTGGGACGCTGTGTGCGGAGATTTGGAGGGACACAGTGTGTGTGGTCTTATGAGGTATGTTCAGAGTCGGAGCATGACTCCCCTAATGTTTATGATTGAAACAAAAAAGGTCAAATATACTTTTTATTGTCGGTTAAGTCATCCTGCAACTTTTTCTACAGATGCAGCAACTCTTCTATGAGAACTATGAACACAAAAAAGGTTTTATCGAAGAACTCCACAGTCCAAAGATCCACAATGCTATCACGCTCCACCCAAACAAACGGCCTGCATACCAGTACAGACTCCACAACTTCATGTTGAGCCGTGAGATTTCCAGACTTCGTTATCGCAGCATCCTGCTTCATCGCGATGCACTAATCATGAGTCAAGCCAGTGACACACAGATGTTATGGGAGGATCAACAGCTGGGTGCTCTACCTTCATATATGCGCTTCCAGCCCAGTGATAGAAATGATGTTATTGAGTGGGATTACCTGACTGGCCGCCATATTTACTCTGCAGTAGAAAACAAGATGGCGAGACAAAGCCTTGGAAATTCTCTTCGAACTGCATTAGAAGACATTATAATGCAAGTCATGGAAATGATAAATGAGAATTCAAAAACACGTGGCCGTGTTATTGACTTTAAAGAGGTGCAGTATGGTTATTACCGAGTGGATCCAATGCATGGTGCTGAATATATATTAGATCTACTGCTTTTGTACAAAAAGCATAAAGGACGTAAGATAACAGTGCCTGTGAGGCGGCATGCTTATCTGCAGCAGTCCTTCAGCCAGCCTTTTGTCACTGAGACTGAAGAGTTGGACGTGAATGAACTTGTGGCTGCCATAAACTCTGAGTCACAGAGTTTTTTGTCAAACTCTCTGAAGTTCTTGTCGTCTTTTCAATTTTATGAGCCGACCAAGGAGATGTGGGACCAAAGTCAGAAGAAAGTCCACATCCTTGTTCCACTGTCAGGTCGTTATGAAATATTTGTGCGCTTTATGGACAACTTTGAAAAAGTTTGTTTGATTTCTAAACAAAATGTAAAACTCTCCATAATTCTAGTTGAAAATGAAAACAATCAGCTGAAAGGGAAGCATGGTCAGTTACTAGAAGACTACAGCAAAAAGTACCCTAGAGCAGACCTCACTGTTATTCCTATGACTGGAAACTTCTCAAGAGGACTTGCTTTGGAAATCGGCTCCGCTCTGCTCGACAATGACACTCTCCTCTTCTTCTGTGATGTTGATCTTATTTTTACAGCTGATGCTGTGCAGCGATGCAGAGAGAATACTATTCAGGGTGTACAAGTATATTTTCCCATAGTTTTTAGCCAGTACAACCCTAAAATAGTTTATGCAGAAAATAATCCAAGAGATAACAAATTTGTAATCACTAGAAAAAGTGGTTTCTGGCGTGATTATGGTTTTGGAATCACTTGTATTTTTAAAAGTGATTTGATAAAAGCAGGAGGTTTTGATACCTCCATTTTGGGATGGGGCTTGGAGGATGTAGATTTATACACTAAAATTATTAATTCTGGTTTAAAAGTGTTGCGCAGCCAAGAACCAGGAATTGTGCATATTTATCATCCTGTTCACTGTAACGCCAGTCTGGAGCAGAAACAATTCAAAATGTGCCTTGGATCTAGAGCAAGTACATATGCTTCAACAATGCAGCTGGCAGAGCTGTGGCTTGAAAAACACATGGAGGGCTTTAACAGGACCTTATCATAAGGATTACTACTTCTGCTCAGATTACCTCAGTTTGCTGTTCTGGAAATAAAATTAAAATAAGATTACATAAAAAATATATATTTACAATTTGCAATTATGTTATAAATTAGTAGAATCTCAAAGTAAATAAACCAACATTCACAGATTTATTAAGCTACCTCTTCTTCATTCCCCCCTCCCTAAATACAACACATGCTGGAGTAATTTTTTTTTGTTTTTTTAATTCAATATAGTAGTACTTGGTACTGACACGGACCATTTTCCACAGATTTGCAAAATAACTTGTCCAATGTCACACTTGGTTGGTACTTTTTAAGGAATAATCAATTGCATATTTTGTATTATGATTTGATTTATGATGTTTTGTAGGCCTATAGCCCACAGCATAATTGTGAGTTCAATGATGTAGTGGACCACCACTTTTCCAACTACAATGTCAATCAGAAATTAAAGAGAATGTGATTACATTACAGCGATAATGTTCATTAATAAAATGTATTCCAGCAATAATTACAAATAAATAGATAAACAATATTTCCCAATCCCTCTTTGATCTTTGATCTCTTTTGTAAAAGAGGCGTTCACGGTGTTGATACTACAATGTACCATTTTATGGAGCACGTGAAAGCGGCACGCCCGGTGACGCAACAGTGCGGAATAAACATGGCGTCCGGGCAGCAGTGGGTGTTGGTGGAAACGGTGCAAGCGTTTTATGAGGTGAATTATCCACTTTAACTATTCTTTCAGTCATAATTTTATAACGTTTGTAGGTCGAAGGCGTCCCTTATGTTTTTCTTAAGATCTTCGCTAAAAGTTACTTTAAGTGTTTTTAACGTGACTCGAAGTTCGGTCAGGAAGTTTGCCTGAAAAAATCCAGACTCATGGCTGGACCAGCGGCTCTGGTCACTGCTGGTCCAGCTCTTTTTCATGGGTGGGACAACGAGCAAACAGACAGCGAAGTGAACCAGTCAGAGAAGAGTTAATATGGATAATGTGGATATGGATCTGTATAACAAATACAGAGAGACATCCTTCTGGATTTCCAGGCAATCAGGAAGTGTTGATGGGGCGATGTTTGACAGATGCCTGGAGACTGTCGAAGTTTTTAAATGTTCTTTTGTGTTAAATGTTGCTTTGTGTGACCAGCCAGCAAAATTTGCTTTAGTAAATTAATTGGATTGTCTGTAAAATAAATAGAGGAATATTTGATAACATTAACACATTTACTAAAACATGTTCAAGTTCTACTACTAACAGAAAATATACTGATGATCCAGTGGTTCCAAAATCTATGTTATGAAATATGAAAACATGAATGGAATGTGTCAATTTGACTACGATTTAGATTATATAATGTCTCGGACTCTTGATATTCTCTTTGGGAAAGATGGTAAAATATCTGACGCCTCCAAATAAACAGTTATTTTCATATTGTAAACAAAAGCTTTTTTGGCCCAGCAGAGTTTGTGAGAAATAACACTAGCTAACACAACCCAACACTTCTACATGCCATCAGCTCACACCCAATTACCACAGCAGTCACACTCAAACCTAATAAGCCAATGACCCCGTTCTTATCCTGTTTTTTTGCAGGCGCCTGCTTATCATCTGATTCTGGAAGGGATCCTCATTCTGTGGATAATAAGACTGCTCTTCTCCAAGACATACAGGCTACATGAGACACATAAACTGACAGAGAAGGTAAACTTTGCAAATACCAGCAAACAGCAACTAATGTAACACCAAACTAATGTAGTGTAAATAGTAAAGCAATTGACCAAACGTGTTTTCAGGAAAAGGAGGATCTGATTGAGGAATGGCAACCAGAGCCACTGGTCCCTCCTGTTTCCAAAGACCACCCTTCATTTAACTATGATGTTGTAACAGGGTAAAGCTCTTTAACTTAACTTGAATTTCAAATGGTCACCTAATGACAACTCCTGCCCTATACTGTACATAAAACATTTCATTTACTTACTTTACATTATAGGCCTCCCAGTCACAGAATTGTAATCAATGGAAAAGAATGCATTAATTTTGCTTCTTTTAACTTCCTTGGTCTACTTGAAAATGATCGTGTCAAAGTAAGTTTCCTTTTTGTACAATCAAAACACATAACTATTTACAAATCTTACACATCTATAGTGATAGTATGAATATGAGTAATGATGGTATGAATTAATTTTTATCTAAATTCAGCAAAAGGCATTGACTTCCCTAAAGAAATATGGCGTGGGTACATGTGGTCCAAGAGGCTTCTATGGGACTTTTGGTGAGTCTAGAAATAAGTTTACATTGTACCCTTTTTTTTATATATCTATCTATCTATCAATCAATCAATTCTGTCAGGTCACTCAGAATGTTATTGTTTTATCAATAATGAACTGCTATTTGTTTCAATAGATGTTCATCTGGAGTTGGAAAGTCGTCTGGCCAAATTTATGAACACTGAAGAGGCTATTATCTACTCTTATGGTTTTGCAACTATTGCTAGTGCAATACCAGCCTACTCCAAGAGAGGGGACATCATCTTCGTGTAAGTATTTTCACTGCTAAAAGTTGTATTGTCTTCCAAAATGCACAACTTACCATTGTTTTGTCTTGTATATCCAGAGATGAGGCTGCCTGCTTTTCCATCCAGAAAGGCCTTCAAGCATCTCGCAGCTTCATCAAATACTTTAAACATAATGACATGGAAGATCTGGAGAGATTGCTGAGGGAGCAGGAACAGGAGGACCAGAAGGTAAAATGTCTGATTATTATATTTCACTTTTCCTGTTGCATTCATTTCTATACTTTTTCAGAATCCCAGAAAGGCACGAGTGACACGGAAGTTCATTGTAGTTGAGGGATTGTACATAAACACTGCAGATGTCTGTCCTCTCCCTGACCTGGTTTGTAAAACTAAAACAATTGTACTTCTTATGAAGTATTCTTACTCATTTTTGTTTTTATTAAACTCTTAATACATTTTGCGTTTTTGTGCATCACCAGGTAAAACTGAAGTACAAGTACAAAGTGCGGATCTTTCTGGAGGAGAGCATGTCTTTTGGGGTGTTGGGAGAACATGGCAGAGGGGTCACAGAGCATTTTGGAGTTAATGTGAGTTTCCTTTTTATTGAATATGTAATTACATGTAGTTTACATTGCCCCCTGAATCAACATACTAGTCTCAATTTACAAGACATGATCCAGTTGTGGACTACAAACCAGCCTATTAAAGCATGCATATATTTGGCATGAATCCAGTGGTAAACAGGGTCATTACTGTGATTGCTTAGCTCTAGAATTTGACATCCCTGAACCACTGAATGATTTGTGTGTTTCCAAAATTCCATAAACTTTGTGTTTTTAGAATTAACTTGGGCCTCAAACTAATGACTGCTGTCTTTTTAACTAGCATTGCATGGTATATCTCTAAAATAATTTTATTGCAACATTAGCTTATATAAAATGCATACCTCAAAGTCTGAGGTTTGCAATCATTCCTTGGAGTTTTTAAGAGTTTTTTAAAAATACATTTTAGTTTTATATATTTGAAATTGTACAGTAAAACATTTTGCAATATGCAATTCTCCCAAATTTTAACATACTTCTCCACAAAAAATCTAGTCTTCCTTTTCTAGTTTCTCCATATATAAGCAAAATCTCATTATTTTTACCTATATTCTCCTCTTGCAGATAGACGATATTGATCTGATTAGTGCAAACATGGAGAATGCCGTGGCCTCCATCGGTGGGTTCTGCTGTGGTCGCTCCTTTGTCATTGACCACCAGGTAAACAGTTTTAAAAAAAATCTTTTCTATAAGTAAAGATTCATTTTTTTAAAAAGTTTCTTCTGTCTGTAGCGTCTTTCAGGTCAGGGTTACTGCTTCTCTGCCTCTCTGCCTCCCATGCTGGCAGCTGCAGCCATTGAGGCACTAAACATCATGGAGGAGGATCCAGGTAAAACTGGACTTATCTGTATGTTTTATAGAATCATTAAAGATGCATTGTGTTACTTTTCTGGTGGAGGGCCAGTCAAATACTTTTCTTCGGGGAGATGTTATTGCTTTATTCCTGGATGTTTCACAGTATGGTATTAAACCTTTCTGTCTTCAAGGAGACCAAGCCACACCACGTTACTGGTCAGATCTGTGGAGAGGCAGCCCTGCTCGTAGTCAGAATGTCTATTTTTCTAGGTATTTTGAGCTGTAAAAACACTTGAATAAATGTAAGGTAGAGCTGTTTAATGTTATACTGTGGAACATTCAAGGCAGAGCAATGACATCCCCATAGAAACAGGCAGGTGATGGACCCCCAACAAAAAGTTACATAGTGCACTTTTAAATAAGCTTGTACATTTGTGTAATTTGCACTTTGTGTCAAGCAGATATTTTTTCTGTCCTGAGAAGAAAGTGCAAGCATGTTTATGAGGCTTTACAAGAGTAAGTGAATAAATGATGACACAGACTGCATACTAAACATTCTCCATATGACCTCTCTTTGTCTTTCTTAAATAAATATGAATAACCTTTAGCCACTGTAGGCTTCACACATTTGTGCCATGTTATAATGCTTCTGTAAGGGATTTGTCTTTGATTTTATTGCTTGTTTGTGTCAGTATTCCTGGTTTGAAGTTGGTGGGAGTGCCTTTTGCCCCAGCACTCCACTTGCAGCTTGAAAGAACTACAGGCTCCAGAGACTCTGATATGCAGCTGCTTCGCAACATTGTACAATACGTATGTAATTCCAACGATTAGCTGTCAAACTAAATAAAGACTATTTTTTAATATTATTCTAATATTTTTCTTACGTTTTTGTGTCAGTGTATGGAACGTAGCATAGCTCTAACCCTTGCACGGTATTTGGAGAAAGAGGAACGTTTTCTGCCTGCTCCAAGGTAATGTGTTTTCCTGAATCTGCACTGATGTTTCTAAATGCTTTCAACAAATTTGTGATTTTTTTTTTTTTTTTTTTTTTTTGGTATGTTTTTGTATTTTTTTTGTTTGTGTGCAGCATCAGGGTGGTGATCACTGTTGAACAGACTGAAGAGGACATCCAGAATGCTGTGTCTTGTCTCAAAGAGGCAGTGACAACTATCCTGAAATGAATACGGTGGTGTCAGTGGGCAGTAGGAGGTCAATGTGAAGCGCACTGGTGTTTATTGACTGAACAATGTTCACTGGATGCTGTGTGCAGCTTTGTTGTTGTATATTTTTATTCATGTAACTTTTTGTCTTGACGATCATTTTGAATGATTGTTGTTAATGTACCCTTACTGTTCTAACAGTAACACACTTTCTCTTGATGTAAAAGTAAAAGAATTATTCTTAAATTGTCACCCAGAGTCATCTTATTTATCAGCTATATTTTGTAACCTGGTGTACTTTTATTTACTTTTTAAATAATATGCCATTTTTTAACATTCTCAAAAGAATGAGTAAACATTTTTAAAACGTAATGTCTTATGTGCTTTGTCAGTGGCCTTTTCTGTCTGGCCTGTAGGGGGCGCCGGGTGACACCTTTTAACTTGCGCGTGCGAGAAGGCGCGTGCGCCTGCCCCTCATTCCAGATCCAGACTTCAGTGAGGGGCCACTTGAGGATCTACTGCTCACAGAGCCACAGGACTCGACATCTTCGCTGAACTCGTACCTCTTCACGGAATGAACGCGCCTTTGTTTCCAGCTCCGAACTCGTGTCTCTCCCGCACCAACTTCATGTTGCACCCCGCGACCTGAGCCGCGCGGACCGAGGACAGCCTCCTGCGAGGGACGACTGGATGTGACCATCTTCACTCAACAGTTTAGCGACTATTTGTTTCCTGACGCTATGACCACTTTTACCAGGACTTTATTTTGGATATTCATTTTACCTCTGACCCTGAGGTCCCACGGTAAGTTTCCTCCAATTATAGTGTGAAGCGGATGCTGAAGTTTACGCGAATGCGCACGGATGCTCCAGCGCAGCTGACTTGCTGATCTGTATGCTTATGGTGGTTTAAATAGTCTATTTAATGTAACAGAGCCTATCGGCAACTTTGCATTTTTGAGAAATGGGTACAGGAGTTAAAAGGCACCTTATAAAGTTGGAACAGTCGGTTCCATCCATAACCCCTTAAATCCTCAGATAAATGTGATCAACATGACAACAGTGCACCAAGTCTGGTAATCCCACTTTATTTCTTAAGTTTTTGTTATAGAAAATGCGTTTTTAAAATGTCCTCAGTAAGTTTTGATAAAATGGAGGTAGGCCTTGCCTATGTGTTTGGGGCGGGGGTCCCCTCCCGCAGGTTTCAGTTCCACTCAAAGCCTTTGTCCTTTCTGCGCTTGTTGACATGTGTCCCTTTGCAGCACGTAGTCTTGATTAAAGTTGCTTGTGTCAGAGTCAGAAGGCCACTGTGTCGTTGTCATGTTAATTAGACGCATAGCTTGAGGTGATCTGGTATCTTTGTCAGTCATGCTAATTCATTTACCCCCACTGCGGGGGGTGCGCACTGCTGAGATTTCCTGTTTTGTGTCTCTGAGGATTTGGCCATTTGGTATGAAGTGAAAGGGCCAGGGGGTAGGGCTCGGAGGACTAATCATTAGCACCTTTTACCCCCTGCTTTTTCTTTTTGGGCCTTAGATTTTAGTCTATTATGACTTCACTGATGTGGCATTGGTCTAACTCAGTGCCCAATAAAGTCAAGAAACAACAGGCTTGGAAAACAAGAATAATAGAGTGAGCAAACTCTCCTCTTTCAGAATCTATCATTTAGAGGAGGTCAGATTTAGACGGGTGATTTATACAGTGTTCTTTGCGTGTGCAGTGTGAGGCCTGTTGAAGACATGATGTAAATAAAGTGAAGTCTGCACTAATGAACAGGAGTCTGCTTTGGGTCTTTGGGGCTGGAGAAGTGGCCTGAATGGGGTTGGGCAGCAGCAGAGGGTGTTTGTACAGAGTCTAGCACTAACCTGAGCCATCTGAGCTTACAGCCACAATAATCCATAGGCTACATATTATAATGTTACTGTTTTGTACGTTGTCTTGTTAAGTTAATTTTAGCATGTGGACAGCAGTAACAAAGAACAGTTTTTAAAAAGTCCATAAAGTTATTCATTCTTGGCTCTCATCTTGACCCCTTCAAAGTCCCGTTTCATGGACTCAGTGTTGCTAGCTTCATCTATAAAGCACCAGGAGACGGTTATTGTTGTTATTGTTATGAAGTCTCGTTGTGAGTTTGGGGAGACGGGCCTTGCTGTCATCAGATGCCCTCCCATATTAATGTTGTACATCTGCGGCAAGGGTGGAGCCTCTGTGGTCTGACCAAGTAGCGGCTATAGCTTCAGGCCAGCCATGATCAAACTAACATCACTGAGACGACACATGATTAACTATTGAATGGCGCATATGTTTTGCATAAGATCTATAGGATCGCTGTTACTGGATGCGTGTCTTAGGGATGGGCATCCTCATATTAACCCGTGTTAAATGTCAGTGTTTAATCACTGGCATTTAACACAAAAAATGTGAAATTTCTTCTACTAAAGTCTCAACTTAAAACCAAATGTATTTACTGAAAGGACTGTTTGAGGACCATTGATTAAAAAGACTCAAGCCTGTCACTGATTATTAGAAACTACTTGAATAATTACTCAAATGTGATTAATTGCACAGCTGTCTCAAACCAGATGTAGCCAGAGGATAGGTTTGCAGTAACATTTCTGTCTGGTTTGAGGAGCCTATCCTGTCTAATTTGTTTTAAAACCCCTTATGGGACAGAATAGTTAACCATCTTGCCTCCCATCTGGAGATAAGCTCAAGCCGTCTTCTTTCATGTATCTCACTAAGGGGTGAAAGGTGAGGTTTTGTGTGGCTGCTGTCTTGTCAGTACTTTCCCACATGTTCTCTTGTAGTAGTGGTCTGGACGGGAGATGACCACTCACTGACCCCTAACTAACATGAGATTAAATGAACTATGAACCTTATTATACATAATCTTGCATATGATAATGTGGCTCATGTGTGTTCTTGGCATTTTATTTGTGTATCCACATGATTGTCCCGTATAGTACAAGGTACAAGGTTCCGATAGCAATTTTTTAATGCGATAGCCTTGTAAGAGTAAATAAGAGTGTAATGCGTTATTTGCATTTCAATTTGGAGGATTTCAGTCAAAAAGTTAGATAAAAAAGAAAAGCTTCTTGTTGACGATCACAGCTTAAATACTCAATACATTATTCATAATTATAGAAGTTGAGAAGTACTTTTTTTTGAGAGTTTATAAGTAAAAAAAAAACTGTATGTTGACATTTTTATGATTTAAACAATGCACTTCTGAACCTTATCTTCAAAAGTAATGTGTCTCTTGCTCTACCCACCTCTCCTAATAATAATTTTCACAGGAGTCATTCATCAAAATGGAGCAAGGGATTTAAAAGGTTGGAAGCAGGAGATAACTGATCCCTTGACCCCCAACGCAGACCCCCCTCTCCTCTGCTCTGCTTATTTTCTCACACATTGTCAGCTTTATGATCACAACACCCGCTCTCCCAAGTATGTGGCTACAGAAATGACCCTCAAACTCATGAATAAAACTATAAGCCCAGAGCAAACAAGGAGCGTGGGGGGATTTGAAGTATGTTTGTTTACATGATGTGACAAAACAGAGGAATGGTTATCAGGAAGTGCTCTGTTATATGGCGGTATGTTCCAGGTCTGGTTCACATTATGGTGCAGTTGGATCTGGGACTAATTAGCCTGCTGTAGGACATTCCCATGGACAGGCCTCACTGTGGAGTGACTTTTGAACAGGATACAATAGGTGCATACTAGTATAGCGCCATGTCACAAAATTGTTGACGGAAATGTAGTGGTTCTCAGATCTTCACACTTTCCAGACATAAAATTAAAACAAAGACATAGCAGAGACTAAACAACAGGAGTAAACCAGGATCTAAATACTGAACAGGACTACTCTCAAAACACAATTCAGACTGATTCTTACTCATCTGCGGCTCATTCTTAAAGGTGCACTGTGTAACTTTTGTGGAGCGGGTCCGTAACCTGTTTGTGTCCATGGAGACGTTAATGCTTTGGTTTAAATTGTCCACAATATTGAATTAAACTAATATGCCTTGCATTTATTCAACTATAGGTGTTAATTAAGATTTAAGATTCAAGATTCAAAGCTTTTATTGTCATATGCACAGTAAAGGAACACATTTCCCTGTACAATGAAATTCTTACTTTGCTGCTCACCCTGGATGCCAAGAGCGTGCAAAAAAAAAAAAAAAAAGATAAATAAGATAAAGAAAAGTATGTAAAAAATATAATCAAATAGAAACAATCTTTACAGAATATACACTATGAAAAATATAGGCTAGGTGCTATGTACATATTTACAGATAGTGTTTATTGCTCAATATATCTTTAAAACCATTAAGTCGTACTGTGACTGGGATCACCTCTCCACAAATCTAACCAGTAATTTGGCCTGCAAGTATCCATGGAGATTTTTAAGTTTATGGCCATACTGTGGAATATTCTAGGCATATCTCCATGGAGACAAGCAGGTGACAGGCCCTCCACCGTCTTTAACCATCACATAAATCTATTTCTACGGTTGGAATAAATTAGGAGTAAACTAACACTAGTTCTGTAGTTGATATCATTTTTATTTCTAACCCAAAATAATTTAATATGTGGTCTTGTTTTAATATAGATCATAAGACAGGTCTATTTCTATAGTATCAAAACCTCATCAAATCAGTTGTTTCGATACTAGTTTTAGTATCGTTTATCATCAATACTGTCTGGAAAAACTCCAACTTCTACCACTACATTAGCACATCGATCAGCCATTGTGCTTTTTGTAAATCATAACACATCACAGGAGCATGACGCTAATGTACAATGCTAATTGGTGGAGCGTAGCAAAGGAAGGAGATGGGGCCCAGCTGTGCCTGAGGGGAGGCAGGATAAGGTAGTAGTGCTTCTTTGTTGCTCTAACCTCGTGTGAGTCTCTATGTGGGTCAGTGAATGGGCCCCAATCACTGTTAGGTCTGAGATGATGAAGACGTTTATGGATGTGGTGTGCCTCCTTTTACAATGTGTTGAGCAGCTATGTCAGGCATGCATTTTATTACAATAGCGGTGAGAGGATCTGACTGGACACACAGCCTTCTGGTCTGGATTTGCTGCTCACACCGGCTGTATAAACCATTTTCCGAAAAGTCAACTGGAACTGACCCTGCAAAATAACATATAATCAAATATTTTTAGAAAGTTAATAATGTGGGAGGTTTCAAAGTGAGAGTATGTCAAATCTAGCGATAAAACTTATTATTAATGTCTTTAGTGAGCCTAATTCACCTGTTATGCTTATTTATACTATGAATAAATGACAAACTTTGCTTCACGTGGCTTCCATCAGGACATGTTCTTATGTATTTGCAGGTTTTGACGTACATTTAATATAAACATATTTGTGAATTAAAAAAAGAATAAGGCTCTGTTTAAAAATTCTGGTAGATCCAACAAGGAGGGGGAGATGCATGATTCATTGTTTTGTCCTTCCCTAGTTCTGAGTATGTTTGCTTAAAAGTACAATCTTATCTGAAACATAAATGATCCTCCTAAAGGAAAAGACGGGAAAAGTGCAAGATTAAAAGTTTCCTCTTAAGACCTCGTTATGGTGCAGTGTAGAGAAAGAGAGAGAAAAAAAGAGAGAGAGGAAGAGAGAGAGAGAGAAAGAGAGACAGAGAGAGGGAAAGAGAGAGACAGAGAGAGAGAGAGAAAAAGAGAGAGAGAGAGAAAAGAAAGAGAGAGAGAGAAAAAATAGAGAGAGAGAGAGAGAAAGAAAGAGAGAGAGGGGGAGAGACAGAGAGAGAGAAAGGGGGGAGAGACAGAAAGAAAGAGAGATAGAGAAAGAAAGAGAGAGCCAGAGAGAGAGAGAGAGAGAGAAAGAAAGAGAGAGAAAAAGAGAGACAGAGAGAGAGAAAGAAAGAGTGAGAAAGAAAAAGAAAGAGAGAGAGAAAAAAAGAGAGAGAGAAAGAGAGACAGACAGAGAGAGACATGGAGAAAAAGAAAGAGAGAGAGAGAAAGAAAGAGAGACAGAGAGAGAAAAAGAGAGAGAGACAGAGAGAGAGAAAGAGAGGGAGAGAGAAAAGAAAGAGACGGAGAGAGAAAATAGAGAGAGAGAGAAAGAGAGGGAGAGAGAAAAAGAAAGAGAGAGGGGGAGAGACAGAGAGAGAGAGAGAGGGGGGAGACAGAGAGAAAGAAAGAGAGAGATAGAGAAAGAAAGAGCGAGCCAGAGAGAGAGAGAAAGAAAGAAAGAGAGAGAAAAAGAGAGACAGAGAGAGACATAGAGAAAAAGAAAGAGAGAGAGAAAGAGAGAGAGTGAGAAAGAGAGAGAGAGAAAGAAAGAGAGACAGAGAGAAAGAAAGAGACAGAGAGAGAAAGAAAAAGAGTGACAGAGAGAGAAAGAAAGAGAGAGAAAGAGAGAGAGCGAGAAAGAGAGAGAGAGAGACAGAGAGAGAAAGAAAGAGAGAGACAGAGAGAGAAAAAGAGAGAGAAAGAAAAAGAGTGACAGAGAGAGAAAGAAAGAAAGAGAGAGGGGGGGGGCATGATGGAGGGGCAGACTTAACACTCCACCTCCAGGGCTTTGTGTTGGTCGTTTTTATCAGTTGTTTGGTTAGGACCACCTTTTGAACTGGATACATTGTCCTTCATAACTTTCTGAGGTCAGCGGTTACTTTTGCGCTTTTGTCTCTCCACAGTACATGAAATGTTTTTGTGAGGGATTGCAGCTGTATTTCCCAGAAGAAGAGGACCATGTTTTTAATCTGCACTGATTCAAACATGTGCCTGTAATGGTGTGTTTGGACTGCAGCGCGCTCAGAACCATGCTGCTCTCCTTAGTCTGCTCATAATTATCCTGTTAAAGTGTCCCAGGATGTGTTCTTGTGTTTTATAGTGCATACTTCCCTACCTGTGTAACCATCTTAGCATGGCCTTTCCGCCACTGATGTTTTGATGTAATACTCACAGATTTGTTTCTTAAAGATACACTATGCAACTTTTTTGGTTAAGGCCACCTGCTTTTCTCCAGGAAGATTGTCTTTACTTTCATGTTTATTTCAATAATAGGATCCTATATTTGTACAAATATATTTCCTTTGTATAAAACCGTTGTGAATCTTCAGCAAATCATTTTTATAGCCACATTACATTTTTAATTTATATTTTTTCCACAAACAACAAATCCACAATAAATACAGCTCTGGACAAAAATAAGAGACCACTGCATTATTTTTTTCTGAAATCAGCATCTCTACATGTATTACAGCCATTCCATTCCAGCGTCTGAGCGAATTCCAACACAAACACAAAGCTGTGCTACTTCAGTTCTTGCACCAGGAGTGGAATAAAGTCATCCAAGAACAATGTGAAAGACTTGTGGAGAGCATGCCAAGACGCATGAAAGCTGTGATTAAAAATAAGGGTTATTGCACCAAAGATTGATTTCTGAACTCTTCTTAAGTCTAAACATTAGTACTATGTTGTTTTAAAATGAATTTGATCTTGTTTCTTTGCATTGTTTGAGGTCTGAAAACATGTATCTTTTTTGTTATTTTGATAATTTTTCATTTTCTGCAAATAAATGCTTTAAACGATAATATTTTTATTTGGAATTTGGGGGAAATGTTGTCAGTAGTTTATAGACTCAAACAAAAATGTTCCTTTTGCCCAAACATATACCTATAAGTAGTAAAATCAGAAAAACTGATAATTTTGCAGTGGTCTCTTATTTTATTCCAGAGCTGTACATATGGATTTTATAAATATGAATGCTCATGACAAAGACAACGTTTAGCCATTGCCAGTTAACAACAAAAATCACAAATAATTCATCCAAAATCTGAACTCCTACTCAAACCCGTTGATCATGATTTCATTAAAGTGTGATCATTTGCACAGCATCCCTACATACTGTATAACTATCAAATGGTGGTTTATCCCTCACCTGTTTAGTCTTATATATAAATGTTAAAATGGCAGCTGAGCATGCTGTGAGCTCAACAGACTGTGGTTAATGCTAATAGAAGCACTGGGCTGTTTAATCACTGATTATTTTATTATCTCACCAACTGGGGTTTTAGATTAGACCCTTTGGAATATCCCTGAGATCCACATGGAGACAGAGGAGGCAGAACATGGGACATATCCGGCTTAGGAGTGGACAATAAAGAAATAAGAGCCTAGATCACAATTTCTGTTCATACAGGTTTTTATTTACTAGTATATGCTGTTAAGGAGTAACTCGAGCCATCTTTAGATACGGAGAGTTCACACATACAGTAAAGGTCCTATATTATGCAAAAATTGACTCTTGTGAGCTTTAAAGATCCCATGACATGGTACTTCTTGATGCTTTTATATGGCTCCTTAATGGTTCCCTAATACTGTAAATGAATCCTTCTTCAAAATCAACTCTCAGTGCATGAGAAACAGAGATAAGCTGAGAAAGAGTAATTTTTCTCACTCAGAACACTCTATAATGGGCGTTGTTGCTTGAATGCAAATGAGGAGAAAAAAGCTGGCCAATAGTAGAAGGTGGGGGCGTGGCTAAACGCTCCGCTGTCTGCTCTGAGCGCTCTCTGATCCATTTCCTTGTTTTTGCACGGGGGGGGAGAGAGTTGAAGAGCACCATTGAAAAATAAACACATTTCCACATAAAATAAAATTAAACCACTGCTGTTCAAAGGTCCAGAGGCTCAGATAAAGGACTTCCGAGCCTAGAAACACTTGGACGTGCCTCCAGGCAAATAAAAAAACGCATTTCGCATTGCGTAGCGCATTCACAGTCCAAACTCTATGGGCGGGATATACAGGGATGCTGAGCGGAGACAGAGGGAGGGGCTGGAGCTGCATTTGCCGATCTGACGTCAATAAGGTGCCTTGTCCGAACTCGCCCGTTTCAACACTGGTTTTGTGTAACGCAGAAAAGGACCGCAAATGCTCAGTTTAGACATTTCACAACTTTTAGCCATGAGGGGGGGCTAAACAGGGTAGGGGAGCTCACATTAACGTACAAAAACCTCAGAAAGTGAAAATTTCATGCCATGGGACCTTTAAGACATGTTTTAATGTTGGTACCTCCTCAGAAATATACCTGGAGTTGCGTTTTGTTTCATTCACACAGGTCTGAGTAATCCTGCATTACTGGTCTGTCTCCAGAACTCAAAATGCGCTTGAGATGTCATGAAGCAATAATTTTCATTTTAACAGCTACCTTTCACCTTTTTTGTAGAAATGGGCAATTTCAGTCCTGACTTCAGGGAATGTGTGTAGAGTTTAAAAACGCAGTGGAGCATTTGCTATATTACCACGTGACATCAAATGGTGCAATGGAGTGTTTTTTCAGTTTGAAAGAAGAACTCGGATTAAAAAAACTACAGGATTTGTGTGTTAAACATGTGTGAATGATACAAAAATTCATACCATACTCCATACAACTGTACAACAACTCACCCTTATGTAACAGATAATATAACACTCCCTACAACTGTATATATCTGGCATTGTGCATCTTATTTGATATTGTATTTTATATTTTATTACTACTTTTGTATTTAAATCTGATTTGTACATATATATTTTATTATCATTATTTTTATGTATATAATTATGTCTCATCTGACACAGGTCTATTGCGCTTTGGTTGCTATTCCATGTATTTGTTCTTTTTACCCTCAGTTATATATTATATATTATATTTGTTGAGTGAGCTACCACACCTAAAACAATTTCCCTTGTGGATCAATAAAGTTTGTCTAAGTCTAAGTTATAACATCAATCAGGAAAATATCGTACAATTTTATCTTTGATTGTGACTGTGGCTCAATTGAGCCGTCACTCAAAACATGGTGGTGTAGGAGGAGGTGTGTTTTTTGAGCAAAGAGCTGCATTAAACGGAAAAGAGCTGAATCACAAATTGACAAGATGGCCAAAATAGCAAATAGTCTCAAGATAAGATCATGATTAGATTTTTTTTTTTTTAATCGTCCAGCCCTACTCTGCGCTCTTCTTGAGGAGAGTCAGCCCCTTTGAAAGTCTTCAGCAGTCGGCCGTAGCTCTGTGCTGAAATATGTTAACAGCAGGCTTGTCGAGCTAATAGCCTCTCTCTCTTCCTCTAGCAGATGCTTTCTTAATCATAGATCACAAACCCAACGGCACAGAGAAAATTGTGTCAATTTTGATAAAAGCAAACTCAGACCTGTCACAGTAAAAAATGTGCACTATATCATGATAAACAAAAATATTGAAACTACTCTCACTAGTGCTAAGAAAAGGTACACACAATAAAAAAAACTGCCCCAGCTGTCATTTCTTTAAAATTATAAATTATTTAGTAATTGAAATGTTATTGCTGCTTGCTACTTCAAATGTCTGGGTTAAAGGGCCCATATTACGTTATTTTCTGATGTTTGTTAAAATGTTTGCTCATCAAAACATGCCTGGAGTTGTGTTTTGTTTCATTCACACAAGTTTAAAATCCTGCATATTTAGGCTTTGACTTTGTACACCTTCACTACAATGATTTTGATCATTTCAGCTCTGGAATTCCTGATCTCTTCCAAACAAAATGTAAAAGGTAGTTGTTAATTTGAAAGCTACCACCACATGACATCACAATGTGAAACAGAGCATTTTCAGCTTTGGAGATTTAGATAATAATAATATATAATAATAATAATAAAGCCTTACGCAAACATGTGTGAATGAAACAAAACACAGCTCCGGCTATGTTTTTAATGCAGTAACAGGAATATAACATGGCTAGACGCTCACAAGAGTCAATTTTGTGTAATGTAGGACCTTTAAGGAAACAAATAAAGAGTTGATGCCGCTGCTCGGTTTAGCAACTCTCCTCAGACTTGTTGGTATGCATGCACTGGCTTATCATCAAGATAAAAGGAGAGTGAGAGAAAGGGGGCTAGGGTGGGGAGCTAGTAAAATGTAAATGAGTCAGCGCGTCCACCAATCACAACCTTCCCCTCACATTTATTGTCTTGTCTTTGAGCCTCCAAATGGTCAAATATTTGAAGGGAAGTGGCTATGTTTTTTATGAGTTGGCCATTGTTGTTTTAACTCAGTCATGGGGATGGAGTTACCGGGCGAGTGCTGCCTTAGAGATAGGGGCTTACACAGCAAAGATAGTATCTGGACCAGCTAAGGCCAGGGAAATTCCACTGTAGGCAACCAATAACATCTCATTACCACATTATTATACATAGATGAAGACGGTACAGTACAAATGATAAAAAGTCCCGTATCTGCCAGTTCTGCTCAGTGGCCACAGCTGTGAATACAACCTTTTGGGTTTAGTTCTACCTGTATGAAATGGAGCTTTGTGCAATTTAGTGAAACTTGACAGGCACATAGTTATTAAAGCAGCATTATATTGTATCATTATTATACAGTTCAAAATGTTTTCTTAGTTTCATCTACTTTAAGGTAACCAGGACTACCACTGCTGTCCTAACTCTCCTCACGATTGTGTGAATATTTCTAATTTCAAGATTTATTTGTATACAATTGTGTGGAATTTAAAGTGCGTATAACATATTACTATATAACTATTCACTTTAATAAGATACAGTTAAGCTCATTATATTATATATGCGTTTTATATTTTATTACAACTTTTCTATTTAAATCTGATTTGTAAATATACATTTATTTTTATTAGTATAATTATGTCTCATCTAACACTGGTTTATTGCTCTTTGATTGCTATTTCCATCTATTTTTTTACCCTCTGTTATATATTATATATTATATTTGATGAGTGAGCTACCGTACCCAAAACAATTTCCCTTGTGGATCAGTAAAGTTTGTCTAAGTCTAAGTCTATTGCTTATATTGCTATTTCTAAAACTTAAAAAAGGTTAAGGTTTAAAATGTTACTTCCTGATTGGAAATTATGATGCAACCACTGGGCAGTTGGGCAAAACCTCCTCATGAATACACCTTTATTCTATTGAAATAATGTTTAAAGTATCACAAAAATGTGCATATACATATTTTTCAACTTTTTTCCCAGTTGCTTCTTGACTGGTGTAAAACTATATTTTATATTTACATCTTATATTTACATCCCACCAAATCTAAGTCAAAATTATACAATCATAAAACCCTCACATATGCTTTTTAAAGTGTGTAAAGTAATGTAACAAAATAAAATGACAAGCTCACGCCTATAGCTAAGGTGAAAATTTGGTGGATGTTTTAAAAGTGTGTTGTCAAAATCACATGACACAATGTACCTATTGTTTTTATTCCACTCAACTCTTGGCACTTTTTTACTGCAGGCATTTTCCAATCTAATTAGTCCTAATGTCATTGTTTTGTGCACAGGAAAAGTGTCCAGAAATGTGTGTGTATTTGGGAGTCCAAATAGAATGAACAAACTTAACGGCTATTTCAATTGTTTGGGACAGTCACTTGCCACACTGTCATTTGTCATTCTTGGCAACATGCTCCATTTGTTTGAAGAGAGAATAATGTATCTGAGAACCTCTTTAGAAAACATCTCACAGCTGTTTCTGAAATTTAGTGGGAGATTTTTCTTTTATATAATTTAATCCCATTTTGCAGCTGTTTGGATTTTGCATCATTTTGCAAAAGGAAACAAAAAAAAGTGTCTGTAAATGAATAGTTCTTAGGGTCAAAATAAGATCACTATCTGCATCGAATTATAAACAGTTTTATTATCCAAGAACCAGGTGGTGCGTTGTTGGCCTGCTAGTTGTTGTTAGCAAGTTTTTGATGGCAAAACTCAGCTCTGATCTCTGACAGCTGTGAAAAGTGCTTGTAAAGGTATTGTGTTGAATAATTAGGATGCTAGGAATGCATTAGAAAAGTGAGGAATAACATGGACCCTTGCAAACTGTTTAAAATTAAGTAGATCTGATTTTCACCTCTATTTTAACTTTCACATTTTGGGTTATCTGTCATTTGTGTTAGTTCCATTGAATGGCTGTAACTTTGGGCTGTTTCCCCTGGCACATTGACCCTCTTTTGTTTTACAGCAGGCTCTAACGGAGCCATGGTACTTTCACAATAAATACATGTTAAGTTTTGGATGAGTCCAGGCTGGCGACTTAGTAATACCACATTCCTTCACATTAGATCCAGACTTTCCATCTATGTCTTAAACGGCTTGGGAGACTAATAATTCAGGATTTCCGCTCTCATTTTTCCCCTGTCCCCGTAGTAGCCCAACTGACCAGACGCCCCCAGCTCATGATGGTGGTAAAAGGGTTTCTGCTCAAAATGAGCCTGTCATTTAGTTTATGGTAGGGCAGTTATTCGGCTGCTGTTAGTCTGTGATTCCTGTTCAAACTGGTATCAGAGCAATCGCCCTACACTGAGTAAAGATCAAAACTGCTATTTGGTCTTTGTAATAGGGTCCCCTGCTTAACTCAATTCAATTGTGGTTGGACATAGCACGTTGCAAACTGTCTGTCACCACCTTCTTGATGAAATCCTAAAGGAAAACCATCTCAAATATGAATACTTTCACTAGAGACAGGCCACATTGTTGACGAGTTTGAGGTCCTGTATCTGAATGCAGCTGTCACTAATAAAGGACAAATTAGGCTTTCACTGAGCTACGAGCGACTTGGTACTTTGTCGACAAATGTGTGTCATCCTAAACCCTCTGGGAAATGGGAATAATGTGTATTGGAGATTGATTTTGTGGTGAGCCTTAGACAATGTAAGGTTCATGCATGAATATATAACTATAACTATAAGCTTTAAGTATAGGTGTTGTATCTTAACTGGGTCTGGATGATGGTGGAATGTTTTGTCTTTGAGGTCTACACTCTGGGTTTACTTCTAGTTAATCATTGTTCATTTATTATGACAATTAATATAATTGACATTTGTAATTCACCTCTCAACTGGAGCCAAGTCGAGACGGGCAGTGTCTCCATGGAGGTAGGTAGATTCTAGGTATAAATCATCTTCATGGCACAAGCAGGTCGCGGGCCCTCCACTAGAAAAAGTTACACAAAGAAGCTGCAGAAGGACATGTAAGAATCTCTGTATGAGCTTTCTTAGTGTAAAGGAAACTTGCTAGCAGTGAAACTGAGGAGGGCCGGTGTTTACCCCAGGGCAGAAAAATGAGCTGCTGACCGGTGGCACAGACAGAGGGAGCTCAGAGTGAATCTGAACTGGATCTAGAGAAAAGAGAAAGCTTGACCAGAACTTGACATTTTCAACCTGAGAGATAATGCATGGCCCCATCCCAGCACAGTGTCTATCAGAGTGTAGTGCTCTGTAAGCTGCAGCAAGACAAGTGGCAGATGAGCAGATAAGACGGGTGAACCCCAAGCAATTATAAATGAAGACTATGGCAAGTCTAAAACTGAGTAGTTTTATTTCCATTTTCAATACAGTAATCATAAATAAGTACGTGGTCACATAAGATTATCTAGTAAATTCATCCATCCATACTTTTATTTTCACTACAATTTTCTTATTGTACTGTATGTTAAGAAAATATTCCCAATGACAGCTGCCTTTTCTCACAACAGTAAATAATTTGTTCTGAACTTTGGCCTTTTCCTGTTGAATGTCTCTCGCGGTCTAATGACAACTGAGAGGACAAGACTATTCATTCATGGCATTGACTTGCAGCCACTCAGTGAACATAAATATACGCTAATGAAAGTTCATAAAAGACTATGCATAATAGACTATGCATAATTTACTTCGCCATTTTCACAAACTCATGCAACATTGACGTTATAACTTAAGCACACCGCTGGTCCAAGTAAAAACATTATGGCTCCTTGTGGACTTAAAGACACTCCATTAACCGCTCACTGTTTTGGAGAAAGGGGCAGCTCTGGTTTAGTTTTCAGTCTGCCCTGTGGTTGTCCGCTTCTATCCGTTGAGGTTTCTTTTTGCCAACGTCATTTTCCCTTATTCCTCAGTTGCTTTAGATTACAGACATTTTACATCCATTTTTGTCTTCTTTGTATGGGTAGGTGGATTAACCTAAAAGGTGAACCCTTAAAAAGTTTGGATTTGAGGGCAGAAAGGTGTGTGAGAAAATTGCAGTGATGTGTAGAGGTATGCGAGCCAGACAAACCCTTGTACACTCTCAGACATTTAAGCAGGACAGGGAAGAAGCATGCTGAGGTGTGCCAGAAGGCCCTCAATCCAAACCCCAGTAGATGGAGCCATGGCCTGGCCTCTTAGCTCTCAATGGGCTCTTTCATGGCCCAGGCAGCAGCCAGTTGGAATGCATGAACCAGAAGTTGCATTCAGTGAGGGAGCAAAACGCATCCCAACAATCCCTCATTTTTCAAGTGTGTGGATAGTTTATAATCAATCTTGGCTCAGTGTGATGCGGGCAGTATGGTTTGAACTGGGCTAAAGCGGCAGCATAGGAACTCAACACAATGGAAATGTTTTAATGTTTATTCAGAACATGCGATTACTAGTGTAATGATAACATGGTTTTGCTAAGAAATAAGAAATGTTCAGCAATTCAAAAATAATTTATTATTGGGCCAACCAGAGTAGGAGTTGGATTTTGAGATTCAAGTAGTGAATACAAGGCTAAAATTATATGCCTTGATAAGACTATAAAGGTACTATAAAGGTAAATGTACACAGTAGTTTTTAAACTAATAAAACTGTTTTAATCCTGAAAAGGGAACCAGTCATTTTGGAAAACAATTAGCCATAGTTGGTTACAGTGTTACAAAAATACTTTGTACAGAATATACAAAAATTGCATTAGTAGTTAATAATCATTGGTCAGTATTATTGACCATTAAAGGCAGATAAAGTGTGGAGTCGCCCTATATTTATCTTTTTTACAGTCCCATCATAAAGACACTTTTCAGCACATGTTTTAGGATGTTGAAAGATACAACTGTCTTACTTTTATGGCCTGAGTTTTCAGTGGTGCTTTACACACAGATTTATAACAGATGGTACCAGTGGAAATGGAAGACCTAAAACTATGGTGTACACAGATACTTTTGTGTGTTAGGCAGTTTAAAAATACAGGCTGGCTATGCTTACTGCCTACTGCCTAATACTATGTAAAGTTTCAGAGAGATATGTCGGACAAGTCAGGACTGGTCTTTAGAAGGAGCATGATCAACATGTATGTGATATAGAAGTACACTCGTGTAGAGGGAAGTGTGGCTACTGCATGGAATGTCATATGGTTTTGTTCACTCACATCTTTGGCACCACCAATTTCCTCCATCATCCACATCTGGGGGGCACATGTGCTGTACCACAGAGAAGACAGGAGCCTGCGCCAAGTCAGCTCGAGCTAATAGTTGATCCATACATTGTGTCCATTGACAAGCGCCTGGTCCTGATTAGCTTTCAAGGAGAGCCAGCCCCAATCAAATAGAACAGCCAGAGTATCTATTACGCTTACTCCTCATAAACTACGAATGTGCATTGAACATTATTCTTGTATCCAAAGAGATTTTAAAGATCAGTGTATTCTAATAAATGTGTAATAAAAGTTTACTAACCCTTTATAGGGGTTTTCATAATAATAATAAATAATACCTTCCACTTATATAGTGTTTTTCAAGACACACAAAGCTCATCACAATAACGCACAGACAACAGTCACGCACACACACACACACACACACACATAATCAAACATATATGGATTGAATGTTTTTTTATATGTTAGTACAAAACTTTCTCAATGTCCTGCATACGTTCACTGACTGCTGATTGTCTTTGCAGCTGACTTGGGTCTGTCAGTGGAGCCTGAGGGTTTGGCCGAGGCCCAGAGCGGAGCGGCACCTACAGCTGAAGGTAACACTTGATCATTAACCATTTCCATTTATGTTTCCATTTATTGTCAACAGAAAGTTGTTTGCCCAGTAATTGTGTTCTTGAAATGAGATCATGCTTGAAGCCCACATGCTTAGCAAGCTGCATTTCATTGTTTCTTTGCATGTGTGTATGAGTGAATGTGTGTGAGTCAGTTTTGGACCAAGCCTATATGCTTTCATCTTTTAGCTAGCGAAGCGCATGTTGTTATAACTCCTTAAAGCCAGCTCAAAAAGCTCAAAAAATATTGTCCAAACTATAAGGTAATCTTTTATTAGATCTATTAATTAGGACCCATAAGAAAAAATATCTTTGACAGTGTAAATCCCCTAAAAAACGTAATTTAAAATAATCCTAATTGAATGGTAAAAGGTGATTCATTGATCCGTTAAAAATATAGTGTATGTACAAAAGCTCCCCTGGGGTAGGCACCATAGAGAGCCCCATTGTTTTTCCCAACACTGAACCACACGTTTCTGCGTTTTCATGAACATGCTCAGTTTATTTGTGTTTGGTCCCACACAGACACTGTTCTGTTGCCACTAATACTCACCAGCGCCAGCAACGTATATTTATCTACGACAGAAAACTACTCCAGACAAATACCCTGTTTCCCTACAAAATACAGCTGTTAAAGATCCATAATGGTTATATATGTATAAGCTGCTGTCAATTGTTTACCTCCAATCAAAATGTCAGGTAGAATTTCAGCAGCACATAGCACAGTGGGTGTTCATTCTCCAAGCTCTGGAACATCAATCATGCCATAATTGAAGGGGAAGCTTCACCGCTGTTGCAACAGGGTCTGTTTAGTACCAGATGAGGAAATGAAATGGTACATTGTAGGAGTTTTAGTTTGGACTGTAGAGCAGTAGACAGTACTTCTCTTCATGAGCAATACTAGTTTACTATACATACAGTATTTCACAAAAGTGAGGACACCCTTGCATTTTTGCAAATATTTAATTACTGTATATCTTTTCATGGGACAACACTGAAGAAATGACACTTTGATACAATGTTATATATTCAGTATACAGCTTGTATAACAGCATAAATGTACTGTCCCCTCAAAATAACTCAACACACAGCGATTAATGTCTAAACTGCGTGCAATAAAAGTGAGTACAACCCTAAGTGAAAATGTCCAAATTGGGCCCAAAGTGTCAATATTTTGTGTGGCCACTATTATTTTCCAGTGCCACACTATTATTTTCCAGCACCACTTTAACCCTCTTGGGCATGGAGTTCACCAAAGTTTCACAGGTTTCCACTGGAATCCTCTTCCACTCCTCCAAGACAACATCACAGACCTGGTGGATGTTAGAGATCTTGCTCTTCTCTACGTTCTGTTTGAGTATGCCCCACAGATGCTCAATAGGGTTTAGGTCTGGTGACATGCTTGGCCACTCCATCACCTTTACCCTCTGCTTCTTTAGCAAGACACTGGTCATCTTGGAGGTGTGTTTGGGGTTATCATGTTGGAATACTGCCCTGCGGCCCAGTTTCCGAAGGAAGGGGATCATGCTCTGCTTCAGTATGTCACAGTACATGTTGGCATTCATCGTTCCCTCAATGAATTGTAGCTCCCCAGTGCCGGCAGCACTCATGCAGCCCTAGACCATGACACTCCCACCACCATGCTTGACTGTAGGCAAGACACACTTGTCTTTGTACTCCTCACCTAGTTATCGCCACACACACTTGACACCATCTGAACCAAACAGGTTTATCTTGGTCTCATCAGACCACAGAACATGCTTCCAGTAATCAATGTCCTTAGTCTGCTTGTATTTAGCAAACTGTTTGCGGGATTTCTTGTGCATCATCTTTAGAAGAGGCTTCCTTCTGGCACAACAGCCATGCAGACCAGTTTGATGCAGTATGCGGCGTATGGTCTGAGCACTGACAGACTGACCCCCCACCCCTTCAACCTCTGCAGCAATGCTGGCAGCACTCATACGTCTATATCTCAAAGACAACATCTTGATATGACGCTGAGCACGTGCACTCAACTTCTTTAGTCGACCATGGCGAGGCCTGTTCTGAGGGAAACCTGTCCTGCTAAATCACTGTATGGTCTTAGCCACTGTGCTGCAGCTCAGTTTCAGTGTGTTAGTGATCTTCTTATAGCCTAAGCAATCTTTATGTAGAGCAACAATTCTTTTTTTCAGATGCTCAAAGAGTTCTTTGCCATGAGGTGCTATGTTGAACTTCCTGTGATCACTATGAGAGAGTGTGAGAGCGATAACACCAACTTTAACACATCTGCTCCATTACACACCTGAGACCTTGTAACAAGTCGCATGACACTGGGGAGGGAAAATGGCTAATTGGACCCGATTTTGGACATTTTCACTTCTGTTCATTTTTTTTAAATTTCTTCATTTTCTGTTGCCAGTGGTTTAGACAGTAATGGCTGCGTGTCCAGTTATTTTGAGGGGACAGTAAATTTACACCGTTATACAAGCTGGGCACAGACTACTTTATACAGTATCAGTATCAAAGTGTCATTTCTTCAGTGTTATCCCATGAAAAGATATAATTAAATGTTTGCAGAAGTGAGGGATGTACTCACTGAGATACTGTAAAAGTTTCACTATGTCAATTTTTATTCAAATCTTTTATTCATATTTAAATCTAGTGTAATGTTTGCCTTTGTAAAGCCTTCTAGATACAACACTACCATTTAATAGAGGTTTAGAACTAGTACTAATTAGAAACTGGTTTGTAATGCCATGTAACTGGATGTATTAATTCATGGATAATTGAAAATCACTACCATTCACAACAATCATTCTATTAAGTGGAACTCCAATCGAAAAAGGGAGTGATATGCTGATCTAGTATCAGAGTGTAGGGCCAATGGGTGGAAAGCATCGATCTACCCAGATGAAGTTGGATGTCACAGATTTGCAAGTTTTTCAGCCATGAGATTTCTGAGAGATGTAGGCTTTACAACAGGGAAACTTTGGAAAACTACCAAAGATTTTGCCCTGGAGGCAGAAAATGCTCTAGATTCTGGCTCTGTTTGCAAAGAAACGGCAAAGCCTGGGGACAAAGGATCCATTAGGATGTCCTTGGAGTTTAGTCCTGCTGCACCACGTCTGCACCACCATCCTCAGATGTTATGGAGATTATAGGGGCCAATCATCAGTGACGGATGGCTCCCAGCTGAAGACCCTGCAGCTGGCACTTGGCACTGACAGGAGTGCGTCAGGAATGCTTAGAGGTTTTATCTACGGGATTTTTCCTTAAAAAGACAGGATATTTTGTTCTTTTCAGAGGACATTCTATTGTCTAATTATTTGCAGGTTTTAGAATTTGATAATCACAATTTGATTACATTGCAATATACTGTGCAACCCTATCAGGAGTCGTCCCTGCCTCTCTATGTATAGGATGTGTTCGCACCTGTGTCATTGTCAGTCTTCAAACTACTGTACAGACAGCAGTGCTCACAGCCAGCAGAGGGGTCCGCTGGCGTTTTTCACACGGTCTCTCACCTTCACCTCATGTGTGTTTTGTGGCTTTGATTTTCCCACAGCAGCATTTGCACACCTTATATCTCACATGTCACTTCTCATCAGCATTTGAATACACCATCGCACACTTTTTGCCCTACAACCATGTCACATATTTTTGCTATGATTGACACAAGGATAGCCATTTTAGGGAGACTTGTTAACCGTGACCCCACTATTTTGTCTGTCATTCTCCTGCAGCTTCTCCTCTCTCATTTCTTGGACAAACACACGATTGGTTTAGCGAAGCATGCTTTGGGAGCTGTGCCAGAGCACTAGCTTTGAGAGAAGGCTGCTTTTCATTACCTCTATCTCCTGGGGATAGTACTAATCAATCAAGCACTTCAGCCTTGA
Source organism: Paratrypauchen microcephalus (assembly GCA_036785185.1). Lineage (NCBI taxonomy): Eukaryota > Metazoa > Chordata > Actinopteri > Gobiiformes > Gobiidae > Paratrypauchen > Paratrypauchen microcephalus. The sequence goes on along the minus strand of JAVJIX010000004.1, from coordinate 14,008,588 downwards.
TATCTGAGACAGTGGGGCCTTTACAAAAGTCTTTTACTAGGCTCAAAGTAGTTTGGCTTTTGACCATGCATCCCTGTGGATCACTGGAAGTGGGTCCAGGAGGCATGCTATCTTTGGCTTGTGTTAATTTGCACAAGGAGACACTTGATTGATAAGAATTACATGTCGTATCTGTTATGTTTATGTTTTAAAAGTGCACTACGTATATAACTTTTCTGGAGGAAGGTCTGCCACCTGCTTGTCTTGATGGAGGTGTTATTTCTTTGCCTGTTCCTCACTAAGTCGTTTAACTTATCATTTGCCTTAACAAGAAGGTGACATGCTCAGTCCATGTTACAGGACAGATCTGTGGAGAGGCAACCTCGCTTGCAATAAGAATGCATGTGTTTTTAGGGATTTTTGAGCAATAAACCCGCTTGTTATGCAAGATGAATTAGTTTAATCAATGGCGTAGTGCACCTTTAACTTTGCAACCTCCGGCTTAAAAATGAATCAAGCCTCAGTAGGCCAAGTTTGTGTCATTTGTGCTGTCCGAAACCTGGATAAATTGCAATATGTTTAGATTGTTGCAGCCCCTCCCCAGAGCCATAGTACATGCACAAATTTAAACCTGATAATTACAGACCATGTTGGTGACCTCTTTTCTGGGTATCTGGCAGTGCAGATGAAGGCTAACCAGGATTACATTGCTCATTTTCCATTGCATAAATTCACGATCTTGGCCGAGGTTCAGGACGGCACTAAAAGCAGGGTACTCGGCTGTCTTTGTGTTTATTAGACACTCACTCAATTTCAAACTATTGCCCTTATACAGTAATACACTCTACTAGCAGTGACCATACTCAAAATTTATTTTGTCAAAATGCTCAAACATAGTTCCACCTCAAGCCAGATGTCCACTCAAAACTTTTCAGAACCTATTTAGCTTGAAAATGTGCTGTAACCTAAATCAGGGTTAAACAGTTATATATGCTGAAATAGTATACCTCTGAGACATGTAATTTTGTTAATTAACTTTTTGGTGAAAAATAGCAGAAACAAGGTATAATTTTTAACACAAACTCATTGTTTGTCTCTGTCTGACTCTGTTTAAAGAGGAATTGTTCAAATTAAGAGTTGGTGAGCAGCCAGTGACTTAGGTTGAGTTGAGAGAGGAAACAGGGCTGAGTATTTTCCTATGGGAATATGACTGGACCCCGCTCACTCTACAGTGGCCTGTTAACGTTTGTTCTGTTTCACCTTTGTTTGTTTTTTTTCTTTCTGAGCTTGTGGATTTTATTTTTCCATTACTTAAGTTCATTTATCAGTCTCATTTCATCTCCTGTCAGCAACACTCAATGCAGCCTGGGTCCTTAATCAGTTCTTGGAAGTCGATTAGTTTTGGAGCCATTGAGATTATGTGGGAGACATCACAATGTTTGGGTACAGCATCATCTACGACACAAAAGATCATTTATTTTAACATACATGTTACAAACCTCATTACCTGAGCTTTCGTGTGGGCTGATTTTTAAGGAAGGTTCTATATACAGAATATATGAATAAATACCTTATCATCATACACGTTATAGATCAGAACAATATGGTGCGGTAAATGTTCAATGATATTAGAACTCTGAGCTAATAACTAAGCACACCAGATGACTCAGGGTGCTGTCTCTGACTCTTGCAACTTGCTTTTAGTCACTGTTCATCGCAGTCCATCTCTGACATGTGAACAAGTCGCTGCATGTGGAGTTTAAAAAGGTTAACCTCAAGCTCCAGACAACTCTCCTTAGATTTATACATTTTAAACAGGGGAACAAAACCACCCATAGACTTACACACAGTCAGGCCGACATTTCCCCTATACTTCCATAAGGTAATTTGTCATACAAAGAAGCATATGTTTCATTCTAAAATGCAAACATCCTCTATCTTCACATTTTCCAAAGCAGACACAATCTGTGGTGGAGAGAGGAGGAAATATGTCCACATGAATGTCTGCTTAGTGTTCTTTTCTCCCAAAGACAGATACAGCTACAGACAGGCCTTGGACTGCCACTTCTTATTAATGTATCCTTCCTTGTCTGGAACACATTTACTACTTTTACTTAGTATTTACTGAGCTCTCTGCAATAATGGATGTACCTATGAAGCCTAGAAAATAGCCTGGGGGCTTTTTGAATCCCAAAGCTGTTGTTTATAATATTAGACACTGACAAATGGCTGAAGGAGATGGGCTTGTATAAAATAGATAGGCAGATGATACAAATTGGCAGCCTTAAATAGTTTTATGGGACAAGTGACCAAAAACTAAAATCTTCATCACTGTAATGTTCCTTGGGGTGCACATATGACAAATCAAAACAGTAACTTTTTCATACACATTGTTTCCAACAAATGTATTTGTTGGATTCTCAAAGATGTCATCTACAAAAATGCATGGTAATTGTGATAATCATTATTATCATTAAATTTAACTAAGCTAAACAAAGGCATGTGAGTCTAATGTTACAATACCCATACCCAAGAGAGCCGAATCTCATCAGCTTCGAAATAATTACACATTGAGTTGAGTGGAGGCTTTGGCAGAGCAAGTTTCCAGTTGTCAGGACATCGGAGTGTTCAATGATTTCACCACATGTTCTCTAGTTTGTTTGTCTCTCTATAGGACATCTCAAAAGAGGCTACATAATCATTTTTGTCAAGATTCAAATATGGCATTAAAGCTCACAGCCCCTTAGATACTAGTGTTTATGTTTGAGGCAGCCAAGTGGGTTGAAATATCAACATATTCTGGCTCTGGTTTCCTTTGAGTACAGCCCACAGGCATTTAACTTGGCTGAAGTGGAAAAGATGTTTGTGCGATGTTAAAGTTGTACAGTTCTTTTCATTATACCTATTAACACTTACTCTTCCATTAAATTTGTCTATTTATTTGCACAAAAAGCAGTCATAAAATTGTAAATTGTTGTGGGAAGTCAAAGATGCAAATATTTGGGTTACTATACAATCCATACTCAGATACTAACTAATACTTCAACTTCAAAATATTGGATTACATCATAACATTAGAAAGACTACAATTATTTGTATTATGTTGTATAAAAAAATGTGTTATCATTGTGGAACTGAGTATACTATCAACTCAAGTCTTTTGTTTGAACTGAAATCAGCTCTACTATATACCAAACTTGAATTAATGTAAATGTGTTGATCAGTGTGACAGTTACTTCAAAATTTTGAGTGAACAGTCTGTTAGTATTAGTAGCAAAATGAGTTGCATCATAATTTAAAAGTATTATTATATCCACTTCCATGTTGTTTTGATGCCCTTTTACATTTTTCTTCTGCAGGTTATTATCTTGAATTCTTGGAGCCAGTCAACAACATCACCCACTTCCAGGGCCAGACAGCGACACTGCAGTGTAAAGTGGCAGGGAACCCACGCCCCACTATCCGCTGGTTGAAGAATGATGCTCCGGTGGTCCAAGAGCAGGGCCGCATCACCATCCGAAAAACAGAGTCTGGATCCAAGCTTCGAATTCAAGACCTGGACACCACAGACACAGGCTACTACCAGTGTGTGGCATCTAACTCACAAAAGACCATCACTGCAACTGGAGTCCTCTACGTCAAGCTTGGTATGTATTGCTTTGTAGAATTATTGCAGAATTTCAGATGACATCACGTAGTCTAATAATATTTAATACAGATCTTGGGCAGTCATAATAAATATGGTATAGTAATGTGAAATTATTTTTTTGTTATAATACAATGAGTTCTGATGTCCAGTCACAAATATAAATGGTCAGGTTCAGAATTTATGAATTTACCTTATGGATGTTTCATTGCAAAATACAATGTTATCAATAGGAAAAAGTTCCTCTTCCCCCATCTGCATTTATGATCACATTCATGAATCTCCAACTCACCAATTACTAGTGTTAATCTAAAATCATTGCTAAAAGTGATTGTAAATGTATTTATTCTTTTATTTTTTATTTTTTACTTTTTATTTGCAGGCCTCATGCCCACTCATGGACCAGATGATTCGTAAGTGACAGTTATATACATTCTTACTGTGACCCATATAGCCTCTTCATAGATCTGACATGTAATTTGGCCTGGTGGTGTGACCTGCTTGGAGTATTATCCCACTCTGGAACATTCCAGGCAAGGCAAAAACATGGCAGAGCCTCTACCAAAAAAGTAATAGTGCAAATTTATAGAAAACCAAAAAAAACTGTTTGCTGTGTAATGAATATAACAGTGTCTGAGTGATGAATGTGTAAATTATGTGTTAAGTGAAATTATGTGTCAAATGAATGTGTAAATTATATGTTCAAAATCAAAAATCATCTCACTTCTACTATTTACACAAACCTACAGTGTATTCCTAAAAACAGAACATTTCTTGTATAATGTTTGCCTGCCCAAAGCAAAAACAGGCATGTATGGACTTGTGAACTAGCAGTCATACCTTCAATGTCTGGCTCTGACAATTAAACCTGATTGAAGATGTGTTGCACTGCTATGACAGATACTAGCAGCTGTGAGGAGATAGTGGACAGTTAGCTTTTCCTCTTGTGGCTTGACTCAGGCATAGCTAAAGTCAGACTCTCTCCCGTCGGTGGTTTGGACTAGCCTGATTTGAACTGGAAACTTTGCTGATTCATGTCCTCTGCTTCAAATTGTTTCTTTTTGGATGCTTATCTCATCAGCTATTTTTTATGGCCCCTTCCAGGTCTCTTAGGTTCAGCTGCATTGCATTGTACATCGTCAGGGTTACATTGTCCCTGTTTTCAGTCATGTCATGTGCCTATATCATGACACATCGACAAATTCAATTTTAATTTTTGTTAATGCTTGTTAAAGTATTTCCTCATCCGTACAAGAATGCTCATTGGTAGAAAAGGTTTCATCAGGTCATTTGGACAATGTTTTAGCTCCCCATTTAAAAGCCATTACCAAGGTATCCAAATTGATGCCTGTATAATAATTAAGCCCTGCATACATTTATGTTTAGTGTATTATATTCATTATATTCTTCAGCATAATGAATCCTGAAGCCTCAGCCCAATGTTTGGAGAAGGACCTCTAGCACACTGGGTAGAAAAAATACATCTTGAGATAAATTATCTATAAAGTACTAAAGAACCTTTAACATAACACAGAGCAGACCCAATGTCTAAACAGCTGTGGCCTATACACAAACTACACTGGAGCTGAGAGGAGGCTGCAGCAGCAGTTCACGAAGGGACCAGTTATATAAACAAAGACCCTTGCTGGTCAGGTTCACTTGAGTCTTGTTTGAGCAAGCAGCTTCCATGAGAAAACATGTTGAAAGTAATTCATGTTTTCATTCTAATTCTGAATGTCAATTTGCTGTAACAGAAAAAGGTTTGATAATGTAATTAGGGTTTGGCACTGGATCTCTTTTCCAAATAGTTTTATTGAGTTAAGCCTCCCAACAAGGTGAGACTCAAGGAAAGATTGGGTCATTTAAGGTTAATTTCTAAATGTAATTTGGAACCACCGCTGCTTGACTTTATTAATTATTAACTCAATTAGCAGTCAGAAATAGTGTGAAATAAAAGTGAGCATGTGTGTAATCCTTCAGTCATCCAGGTGGGATACATAGCAAAAGAAAAAAAAAATTATGTCAACTGGACAAAGCAGCTACCTGAGTTCTGGTCAGATTGCTGGTGGACACTGCCTTATATCAGCATGGAAGGGAGGAACTAAATACAAACTAACACACCTACTTGTTTACAGTTTCTGTTTGTTAGCTATGTTGATTGAACTGCACTAAGTGTGAACTGTGCCTGTCATATTAGCATGATCGCTCAGGCCCCTGATGGGCGCTCTCACACCTATTAGCATACAGGTTATCACTATTGTTTTCCCTGTTTTGATTTAGGTCTGAAGATGGAGTTGTAAATAGGAGATAGATGATGTCTAAGACCCCCATTTCTGTTCAAAGATGCATTGTCTTTCTTCACAATAGCCTCTCTTCTCAAACCATTTCTTTTCTCTGGCTAAGATCTATACCTCACTATCCTCATAGGAGTGGTTAGTGGCTTTGAGATGGAGATGTACGTTGTACTGCGCTACTCTCACCCTGGTGTTGGTACATTCTCTTATAGAGTGGATGTTTTGTTTCACCATTGTAGCACTCACTGCAGTGCTTCGCTACACTGAATAGAGCAGACCACATTGCTTTATTTTTGTGGCTCAGGGTTTTTTCCTTTGGGTGAACCAGTTTCTGTCTGTAAGTGTTTGTAGGTTTGAAATAGACTGGGATTTCATGCTGTCTGAAAATCCTTTGTAGCTTTTCAGACACACCAGCCGTGTAAGGAATAGTTATACCCTTTTTCCTAAGTTCTGAATCTCAGCTGTGCTGCTTTCTCAGTGCAAATTTGATTGTGGCAAGTGAAAAGACACAAAATAAATAAAGTCACCTTCATAAAATTTGCATTCACAAAGTAGAAATGCTGAATGGAGCAGATACCTCTCCTTCTTTTAAGCTGTGGCTGTTTGTTTAGTGGATTAGGACTTAAGTCAGGTCTGAGAAGTAAGCTTTGCACAAACAGAGCGCATAGACGAACCCAGCAGAGAGTGAAGTGTAAAAACAAGCTGACCTTAGTGGATTTAATCTATACAGATTCCTAAAGCTGGGACCTTTTTATGTCTATGTCCTCTGTGCTTTCTTTTAATTTCATGTTACTTATGTTGTTTATATTGCACTAACCCTTGCTGCTACTTTGCTTTCTTAATATAAAATAAAGTCTTTTAATAAGTTAAAGAAATATTCCACTCACTTCTGTCTTGTAGATCTAATGAAAAAGGTTTCTGCCAGCCATATCGAGGCATAGCTTGTGCACGATTCATTGGGAACCAGAGCATCTATGTGGAGTCTCTGCAGACCCAGGGGGAGAGTGAAAATCGTATCACAGGTATGAAAAGCCAATCTATTCACATGCATGGTGACAGAAAAACGACTTTGTTGATTACATCTGTTTTTGAATGCTTTTCTAGCTGCCTTCACAATGATTGGCACCTCCACTCACCTATCAGATCAGTGCTCCAATTTTGCCATCCCTTCTTTTTGCTACTACGTCTTCCCTCTTTGTGATGAAGGCTCTCGTGGCCCTCGTAAACGTCAGCTCTGTAGAGATGAATGTGAGGCTTTGGAAAACGACCTGTGTCATGCAGAATACACCATAGCCAGGTCAAACCCCATGATATTAATGCAGCTGCAGCTACCTAACTGCCACCTGCTGCCACGGCCCGGTACGCCTGAAGCCTCCTCTTGCATGAGAATTGGAGTCCCATTTGAAAAACTGGGATCGTGTAAGTTTAAATTTCCAGTCTCTACATTTGATGCAGATTTGGCCGTAGATTTTATATTTTAATTTTGCAGACACTCCTTTAGATCACAGCTGTTACAATGGAAGCGGAGCCGACTACAGAGGCACAGTGAGTGTCACGATGTCAGGGCACCACTGCCAGCCCTGGAGTGCACAGTACCCGCACAGTCACCACCTCTCTCAGGACTATCCCGAGCTCTGGGGGGGACACAATTTCTGTCGAAATCCTGGAGGGCAGATGGAGGCCCCCTGGTGCTTTACACTAGACCCACAGATCCGGGTGGGCCTGTGTGACATCCATGCTTGTCGTAAGTATTTTTTTGTTCATTATTACTTTACTACTGCAAAGAAAAATACAGTGGTACCTCACCTTACGAAATTAATTCGTTCCAGAAGTGGTTTCGTAACGTGAATTTTTCGTACGTTGAGTAGCTATTTCAATGGAAAAAGCCTGATTCGTTCCAAGGCCCCGATCCAAGTTTTTTTTTTTATAGTGTAACTTTTTTTTATAGTGTAACACTGTGTTCTGCGTCCTGATTGGCTAAGAGACTGTAGACCCAGGACTAAATGTGGACTAAACCAGGTCTAAACAAGGTCTATACCTGGACTGGACCAGGACTAAACCTGGACTAAACCAGGACTGGACACCAGGATTAAAGCGCCGCGTGCGGGGTCTCTTTCCTGGTTTCGTGCTAGCTCTGCTATTAGCAGCAGCACCGGTGTACCTCACGAGTCACGGCTGAGGCGAGCGGCGAGGAGGGGAGGAGATGTGCCTCCCCGCACGCAGTCCGAGCGCATGAACGAACGCAGGCAAGAGGCGCGGTGGTTTGATTCTGGTTTAATCCTGGTTTAGATCTGGTTTAGATCTGGTTTAGGGGAGGCACAGTTTGAGCACAGGTCTCGTGCTCGCAGCCCCATGCTGCGCTATCACGCACGTGTCCACGCGCACACTTCTCCCCCCTCCCCCTTCCCCCCACACTTCACTATTAATACATTTTGTTGCAAATCTATGAAAGTTTGAGTGTTTAAATGAGAGACAAATGTGAGAAAAGTTTAAATCCAGTCTGAGAAAAGCGTATAGTGTGTGGCTGAGTGCGCATTATTTGAATTTTTGAGATTTCGCGATTCGTAACTTGGAATTTTCATTTATTGGGTCTTTCGTAAGGTGAGGTACCACTGTACCTGATAAAATATACCTATGGTGCTTAGCTGTTAACTATGTATAACAGTGTTCCCTCATTCTTGAGGGCTCAAAAAAATCATATTTTCACCTATGCTCCATTTCTGCCCACTGCTCTGTACTTATTTGTCAATAAAAAAAAAAATCACACTCCTGGTCATACCTAAATCTAGGGCTCAAGAGGGCTCATCAATTTTTCAACAAATACAAATGTAATAAAGGACACTCTCGAATTTATGACTGTGTTTCTATTGTGCAGAACCTCCGGAGAACCCTAGAAAGGAGATCCTCCTTATTCTTATCCCTGCTGTTGCCATCCCGCTGGTTGTCGCTTGCCTGTTCTTTCTGGTTTGCATGTGTCGCAATAAGCAAAAGGCGTCCAGTGACACACCATCTCGTTGCCAACTCAACAGTTCGCCTACCCAAGATGTAGAACTCTCTCTACTTGCTCAGCAAAAACACCAGGTAACACCCACTCTGAAACAGATTAGCTCCTTGAGTAATATAATACTTGATCAAATCAAATGAACAGTGACTTTATTTTGCTATGTAGGCCAAACTGAGAGAGATCAATACGTCAGCCCTGCGGTTCATGGAGGAGCTTGGCGAGGACCGCTTTGGCAAAGTTTACAGAGGTCAGCTGTACGGCACTGCACCTGGAGAGCAGACTCAAGTTGTGGCCATTAAAACTTTGAAGGATAAAGCCGACTCCTCAATATGTGAGGAGTTTCGTCATGAAGCCATGCGGCGCTCTCACCTGCAGCACCAGAACATTGTCTGTCTGTTAGGAGTAGTCACCAAAGACCAGCCAATGAGCATGGTCTTCTCCTTCTCTAGCATGGGAGACCTCCACAAGTACTTGGTGATGCGCTCCCCTAATTCGGATGTCGGCAGCTCAGATGATGGCAAGACTGTGAAATCCACACTGGAGCAGACAGACTTTCTTCATATCATCACTCAGATAGCTGCTGGCATGGAGTATCTCTCAAATCAACAGCTTGTGCACAAAGATCTTGCAGCTCGCAACATTCTTGTCTCTGACAAACTCAGCATCAAAATCTTGGATCTGGGTCTCTATGGAGATGTATATTCAGCTGATTACTACAATCTTATGGGGAATCACTTCCCTATTCGTTGGATGTCTCCAGAGGCTATCATGTATGGCAAGTTCACCATAGACTCAGACATCTGGTCATATGGCGTCCTGTTGTGGGAGATCTACAGTTATGGTTTGCAGCCATACTGCGGCTACTCCAACCAGGATGTCATTGAAATGGTTCGTAACCACCAGCTGCTGCCCTGCCCAGATGACTGCCCGTCCTGGGTTTACACGCTAATGCTGGAGTGCTGGAGTGAGTTTCCTGCAAGAAGGCCTCGTTTCAAAGATATTCATGCCCGTCTGCGCTCCTGGGAAAACCTGAACAGCTACAACAGTTCTGCTCCTACCTCCGGTAATAGCAACACCACCCAGACCAGCTCCTTGAGCACCAGCCCTGTCAGCAACATTAGTATGGGCACAGCCAATGCCTCAAGATATGCCAGTCCCAAAAAGACCTCCTCCCCCTTCCACCAGCCACAGTTCATGCCAATGAAAGGCCAGATGCATCGGCCCATGGTTCCCCCACAGCTCTATATCCCAGTCAATGGATACCACCCAATGCCAGCCTACCCTTACATGCAGAACTTTTACCCCATGCAAATTCCCATGGCCATGCCCCACCAGCAGATGCACCACCCGCCTCAGATGGTGGCTAAAGCTGGTTCTCACCACAGTGGCAGTGGATCTACTTCTACAGGTTATGTCACGACTGCTCCCTCCAACACTTCAGCCACAGAACGCGCGGCTCTGTTAAACGAGGACAAGGCAAACCATGAGGACTTAGTGGATGGAGCTTCACAGGAGGAACCTGAGCATCACGAGGACTTGTCAGTGCCAGAGACAGAGTTACTTGAGGACAGTGAACCACAGACTGAAGAGCTGGTCATCCACTTGTCTGACTCTTAAGGAAACAGTAGGCTAATATGAAGAAAATACCACATGAAGTGAATAGAGCTGATTTCCAAGTTCTTAATGACCTTTAGCATTTCTTGATGGGACTGTAAAGTACTGAATTTTTGTAACTTCATGTCATTCTTTTATCAAATTGAATACTTTGTTGCTCTGGTCATGTAAACTATAAATAATCATTCATGTTGCTGTGCAACTAACAAAATTATGTACTTCCAAATCACAATCACTTATATGACTTCACTGATGTGACTTTGTGCGCACTGGTGACTGAACTAATATTTGAATGAGACTATTTAATATTATTTTCTCAAGTGGAGGAAAAGAAAAAAGAATGTAGACCACAGGATATCACACAAAGCTGAGACATGCATCTACAACGAATTGTACAAAACTGCATAAACGAATGTACTTTTGTCTGAACGTTTGTCTATAGATTAATTGTTTTAAGCTTGTAGCATCACTACCGGCTTTATAAAATGATTTTATTGTGTGCGTCCGTGTACATGGAGTATTCAATAAAGACTTTTTATGCTTGTTTTATGCCTTTATGTGTAACAATTGCACCATGCTTCCATCGGAGTATGACAATTCAACAATTGTCTATATAAACAACCCAGATGAAATTTTGGTCTTGCTAACTTCACGTGCATGCACATACACACATGCAGATTTTATCAGACAACATAATCCAAATCACAGTGACAGACCTAACAGAGATCCAATAACTGTATCCCATAATATGAATCCATTAACTATATATGCTAGTATAGTAATAATATCAATACAAAACAGCCAATGTCACGGGCCCTCAAAAGCCAGAATAGTTAGGCAATGGGGACCCCTAGAGGATATTAGGCTATATGTATCCTAAAAATGCGAAATTCAAAGTTGGTTGATGAAAAATGGGCTAATCCTAACCCCCTGCAGGATACGAATTGATGCTAATACCTGAATAATTTTAGGAAGGGCTAACTAGTAGCCATAAATACAGCGAGTTGTTTTTTGAGTTCTGTGATCCCATGTTCACCGACAGTGAATGACGACATGAATTTTACATGAGACGTGGGTTGTCTGCTAAAGGAAACTTTCATTGGCTCAAGTTGGAAAATGCCTCGCTCCCATTGGCTGCGCTCGCTGTCACTCAACACACGCTGCCAATACACTTAACCAGTGACCTACTAACACAGATCCATGAGTCAGTGGCCACCTTGTGAGGAAAAAGGCGAGGGTGGAGAGACTTCGTAACTTGTATGATTTCTGTCTACAGTATTATTTCTCCATAAGCTCATGGATGATCTCCACTTCAGACCCGCGTCCGATTCGGTGGTCAGCAAAGTCGCTCTCTCAACTGAAGTTGTAGAAAAGGTAGGCTACTGATCTGATTTGTGCTTAACTGCATTAAGCCTGTCTTATCCTCGCCGCTGGTGATGGGCTTTCCTGGGATCCGCGAGGTGTTTATTTGATATGCAGGATTGTATTTCGTGTAATGTTTACAACTTTATATTGCCTATAAAATTATTTATATGGCATTTTGAGATTAGGCATTGAGACAGTAGCAGCCTGTGTATTCGCGGGTGTGTTATTGTGTAATTGTGCATTAGTTATTAAGTAATCATAGTTCCGCGGAGCTCATCTGCTAACAGGGAAATGGGCGATATTGGAGACAAGTGTTGAATGTTATTATGGCACGTAGGCCGCCCGGAGCTGAATTTGTGAATTGCAACACAGTGTCGTAACCCAAATGTTCTCGGCCTAATGTAATAGTAGCGCCTAATAGCAGCATGTACTGGGTATAATAAAGCTCACGTTCTTACAGTAGGCCACGCCAATACACGGCCTAACTATCCTATCCTAACTATCTAGTATAGTTTATTGTACTTTCCAGTCGTCTTTTTGTAGGGCGTAGATAAACCCCGGCTTCAGTAGACTGTGTCATGAGTAAGCAAGCCATGATGTCATGTAACAGGGTGAATGCCCACATTGTCTTGGTACGCGCGTTAATTACTCATTTGACCAATTTTATTTACTGTATTATGTTATAGTTAGAGTCATAAAGTTGGATACGTGTAACCAACATATTGCCTCCCAGGTGATTGCATAATGTCTGCAGCATATAGAAACTGCTGGCTTTCGGTTTCCCGGGGATGGAGGTGGGGGCTCGGTTTATTGTGTAATCCCGACACAATGAAGGAATCTGGGGCAATAGGACGTGTTGACTGGGCACCGCTGGCGCGCCGCTGCGCTGTGGCTGACGCTGGAACGACCCTGAACTCCGGGTGCCCCTTTCCTCTCGCACACCCTGCTCACGTTGCGGCAATGCAACCATCCATTTATATCACGTGTGATCCAAATTTAGTCTTGATGTCATGTTGTTGCTGTTACAAAAGACAAAGAGAATGAGCAGTGATTTGTGAACAAATATGTCCTCCGCAACAATTCTCAAATAGTTAAATAATTCAGTTGAAACTAGAACTAGGCAATTTACAGTTCTAAAATTGTCTCATAACTGCCCATGTTTTCTAATGCTTTGTTGTAGGGTACATTCTTGTCAAACATTGTTTTCTCGAGTATCCCCCTAGGGCAAATTTGTAAGCAGATTAAATACATGTTTCACAACACAACATCGGTGTTATTCTGATTTTGAATCGTTGGATCTGGGGTGTGTCTTAGCGTTTGCAGGAGCAGGGCCACGTGTTAGAACTACAGCTGTATGTATCCTTTGTTCTCTTCTTTTGGATATGTGGGAGCAACATTAGAGAGGTCAAACAATATCACTTAGCTTTTACAGTCATGCATAATTATCAGGCAGTTGTCCTATATCAGTTCTAATTTGGTTGACATTGTAATTATTTGGAGACCTAGTTTACTCATCCTAACTTTATAATGGGTCATAGGCTATATAACCCAATGTACATAGAGACTTAATTTCCTCATTGCTGCTTGGTCACAGGTATTAGTTTAACAATGTGATGATTCATAAAAAATGAACAGTGGATACTGTTCTGTTACAACATCCCGCTCATGTGATCCGTGAATTATGAAATACTTACTGTAATAGGTTGTTGCCTTATAAGGAAACAGTAATGCCCAAGGTTATTAAGTTATTGGCACATAATATAAACTGATTGTATGTTTTGTCAGGTTGGGAAATTCATATCATCATATCTAACATTATCTTACTTCTCTTTTTATTTGACAGGCAGACATGGATATTCTCTGTTTTGGCTGTTGGATGCAATGATGTTGCAGCGGACATCCTATGAGCTCATGATTATCATTAAACACTGACGATATGCAATCAATCAAGCAAGAGGTGGACTCAGCTGAGTCGTACACTGGAGACGATGCCCTGGTGTTTGCCGTGGCCCTACAAGGAACTAATCGAGACCTTTTGGGTCACCAACTTCCTGCATTGCCTTTCAAGCCCAAAACGAGCTGTCGCAGGAAAAGGGAGTTCATTCCAGAGGAGAAGAAAGATCACTTGTACTGGGAGAGACGCCGCAAAAACAATGAGGCTGCCAAGCGCTCAAGAGAAAAGCGCCGCATCAACGACATGGTGCTGGAGAACAAGCTGCTGGCCCTGGGGGAGGAGAATGCTTCTCTAAAGGCAGAGCTGTTGTCTCTCAAGCTAAAGTTTGGTCTGCTTAGCTCATCAGTCTACACAGAGGAAGTGCAAAAACTAGCCAATGCAACCAGTACAAACCTTTACCAGGAGTTTGTTACCCAATGTAGTAGTCAGAGTCCCTCCAGCAGGGACACAGAGCCTCACATACGCAGCAGCTGCATATCTGTCATTAAGCATTCGCCACACAGTCTTTTACCTGATAGGACTGAGACAGGTACAGCTGCTGAGGACAGCCTGAATATTTGTCGGGCTTCAGGTGTAAAGCGGGAACCAGCAGGGAGCTACACACAGGAACGCAACAGCCCTTATGACATGTTCAGGGCGTATATGACCAGTCCTTTGAATGTAAACTACCCACAGGCCCCTTCATTTGTGCAGATGAACCGCTCGTCCAGTGACTCCCCTGGAAGCTCAGAGGATGGAGCTGTGAGTAAGTCTTCGGACGGTGAAGAAGAGCAGCAGGTACCCAAAGGACTGCCAGCTGACCCCACAAGTGTCATTGTGTCCACGCACAAAGTGCCAGATGCAAATTCAGGATCTGCTTTACCGCACAAACTACGAATAAAATCTAGGACCATCCAAGTTAAAGTGGAGGCCATCGACCCAGAATATGAGGCTTCTGGAAAGTCCTCTAACCACACCAATGGGGAAAATTACCAGACTACTCAGGACTGCCCTTCAACATCAATGTGTGATTTGTCTGTGCAGGTAAATCATATGCATAACTGGACTCAGCAGTCTGAGTCATGGCATAGAGATGAGACAGAGACACTGACCCCAAGCCCCAGTTCAAATGGCTTCTATGCACACTCAGACAATGATGAAGCGAACCTGATCGCAGGGCGCCAGAATTCTGTGATAGAAACTGCCAAAGGTGCCACTGAACACCATGCACAATTAGGAAATCCCTTGAAATAACTATTTTGCATTTTCACAATTTGCAATCACACTCCATGTCATGTTGTTTATACAAAGTTCATGCAAACAGGTACATTTCCAGTATTGTTTTGACGACTGAACCTACAAAAAAGTTAACCATACCACCATAATTTTAGAATGTATAGATTTACTCACTATTGTGTGTGTGGAGGGCACTGATGTGCACAACTTTGTACTGTACTTTAGTTGACCACATTTTCAGAATGCTGAACACACCTTTAGTAACACCCTCTCTTTTTGTGGAGCTTCCTACAGTAGCACAAGGCTCCAGTATCATAAACCACTGTGTTAATAAGAGGCAGTTGGCTCACAGCCTGGCCAGTCTTTGCCTTAAAGCAAATTCTGTGAAATTACAAACCTTTATTTTAGTTTCTCAGAGATGTGTTAACAGGATTAAAACATTTTTAGGACACTTTCAGGAACACCCTTTTATGTTACATTTACATGTATTTAATGGGAAAACTCGTGGCTCTCACTCTGCCACTCTGCGTTTAGCACTCATGGCCTTGTCAAAGACAGATTAACTGACATGGTGTGCTACCTCTGGTGGAGTTTAAATATTTAGCTTTAATCCTTACTTTTTGTTTTTTAAAAAGCGTTGCCTTCTGCACTGGTTCGGTATTTTTATTTGAAAGGAACCCTAAATATTGCCAAACAGCAAGTTTTGTTTTTTGTATTGTTTTCAATTTTCAGGGTGATGCCCATGAATTAAAGTGGTGGCACTGAACTGGGATTGATGTTTAACAACATGCTACCATTTTCTGTGTCATCTTTATTTACAATTGCTACTTTTCATTCAAAGTCAGTTGTTCTTGTAGACATTATTCATAACTACATCACTTCTATTCTGTTTAGCTGTGTGTGTGTGTGTGTGTGTGCCTTTGTTTCCACACTTTGTACAATTTTGGTGGAACATGAAGAATTCACCCAGCAGCCTAATGTTCAGCAACTTGTATTTGGGCACTTAAGATTTGTATTGGTAAGTTTTTGTTTTGTTTACAATAAATGAAATGCATTGTAACTGTTTTTGTTGTCACTTGCTATAGAAATACAGTGGTACCTCACCTTATGAAATTAATTTGTTCCAGAAGTGGTTTCGTAACGTGAAAAATTCATAAGTTGAGTATCTATTTCAATGGAAAAAGCCTGATTCGTTCCAAGGCCCCGATCCAAGTTTTTTTTTTTTTATAGTGTAACTTTTTTTATAGTGTGGTCTGGAC
Source organism: Paratrypauchen microcephalus (assembly GCA_036785185.1). Classification (NCBI taxonomy): domain Eukaryota; kingdom Metazoa; phylum Chordata; class Actinopteri; order Gobiiformes; family Gobiidae; genus Paratrypauchen; species Paratrypauchen microcephalus. Next base: position 13,992,258 of record JAVJIX010000004.1, on the reverse strand, counting down.
CTGCTCTAGACCTGCCAGGCACGGAGCCCCAGACATCCAGGGACCCAGGGGGACACTGCCAGCCCGCCTTAAGAGCTCCCTAAGCGGGCATGGGTCCGGGGATTGTCCCGGTCACCGGCCTGGAGGTCTTGAAGAGGCCGACCTCACGGTTCTATCCAGGCCGCTCTGTGAGCACCTTACGCGGGCAGGTCTGGAGCGGGTCTGGACCACTGTCTCTTGCGTGCGAGCGGTGGCTCGCCTCGGCTGTGGCTCGAGGCGAGGCCAGGGGGTGGACGCGCGCGCGGCGCTTTGGTCCACCTGGTCTAGTCCTGGTCTAGTCCTGGTTTAGTCCAGACCACTGCGGCTCCTCCTGGTTTAGTCCAAACTACCGCGGCTCCTCTAGACCTCCTCTAGACCTGACCAGGTCTAGAGGAGCCGCGGTCTAGACCACCGTGGCTCTTGCATGGGTCTCGTTCATGCGTTCATGCGCTCAGACTGCGTGCTGTCCTACTCGCTGCTCCCCTCAGCTGTGACTCGAAACGAAACCAGGAAATAGACCGCTCTTTAATCCACCTGGTCTAGTCCTGGTTTGGTCCGGGTTTGGTCCTGGTTTGGTCCAGGTTTAGTCCTGGTCCATTCCAGGTTTAGACCTTGGTCTAGACCTGCTGGCAGCTCCACGCCGGGTCATGCTGTGCTATCACACATGTCCGCGTGCAGTCTTCTCCCCCCTCCCGCTTCCCCCCACACTTCACTATTGATACGTTTTGTTGGGAATCTGTGGGGGTTTGGGGGTTTGAACGGGGGACAGGTGTGAGAGGGGTTTAAATCCAGTCTGAGAAAAGCTATAATGTGTGTGGCTGAGCGCGCATTATTTGAATTTTTGAGATTTCACATTTCGTAACTTGAATTTTTTTTCGTATCTAGAGACCAAAATTTACCATGAAGGCATTTCGTAACTTGAAATTTTCGTTTGTTGGGTCATTCGTAAGGTGAGGTACCACTGTATACCAGTTTTTTACAAAGCCCAGTGTGGTGATTCACAAACTGACCACTGGTGGTATGTGCCTTGGCAGTTCTATTGAGTCACTTTTTATCTGCATAGTTGTCCTCATTTGGGTATAGACCTTGTAATGGTGTAGTTCCATTATAGACTTGATTTAGCCATAGATTAGATCATATGGTGAGTACTCAGGAGACCATATATATATATATATATATATATATATATATATATATATATATATATATATATATATATATATATATATATATATATATATATATATTTTATATTTTATATATATATATATATAATATATTTTATATTTTATATATATATATATATATATACATATATATATATATAATATATAATATATATATAATTTATATACACACACATACACAGAGAGCGAGAGGGAGGGACGGAGGGAGACTTTATAATGAGAAAGTAGAGCCCTGACACTAAGAATTTTGAACTTGAGTGAAAATCAGCAATAAGTGACCCCCTAACTCTAGTTAATAAAACATTATTTGCATCACACACATAAGAAGTGTAGTTTATTCATTTTATTGAGTTTATTGTGGAGGAATCACGTGGTCCGGCAGCGTCACAGGGTCAAAGTTGAAAGTCAGAAGTCTCTCCAGCTCTTCAGTATGGCGGCGCTGGTGGGACGCAGAGTCTTGCTGCAGGCTTTCCGAGGACATGCAGCAGACCGGGACAGTGCGTGTCGGCTCGGGACGGTTTGTTACAGACCCCGGGTCTGCGGTCTTGGCGGTAAAGAACCGGAGATTTCCGGTTTGGTGTGGAACAGAGCCGCGATTAGACGCTACAGCTCCGATTCAAATAATGACCTGCGCGTCAGGTATTTGGACGGAGAAGACTCCGGTAAATACATTTCACTTCCATTTCAAGAGAAAGTTTGAGCTGAAAAGGTTAGACACTTGGCGCTTAGACAGTGCCATCATGCCCCGCCTCCGTAAAGAACAAGATACCAAGTAAAACTGCACATATTCAGCTTAATATTCAGATCACGTAGACTACTCTTTAAGATTACAGACAGGCTGGCTTGTATAAACAAAATAATAGTATTTTTTTCAAGGGAATACTATGAAAATTACAAAGCACACACAGAGTTAATATTAGTTTAATTACAATGTACTAAACATTGTAGTATGTTAAAATTAAGCATAGGGCCTAGGGCTACATTCATTCAATAAAACTTTAACTTAGTAAAACTAAATCTTTTGTCTTTCAGGAATTGTTGTTGTTGGATTAAACAGACCCAAAGCAAAAAATGCCATCAGCAAAAATCTTGTTAAAATGGTTAGTTGCTTAAAAGAAGGCTACACACTAATCTGCTGATTAGATTTATCTGATCTGTTTGTGTTCTCAGATGTATGATGCTATGGAAGATATAAAAAAGAACAACAAAGTGCGAAGTGTGATCCTGTGTAGTATTGTTCCTGGTATTTTTTGTGCAGGTAAATTATTATTGACATGTTTTGTCATTGGCCTAGATGCTTACCAAAAAACAATAACGATCACTCTTTGCCTGATGTGCAGGTGCAGATTTGAAGGAGAGAGCCAAGATGCACCAAAGTGAAGTAGGTCCATTTGTATCAAAAGCAAGAGCGCTTATCACAGAACTGGGTAAAGACTAGGTCATGGTTACTTTCTGAAGTTCCCATAACTCTCAGATATTTACTATATTACCAAAAGGTGACACATTGGTAACTGGGGGTCATTGTTACAGGTAACTTGCCAATGCCAATTATTGCTGCAATTGATGGAGCTGCATTAGGAGGAGGTTTGGAAATGGCACTTGCTTGTGACATCAGGATTGCTGGTATGATAAGTACAAAGTATATAATAAGTACAATGTCGTGTTCAAGTAGTGTAAAGGAATACAATCAATGTTACAAAATGAGACCAGTTAGATCCATCATGTTTTTCATGGGTTTCATTTTTAATTTATGCCTTGTGTGTAACAGCCAACTCTGCCAAAATGGGACTGGTTGAAACCAAACTGGCAATTATCCCAGGAGCTGGTGAGACTTCATAATCCATACTGACACTATTTCCTGAATGTAACCGGCTTCAGCATGAACATGTTGTGTATATCTTGTGTAGGAGGCACACAGCGTCTTCCACGGGCCATTGGAATTTCTCTAGCCAAGGAGCTAATTTTTGCTGCAAAGGTCGTAGATGGAGTAGAGGCCTGTCGCTTGGGGCTCGTCAACCATTCAGTGGAGCAAAATGAGAGTGGAGACGCTGCATATTTACGAGCACTGGAGCTCGCTAGAGAGATTAACCCTCAGGTACGTCACCTGCACATGTGCTCAAACGTATTATCAGTAGTTTATTATTCTGTTATGTTGCAATAGGGTCCTATCGCTGTAAGAATGGCAAAACTAGCTATCAACCAGGGCATAGAGGTAAGTGACAGCAGGCAGAGCAAGAAAATATTATTATATACATTCAAAATTCATTTTTTATTACATTTGCATCATAACTAGGTTGATTTGTCAACTGGACTGGCAATAGAAGAGGCCTGCTACTCCCAGGTTAGTATATCTGTTGTGTTTGATGTGAATAGCATAATAGAATTCAAACAGCATGTAACTCATTCTTTGATTCAAGGTGATCCCAACTAAAGACAGACTGGAAGGTTTGGCTGCCTTCAGAGAGAAGAGGCGTCCTCTCTACAAAGGGGAGTGAGGTGACTCCTTCAGAGTGCACTCTGAGTTGTGCCTATGTACTCACCCAGTGTACCTCTGCTTTAGAGATAGTTAGGGGGACACGTCACATGACAATAACATAACAGGTACACTAATCAGGTGAAATCTGCAGAATCAGGACTATGGCTATGACTTGGGGTTTAGTTCAGTAAAACTTTGAGGGCTGATGGATTGTATGTAGAACAAATGAATGCAGTACACTATTAATAAAACTGCTGACCATTTAGTCATTAACAATATCTACTCAAAATGAGGCAACACCCTCATCTTTATAGTTTGACTGAATAACAACAGTAATCTTTGCATGAATCAGATTTTCAGAAACATGACGCCTTGTTACATAGTGTACACGTGTCTCTAATGACAGAGCTATAATGATCCTTATACTAATTCAACATTTTATTGTTATTCATATTACTTATATCACTGTTATGTGTTGTCATGTCTCACTTGTCTGTCACTCATGTTTTCTTACATATTTCCAAATAAAGGCTTACACTATGTAAGCACCTGTGCCTTCAGCAGCCATTTTATTTCATACATCACATTGTTACATTTAAGCAGTTCAGATCATACGGGATTTGCTGCCGCTGTGTCTGATGTTCTGAGTTAGGACTGTGTAAACATAGTAAAAAACTAATGCATCACTTGCAGAATTACATTAATAAATCCACTTGTGCAATGCCTATAAAACATATAATTTACATTATTTTATCAGAAATGCTAAATATGCATGCAGCAGTACACCCAACCCATGTCAGTTAACCCTCATAATGTATCCTCTAACTGCATTCTAACCCTGGTCTCCTATGTACTGAATCTTTTTACAGTTAGGTCCCACCTTCACTCATCTCAAATGTAGTCAGTGAAATCTGTTTGGACAGTTATCCTCCTTCAAAGCAATGGGACGACTTGAGTTAAATTTGCAATGTTACTGTCTTGATATGCGAATGGATGAAACCTCAAACATATGATTTAGTCCGTCTCTCTGTCAGAGTTCAAATAAAACAACACTGACGCACTTGTGTCATTATCTGTTGAATACTGTAGTTTACCTGAATTAAGTTTACCTGCATATGTATAAGTATTATTACAAATTACGTTGCCTAGAATTACTCGATTCTACATGATTTATTTTACCATTAGCCAAGACATTATAGAATGTTTATCATTTAAAAAAAAAGATTTAACAGTCTTTGAGGCAAAAGTCACAAAAAAGTGTATATGGTAAATTAGCAAAAATACAAGAAAGTCAAACAGTGCTTTATTATATGTGGACCTGTGTGCATGCAGCAGTGTGCCATGTGCGGTGTTTCTGGAATGGCTAGTAATGCATTGCAACTTCTTTCTAAAGTTAATGGTAAGATAAATAAAGACTAAATCAACAGTTGGTGGTTGATGGCTGTAGTGCCGTTGTTTGGGGTTATGGCCTATCATAAGTCCACATATAGACTGTGACTGTTGGGGCCCCGGTGGCGGTTGTGAGCAGACCTGCCCTGTGGCTTCATGCTGCTCCTCTGATACAGACACAGACTGCACATCCCCACTGTGGCTCACCTCCTTCCGGCAGATGTCCAGCACTCAGCCGGAAGAATCCCACCACAAAGCAGGGTTGCGTAAAAAAAGACCGTTTCCCCAATACTGAGGAGCACCCCGCCAGATTCATAGGAGAAAGATTACATATAATTACGTATAACCCTCACTGCACTGTGTACCTTCTGGGGGCTCTCTATGTAGACTTAGATCAACTTGATCCACAAGGTAAATTATCTGGACACAGTAGCTCACACATCACAATATAATATAATAACAAAGAGCAAACACACAATGGTAATAATAGCCTCAATATAAATAGCAAGAGGTGTCAGATAAGGCATAATTATACAAACGTATATATATGTTTACAAGTAAATATTGACATACAGCTCTGGAAAAAAATAAGAGACCACTGCAAAATTATCAGCTTTTCTGATTTTACTACTTACAGGTATGTGTTTGGGGAAAAGGAACATTTTTGTTTGAGTCTATAAACTACTGATAACATTTCCCCCAAATTCCAAATAAAAATATTATCATTTACAGCATTTATTTGCAGAAAATTACAAAAAAAAAAAAAAAAAGATACATGTATTCAGACCTCAAAAATGCAAAGACACACGATCAGATTCATTTTAAAACAACATAATACTAATGTTTACACTTAAGAAGAGTTCAGAAATCAATATTTGATGCAATAACCCTTATTTTTAATCACAGCTTCCATGCGTCTTGGCATGCTCTCCACAAGTCTTTCACATTGTTCTTGGGTGACTTTATTCCACTCCTGGTGCAAGAACTGAAGTAGCTCAGCTTTGTGTTTGTGTTGGAATTCAACAGACGCTGGAATGGAATGGCTGTAATACATGTAGAGATGCTGATTTCAGAAAAAAAAATGCAGTGGTCTCTTATTTTTTTCCAGAGCTGTATAGTGATAAAAATGTGTTCTTTAACAGTTGCTTTGAGTTCCCAACCATTTAATAATAATAATAATGTTTTTTAGTCTTATGCAGTGCTTTTCCAGTTACTCAAAGTTGTATACATTGTTATTCACTCACTCTGTTGTGGTTTTAAGCTAGACTAATGGAAGAGAGGCTGCCAATCTGTGCCATTTGCCCCCTCAACCAACACGCACGCACACACACACACACACACACACACACACACTTTCATATTAGGCAAGGTGGATGAAGTGTCTTGCCCAAGGACACATCAACAGTTGTAACTAGCACTAGAGCCACTGTTACCCCGCTGTGGCACCTGGTATTTCCTAATACTTGTACACATTCAACCATGTAAATTTAGCCTTGTGTTATTGAGATAAATTACAACTACAATGGTTCATGTTTTTATGTTGATACTGTATAAAAGGGGGCAGACAAGTGAATAATAATTTGTACAGATGCAAAATGTAATGTATAACAAGATAAAAATGAAAATGGTAAAATGTACTATTATGGGTTTCTCTGTCTCAGCAAAACAATCATTTCTTTGTTAGGATGGCCATAAATTTGCACAGATTTCTTATATTAGATTATATTTATTATTATATTGACTTAGTTTGTACTGAATGTGTGCCTTTTCTGATCTTAGTCAAACACAATTATGTCTAGTTATTATTTTATTCTATTGTAAATGTTTCAGATATCTAATTTGTCTAATGTGGATGCATGTCTTGCACTCCCACTTGAAGGACAAAAATTATCAGTATTTTGCTAATGTTAACAAATCTAGCAACCTCTGCTTGTTCGGCTGGTTTGGATTCACAAAAGGTCAAGTTAGGCCAGTGCTTCTCAATTATTTTCTGTGACGCCCCCCCTAGGAAGAAGAAAATATTTCACGCCCCCCTTCCTGCGCGCGACTATAAATAGTATTATTTGTTTAGAAAATTGTTATTAGAACACCATTGTATCCTTTTATTAACATTATAAACAAAAAAAAGAAAGAAACTTACAACAAAGACTGCACTGAGGACTCAAATATTAATGTGTTTTTAATGCAGCTTTGCGCACATTTGTTTACGTTTTACAGAAATGAAACTTAAAACCACCTCATTTGCATAAGCTAAAAGCATTGAAAAAATACGCTCTCTCCTTGTGCCACTGATGCGTCAGCTTCTGTCGGACTAAAGGACACGACTCAGTGGAATATACGTGTTTTTTCTGTGACAGAGGATGTTCTGTTAATGGTGAGACTGTGCGTAAATCGCATGTGAGAACGCCACTGCCAACTACTGTTGTTGATGTGCAATTACACTTAGTTCTAGTACAGTACTGTACAGCAAAAAAACATGTTTCCCAGGGTCATACCCCCTGGCATCACGCCACGCCCCCCCAAGGGGGCCCGCCCCACTATTTGAGAAGCACTGAGTTAGGCAAAGAAACTAAAGACATAACCATAGACTGTATCATTTTTTTTTTTTTAAATAACATTATATTTACAGTCTGAGGCCTAGTGAAATGCAGAGAGCTGTAAACATGGGAGCCTTCATATGGAAGAGAATTTATAGTGTGGTGGTGACTTCTGCTGGGTTTAGCTATAATTGGCTATAGTTTATGCAGGTAACACCACATTTATTGTATGTCTTATGACAGCAGTTCTAATCAGAATCAGTTCACATATGTACAGTTTACATAAAAGTTTACTATTGTCATTAGTCAAAGTCAAAGTGTACTTTATTTTCAATTCACTATGTAACAAACATTACACAGAGGGCTGAAAGTTTGTTTCACGAGACACCAAATGTGCAATTTAAACTAAAACACCCAAACACAAACACACAGCTACACTCATGGACATGAAGTGTATACAGACATCAACAATAAATAGACATAAGACATACAGGTATACATGCTTCCATCTAGAAGGTAAGTTGGAGGTAGAATGAAATGTGCAATATGTAAGGTGCAAAATAAGTGAAGGTGCAATTGGTAAAGTGGAAGAGTGCTGAATGCATCATAGACATCAGTGTATGTAATATTGTTTTTTGGATGTTAACAAACAAACAAAATGATGTTCAAAATGTGAAGATGCTGTAAATGTTGCAGTTGTTCAGGCCAGACCTCAGTGTGATTCAGGCTCAAAAAGTGTATTGTGTTCCCATTGTTATACTATGCTACAATGCTTCCCCCTAATGGACAAAATGAGACATTTGAAAAGTTTTAAAAAATATTTTATTGCATGTGTACTTCAATACTTATTATGAGCATTATTGTTGACAGTATATTACAATAGCATTTCATTTAAAATCTTAGATAGAGATAGTTTGCATAAAAGTAGCCACCACTGATCACTGTGAAATATCATAGTAATACTCTCTTAATCTTGGCTCAACCACAGCAAAAGACGGCCTCTCTTCGGTCCTGCCAAGACACAAGAACATAAATTAATAAATTATTAACCACAGGGGTATGATCATGAGCTAAATTAAAACAAATTTGAGAGCAGTGGTCATACTTGTAGGTCCAGCAGGTCCTCATCAGATCGTACATCTCTGGAGGACAATTCGCTGGCGCCTCCATGCGTCCGCCGCTTTCAATCATCTGCATTACCTCATTCCCTTTCATTCCCTAAGAAACAACATTATCTTTAGCTCATGTATGAATATGCTGTCATAAAGTGTTATGCACTTTAATTATGAACCTTGTATGGTTTCTGTCCAAGGGAAAAGGCTTCCCACATGAGAACTCCGAAGCTCCACACGTCACTTTTGGATGAAAATTTGAAAAAGTTGATGCATTCAGGAGCATACCACTTTACAGGCCACTTGCCATGTCCCTTGGCCTGAGATCAAAGACAAACATTCAGCAGAGAGTGGGCTTATCATTTCTGTCTATATGCACTGATAGATAGATATAAATAATCATTTACCAAATAGTAGTTCTGATCCTCACCAACAGCTTTGGACAGGCCAAAGTCACTGATTTTTGCATAGTGCTGAGTGACAAGCAGAACATTCCTGGCTGCAAGGTCCCTGTGGACAAAGTTATGCTCCTCCAAGTACTTCATGCCCATAGACACCTGGTGGACCAATTCTGTGATGTTCTTTAATGTTGTGGTCCTATGAAGACAAGAGAGAAGTTTGAGGATAGTATGTTATTTAGGCTTATGAAAGGATGTTGTGTTGCATATGGATATTTAATCTTTTACAGCTTTAATTATTGTTTATAAAGCAAGTTAAAAGCAATGGCTACTGAGCTGAGATGCACCTTGTGTGGTTGATTTAGCAAATATAAGATTATAACAACACATTCAAGGTCACATCACACTCAAACATTTTGGTACGTGTTGTGTAACAAGGTGTTAGAGTTCGAACTTGTTTTTTTGCAGAAACTTGTGCAGTGGTCCTAGCTCAGCGAGCTCCATGACCAGCATGAGGTTCTCAGCTTCACAGATGCCAATCATGCGGACGATGTAGGGATTATCCAACTGCTGCATCACGTTTGCTTCCCGCAGCATCTCCTCTCGCACTGCGGGGTTACTGTCATCATTCTTTAATATTTTCACTGCAACCGGTTTATCTGTCCTAAAGGAGAGTTATTTGAGACAGATGGGCAAAACAGATTTGTCACATAATTCACAATTCATACTTTCTCATTTTGTAGATGCCTTTCATAACTGTGCCAAAGTTTCCTGAGCCCAACTCTCCATCCTCTAAAAGGAGCTGGTTACGATCAACTGTGAAGCTTCTGAGTTCTTCGGGGTCTGCATAAGGGCTTTCAAAGGTGCTTGAGTCCATTGGCATTTGGGATTTGATGACATAGTCATTGTCATCATTGGAGGTTAAACGCTGAGATGGGCGCATCTGAAGCAGAGTAAATGGTGTGTTTAATGACATTAATGTTAATGTGTCACTTCATTTTTTTTTTTTTCACTACACTGAAAAACATATGTCACAGTAAACTGTGAGTGGGCCTGCACATTTCCACAAACTTGACTCTTGCTTGGCCTGGAGGAGGGCCTCTTCCTGCTTGTTTCCATGAAAATGTTGTTGGCTAATCTTCCACGGTATGGAATCCTGTCTACCTCTTTAAAGAATGGGCCTCATTCATGAATGTTTATTTTTTTAAATGTTCATAGCTTCCACTTTAAGAAGATGCTGATTGAACTCTCGCCAGATTCACAACGTATTCTAAGCAGCCCATTTATTCTTAAATGACAGTTACGCCTAATTCACCAACATGTAGCTACAAACACCACCACACTCATTTACATTTAATTTACATAAATAAAATAATAATATGTAGGCTATGAATGAATGAATGATGATGACAAAGTCAGGTGAAGCACTCCTACCACCTACCTCTGTTTTAAAACACACAAAGAAAATATATAACTTACAGTCATAAAGGAATTAAATTTTTTGTTGCATTATTAGAGTAATAATGTTCTAAAACAGAAGAATTTTTGTTTTTATGAGTGCTCCGGACTGTTAGTAGGATTTCTTCTTCAAGAAAGACATTTTCAATTAACAAAACATTTTGTGAATGCCAAGTAAGTACAAATTTGTTTGTAAAAATGCTTCATGAATGAGGCCCAATGTTCCAAAATCTTAACTTTTTATTATGACTATGTAACTTTTTATTTCCATGGAATCTTGCAGGTGACATTCCACTTCCAAAAGTTACGGTGTTACTTTAAATACTATATTCAGTTCAGAACATTTCAGACACAACATGCATGTAAAATATGTTTTAAAACATGTCTTGGGCTCATCTACAGTTTGCCTTCACTATGGTTTTTGTTGTTGTTGTTATTGTTGAGTTTTTCCTTGCTGGGAAGGAGGGTCAAAGGACAGGAGATGTGCTGGGACAGTATTTGTATGTTTCGTGTGAACGTTGGTTGATTGGTCTGTCTTTTATTGAACAATGACAGACAGGCAGATTTTCTACCTTACCGTTGGTTAAATTAACAGTTTTATTGACCCCTACGAGCTAATTACAATCATGTAAATTTAGCTTATTTAGGTTAAATAACTGTGGAAACCCTCAACAATTGTGGTTTCGATGATTTCATATCTGTCAAGGCCACATCTGTTGTTAAAATGACATATCATAGCTTTTGCTGTCAACACTGTGCCACACTTATGTGACCTGTCTCCCAATGTCTCTCTCCCTCTGTCTAAATAAAGGAATATATTTGACTTGTTAAGCTTCTTGCTTGTAAATCACTTTGATAAAAATATAAAATGCATTCTATCATAAATTGTTTGTTATAACACTGAATGGCCTGTAGATGGCGTGAATACTTTCCCATTTCGGTGCATAGACCACATCAGCAGAGAACAGGAGGTTATCAAACGGAAAGTAAGTGTGTAAGTGCACCTTTTTCTTGAGTTTATCCAAAAATCCACCTGCTGCACTTGTCTAAAAAACAAAAGTTAAAGAAGTGTTTAGTGAGCAACCTGGAGAAGAACTTTTCTTTTTTAATTAAAATATATTATATTATATTATATTATATTATATTATATTATATTATATTATATTATATTATATTATATTATATTATATTATATTATATTATATTATATTATATTATATTATATTATATTATATTATATTATATTATATTATATAAATATTAAGTAACAATTAATTTTCTTTCAAATATAGACACTGTATAGATATGAGGCAATTATATATTTTAATTGCAATAATAATGCTAAATGGCAGAGATATATTTCATGGTGCATGGACATATTTAAATGTTAATATTAAATAAATGTGTCCATACGATACTAACATTTAACATTTTAGATACTGGTATACATTTTAATGGCCATTCATTACTTCACTGTATAATTTATAGTACTGTGTAAAAAAGTCTTTAATAGTTACTTACAAAAGAGGGGAAGTGAGGTTGTGGGATTAGTGGTAATCCCATATGAGCTGCAAATCAAACCCGCAGGTGTGAGAAGTTACAATTATGATTATTTAAATATTTAAAGTAATTTTTTGTCTCTACCATGGTCTCCCCCAGGTCGTGAACATGGGTCTGTCAGAACGTGCAAAAGCCCATCCGGTTTGTACGAGTAATGCTCCACCAGCTGAGACAAGAAAATTATTCATTGTAATTATAAGTTGTACGTGGTATATTGTCAAATATTTTTCATCTTGTTTTTGTTTCATTATTTAAAAATATCTCCAACTGTATCATTGCCCAGCCTTTATAGGAATGTGTCAATTATTGGTTGGTAATTATTTGTCTACTCTGTCTATCCTATCCTGAACGTGCGTTCCTGGAATAATGTAAATAAAAACATATTGCACACAATTGCACGATTCTTATGACCTTTAATCCATTTTATAATGTTGTTACCTCTTCAAAAACATACCTGCAGTTGTGTTTTGTTTCATTCACACATGTCTAACTAAGTAATATGTATATATATATATATATGTATATAGGATGGGTTAAAATGCAGAGAAGAATTTCTCCAGTGTGAGATCAATAAAGTCACTTCTTCTTCTTCTTCTTCTTCTTCTTCTTAATCCTTTATTATTAGTCCGTTAAATCCGTTTACATCTCCTTATCTCAAAATGCTTTGTGGAGTCATGAATTGATAGTTTTCAAATTTAACAGCTACCTTTTACCTTTGGTTCAGTAGAGACTGGCAATTTCAGAGCTAAAATGATCCAAACAATTCTAATGAAGGTGTATGGGGTGTAAAAACACAGTGGAGCACTTCCTGTATCACCACATGACATCCCAAGGTGGAACAGAGTGTTTTCTGTTTGAGAAACATGCAGGGATTTTGAGTTAAGCATATGTGAATGAAACACAACACAACCCCAGGTATGTTTTTGACAAGGAAACAACATTATTACATAGATCAAAAAAGTGTAACGTAAGTCCTTTAAGCAATTCATAAACTAAAATACATTCGCCAGTGCCTATACCTGCCAAATGGTGTCAAACTTTTTCCCATCAGGTATCGAGATTTTGCCGGCCTGGTCCTTATCGATAAGGTAGTGCATGACGTGCCCATCATGGAATAAGCACAATGCAAAGGACCCATTCATGTCTCTTTGACGGATCCTGCAGCAGAAAGAAGCAAACATAAATACAGAGTGTAACAGATAATACTCCCTACAACTGTACAACAACTCAATCTTATGTAACGGATAACCTTATGTCCTTTCAATCATCATATCACTGTTGCACTGTCGTTCTTGTCTTTTGTATATAGCTGTGATTTTATATTTTATCACTTACATATACATTTATTTACAGCTATGTAAAAAAAATAAGAGACCACTGCATTTTTTTTCTGAAATCAGCATCTCTACATGTATTACAGCCATTCCATTCCAGCATCTGGTGAATTCCAACCCAAACACAAAGCTGAGCTACTTCAGTTCTTGCACCAGGAGTGGAATAAAGTCACCCAAGAACAATGTGAAAGACTTGTGAAGAGCATGCCAAGACGCATGAAAACTGTGACTAAAAATAAGGGTTATTGCACCAAATATTGATTTCTGAACTCTTCTTTAAGTGTAAACATTAGTATTATGTTGTTTTAAAATTAATTTTGCATTGTTTGAGGTCTGAAAACATGTATCTTTTTTTTTTTTTTTTGACCATTTGTCATTTTCTGCAAATAAATGCTCTAAACGATAATATTTTAATTTGGAATTTGGGGGAAATGTTGTCAGTAGTTTATAGACTCAAACAAAAATGTTCCTTTGGCCCAAACACATACCTATAAGTAGTAAAATCAGAAAAACTGATCATTTTGCAGTGGCCTCTTATTTTTTCCCAGGGCTGTATATAATTCTGCCTTATTTAACACCTGTCTCTTGCTATGTTTTTTGCTACTTATTTAGAATTTATTATTACCATTTAATTTTTAATCTTATAATAATAATTTCCATTGTGGATCAATAAAGTTTGTCTAAGTTTAAGTATAACAACAAAGGCCCACCCTGTATGTGAGCTTTGAAGGACAAATTTGAATTTTCTCAAAACAATTTTATTCGACTAAGTATCTAATAAACAATAAACTGGCTCAGGAAAGAATACATAAAATATAAGCATAAGGTTAATATTCCAAAATTTTAATTTTAAAATTAGTAGTAAAGTTGTTTGCATGAAGTGTTCTCTGTGTTACTCTTCACACCCCACCAACTATGTGTGACGGAGGCTTCTCTTTTCACTGTAGGTAAAAAGGAACATATTTTACTGTAATAATGATAAGCCATACACAGACAGACCTAAAATAGTAACATACAAATAACTGACAACATACAAATAACTCATAAGCTTTAGTTCACAATCCAGTTTTCGTAAGGCCTAAAATGTAGTTTCATATTAAGACTATTTCAAAGCATTTTAGCAGCATGTTTCTATCTTTCTTTGTTTTTTTTTTCTACTTTTTTTTCTACTTTGATGTACGAAGATTTTTGTGAAATGTCATTCTTTTTCTTGTTGGGCTACTTCAGGAAGTGTCTCACTAACTGCCAGAGCGGAAACCACAGTGTGACTGTATGAGCGTGAGCACAGACCATTGCCTTTAAGTACAACAGCTGCTACATTTATACAGTAGACTGATAACCATTGGATATCCAAGAGTCCAACTATTAATCTACTTAAACAAGTAGATCAATATCTTACATTTAGTTAACTGTTAATCACAATGGTCTAAAATGACTAACTACAAGGCAAGTGAGTGGCAAAAGGGCATAGGTCTAAATATTTATAACACATATTTATAGAACTTGCACCTCAAAAGCAGGACAATACAGGATTGCCCAAACATACATGAATAAATCAATCTAAATACAACTTTCAGGATGTTAATGATGAGGGAAAACCCTTATAATATGGTAAAAAATATATATATATTTTTTGCATGATGTGTTACAAGGTTTAGGGCAAGTATATCAGTGAACTTTACAAGATTATTCTAGAAACTTACAAGAACTTTCCATTTGTGCGGGAACCATTTTGGAGCCTGGACTCAGACTCCTCTCGAGTTATTTTTTCATGAAACCAGGACATTCTCTCGTGGGCTTTTGTAGCAATGACTTTCTCTAACTGTGGTCGCTGACTGATGATGGCCTGTTCCAGTGCACCACCCTAAAACAGACACACACTTTAGACCTGAGTAATAATGACTATCCCATAATAATAATAATAATAATAATAATAATAATAATAATAATAATAATAATAATAATAATAATAATAATAATAATAATAATAATAATAATAATGATGATGATGATGATGCATTAGTCTTTCTGAGACACTCAAAGTCGTTTTACAATGATTTCAGTCTCTAACCACTTGACTCGATACGTTTTTTAAACTTTAACCAGATGTGGAATGATCATTAAATGGACCTGCAAATTCCATGTCTGCTTCACAAACTCTCGAATCAGTTTTTCTTTCAGGTCGTCGAATGCTCCGACTTTGGGCTGCATGTTCTTGGGGCGGTTGCAGGGTTTCTTGAGCAGGCACACGAGGCCATCACTCTCCTGGGAGTGGTAGTCAATCACGTCCTGGGGGCTTCTATGGCTTTTGCCCCCTGCAATAGCGTACGTTTCTCTGGGTTCTCTCTCGATGGTGTAATGGTAGCACCGTCCTCCATAGGCCACAGAGAGGGCAAACCCACCAAGAAAGTTTCTACTCTGTCGCAACAGGTAGAGCCCATTACCCAGGCCAGCCTGTCGAAGGTATTCCTCTGCCTCCTCTCTGGTGATGCTGCCATAGAAAAAAGGCAGTGTATTCACCACGTCAGCCATAGTGGATCCTGGCCCAGAACGAGTTTTCTACAATACAAGAGAACATCAATAATATTACATGAACAGTAAGGTATAGTGAACAGAATGTTTATTCAAATATACTGTGTAAACAGTGTGTGTGCGATGAAGTGACACTGAGAAATGAGAGTCTGCCAGTTTATAAGTGAAGTCAATTTGAAGACAACTATTTGATTGTCTTAACAAATTCCCTGTATGCATTACTTTTCTATTATTAATCATATTTTTGTGGAATCTGAATTGTCAAAAGCGCTTCTAGTTACTGGTGTTACAATAAATAAATATTGAGGAAATCTTAAGAAAATTAGCCAAGAAATCAGGCAGAGTCATGGACCTCCACTATTATAGTCGTCTAATCCTCAGGGTGTCACTTCAAACAAGTAAAAACAATATAAAATTTCATAATGGTCAGAAAAGAGACAACTCTTTCTACCTGAAATGTGTAGATCAACTCTGGAGTAAAGGCAAAGGACTTTGTGAATATAATGACTTAATTGACTAATTAATTTCAAAATCCACAGTGAAACTGAAGTGTAGTGAGTACTTTTTTTTATAAGTAATGGCACACCTTATTTGGTGAAAAACTGCTGCAGCAAAACACCCTCAAATACATTATCAAATGACACCCATTGGAGAAAAAAAATAAGTGTAAAAATAACTGTAAGTATGTGTGTGGCACTAATAATGGTCATTTTGGTGTCTTTTCAGAAGTTTGCTCAGAACACTAAAAAATGGCCAATTATTACATACTTTGTGAGTATTACGACTACAAAATTTATACAAAATGCATGAAAGGTTTAAAAACTGCAGTGTAACTGTAATTAGATAACACCAAATGTGTGTTTTTAAGTTTCTAAAGTTAAAAAGAAATCTGTATAAAAAAGTTTGAGAGCCCGTACAGGACAAGGAAAACTAAATATGGAGGCAGTAGCATCATGCTGTTAGGGTATTTCACTGCTGGTGAGACTGGTATACGCCAGAAAAGAGATCACAAAGAAAGAGCATTATGATTAAATATCGAGCACTCAAAACATCAGGCAGTCACAGCCTATTTTACAGACAATGATCCCTATATCACATCATATTTGTCATTTTTTGCAAATGCCTGCTAGAGAGATGTATGTTTTATAACTGTTCACCTTAAGAAAAACTGCTTTAAAAAATACTAACCAATTCAATATTTGAATTTGGGGAAAAGTAACAATATAAATATTTCTTGTTTTTGATCATTCTTATACTAACTAAATTTGAAATGTTTGTAATGTTTGATTATTTAGTATCTCAAACAATGCCTGCAATAATATTGTACAGACAAATTTATAACCTAGATAAAAATGAATTCAAATCAAAATTCCTCCCTAATAATGTGGTGTAAGTAAACAAATATGTTTTATGTTAGTTGCGCATGCGTTATAGATGTTTTTATAAACAAAGCACATTTAATCTAATTTATAAAAACAATACTGCCCATGCCCATGATCAAGACTTTCAAGATCAATCTGATAAAAACTATAATCTAGGACCCTTTTAGTAGCAATATTTTTAAAATATGTAACATCTAGAAAAATTTGTTTTAATTCTATACCAGCTACAGTTACTAAAAAAATACTTTCTCACCGTTTTGGTAGCAAATAGCAGCTCCTTTTTGGGCAAACTTCTATCGCCACATCTCCAGCAGAATGACCTTCAGTCAAACAGAGCACAAATATCATAAATGGTTCAGAGGTTTCCGGGCAAAGGCAGGCCTCAGACTGGTTTGCTCTGATCCACAGCAGTGTCTGCGCTTGTCCAAACTTCCTTAATTTACCAACTTCCTTGAGAATTTAAGTGTTAACTTCCCCATTTATGCTTAGCACTGACCAACACATTCGCAACGCACAGGAAATGACACGGAGTAGAATGATGCCATTTGTTAGACTGCTGTTACATTGGACGAAAACTCATTATCGTATCAAGAAGGTATCATGGGTTTTTTTTTTTAAATATTTTAATCTCAGGAGTAATGAAATGCCAGTTTATGAACATTCACTAACTGCAGCCATTAATTAATTAACTCTTAATGTAATATTGAAACTAGATTATTTGTAAATAATGCAATAATGAAACTATATGTTTTGATGAACCTTCTTTTTTATTCAGACAATATTTGCAGCATATAGAATTTAAGCCAATCTTTTCAGTGTGTTCTGTGCATTTGTGTTGCATTTCTTAGTACTTTGAGCAGTTAAAACATTTTGTGTCTCTCCACTTTCTTAGCCTTGGAACTGTTGAGCAATAGTGTGACATTTAAGGCATGTAAGCCTATGGTTTTAGTCAGTACACTTGATCTTGAAGGTGAAAACAGTAGGCCTCAGCATTCACATTTCATTGTATGTACATACAGTATATTGTTAACAAAGAGGATGTGAAGACAAATAGTATCTATTGGATGTTATAAATATTTTGTCACACATGCAGTTGGCTCACTCTATCCACCAAATAAGCACTTTTACTATCAGAGTGTCTCCACCTTGTGGAAAAAAATGTTTCTTACAAAACATTCACAAAATGCAGCTACACTACTTGTAATACTAGTACGTACTTGTAATATTGTAAACATTAGCTTAACTCTGCCAGACTCTGTGTGTGAAAAAGACCAAAACACGTCTTCACATTGCTCTACTGAAGCTTGGTTTTAGGTCCAGGCTTTTTTTTTTTCTCATTACTCTCAGTCTGTCTATGCCTGGCTACAAGCCCTTGATTAGTTATGGCTGGCTACTGCAGCTTGCTGAATGTTCCACAGTCTGGCATTAAACATAGCCTATGTATCTTGCATTTCTTTCATTATAGGGATTTTATTGCTCAAAAAGACATTGACAAACATTCTTCAGGAGAGCTGGGGCACCTCTTCACAATATTAACTTGTAACTTGGTCTCATGGCTCTTATAGATCAGTATAATGCAGTATAATGCCATACAGTGGAACATACTTGCAATAACATCTCCATAGAGACAAGCAGGTGGTGGACCAGAGAAGTTGCACCTTTAAATAGTGTAAAAAAAAAGGTTGTTAATATGTCATGTGTAGGACACTTGCAAAATCAATGCAATTTGTTTATAAAATGTACACATTCCTACACATTTGCCAAGACATTGGGCAATATCTGCCCTTGTGTGGACTAATTTTTATGAGACATTGGGGAATGCTTTTGCATTCAGTCCATCTTTATTCAGCAGTGCACGCGTCAATCATATATTACTCATATAATAACCATACTCAAATAGCTCGGCTGTAGTTTCTACACACGCCAAATAAAATTATGCTATCTGGAGGAAAATGCATGCAAAGTCATACTCACCTTGGATGGTGTCTTTTTGCATCGGTGTTCCAGTATCACAATCTAAACCCATTTAACCTCTTATTGGCATTCTCACATTGTCGAGTTTCATCCTTCAGTCAGGACCAACTAGCTCCTCTATAGAAGCCAGTAGACTCTCCTATCCTTTGGACGTGGTCGGGACGGCTGTTTGGTGATGTAGAAGAATGCGCGCTTCCGCCTCGAGCTGCAGGATTCTTGGACCACTTTCTATTGGCCTACACAATCTCTCAAGATCTTCATCCCACCAATAATATGCACACATAACAAATAATCTGCACTGGGTTTCTTGTAGTTTGTAGTTCGACAAGGCCTACCTCAAATCACATGCCACTGTGCAGGAACCAGATTGCCCAGTAGCCTACGCCTCATAAACAAGGTGAACTCCTAAGGTTCTTTCAAAAAACATAACACATTACAGGCTACATCATATCGGCGGGGTATTTTAAAGAAAGTGGTAACTCCTGCATTGGGGTATTGGTCAAGTCCATATAACAATTCTCTATTCACACATATTTTATCAGCGTGTTGAAGACGTGTGCTTATAGTTCTTCTGTCCTGCCAGACGGTGCAGGTGACCTAAAGATGCTGGAGTGGGTGAGTGGGTGAAGTGGATGAGTGGATGAAGTGGATGAGTGGATGGCTGGATGGCGGTGATGCGCTGCGCCGTGGTTACGTCACTGTGCGGGGTTTCCTGTTGAGTGAACCGACGGCGTCATGGCGGAGGCCGGGTGTCGGAGGAAGACACTGGAATGAAATGCCATCGTTCTACTTTCACAGTTCAGCGACGAGTATTATAACTTGTGAAAAAAGAAAGGGGAAGCGGACTACAGTTTTCTGAAGTTTGGGCGTGAACATTATTCTAGCAGTTCTCACCAGTGGGTAGTTTGTGGCTGCTCTCCCTTGGTGGGAGCTAGCAGCCTAACGTAGCTTGAGCTGGAACACCACGACTGATAAAAGAAGCACACCTGAAGTGAGAGGAAGACTACATAAATAACCACTTCACAAGTTTCTCAGGTAACATGAAACACAAGTTGCTGAAATTCAAGTAAAAGCTATTGTATTTATGATTTGGTTAGAAAGTAAAGCAGCGCTGTGTTGATTGGCGTAAAAGCCGCGAGAAGTGAGCGGCGAATGAAAACAAGATGGAAGAGGGTGAAGTTAGGTTAGCTCATATGGTTATGTGGGTGAAATTATGAGCACTGCGTAAGAAATCGCTGATCTGTGACCAATTGTCTTTACATGCATATACGTATTATCTCCACCCTGTGTTTCGAAAATGGAAAAACGAAACCAACCAATTACGTGTGCTTGGCTAAGATGAGCTAGCGCAAAGTTTTGGTATTTTGTTAGCCAGGGTGCTAGCCGCGTGCTCCACGTCGTTAGCCTGCGTTACTTTCCTTGACAACCATGTAAACGGCAGCTCATCTCAGCCCCATATGTGCTTTTTTCATTTATACTAGCTAACACTTTTCACAACTGATGCCTGGTTAGGATCAAAACAATTCAGTCTAGTCGCACAATACTTTATTGATGGTATTGATATTTGTCGGATATGTTTTCGCTAACAAAACATAAGGGCTAATGCAACTCAATACATGCCCCTCTGTCAACGTGCAGCGTTAGTCAATTTGTAAACATTTTTAATCTTAATGGTGAATATTTTATATTTTTTTTTACCTTTGTGCCAAGCAGTGTTTCATAGTCTAATTTAAACCGCTTAGTAAAGATGCTGTTTGCATCTCTTACACCTACCCCGCCAATAATAATACTCGCATCGCTCTTACCCTATGCTAGTTAGCTCGGAGCTAGCAGCTAGCACTGCTAATGCTCTATCTGAACGATGCATGTGCTGTGATCAAAATATTGAATGATTATTCTTTCCTAGCATAACATTTCGCACAGAGGTAACAATTGTTTTAATTTAAAATGATAAGTCGACATTGTCCTCTTTTGAATAAATATTACATCCACACGGGCCCGATAGGGCCTTATAGTTGAACAAACAAAACGAAGTTACCTTGTTAAGTTAGCCAGTTTTTCATAGCATCAAAACATCAACAGCTATCATAAAATCTCAACACATTTCTGCAACAGAGCCATAATAAAATCCCAGCATTTTACCTGCAACATCATGCAACAGATTTTTTGTGTTTTATAGTGTTTTTAGAAGTGTAATGTTATATTAAAAAAGCAAATTCTGTTTTTCTTAGCTTCATTGAAATGTTTTATAATATTTGTCTTGTGTCTTATTGTCTCTGTGTTGAAAAAGTTTAATCTTACAGATTTATGAGGTTAGAAGAAACTAACATGTATTTAAACTATGAAAGTCTAGTAGACAATGGATGCCCACCATAGTCTGTACTTTCTGTCTCAACGTTTTATCATAAATTTCAATCTACTGTCATAGGGTGTTTTTTAATGAGAACTGTACATTTTCCAGGTTAATTGCATAGACCTGGGGGGGGGGAGTCTAGACATCAGCATGGCTGGCCGCAGCGAGGATGAAAGTGTCAGCAATAGCAGTGGAGAATCAAGGTAAGTAAATCATATTTCTTGTAAAATCTGTATAAAGTTAATTTGAAAGGTGTATTTAGAGTTTTATTAGTGTTAGACTGGTTGTAACTTGACTACTAGGTTGATATGTGCAGTATTCTGGAACAGCTCTCACTGAAAGGCGAAGGCAGAACAACATTACTAGCTTATTGGCTATAGGCCTTAAATCTCCAGCAAAGGCTGATATTTTACTTGGCCCAACCAGCTGCCTAAAGATCCGTAAAGAATATACCCAAAGCTTCATTTGAACACTTAAACTCAAACAGGTTACTGTATAGGGGTGTGCAAAATAATCGTCATGACAATGCATCACGATACTAACTTTCACAATATACTGCATTGATTCTTGATGCCAAAAATCAATTTTTATGTTTGAACATCATTTTTTGTTTTAGAAAAAATCCTATGCACTTTTTTTGTTATTGGTTTGGTTTATTTGTTTTTGTTATTCAATAAATTCAGTTATGAATTGAGTTACTCAGAGTTATGTATCAATTGAAGACACTACCCAGATACACAGCCACTGATATTTAAGTTATCCTTTTTTTTGGTGCATTTTCACTGAAGTATGTCGAATATATTGCAATGCATCGCAATAATTCAAGTATCGTGATGCATTGTGATAGTATCGCATCGTGGCATATGAATCGTGATTCGAATTGAATCGTGACTTCTTTGCCAATACCCACCCCTATTACTGTATAAATGTGACTTCACTGCTTTCTTATCAATAACAATGTATACCATGGCATAATCTGACACATCTATCATTTCCTTATTTCTTTTATGTGAAAATTGACAGGTAAAGGCAATATGGTGTTGCTGAGAAACTGTTTCATTGGTTTAAGTCAAAATGTTTATCTTTCAATACAGCTAATGAGCATGTAAACATTAAACAAATCTACTTGCATACCTTGTCCTAGTCAGTTTTAAAATGATCCATAAATTCACATCTTTGTTTCTTTAGTAATTCAGATGATGAATCTGGCTCCGGGTCTGGATCAGGCTCCGGCTCCAGCTCAAGCTCCTCAAGCAGCAGCAGCCAATCAGGGAGCAGCGACTCAGGAAGTGGCTCGGACTCTGGCAGCCAGTCAGATTCTGATACAGAAAAAGCTAAAGAGAAGATTGAACCACCAAATAAGTCTAACATTGATGGAGCTGAGGTATACAAGTGTTTGTACATCTTGTACATGTGTGTGTGCGCTTAGAAAAGTACATTTAATGACGGACACATATAAACAGAAAAGTTCAGCTATGAAAAATTAAGTACTTTAAATTTTGTTGTAGTTCTGGAAATCCAATCCTAGTATCCTGGCAGTGCAGAGGTCTGCTATGCTCAGGAAACAGCAACAGCAGCAACAGCAGAGACAAAGCTCCTCAAACAGTGATGAGGTGTGTGTCAATCCAGTTAAAAAAAAATTAACGTATCTCTATTTTGTTTAATTGCTGATTTAAACAAAACTAAATCAAAACTTACAGGATTCATCTAGTAGCGATGATTCAGACTCATCTAGTGGATCTAAAACAAGAAGAAATTCTGGCTCCTCTGATTCTGAGTCTGGCTCTGGCAGTGGGTCTGGATCAGACTCCTCTGCAGAAGATAACAGTGATGAGACTGCATCAGATTATGAGCCCAGTCACAATACAAAAAGCAAGAAACCTCCATCAAAGTAAGTTCACAGATGTGTGTTTCATAATTTTGTCAACATTTGTGTCTATGTGACTCTTAAATTCATAGTTCTTTCTGCTTAAGCCTAATCTCCATCACTACGTTCTGTAATTTAAATTTTCCATGAAACAGTCTGTATTTTTGAGTGTCAACTGTCTTTTGTTTTAGGGCAAATTTTCGCAATGGGAAGAAAAGCGGCACTCACCGAAAGAAACCTCAAAAGTCTTCATCTTCTGAAGATGAAGAGGATAGCTACAAAAAGGCAATGTCAGCTGGGCTGCGCCGACAGGCCACTGTTAACATCAGCTACAAGGAAGACGAGGAGTTGAAGACGGACTCAGATGATTTGGTTGAAGTTCTAGGTGAGGATGTTCCGCAACCAGAAGAAGATGAATTTGAAACGCTGGAGAAAGTAATGGACTGTAGAATAGGACGGAAAGGAGGTAAGTGGGCATTTGGCTAATTTCTGGATTTTATTGGAAAAATCTTCTTCAACAAATTATGCTTTGTGTCTGTAACAGCCACAGGGAGCTCTACAACAGTATACACTGTAGAAGAAGAGGGAGATCCAAATTCAAATTTCAACCCAAACAAGGAGGCTGGTGACGTCCAATATTTGATCAAATGGAAAAACTGGGCTCATATCCACAATACCTGGGAAACGGAAGAGACACTTAAGATGCAAAATGTCAAGGGAATGAAGAAATTGGACAATTTTAAAAAGAAGGAACAAGAGAAAAAGAAATGGTATGCAAATATGGTGCTATAGTTCTAGCTGTATAGCTGATAATGACACATAATTTACAGAAATTAATGTGCCCGGTACCTGCGAACTGATAAAGAAAACTACACTCTTTGTCAGATTTATCTAAATCCATATTAGTTGTTTTAAGGATTGCCTTGAAAGGTTGGGACTGCCCAAAATTGATACACATTCCTGTTCATTGCAACCTACACTTTTCTCATTGCTGCACAATTAACTAGTACTTAACTGTTTTTCTTTTACAGTTCATTTGGCTGTTTTTATGATGACTTGTGTCTCTTTCCTACTTTTTTGTGTCAGGCTTAAGTCGGCATCACCTGAAGATATTGAGTATTTTAATTGCCAAGAAGAACTGATGGATGATCTGCACTCTCAGTATCAGCTAGTAGAACGCATCATAGGTGAGTTTTTATTTTAAAGTTTTTTTTAATGAATTATTTATTTATTTTAATCAATTATAAATTCTGTTGAACAGGACATTCAAATCAGAAATCAGCAGCAGGTTATCCAGACTACCTCTGCAAGTGGCAGGGTTTGCCCTACTCCGAATGTAGCTGGGAAGATGGTGCTCTTATTGGCAAAAAATTTCAGAAATGCATTGATGACTACATGAGCAGAAACCAATCAAAGACCATTCCCTCTAGAGACTGTAAGGTAAGAGTCATACATATACATTTTTTTAGATTTTCATTTTAAGTTGAATATACAGTATCCACACATAACTTTTCATTAAAAAAAAGAATAATGCATAACAAAAATCTTAAGTTGGACAGCTATAGACCAGTATATTACAAGATTTATCCCATTGCTCAGTCAGTCACAGCTTCCCGCTCAACACTCCCTAACATCCTCTCACTTGCTGCTTTTACTGTAATTTTCCATATTTTAAGTGTTGGAGTCTGTGGCTCTTTGCACAGCATCAAAGTGAGCCGGGTACACGCTCAGCTCAGAAAACCGGATTCATGAAAGTTTTTGTATTGAATACATTTACACCAGGCATATCCTATACTCCCTGTTGTTTGCGCATGGAACTCAATTATTTCAATCTTCAACGGTACAAATAACTCAAATATTTTATGTATAAAAGGTGCTGAAACTGAGGCCCAGATTTGTGCCCATGAAGAAACAACCATCCTACATTGGAGCAGCAGATGGACTGGAGCTACGTGACTACCAGCTGGATGGTTTGAACTGGATGGCACACTCTTGGTGCAAGTAAGGGAACCTTGGATTTTTAAAATAATTTGTTATTTATTTTTTTGATTTTGATGACTGCTCTGTGTTACTTTGTAGAGGCAACAGCTGCATTCTTGCGGATGAAATGGGTCTTGGAAAAACAATCCAGACCATCTGTTTTTTGAACTACTTGTTCCATGAGCACCAGCTCTATGGACCCTTCCTACTTGTGGTTCCTCTGTCCACCTTAACTTCCTGGCAGAGGGAAATCCAACTCTGGGCACCTCAGATGAATATTGTTGTCTATCTTGGAGACATCAGCAGTAGAAACATGGTATTATATCAGTAAAAGCAAAATCAGTAATGGTAAATTGTGTATGGCAATTTTTTGTTTGTTTGTTGTGTTTTACAGATCCGAACTCATGAGTGGATGCATGTTCATACCAAAAGATTAAAACTCAACATTCTTCTCACTACATATGAGATTCTTCTCAAAGATAAGGTCAGTTACAGGTATTAAATTGTATGAATGTTGTAAACCTGCATGTTAATGCTTTTTTCATCTTTTGGGGCATTTTAGTCATTTCTAGGAAGTGTTCCCTGGGCTTTTATTGGAGTTGATGAGGCTCATCGTCTGAAGAATGACGATTCCCTTCTTTATAAAACCATGATTGACTTCAAGTCCAACCACAGGCTTCTGATCACAGGAACCCCCTTGCAGAACTCCCTGAAAGAACTCTGGTCCCTACTGCATTTCATCATGCCAGAAAAGTAAGTCACATCAATTATTGCTATCAAAAAGGAAGAACTCACAAATGGTTATTGATCATTTGCATCATTTGTATAGATTTCACTCCTGGGAGAGGTTTGAAGAGGAACATGGAAAAGGAAGAGATTCAGGATACACTAGTCTGCACAAGGAGCTGGAGCCATTTTTACTGCGCAGAGTCAAGAAAGATGTGGAGAAGTCTCTTCCCGCTAAAGTTGAACAGATTCTTCGTGTGGAGATGAGTGCAATACAAAAGCAGTATTATAAGTGAGCCCTTACTCTTCTGTTTCTGTACTGTAAAATATTTAGTCACTTTTTAGTAACTTTTTTACGTTTACATCCTTTTCCTTTTTATTATAGGTGGATTTTGACCAGAAATTATAAGGCTTTAAGTAAAGGGACAAAGGGCAGCACATCGGGCTTTCTGAACATTATGATGGAGCTTAAGAAGTGTTGCAATCATTGTTATCTTATCAAGCCTCCGGAGGATGAATTCATCAACAGAGCTGAAGCTTTACAGGTTTGTTAACCTATTGCTGTAATTTGATGCAAATCAATGACTACTGTCACAACTATCACCTAGTTCTTTATGGTTCAAAATTGAATCAATCTTCTCGTGTTGTTCTTTCGTAGCATCTTATTCGTAGTAGTGGAAAATTGGTTCTTCTGGATAAGCTATTGGTGCGACTAAAGGAGAGAGGCCACAGAGTCCTTATATTCTCTCAGATGGTACGGATGCTGGACATTTTGGCTGACTATTTGCGCAGTCGTCAGTTTCTGTTTCAGGTAATTTAAGACTATTTACCTTATTCCCGGAAGTTGCTGTCAGTGCCTCCATTATGATTTGGGTTGTATTATTTTGTAATGGGCTGCCGTTCTTGACAGTAAATAAGTTCAGTACGGAATATAAAGCCGTTTTACAAAATTCAAGATTGTTTATTTGTCATATGCAGGATCAACACAAGGTCAACAATGCAGTGAAATGCTTGGGTCAGAAGAACCCGTTGACTCGCTAAGATAGTTGAGAAGTACTAATAGCATGCAATAAAAATACAAGTGAAAAAAGTAAACAATATAATAAAAAATATGTAATAAAATACAAAGGTACAGGTAGGATTAAATAAGGTGTAAGTGGGTGGTAATACTGCTCAAAAGAATGTAGTAGTAGTGGTAGTAGTAGTAGTAGTGGTAGTGGTAGTAGTGGTAGTGGTAGTAGTAGTAGTAGTAGTAGTAGTAGTAGTAGTAGTAGTAGTAGTAGTAGTAGTAGTAGTAGTAGTAGTAGTAGTGGTAGTAGTAGTAGTAGTGGTAGTGGTAGTAGTGGTAGTGGTAGTAGTATAGATTGCACGTGGGTTATGAAGCAGGTTAGTGACATACATGATACATTCATATAGAGCAACACTAAACATTACAAAAAGTAGTTTAGTGCAGTATTATTGAGAGTTCAATATTATTTAGGGCATTATCCAGATGTGTGAACAATCCCTCAGTCGTCCAGGTAGAATCCATAGTAAAAGGAGAAATTCAGTTTGTCAACTGGACAAAGTTTATTTGGTTATTTGAAAATTTAACGTTTTACACAAATGAACCGATTTTATGCCATATTTAAGATCCAAAACATTTCACAAATTTTCCAGTTAACTGGAAGTGCCACCACAAAAAAGTGCGATTTAGGAGTATTTAGAGACAAATTGGGCAGGGTAGAATAAGGTGGCTACACAGATACTTCTTCCTGATAATGATTTATCGATTGTTTTTTTTTATTGTATGATATTTCAGCGACTAGATGGCTCCATCAAAGGAGAGATGAGGAAACAAGCCTTGGACCACTTCAATGCTGAAGGCTCTGAAGTAAGTTTACACCCATTATGAAAAATATGGTATGTAACATTGCAGTAAAGGGAATTTTATGTCATTTGCAGGATTTCTGTTTCCTCTTATCGACTCGTGCTGGAGGTCTTGGTATTAACCTGGCCTCTGCTGATACTGTTGTCATCTTTGATTCTGACTGGAACCCTCAGAATGACCTCCAAGCCCAGGCACGAGCCCACAGGATTGGTCAGAAAAGACAGGTGTGAAATAGTATTTATATTTATGAATTACAATCTTTTTGTTGGTGTATTGCTTACTTTCTAAGCCCACAAGAAAGGCATGATTTAATAGATAGATTTAGTAGTCAAACAATCAACTTTCATCTACTAAATTGTATTATTTGATCTGGCTTTTTAACAGGTTAACATCTATAGACTAGTTACAAAGGGCTCTGTAGAGGAGGAGATTATAGAAAGGGCAAAGAAGAAAATGGTGCTAGACCACCTCGTTATTCAAAGAATGGACACTACAGGAAAGACGGTGCTGCACACTGGCTCTGCCCCCTCCAGGTTTGTATCAACTACTTGTGCCTGAAACATTTCCATTGTCCCACTGACACTACTGCAGTGAACTTACGGTGTTCAAATGCTTTGATAGTTCAACCCCTTTCAACAAGGAGGAACTGTCTGCAATCCTAAAATTTGGTGCTGAGGAACTTTTCAAAGAGCCTGAAGGAGAGGAACAGGAACCGCAGGTGTGTGCTTGTATTAATTTATAAATCATTATTGTATATTTAAATATGTAACGAATCACTGATATTTTATCTTTTAGGAAATGGACATTGATGAAATTCTCAAGAGGGCTGAGACGAGAGAAAATGACCCTGGGCCCTCAACTGTTGGTGAAGAGTTATTGTCACAGTTCAAGGTATAAAATTCTATCAAAGCCACATAAACATTGTTTTCTATTACATAGACATAAACAGCTGACTGCATTTCACAATTAAAGGTTGCCAACTTCTCTATGATGGACGATGAGGAGCTAGACATCGACTCTGAGCGGAGCCAGCGCAGTTGGGATGACATTATCCCGGAGGAGCAGAGGAGGAGGATGGAGGAAGAGGAAAGACAGAAGGAGCTGGAGGAGATTTATATGTTGCCACGAATGAGAAACTGTGCCAAACAGGTGAGTAAAATGAAAGGAATACATCTCAATTTTTGTTTTGATTAAATGTTATGGTGTGTGTTCACAGATAAGCTTTAGCGCTAATATGGGTCGAAGCAGGAACAGAAGGTATTCTGGGTCAGAGAGTGACTCCAACTCAGATCGAAAGAGGCCAAAGAAGCGAGGTCGTCCTCGAACCATTCCACGTGAAAATATAAAAGG
Source organism: Paratrypauchen microcephalus (assembly GCA_036785185.1). Classification (NCBI taxonomy): domain Eukaryota; kingdom Metazoa; phylum Chordata; class Actinopteri; order Gobiiformes; family Gobiidae; genus Paratrypauchen; species Paratrypauchen microcephalus. The sequence continues at coordinate 13,962,755 of JAVJIX010000004.1, read as the reverse complement.
CTTCACAGATGCTGAGATCAGGAGGTGCTTTTATTGAACTTATTTGTTAATAACTAAATAAGCTTAATTATAAACAATGATTCTAACTAAAATATCTATTTGGCTTCAGATTTGTAAAGAGTTACAAGAAATTTGGTGGACCACTTGAACGGTAAAATAAATGACTCTTAAGTCTTTTGAATATTCTGATACAGGGTCTGCCACCTGATTGTGAGATTCACTGTAAGAAAGGATGTTGTCAAGGAAAGCATTGGCTATTACAACATGTGTAATTGAATAAATGCAGAATGCCATTCTCTGAAATATTCCAGACAAAACATTAACCTCTCCAATCAAGTGGCCTACCCTTCACCTGAAAATGTACCCAGTATACCTTTAACTTAATTATCAGTACCCCTTCATCATCATTTTTTTTTTTTTTTTTTAAGATTGGATGCTATAGCTCGAGACGCTGAACTTGTGGATAAATCAGAACATGACTTAAAACGCTTGGCTGAGACAGTTCACAATGGCTGTCTGCGAACACTACGAGAAAACCCATGTGGACCAGAAAAAAATTCTGGTGAGAGACAGACGAAACTTACAAATGAAGAGTACATTGTTTTATATCACTTCAATCAGAATCACTTAAGGAAATGCTTGCTGTAAATGTTTAAAATAAATGCATAATTTTACAGTGTAAAGTTACAACTCAAATTGTTTGACAGGTGGCAGAAGAGGAAAGGTGAAAGGCCCTACATTCAGGATATCTGGTGTCCAGGTTAATGCTAAACTTGTTATATCCCATGAAGAAGAGCTGGCTCCACTCCACAAGGCCATTCCAGCTGATCCAGAGGAGAGGAAGAAGTAAGTCATTTATTTATGTTATTATGCTTCACAAAACCTAAAACCTGTTGATTAAAATGTGTCTTTATGTTCTGATAGATATATAATTCCATGCCACTCAAAGGCTGCACACTTCGACATTGAGTGGGGTAAAGAAGATGATTCTAGTCTCCTCATTGGTATCTATGAGTATGGATATGGAAGTTGGGAGATGATTAAGATGGACCCTGACTTGAATCTCACCCACAAGGTAACCAATGAAGTACATTTTTTAACTGACATCAGTATATTGTGTAAGTAATGGATAGTTAACTACACTGCATTGTATATAATTACTCTTCACACTCTTTCACAACAACTTTACAACAATGATAACAATAATTTAGGTAGTGGATAATGTTTCTTCTTTCTGAGCTACTGCTGGTATTGGTACTGTTAAAATATGTGCTTACATCCCAATTAACATCCATTTTTTGCTCAGCTCTTACCAGACGACCCTGACAAGAAACCTCAAGCTAAACAGTTACAGACCCGAGCAGACTACCTCATAAAGTTACTAAGTAAAGACCTGGCCAAAAAGGAAGCTCAAAAATCACAATCATCTGTAAGGCTGTTATAATATTTTAGCTATGATGAATGGTTATAATTTTCTAGTGGCTGATTTAAAAAAAAAAAAAAATTTCCCCCTTTTCTCTTCTTTTTGAAGGCCAATTCACGCAAAAGAAAACCCCGAAACAAAAAAAACAAAACAGTTAAGCCTGACAAATCAGAAGAAGTAAAGAGTCCATCTTCAGACCCTCCTTCAGATAAGATGTCAGACGATGAGGAAGATATCGAAGAGGAAAAGGCATGTTTTTTTTAAGACAAATGTTTTTGTTGTATAGTTGATTTGAGGATTATTGTGAGATCTTAATTTTCCACAGGAGGTTGTTCCGGTGAAATCCCAAAGCCGGCGGGGCCGAGCTGAGCGGGTAGTGAAAAAAGAGGAGGATGAGGATGAAGAAGAGGAGGAAGATGAGCAGGAGGAAGAGGAAGATAATTCTTCTTCAGGAGAGAAAGAAATCAAAGACAAGGAAATCAAGAAAGAAATCAAAAAAGAGAAAAGGGATGACAGCTGGGACACAAAAGAAAAGGAGCAGAGGGAAAAGAAGGACACAAAGCCCCCAGAGCCTGCTCACAAACAAGAAGAGCTTGTTGAAAAGGTACAGTAGTTACATACTTTACATACTTTCTAAAAGGCAATCTTATGTTATATTGTTTCTTTTCTGTTGAAATTAGAATGAATTAAAAAATGAGACCAGAGAGCGGGCAAAGAAGCTATCTGACACACCGCTCCACATAACCGCGTGTGGTGAACCTGTGCCGGTGTTTGAGGAATCTGAGGAGCTGGACCAGAAGACCTTTAGTGTGGTAAGATTCTAATAGCACACTCATTAGGGGCTTGCAATAGGGGCTTAAAGATGGGTGCCTGTTTCAGTGTAAAGAGAGAATGCGCCCAGTGAAAGCCGCTCTGAAGCAGCTGGACCGACCAGAGAAAGGACTGTCGGAGCGTGAGCAGCTTGAACACACACGCCAGTGTCTCATCAAAATCGGAGACCACATCACAGAGTGTCTGAAGGAGTACTCCAACCCTGACCTCATTAAACAGTGGAGAAAGTAAGTACAGTGCCTTGCAAAAGTATGAGCCCCCCTTGAACTTTTTGATCTTTTGCCACATGTCAGGCTTCAAACCTAAAGATATAAAATTGGAATTATTTGTGAAGAATCAATACCAAGTGCGACACAATCGTGAAGTGGAATAAAGTGTATTTGATGTTTTAAACTTAAAATGTCTATCAGTCATGTCTTGACGAGAAAAAAGTGGCTTTCCCTCTCCAGGTGGGTGGAGAGTCCCTGCCTCAGGTGGAGGAGTTCAAGTATCTTGGGGTCTTGTTCACGAGTGAGCGGAGGATGGAGCGGGAGATTGACAGGCGGATCGGTGCAGCTTCTGCAATGATGCGGTCACTGTACCGGACCGTTGTGGTGAAGAGGGAGCTGAGCTGAAAGGCAAAGCTCTCGATTTACTAGTCAATCTACTTCCTACCCTCACCTATGGTCATGAGCTTTAGGTAATGACCGAAAGGACAAGATCGCGGATACAAGCGGCCGAAATGAGTTTGCTCCACAGGGTGGCTGGGCGCACCCTTAGAAATAGGGTGAGGAGCTCAGTCACACGGGAGGAGCTTGGAGTAGAGCCACTGCTTCTCCATGTCGAGAGGAGCCAGCTGAGGTGGCTCGGGCAGGAGGAGGCCCAGGGGAAGACCCAGGACACGCTGGAGGGACTGTGTCTCCCGGGAACTCCTTGGGGTCCCCCCGGAGTTGCTGAAGGAAGTCTGGGAGTCCCTGCTTAGACTGTTGTTCCAGCCCCGGATAAGCGGAAGAAAATGGATGGATGTCTTGTCAGTTTTGCACATCTAGAGACTGAAATTTTTGCCCATTCTTCCTTGCAAAACAGCTCGAGCTCCGTAAGGTTGGATGAAGTTTGAACAGCAGTTTTCAGATCTTTCCACAGATTCTCAGTTGGATTCAGGTCTGAACTTTGACTTGGCCATTCTAACAACTGGATATGTTTAGTGTTGAACAATTCCATTGTAGATTTTGCTTTATGTTTAGGGTAATTTTCTTGTTGGAAGGTAAACCTCCGTCCCAGTCTCAGGTCTTTTGCAGACTCCAACAGGTTTCCTTCCAAAATTGCCCAATATTTGGCTCCATCCATCTTCCCATCAACTTTAAATATCTTCCCTGTCCCTGCTGAAGAAAAGCAGCCCCAGACCATGATGCTGCCACCACCTTGTTTGACAGTGGTGTGTTCAGGGTGATGTGCAGTGTTACTTTATTGTTGCAAAACTGTTATACGTTTTGCATTTAGCCCAAAAAGTTCAATTTTGGTCTCCTCTGACTTAAAACAGGACTTTTTATGATTTTCTTTGAGAAATGGCTTTCTTCTTGATGCTCTTCCATAGGCCAAGGCCAGATTTGTGCAGCGTGTGACTAATAGACAGAAGACATCCTTTATTTATCCCCGTAGGGAAATTATTTCTATGCATTTGACCCATCCTTCAGGAGCAGTGGGCAGCTCATCTTTCAGGCGCCCGGGGACCCATCTCCATGATCTTATTGGTAGGCTTTGTCAGGACCTAAGCTGGAGGATTTTACGTGCAGCATGCTTTGGGTTGATGGGGGGAAACCGGAGTGCTTGGAGGAAACCCATCCAGACACGGGGAGAACATGCAAACTCCACACAGAAAGGCCCCGGCGACCCAGGGATCGAACCCGGAACCTTCTTGCTGTGCGTGAGTGCTAGCCAGTCAGCCACCGTGCCACCAATAATAGTTGTCCTATGGACAGATTCCCCCACCTTGGCTGTGGATCTCTGCAGTTCATCCAGAGTGATCATGGGCCTCTCTGCATCTCTGGTCAGTGCTCTCCTTGTTTAGGCTGAAAGTTTAGAGGGACGGCCGGGTCTTGGTGGTCTGATACTCTCTCAATTTCAATATGATTGATTGAACAGTGCTTTGCGAGATGTTTAAAGCTTGTGAATTCTTTTTATATTCTAATCCTTCTTTAAACTTCTCTACTTGCCTGGTGTGTTCCTTGGTCTTCATTATGCTGTTTGCTCTCAGATATTCTTTTAACAGACCTCTGAGACCAGGTGCATTTATACTGAGACTGAATACACACAGGAGGACTCTTTTTATCAGTCATTTAGGTCAACATTGGATCATTTAGAAATCATCAGGGAACTTCTGGAGTCAGTTGCCTGCACTGAGAGAAAAGGGGGTGAATAATTTTGCACGCTGTGCTTTTCAGTTTTGTTTTTGTTTTTTTTTTGTTTTTTTAACTGAACTGCAAAAAAAAGTTTAAAATATTTTATAAATTTCGTTCCACTTCATAATTGTGTCCCACTGGGGGGTGATTCTTCACAAAAAATTTTATATCCTTCTCTTTGAAGCCTGAAATGTGGCAAAAGGTCAAAAAGTTCAATGGGGGCTAATACTTTCGCAAGGCACTGTACATGTTTGAGCATAATGTAGTAATACTTAAATTACTAAACAATCAATATGTTCTCTTTCTAGGAACCTGTGGATATTTGTTTCTAAATTCACGGAGTTTGATGCAAGGAAACTGCATAAACTTTACAAGCATGCCATCAAAAAAAGACAAGAAAACGCACAGGTAGAAAAAATTCACAGCTTTACAATCTAAAGTTTACGTTTTGCATTGCTCCCTCCTATTAATCATAAGTGTGTCTTATACAGGCAATGGAGCAAAACACTAGAGGTTCAAACACACACTCAAGTTACAAACATGCAGGTACAACAAATCAACCTAAGTATTGTGGTATTTTAGTTATTAGTAAAATATATATAAATATAGTAAAACATGAACTCTTTGTTCCTTAGACATTGAAAGGCTGAAGGACAATTCTCACCATGACGACAGTAGTCGGGACAGCTATAGCTCGGACAGAAATGCTTCTTCTGGACGGTATGATAGCAACAAGGAGAAGCAAAGTTCAGAGCCCCATCGAAAGTCATCAGGGGAGTCTAGAAAAAGACCCTATTCATCCTTCAGCAACGGCAAAGACCACAGAGACAGAGACCACTACAGACCAGACAGCAGGGACCGGGACAGGCAGGACAGGTAATACTCCTTGCTCCCTTAACCCTGACACTGGAGACTTTAAACACAGTTGTGTGTTTCATGTGGTATGTTGTATTGTGTATAGGTATTACAGTGACAGTAAACACAGGAAGCTGGATGACTACCGTTCAAGAGACCATCGACTGGACATGAAAGATCATTCCCATCTGGACCACCGCTCGTACCGATACCACTCAGAGCGGCCGTCAGAGCGGGCTTCAGCCAGCGGGCCGCGCTCCCCACGGGACCAGCGCTCACCCTACGACTCTCGCTCGCCACTGGGACACCGCTCACCTTTTGATTATTCGTCAGACCACAAAAGCACACCAGAACAGATCTGGAGCAGCCGCAAAACATAACACAAACTTCAAAGGCCTGCTTATAGCAGCCATAGACTCATCTACACAGTAATGCCTTATAGGGACTGTACTCAGACCAGCAGCTGGAACAGGTGAAGCACTGTGCATCAGTCACATCTCGGGCTGTTCTTACCGAAGATGGATCATGAGCCGTGGGTGAGACCAGGCAGCAGACACAAATCAAAGCATATTTTTGTATTTAAGAATTTAAGCTGCAGTGCTGTGTGGACTTAGCAGCACACAGCACAAGTTTAGTTATTTTTTATAATGTTTTTACTTTTGGAAATGGACATTGATGACCCTGAGTGCTGCCTCATGTTCACACCGTGACACTGGATCCTGTATTTGACTGTTCTGTGTATTTGTCTGTCCCTGTTCCTTCTTATCATGCCTAATGTGGTGATCTACCTTTTTATTTAACTGTTAAAGCAGTAAGAAGTCCATAGTCCCACCAGTCATGTCACAGGTCAATAGAAACCTGTCTGGTTGAATCCAGTCTGGGCTCAGGCTCACCACCTGAAGTACCTCATTTTCAAGCATTTCTCATCTGTATCAGGTTTTTCAGTTCCCATCATGCGTGAATTATTTAACATATCTTAGCTGTAAAAAATAATTTGGGTTTGTTATTTTTCATGTAAGCAACTTGTATCATGTTTTTCTTTACAGTAATAATGTTTGTAAATTTTTGTAAAATAGTAAATCAGTGATCTTTTTCCTCAGGCTTTTTTGGATTTATTATGACTCGACCTTTCCCCATCAACTCAGGCTTTTTGTCATTCGAGTGAGTATCTGTACAGTAGTTTCATAATGCTTTCAGAATGTAACTTGGTAAAGGGAAAGTTTAACATTCACTTTTATTGATTAGTTATTAGTATAATTTTGTCTGATTATGTAGAAATAATTTGGTTTAAAGAGATCTTTCACCTAGAAACACCTAGTAGATGGAGTAAAACTTTATACTTTTTTTTATTTTTAATTTCTGAGTAGGCAATAATGTCGATGTTCTATGCAGCCAAGTATTTTTGTAGTGAACCACCAACTGAATGAAGTCACTGTTCCGGTTCACTCGGTTGTACATAAAGTTCTTCTATATTTCAAACTGAATTTACACTGAAAGTGCATGAATTTTTATGAATTGTTTTATATAGTTGTTTATGAAGCCATTAAAATGATCACTGTACTCACTCAAACCACAGCATTTTTTGTGTCTGATGTATTGAAGGTTAGGGTAGAATACCTGTATTAAAATACACTCAGAAAGATGCTAGTAAGAAGTGAGAAGGTTTACAATTCTACCAAAGGCAATCTTTTTGTCCAAGTTGTCTCTTGGTAGGCAGTTTGAATATTGATTTGTCCTGTCTTAAGCTGGTGACCTTCCCAATTAAATTATAATATTATACAAACATTAACATTCTCTTAATACAGCTTTAAATAATGGTTCAAATGACCACTTGTGCAACCTTTTTATTTACTAGAGTCTGCACCAGGCAACACAAGACATACTTGAAATCTGTCTTGAAAGGCATCATTAAATAAATCAAGGAAATGGCTTATCTTTACACATGAGAGTAACAGTTACTTTAGGTTAAGAAGATGAAATGTCTTTAACCCTAGAGAACCCCCGGGGTCAAATTTGCCCACTGTTGATTGCTGCTCCCCAAAATTAACTAACATTTAAAAAAAGTCAAATTTAACCTCAAAAGCCCATAGTGCCACTTCTGACCCCTTCATAAAGACACCTAGTGGATGAAAATTGAACTGACAGGAGCCAGAGTGGAAGGGACACGATGGCTGACCACATGCTGTTTTTTGAGCTGAAAAACTACCCAAACAAAATCATCATCTCAGCAAACCAGCGCTAGGTAAGTGTGTATTTGTTGTTAATTTCTTTAGAATGAGCCTGCAGAATGCCTAGAAGTACTTTTTATGTTCTTTATGGATAAATTAGTGACTCTGAGCTAGTTCAAAAAACGATGGGCCAAAAATGACACTCCGGGTATATGGGTGAAAAAATTAGTGACTTCATAGATGGAGAATGGTGACAGTTCTGTATTTGGCTAAAGCCTTGAAATACACTCAACAAAACGCAACACTTGTTTTTGCTCCCATTTTTCATGAGATGGACTTAAAGATCCATTTCTCTTACCATTTCTCTCAAACATTGTTCACAAATCTGTCTAAATGTGTGATAGTGAGCACTTCTGCTTTGCTGAGATAATCCATTCCACCTCACAGGTGTGCCACATCAAGATGCTGATCTGACATCATGATTAGTGCACAGGTGTACCTTAGACTGCCCACAATAAAAGGCCACCCTGAAATGTGCATTTTTTTAAATTTATTTTTTGCTTTATTATGGGTCTGGGGACTCAGAACCAGTCAGTATCTGGTGTGACCACCATTTGCCTCATGCAGTGCAACACATCTTCTTCGCATAGAGTTTATCAGATTGTCAATTGTGGCCTGTGGAATGTTGGTCCACTCCTCTTCAATGGCTGTGCGAAGTTGCTGGATATTAGTGGGAGCTGGTACACGCTGTCGTATACGCCGGTCAAGCACATCCCAAACATGCTCAATGGGTGACATGTGCGGTGAGTATGCTGGCCATGCAAAAACTGGGACATTTTCAGCTTCCAAGAATTGTGTACAGATCCTTGCAACATGGGGCCGTGCATTATCTTGCTGAAACATGAGGTGATGTTCATGGATGTATGGCACAACAATGGGCCTCAGGATCTCATCACGGTATCTCTGTGCATTCAAAATGCCATCAATAAAATGCACCCGTGTTCTTCGTCCATAACAGATGCCTGCCCATACCATAACCTCACCACCACCATGGGCCACTCGATCCACAACATTGACATCAGCAAAGCGCTCACCCACATGACGCCACAGACGCTGTCTGCCATCTGCCCTGAACAATGTAAACCGAGATTCATCCGTGAAGAGAACACCTCTCCAACGTGCCAGATGCCATCGAATGTGAGCATTTGCCCACTCAAGTCGGTTACGGCGACGATCTGGAGTCAGGTTAAGACCCCGATGAGGACGACGAGCATGCAGTTGAGCTTCCCTGAGACGGTCTCTGACAGTTTGTACAGAAATTGTTTGGTTATGCAAACCAGTTGTTTCAGCAGCTGTCCGAGTGGCTGGTCTCAGACGATCTTGGAGGTGAACCTGCTGGATGTGGAGGTCCTGGGCTGGTGTGGTTACACGTGGTCTGCGGTTGTGAGGCCGGTTGGATGTACTGCCATATTCTCTGAAACGCCTTTGGAGACGGCTTATGGTGGAGAAATGAACATTCAATTCACGAGCAACAGATCTGGTTGCCATTCCTGCTGTCAGCATGCCAATTGCACGCTCCCTCAATGCTTGTGACATCTGTGGCATTTTGCTGTGAGACAAAACTGCACATTTCAGAGTGCCCTTTTATTGTGGGCAGTATAAGGTACACCTGTGCACTAATCATGATGTCAGATCAGCATCTTGATGTGGCACACCTGTGAGGTGGGATGGATTATCTCAGCAAAGCAGAAGTGCTCACTATCACACATTTAGACAGATTTGTGAACAATGTTTGAGAGAAATGGTAATTTTGTGTATCTGGAATGAATTTTAGATCTTTAAGTCCATCTCATGAAAAATGGGAGCAAAAACAAAAGTGTTGTGTTTATATTTTTGTTGAGTGTAAATTCATTTGTAGATTATAATGTAACAATTAAAAAAAGTATGATAATATATATATAAATAGAGTATATATAAATATATTGTCAACTGTATATAGAAACCTATAGCCATGCATGTAAATACATTACTATATAAAGGGGTCTATATTCTATTGATTTATTTCATTCAATATATTAGTAAATATGACCTAATATTTACTAATATATCCACAGACACTTGGTATTGAATGAAATAAATCAATAGAATATAGACCCCTTTATATAGTAATGTATTTACATGCATGGCTATAGTTATTGTGATTCTTTGAAATGATACGCCTAAAGCCCAATAGGTCAGATTTGACCCAAATCCTAAATTAGGGAATAAAGGGTTAAAATTGAAAAAGTTGATATTTTGGTGATCAGTGAACCTATAGCAGTCATTTAATGTATAGTTCATAATTTTCCAAAGAAAAAAGGGTTCTTGGGTTCTCTAGGGTTGAAAAGAATTCCAAGGCAACATATTTAGCATAAAGGGTCCGCTTCAGAGACATCGGGAAACAAGCTGCTTAGGTGCTCTTTTTCTCTTCGAAGATGAGGTTGGCTGTAGCTTTTTTAGCTGGTGACAGAAATAAATTATATTGTGGATTAGAACAAAAACAAATGTAACGATTGGCCTTTAAATGTGATTACAAACAATTCACCTTCATCTTTAATCTTCCCAGCAGCGTCTGAGGCCTTGTCTTTCAAATTCTGGACCACATCGTCAATTTTGGCCTCATTCTTGAGGAAAAATGGTCGAATGATGCGGTTGTAAATGAGGGCAGCACCATTTGAAGAGCTTGGAGCCATGCACCACACTAAGAAGGCACACTGAGGATAGAAATATTTCATCATTTATTTACATGTGTTTTGAGAGTTTTTAAGAAGCCTGTGAAGCACATCAGTGTAAGGCATTATTATTATGATCTATTATTTATTATTAAAATCAATGCTACTAACTGCTCTGTCTACACTTCTAAACATTTCTAGTGATCCTCCTATATGCCAGTGTCAACACTTTGGATATTCTTTGTCAACAGTTTTCTGCTCCACCTGCCTTGTGTTGAAAGGATGTTTGCAATACACATGAGTTTAACCAGTGAGGGTGACAAATGCATAGAAAAAGGCAGTATATATAGCTATCTGTGAGAAATTTATTACAGAATATCAACTACCTTCCCAATATAGTAGAAGGGGAACCAGGAGAGAAAGATATCTGCAAAGAACTCGGCCACGCTGAACACTCCGTACACCACCCAGTAAATCAGCCACTGAGTGTCGTCCTCCTTGGTGGCACTTTCAATGGCTTTGATCCTGTGGAGACATTTGAAGAACTGTTTCCAGATTGTTCAACAAAACATCACAAGATATACATTGATTTTAGTCGGTGAACTTGAAATGCAAAACTGTAATAATCGCATCTGTAATAAAACAACATTTATACATAACTAGAAATCATATAATTTTAAGTAAATGTATACATTTTGTTTTCACTTTGAATTGCAGTTGAAAGAGACAAGCTTTTGACTGATACACACAAAACAGAAAGAAATATGGATCTCACTGGACATTCAACTCTTCATATATTCAGTCAGTGTATTCAGTTGCAGAGTTTTATAATTGCCTTAAGCTCATGAAAAAATACCCTTACATGACATGTCACAGTGCTATGCTTTACAAATAAATGAAATGATTAAGAACAAATAAATAAAATCAATTTTTGCTCTAGTAAACCAAAACAAGATTTAAAGAAATCTAAGATTAAAAGAGGAAAAACTGAAGCTATATTTTCATTTGCAATAAAACTGACAGAGGCTGATCTGCATCTGATAATTTAAAAGTTCTGTTATTACAAAAGCATTCTCAGTGCAAGTGTTTCCGGGAGGTTGGGATGCTCCATGTGTTGAAGATGACCGACCTCAGCAGCGACTGGTCATTAGAGGATCTGTTGGTGCAGCTCAATGATCTGCCACAAAACTGAAAGTTTGGACACGTACCCTCACAAGGTGTGATATACTTCTGGAGTTTGCAGAACCAGAACCAGGTGTGGTACATAGATAATGTAATGAAAGCCAGATTTGATCACAAACTTGAAATATTTTGTTTTTCTTTGACCATAAATCTGGACTGTATATTTACTACACTCTTTGAAGACTTTCAAGAAATAGCCCTCTGCAATCATGTAAGAAATCCCTGCATAACCCCCTGAAGGGACCCCCCCCCAGGCAAAATCTACGCTACAGCATTTTTCTTGGTCGAGCCATTTCTATTGGCATGTGTTTTATTCTGAAATGACAGTTTTATTATGAACTATTTGCTTTCCTTAGTAGTTTTGAGCCCCACCTTGTTCATTAGATACATGTGCTACAGTTGCAACCTCAGTGACTCAAGTTAATGACTTAGCTTAGCAGTCTGATAACGCCATGGCTGATCATTATTGTGCAATATCACCAAGGCAAATACATGCTTCTCAAAGCACAAACTGCCAGTGACAGATTAATATAACTATATATTAATGCACTGTTAATGGGGAAATACACTGATAGAGATTTATACATGATCACTATATGAATATTTTAAAATCTAACATTATTATTAATGCATATAGGAAATAAAGAAGTCTACTATTTCCTTAATTATCCTAATACACCACCTCAAGCCATTGAAGTCTATTTGCTCAGGACAAAATTACTCTTCAATAAGCTACAAACTGCACTAGTAATATTTGGTACCAATGAAAGTTTTATTTAATGATGTCACAAGAGCCTGTCAGTGGTCTGTATATTTCAGTGTACAGTCTCCACTCTGTTCTGTGACAGTCACACGACTTAATGCTAATTCACAAGTGAGCAAAGGTTCGTCTGTGATGATGATCAGAGTAAAATAGTGCACATGGTAATTGGACAAATAAGTAATATGAGTATAAGTATGTAATGTTAATTTGGTTAGGCATGGACACAGTTGTTCGTTCTATTTTTTCAAATGTTTTAGACCTTGGCTGCACTATGGTATTAAATCTTATAACATCTTACATGACTTTCACTAGTAAAATTTTAATGATTAAACTGCCAAATGGCACTAACTGACCTCACTGTTTTGGCCCATATCAGGACTACATAAGGCATAAAGGTCAAACCATCTTATAGCTGTTTAATGTAAAAAAAAAAAAAAAAAAGTACATTATACCCTTTGTTTTATATTTGTTATGGCAACATGAAGGTAATATAAACAAACTAAACTAAATATTGTACAACAGGAAGTAGATGTGTGGTCACGGCTGTGACTAAACAAACCACTTCTGGTGTACAAGCACTTTTCACCCATTATAGAGCCTATCACTAATTCTCAAACTGATCTGCTTCATCACTTCCTTTTCCATGCTGGCTTTACCCTTTATTTTGTGTGTGTGTGTGCGTGTGCGTGTGCGTGTGCGTGCGTGTGTGTGTGTGTGTGTGTGTGTGTGTGCGTGTGCGTGTGCGTGTGTGCGTGTGTGTGTGTGTGCGCGCGCGCGCACTAGGGTGAGCTTCCTTGGTGCTCTAAGAATAAAAGACACTTACGATATGTAGGCTGGATAAAGAAAACCGATGAGGTTACACAGCAGGGAGGCACCGTAGCCAATGACCAAGTAAACTGCGACTAAACCAATGACAGCTGGAACAAAAGAAAAAAAATATCACCACGTTGTATTCATGTCACTGTTATACGCTGGTAATATGCGACAATGCCAACGTTTGAACAATGAAGGCTAAATGAAACAAATCAACAGGTAGGGAAGGTACAATCCTTCCCTTCCTGTATCATTTGTACTATGTGTTTTTCCATCCATGTTCCCGTAAATACTCACCCAATGCGATGTACGTTCTGCTCACCCCGGTTCTTGCCTCTATTTTAGCCAGCACATCTGTCATGAGGCTCTTTTCGTGTAGAAAGTTGTCAAATCTCTCTTTGAGTCCCAGCGCCATGGCCACACTTCCTTCAGGGCGATGCTGCTGCTAAATTATGAAGTTATCTGAATCCAAAACTGCGACACCCCTGCAGATACGCACAGTTGTTCTCACTGGCGTCAAGCGTTCAGAGTGGCAGCTGTTTCTTTAAACGTGCCCTTCAAAATAAAATACAGGTTGCATAATTTAGTACGCGGCCATATGGTATCGCAACACAGTACATCTAATTACTTTTGCAATAGTTCCAAATATATATATTTTGCAATCCTACAGAAATATTAAATATTGTACAAAGGCTTATAAAGACTATTAAACACCCTGTTTAGTTGGTTGTGAATTTACTTTGAAGGTCTAAGGGAAAATATACTTAAATTTATAACACAGTTACATCTTGATGATACCCTTTGTAATATCTCTCTTTAAAATAGCCAATTTTTCAAATTTGTGCCATTTTTATACGGTATATTTTATAGGCTATTTATAGCAATAGTATCTAATATAGCTCATTTAGACAGAAAATCCACATTTGCACATCTGCTTACTGCCACCACACCCTTGCCTTCACTGATGACTTGGCAGAAACGGTGGCAGCATGGCAAATCAGGACTGGTAGGTGGGGGGTGTGGGGTGGGGTGGGGTGGGGGGGATTATATTGTAGGTTTTCAAAGTCAGCTTTAGGCCCACAGTGAGCATAAAACATTTGATAAACAAGTCAACACCCTGACTAAAACATCACATACACCCCTAGCAGAAGTACAAGACAAACATAATAACTAAAACGTGACAAATACCTGTTAGTCCGGCAGATAGCTGCGAAAATCGATCACTTTGTGATAAAAGCGTCAAATTTGGTATGATGATTCCCAAAGGGGGTCTGATCAAATTTAGGACCGTGGGCGCTCAAGATCTGGCCCCTGGGGGCCATGGCGGCCATTTTCCAAAATGGCTGCCATGAAAATGGGAAAATTGATTAAAAGCACCCAGAAACATCACATATTTGTATCAAATTTGGTGAGAAGGTTCCCAAAGGGACTCTGATTAGAACAATAGGCATTCAATATGGCCAAATATGGATTTTGTGGTCAAATGGATTGAAAACAGCCAGAATCACAACATATTTGTATCAAAATTGGTAGGAAGGTTTTGCCTGGAAGAATCCATGACTCATCGCTGTACCAGCGGATGAGTCTGGTAACGCTTGATCCACAGAATGAGCTGCTGTTGCACGTAGACAGACAGCTAACTGAACCAATCAGAGATTGCGCCATCTTGATTCAAAACTGAGGAGGAACTTCCGCTGCCTAAGAGTGACTTTGCGGGCAAAGGCGGGTGCACTGACGTCACCATCTTTGAACGAATCAGAATCGCGGAGTCCGTTTGTAACCGGAGGAGCGAGCGTGGATGGAGGGTGTCCAAATGGTATCGCGCTGTATTGGAAATACAGAGAGATATCATTTGGCTGGCCAGGTAAAGGAAGGTTCACAATGGGGGTCTGATTTTGATACAAATATGTGATGTTTCTGGGTGCTTTTAATCCATTTTCCCATTTCCCATGGCCCCCAGGGGCCAGATCTTGAGTGCCTACGGTCCTAAATTTGATCAGACCCCCTTTGGGAATCATCATACCAAATTTGACGCTTTTATCGCAAAGTGATCGATTCGCATGAAAATCTGCACTTATCGCCCGGACTATGTAGCCAAAGTAGAAGACAATAAACCCAATGACTAACTGCCTCTAATGTCAGAATGTAGATGCTCGGTCCCAATATCTCTGTAATGACTGGATCTGTCACATGAAACAAAGAACACCACAAAGTGTATACATCCTTTCTCTTACTATTAGCCACAAGATGAATAGTGACCAAAGATCGAACTATAAGTTAGATGATTAAATAAGATAAGATAAGATAAGATATGCCTTTATTAGTCCCTCAGTGGGGAAATTCCAGTGTTGCACAGCACAAAAAAGTAACATCCGCCTCTGCGCGTCCTTCGTAGCAGCTCCTCCGGCGCACAACTGCGCCGCGCGGCGCACATAGCAACGCACATAGCAATGGTGAAAAAGTCAAAATCCAGAGAAAATAGAGGTCGAAACGGAGCAGAAACATCGCGTCTCTGAAGCACTCATCCTTATACACACAATCTTCAAAGTGTGCAAACGAACAAGCAGGTAAGAGCAGAAAAAAAGTTGGAAAATAACGGAGCGCGTTGCAACCAGCTCCGGCTCTCGCCGCGCCGTTTTTATGTCAAATATTTGTGTATTATAAAAAATAACACATTTAAAAACAGTGAATAGCCAGTATAACACAACCTATAAAGATGAAAAAGTCATTTGGTTATGCATAATATAAAAAAAACGAGTGGCCATAGGGTTAAGGATACTTCACAAGTATGTATCAAGTATGTATTGGTATGTATCCGCCAAGCATAAAAAATAAATATGACTGTAGGCAGGGGCGTCAGAGTGGGGGGGTGTATAGGTACTGTTTACCCAGGGTCCAATGCAGGGAGGGACCCCTCACAAAGTCGGTAATGCATTTTTCCAGGGCTCTCAAGTCTCACGCATTGAGAGTGTGACACACGCAATTTGACGTGTGAATTGTGTGTGCCACACGTGGCATTTCTCACGCTGGATTTTTTTTTTTTTTGTGCCCAGAAAATCGGTCTGTGTGGCTCAGTTTATGCAGGCACCGCGCGTTTTCAACGAAAAAAACTTCCCCCTCCTCCCCGCCCCGCCCCGCTCCCCGGAAAAAAATCTCAGTTTCAGCCAATCAGAAAATAGATTGTTCTGTTGTTGGGCAGACTAGTTTCAGCTGCTAAGCGCACACAGCGACTGACGGTGATGATAAAACAAACTGAGAACCATCAGGTAATAACTTCATTTATATAACTCTCATTAGTTGCTTTGTAGTTTAAGTTTGCTATTTAGACAAATTCAACGCAATTCGACGTGTTCACACGCTCACACGGCATTTCTCACGCAATTCAAACGCCCCCCCCCCCTCGGAAATGACGCAGTCTCACGCACGACCCTGCTCAAACCTTGAGAGCCCTGATTTTTCATTAAACAACATGTACTGTTGTTTAATGAAAATGTGCTCCACCCCTGACTATAAGGTATTGTGTAGCTGTTTATTAAAGGTGTGCTGTGTAAATAATAGAGAAAGACCTGCCACCTACTTGATGTTATCGCTTCGCCTGGAAAGATCGCCAGTTTAGCAGGCGATGCCGTCAAGTTAAAGGGTTAGATCTACTTTTCATCTTCTTGGGCTCCTTTCCTTCTTTCACATCCCTCTTCTTTATTATTATTATTACTAGTACTTTATGTTTTTTTTTTCATTTATTTTTATGTATTAATTAGTTTTGTTTTATATTTATTTTATTTTATTTATTTTTTTATTTAATTTTTTTGTACATTTTAGGATGTTTGGCCAGTGGGTGGGGGAAGGGCAGGAGGGACAGGGTGGATGACATTCAGATGTGTCCTGTATTACTGTCACAGCTGTAATAGTACTATTCAATACAATGCACTGTTTGTCTGTTAATGTTTGAAAATGTTCAATAAAGGTGGGGGGTCAGATCTGTGGAGAGGCGAACCCGTTCACAATAAGAATGCATGATTTTTCCACGTAATTTTAACCGATAAAATAAACGTTATATTTACGTTTAATGCCATACAGTATTGCGAAACATTTCAGGCACAGCAACAAGCAGCAGAAAGGTTTACATTAAAGCAAAAGACACAGACACGCTCTCTACTGTTGTTGTTCAGCGATAAAAGGTTATTATAAACTGCATAAAAAGGAAAATTCCAAATAACAAAAAGTCCCCGAACAAAAGGTTAAATCTGTTTTAATGACAAGCGATGCAAAGAACAGAAGTCTCACACAAACTTGCTAGAGCCTCTACTTTATTTCCATGGTTACTGCGCAGATTGACTCAAGATTTGACCAATAGAAACAGCGAACCGAACGTACAGCCCGCCTTCTTTCTTTTCATTGGTGCACTTCATTTCCGCCTAAAGCTGTAAACTAAAAACAAGAAACTTAACGCTCGGAGGAGAGAAGTCAGTTGATATTAGCTTTTGAGGCTATTGTAAAGCTGAGTTTTGGTGGACTCAAAGAGCAAAATGTGACGAGATATGTTGTGGAAGTAGCTGTATTTTTGGCCTCTTGGTCTGTCTTAATGTCGGGATGTTTTCGCCGAACATGGAAACAAAAAGAGTCGAGATCCCCACCGTGCTACTGGACGACCTCTGCAGGTAAGGGTTTATTTGGCATACTTGTTTTTGATGATATCACAGATTATGGATATGTTACAACCCTAAACGGACAAATACTTCTTCATATTCAATTTACAGTCACAATATTGGCTTAATCTTACGTGAGTGTGATGATGCGACAACCCCCCTGTAGCCCACTGCCTGTCTGACTCGTATCCTCCTCCTCTGATATTAATAACAGTGTATTTCAGTTTTCTTTGCATCTATAACAAAATGCAATGCTCAGAAATGCTTTGTGGAACATTCTGAGAGAAATTACAGGGTTTCACTTATGAATTACTTTCAGCCACTAATGCCCTCACCACCTGCACCAAAGGGGATGGTGATTTTTTATTTTATTTTATTTTTATATTGTTTATTTTTTGTCCCTAATGGTCTTACCCTCTTCTCTTTTGCAGTCGCTTTATTCTTCACATTCCAAGTGAGGAGAGGGACAATGCCATTCGCGTTTGCTTCCAGGTCGAGCTGGCTCACTGGTTTTATTTGGACTTCTGCATGCAGAATACACCGGGCGCCCCTCACTGTGGGATAAGAGACTTTGCAAAAGCTGATATCCAACAGTATTGAAATATTGATTTTAAAAATATTATTATTATGACATTGTAGTTACAAACCGGTATTTTTTATCTATAAAATCTGGTAAATTACTGACCTTAACAGCACAATACTTTTCCAACACTGTCCCTTTCTGCTTCCTAATGGAGAGGATGTGCAGAAGGTTCTGGAACAGTGGAAAGAATACAAGATGGGTGTACCAACATATGGAGCTATTATTCTAGATGAATCACTTGAAAATGTAAGTCATTTTTTCACATGCAGAAACATGTTTTGACTCTATTATAGCTTGTGGGTAATTATTCAGACATTTGTTGTTGAATTTATTTGTTATTCAGTTGCTGGAGAGCCAACATGGTGTTGTTTTTTGTAGGTGCTGCTTGTTCAGGGTTATCTGGCAAAGTCAGGTTGGGGTTTCCCAAAGGGGAAAGTAAATGAAGAAGAAGCCCCTCATGACTGTGCAGTTCGTGAAGTGAGATTTCCTTGAGTAGTTTAAACATTGAGACGTGTGTGTGTGTGTGTGTGTGTGTGTAAATAACATTATGTGCATTTTAGGTGATGGAAGAGACGGGGTTTGATATAAAAAATCGCATCTGTAAAGACATGTACATAGAACAGAAAATCACTGACCAGTTAGTTCGCCTTTACATTATACCAGGTGTATCCAAGGACACCAAGTTTAACCCCAAAACAAGAAAAGAGATCCGGGTATGTGCATGTTTTTATCTGCCTTTATAGATAATATAGTTCGTTCTATATTTCACATCATTTATGTGTGTTTTAGAACATTGAGTGGTTTCCTATTGAGAAGCTCCCGTGCCACAGAAACGACATGACTCCTAAGTCCAAACTTGGACTTGCTCCAAATAGATTTTTTATGGCCATTCCATTCATTAGGTACTTCTTTGCTTTTTTTATGCAAAATATAAAATGAAATGACATTTCGTAACATTTTTGTTCACTCATTCTTATAGGCCACTGCGAGAGCAAATCAGTAAACTCAAAGGCGAGTCAGCAGACAGTGATGAGGAGAGTACTCCAAACAAATTCTCAGACAGTACTTGGTAAAACTATGTATTATACTATTATAATGTACAATGCTGGATTTCCTCTGCACATTTATAAAAGCTTGATTCTTTCTTAGGTCCAAGTCTCGTCGCATGACAGGCACAGAAGTTCATTCAGCAGACACCAATGTCAAACACAAACCGCAGAAAATGACAGGCCAATATGATCTGTATCAGGTTAGTAAATTGACATAATATCATTAAAAATAATAATTTAAATCAATCTATAATTGTATATATTATTACTGTTATCTTTGTAGAACCAAACTATAAAAAGCAATGGGAAGAAAAGCCAAGACTCGCCCTATGTGAAGAAGGGTAGTGAAAATGGATTTAGCAGTCTCCAAGTAAGACATTAAATGTGTAACATTAAAAATGTGTCTTACAGACGTAGACTGTTTATATAAAAGGTCATAGCTAACGTGCTAGCCGCCGTGTTCCAAATACAAAGTGGGCATGGGTGTGCTTCTGACTCCATCAATTCTGGTTCCAATTCACTTTACATTGCCCCCTCTCTCTATAACTGCTGCCGTGAGCCATTTTGGTCTTAAAATGTTCATATTAATCCGCCCTAGAGTCCGGTCTTTTTATTTTGCTATTTTGTCTGTAAATCAAAATATGAACATTATATCAGACAAATCAGGCCCATTCTTTCCCTGAGATTGCTCCCACTAGCATTATCAAGAGGTTTGATTGGCGGCGTTGCTGAACTCCCGCTCCCTGCTGAACCAGCGATGCAGGTGGGAGGGGTGTTCCCTACAACACCCTCACTCCTGATTGGCTCTTTGATTGCTACCACATACCCACCCACCTATAATACCCACAATTGGAATTGAAATGTGTAACTTGGCTCTTAGATTGATCGGGTAACTGCTAGCCTCTATGACCTTCATTTGACTGGAGCCCAACGCAATGGGTGACATCACACTTACTTAGTCCACTTCTTTATACAGTATATGATTACAGAGCATAATCACTGCGTAACCTTTCAGAAAGAAGACAAACGACTTCAGCCCAGAAGATTGCAAGACAGTTTTGAAAAAGGTACAACATACTCGCATGAAAACAACTCACCAAAAAATAAGTAACATTGCATGTTCTGGTCCCAAATTAATTTAACTCCTGTACAGTGATCTGAAGCCTGTACTATATGAAGCTGAGTGGATTTGTAGGTACCTGGATAGACCAACCCAGACATGAGTGTCTTTGGATGAGTGGTACTATGACGTTCTGTCAAATCCAGATTATATCAGTGAAATGCACCAGACAACCAATTTGACCATGGAGAATGGAAGAGCTGCGTACTTCATAAGAAATGAATCATCATAATCCCAAGATATACAAGGAATTTAACAATATGAGGAAAAAGGTTGCTGTGTTCATTTGGAGTTGGCACAATCACAGTCTCATAAAAGTTTCTGTTTAATTTTAGTGTATGAATAATTAGGCGAACACAAATGTGCTTAACTGCACTTCTGCATGCCAAAGACATTTTGGCAATCTTAATAGATTTTAATTGCATGTGTTGGATAAACAATGTTTTCTTTTTACAGATATGGCTCAGTTAAACTCCAATGGTCACCAGTCCTCTTCCTGTTCAGAGCAGCTTCTGTCATCAAATGCTTTCCTCAACTTCAAATTTGACAAAGAGGCAATCATGAAGTGTTTTGATAATTGATCACACAAACTGAACTCTGTCTCTTGAAAATTGCAAAGTACAAAGCCTTTGTGTCAACTTTTACCATCCTTTTAAGACTGTTTCTGAATTTCCCATGTTTAAAGTTTTAAATGAACACACATTGAGTAATTTTCTGCAAAACAGACCTCCAGAATTTTAAACCTGGTCTCAATTGTTTTTATCTTTCATTTTCTGTGCTGAATTCCTCACTTACTTGGATAATGAGATAAAACCAAGAGTACATTAGATTTTATATTAGTATTTGACTCAGAATTATGTTTTTTTTTTAGGGGGGTGGCCAATATGTAAACAAAAACACTGTGTCTGATGAACATGTGGTTTTTAAGCAGTTTTATTCTACATGAACGTACGAACGTTACTAATGTTTAAAATGCTGCTCAGACATACCAGCCATGTGCTTGTACAGTTTTAAATTCAGATGTGTGCTTATCATTCATGCTCACAAATGGTGCAATTTGATTCTTTACTCACTAAAGGTTGTTTGTCTTTACTAAATAATGAATTAATTCATTATTGCCATCTTATAATACAAAATCACCTCCACAGTTTCATCCATTATCTTCATATTGGCCTACAGCTAGATTCCTTTTTCATTTTTTCTCTGATTATGTTGTACCAGAAAAGCTGCACTGTGTATAAACTAAGATTGTTTTTGTTAACGTTTAATAAATTAATCATTTTTGCTATATGTTCTCTTGTCTTCTTTTAGTTTTGCTAAAGTAGTTGTCTTAAAATGGATGGACTTTAGCCCACCACAGATCTACATAAGAATAAAGCTGTTTATCTTAATATTTGTTTTTTCTGACTTTTATGTGACACGTACCATTTTATTGTGTACGACGATAAGATAAAATTTCACTTTAGACCATGATGACAATTCTGTGTTGGTGATTCTTTCTAATGGCTCGTGTTAATATACATCATCGGTTTGTGACCGATGTTTGTGAAAAAAACACTTCTATGGTCTTGATGCATTTCACTTTTATTTTGTACCGGAAGTGCTTCGTTGGCGCCATCAAAACATCAGAGTCCGGGGGCAGGTACCGTCTTCGATGGAGCAACAAAGCTACTAAGTCTAAAACAACAATAAGGTATCTTCCTTCACAAATATACTTAAGCAGTGGTTGTACTTCGACAAATCTTGTCAACTTTATGTAACCTGTATGTTGGCCATGTCTCGGTCAATATAGTCTTTAGCTAACACAGTAGACGTGGGTTATAGCTTCTAGCTTTCGCCAACAAAATGAGAATAGTAAAAGCGATGAACCCAGTCCGGTGACAAGTACCCTATTAAAATGCTGACATTCAGTTTACATATTCTTGAGTTGTGTGGTTAGGAAATGTACAAAAATATGAGTTATTTACAACGTCATAGAACTGTGTTAAATCGTCTAATTGTTTTCCCAGAATGTCCCGTACCGGTGTGTCCTCCAAAACGAAAGGCCAAAGCACAGCAAGGAGGGGACGTGTGTCCAATGGACTCAAAGAAATTCACATCGATGAAGAAGTGAAGATATCTGTGAACCTCGCTTTGGAGAGGTTTCGCTACAGTGACCAGAGAGGTGTGAAATAAAGCTGTATAATAAAGCTGCCCCATACACATACACAAATCGGCTGTAATTCTTGGAACTGTACTGTAAACAATATATGAATGATATGTAACTTTCTCTGAATAAACAGAAATGGAATTTCCCTCGTCACTGTCAAGTACTGAAAGGGCCTTCATTCATCGCTTAGCCCTGTCTCTCGGGTACATTTCCAAAAGTAAGGGGTAAGTTCAGAATATGGTATTGATAGTATTGTCATTTGAATAAGTGTGTACTCAAATTCAACTTGTTTTTGAAATGTTTAAATTCAGGAAAGGACCAAATCGATTTCTTACAATTAGAAAAATTGATGGTTCAGAAAAACCTCGACCAACAATGCCTCTTACTCTTTCCCACAACACTTTGTACTTTATTCGGAGCCTGCATCAGAGGTTTCCCAACAACAGCAAAGAGCGCATAGACCTTCAGCTCAGCAGTAATAGCAGCCTGAAGATGGCCACTGAAACTGGTACGTCATCAAATCCTCTCCGATTTGAATTCACAGTCAATGCATTTTTTTTACAGTATTTTCTTCTTCTTGTAGACGCTTGTGACAAAAATAGAGCAAGTGGACGTTTAAACAATGGCATTCCTATGGTGCCCAGAAGAAGAAATCCCACAGATATTGACAATTTCAGATGCTCTCTGCCAGTGTACCAACGACGTGAGGAGATTGTGCAACTTATCACAAAAAACCGTGTCATTCTGGTGGTGGGAGAGACTGGCTCTGGTAAAACTACACAGGTAAACCCAGCGTTACTGAATACCCCATTTCTGCCAATATTTTGCTTTGTTTGAATAAAAGTATGCCACCAGTCCTGTTAACATAAAGCCAATTTAATTCTATGTTTTCATCCAGATTCCCCAGTTCCTTCTTGATGACTGCAATCGGAATGGAGAGCCCTGCAGGATCTTTTGCACACAGCCCAGGCGCCTGGCTGCCATCGCTGTAGCCGAAAGGGTAGCAGCAGAAAGAGGAGAGAGTGTGGGGCAAACTGTTGGTTATCACATCAGACTGGAGAGCAGGTAAATACAGATGAAGAAATTGGAAGTAATGTATCATTGCAGTTCAAGTTTCTATCCTCTGCTTTTTATTACGCAAAATAAACCTAAAAATGAAAATCTGTTTTTAGAGTTTCTCCCAAGACACTTTTGACTTTCTGTACAAGTGGAGTATTTCTTAGGACTTTGATGGCTGGAGATACCAGTTTGACAACAGTCACACATGTGATAGTGGTGAGTAGAGTTGTCACAATTTCAAACTTGATTTTTGGTGTCTCAGTATTGAGTTTGATACTATAACGATCACAAAAAAGAGTTACAGTTTTATGAAAAAGTTTGGGCACCCCTCTGAGGTTACATAATAATTCACTCTGTCTTCACAGAAAATGATCACAGTGGCATGTCATTCATTTTCTCTTAAAAGCCGATTTTAAGTAGAGCTGGGCGATATGGCCTAAAAATAAAATCTCAGATTAAAAAAAAAAATCAGATTTCCGATTTTAATCTTTTTCTCTGCCCTACTCAAAAACAAATAACAGCTGACAGACAAATGGCTCAAAACAATGCAACGTTCTTTTATAAAACAAATACATTACACCTGCATCAATTAAGCTGTTATTGTTTAAAAAAAAATATATATATATAATTTCATTTATTTATTTATTTCGTTAAAACAAAAATAACAGATGCAACACACTTGCATCTATACAATTATAACTTAAATATGAATGAAAAGGAACCGAAAGAAGCATAAGCTTATGATATCTGCCCCTTATCAACTCAAAATTATATTACAACAAAATATAACAATAATAACACAGTTATATAAATATCTTTCTTTTATAAAGAAGCATTTTATGGAGCTAAATTATTCCCTGATTGTGGGAACGATGGACTGGAGTGGGTAGTGTTGTGTTTTAGTTTTTCCTCGAGTGATGCAGAAAAGAGGGAGCCACTGTCTGTGTTCATGTATGTTAGCTTGTGCAGTCTGTATACAGCTGTGGCAACACAAGAAAAATATTGCTAGCACATACTTCGGGTCCAAAACTTTCACCATGTTAATGAATCCGGGCTTTTCTATAGTATATATGGGCACCATGTCTTTTACAACATACATCATGTTTTTGGTAAAACATACAACAGCATGTGTGATTGCCTTCTGTCGTGGGCCGTGCTTATCATACTGCAAACAGTTCGAAAATGTTTTAGGGACTGGACGGTGGCTATTTTAATTCCGTTCGGACCTGCACTTCTCTCACTCCGCTGCGTGCAACAGCTTTTGAACAGACCTTACAGCGAGCACTCGTTTGTTCTAAGTCCGACACAAGAAAACCGAACCAGTTCCATATAACAGATGTAAACACCTTTGTTTGGTACAAGCTCCGGCTTTAGCTCACTCACTAGCCGTGCTAGCTCGTACAATGCTTGGGTATGCCCCGCTAACTTACCCGTGTAAAACATGGCCGCGCATTAGTTCCTCGCGTGTAAAAATAACAAAAAAATCAATTTTCATAAAAACACATCGTCCTGAACCGTAAAGTCGAATTAATCAATTTAATCGATTAATCGCACAGGTCTAGTAGAAACACAGACGGGAGGTGGAACTGCATTTGCATTTTTTTCTTCAATGTGACGTCACATAGTTTCCTTGTTCAGAATCGCCCGTTTGGGCTGTGTTTTTTTCAAATGCAGAAAAGGATCACAAATGCTCAGTTTACACATTTTGCAACTTTTAGCCATGGGGGGGAGGAATTTCATGCCATGGGACCTTTAAACATTTTGTTTGTGTGAAGGGATTTTTTATTTGACTCAAACCTGAATTGAATTAGATGTAGATTTGAGTGACATGAACACATGGAAAATAAAAAATTATTAGCAATTTATTTTGAATCCAAGATGAAGAGAATAAAAGTGTGTAAATGAATGTAAAAGTGTGCAGAAGTGGACAGTCCACATGATGCATGTTCTAATTCTCTGTATGAACCTGTATGACGGGAGGAACACTTTTTCACACACTTATAAAATGACCAAGTCAAAATGATCTGCCTCCTACAAAAACGATAATCATTTATTCATTTAGAAATATATTGATCATTCTTTACATCAGGGGTGCTCAATACGTGGATCGCCGAGGTCGTGTGTGTAGATCGCAGTGTCGTAGAACTCCACACCGCTCTTCTCCAGATGAGTGCGATCATATTTCATTAGCGATATTTAACCCGTGTGTGGGGCCGCGCTTGTCTGGAGCCGCGGACGCCGCACGTCACCACGAGCACCATCAGTGCACGCAGCTCGTCCACTACAGCGTGTACCTTCGTGTATCAGCGTGTATCACAGAGCAGGTTACACGCTTTGCTCGTACGCAAAGGTACACGCTGTAGCGAACAAGCTGCTCGCGGCACGTGTGGTGACGTGCGGCGTCCGCGGCTCCAGACGAGTGTGGCCCCGCACACCGGTACAAGTTTAATACAAGACGTGTACAGGACGATTCCGTTTTTCAAGGGACGGTTGGCGACACTAAACACAACTACACACATATACACCCAAAATGTTTCTCTACGTGTGTAATATTCATTTGTATGAAATGAAATCAAATATGAAAAATAGGCTGTGTAAAAATGTGGGCACCCTTGTCATTTTGTTGCTTTGAATACCTGTAACTAATAAACACAGGAATTGGAACACAAAATTGGTTTAATGAGCTAATTAAGCCTTGAACTTCATAGACAGGAGCATCCAGTCATGACAAAAGGTATTTAAAGCGGCCAAATGCAAGTTATTCTTCCTCTCTTCGACTCTCCTCTGAAGAGTGGCAACATGGGGGCCTCAAAACAACTCTCAAATGACCTGAAAACAAAGATTGTTCAGCATTATGGTTTAGGGGAAGGCTACAAGGAACATAGTGAGGAAATGGAAGGCCACAGGCACAGTTCTTGTTAAGGCCAGAAGTGGCAGGCCAAGAAACATATCAGAGAGGCAAAGACACAGGATGATAAGAATGGTCAAAAACAATCCACAGACCACCTCCAAAGACCTGCAAGGTCATCTTCTGCAGATGGTGTCACTGTGCATAGATCAACAATACAGCACAATTTACACAAGGAAAGGCTGTACAGGAGAGTGATGCAGAAGAGGCCTTTTCATCACAGATGCCACAAACTGAGCTGCTTGAGGTATGCAAGTACATTTGGTGCTGTGGACTGATGAAACAAAAACTGAGTTATATGGTCATAACAAGAGGCGATATGCATGGCTGCAAAAGAACAGAGCATTGCAAGAAAAACACATGTTACCCACAGTAAAATTTGGTGGAGGTTCCATCATGCTGTGGGGCTGTGTGGCCAGTGCCGGTACTGGGAATCTTGTTAAAGTTGAGGGTCACATGGATTCCACTCAATATCAGCAGATTCTTGAGAATAATTTTCAACAATCTGTCACAAAGTTCAAGTACAAGTACAATGTTCTGGAATGGCCATCCCAGTCTCCAGACTTGAATATCAATGAAAATCTGTGGGATGATTTGAAGCAGGCTGTCTGTGCTCGGCAACCATCAAACCTCACTGAACTAGATGTTTTGTAAGGAGGAATGGTCCAACACCTTCATCCAGGATCCAGACACTCATTAGAGGTGATCGGAAGCATCTAGAGGCTGTTATTTTTTCTGTTAAGGTGCCCAAATTTATGCACTGGTCTAATTTTGTTTTGATGCATATTGCACATTTGGCCATACCTGCCTGTCAGAAGCCTGATCCCGTCAGATCTCAGAAGCTAAGCAAGGCAGGGCCTGGTTAGTACTTTAATGGGAGACCACTGGGAATTCCAGGTGCCACAGTGGGGTGTCGTTGTGTCCTTAGGCAAGACACTTCGCCCACATTGCCTACTATGAAAGTGGTGTGTGCGTGAGTGTTGGAGGTGGTCAGAGGGGCCGATGGCGCAGGGTGGCAGCCTCGCTTCCGTCAGTGTGCCCCAGGGCAGCTGTGGCTACAGAAAGTAGCTTACTACCACCAAGTGTGGAGTGAATGAAGAATGAACTGTAAAGCGCTTTGGTGTCATGAAAGGCACTATATAAATGCTATGAATTATTATTATTATTATTTGTTAAACCACTGTAAAACCTATTTTCACTGCTGAAATATTATTGTCCATTAGTTATTTGATAGATCAAAATGACGTGGACCCAAACACCCAATGATTTATAAATAAAAATAATGGCAATTGTCAAGGGTGCCCAAACTTTTTCATACAACTCAGCAGGTATCATTGTAGCATGTAATTATTATTATAGTTACTATTATAGTTACTATAGTTTTTTTGTTTTTTTTTCTGGAGAAGGCCAAAAGGTAAACTGCTGCTCTTTTTACAGGATGAAGTGCACGAACGTGATGGACTGACAGATTTCCTGTTGACAAAGATGCGAGATGTGCTTCAGAAGATTCCCACTCTAAAACTGATCCTCTCAAGTGCTGCTCTGGATATAGACCTGTTTCTTCAGTACTTTGGGTCCTGCCCTGTCCTCCACAGTGAGCACTAATATATTTCTATAATACATAACAAGGTATTGATATTGTAGTAATCAGGTCTGCCTTTTTTATTCCAGTCAAAGGAAGGCAGTTCGAAGTGAAGGAACTTTTTTTGGAAGATATTCTGAAGATAACTGGTTACAAAGTTAAAGACATGAAGAAGTACAAGGAAGAAAAAGAGAAAGGTAATACATATTTGTTACATATTATATTATCTCTATAACTGTGTTTTGATGGAATTATTTTGTACCATATTGGGATTCAGTCTGATGCACTTGCAAATGCATAGAAGAGGACAGAGGTTTTTTTAGTACTTATAAATAAGATGATGTTAACAAAATTCAGCAGTAGTAACCAGTAATCTCACAACCCATGCCTGATCTTTTACAGAAGAAACTAAAGAAAAGGTTTTGACAGAGTGGTGTAATGCTGTGGGGAGCAGTTCTGTCAAGCGTCTGGCTGTGTCTGACTTACTACAAAGCTGTAGTCACCCAAACACAGAGAGCAGCTCCCTGTGCAAATCAGTAAGTTGGACACATTGTAGAAGAGACAAAGTGCAATATTTCAAATTTACTGTATTATTATGATATATTTGTTGACAATTTTCTTGTTTCTATGTTTTACACAGGAAGAGAATGGCATAGACGTTCTTGAGCCGTGGCTGGTGACTGAGATGGACATGTGCATTCACAACATCTTCCTCGGTGAAGATCAAGATGCATTTACCCAGATTTTTAATCTAATTCTCTATGAGAATGTAAATGGTACGTCTATGGTTGCATATTTTTGTTTAATGTTTAATTCCACACAGTTACAATTTTAAGACAAATTAATATATTTTTCCAAATTTAGTCGATTATGCCCACAGTGAGACCGGTGCTACTGCTCTAATGGTGGCAGCAGGTCGAGGATGTATTGTGCAGATGCAACAACTCTTGAGCATGGGGGCTGATATGAACATAAAGGCGTCCAATGGTTGGTAAGTACCGGTAATATTTTTTATGATCATGAGATGTACACCATGTCACAACATGTCACACTGGAATGCCAACCTTTTTTTTTTTATCTGTGTTCAGGTCTGCATTGGACTTTGCCATGCACTTTAACCAGATGGATGCTGTGGATCTACTCCAGTCATCAATGTACGATTTCTATTTCTGTTGCATTCAGTTATTCACAATATATTAGAATCAGGTAATCATTACACTTGTTATTCCAGCCCTCTTGGAAGAGTAAATCAGACAGATGAAACTGCTCTGGTGCAGTGTGCTAGTGGAGAGCTGAGCCTAGAGGACCAGGAGCTGCTCAAGCTGTACCACCACAGCTTTGATGATGAGTATGTAGATCTGGACCTCATTATGACCCTTCTGCATCACATCTGCACCACCAGCAACGAAGGTAAGACAATGATGGCCTTTCTTTCCTCAAACTGTAAATTTGAGGAAAGAAATACAAATTTATTTTTTCCACTACAAAGACTTGGGGTAAATTGCAGTGTATTCATAATATTTTGTCATGTCCATAGGTGCTGTTCTTATTTTTCTCCCTGGATATGATGACATTGTGGCACTCAGGGATCGCATTCTCTTTGATGACAAAAGGTTTTCAGCTCTCTCTGAAAGGTAAAGTTTCATTAAAGTTTGCAGCAGTTTACAGCAGCTGTTTTTGTTATTCTATAAAGGGCTGCTCATTTCTTGAGTGTTTCTGCACATAACATTGCAATGTGTGTTTATAATTGAAGATATCAGGTGTTCACCCTACATTCAGATATGCAAACTTCTGATCAGAAAAAAGCCATGAAGACATCGCCACCTGGTGTTAGAAAAATTGTGAGTTGCTTGTTATTAAGTATTGATTAGTGCAATGGCTTGAACTGTGACAAGTGACAACCCTTTTTCTAGATCCTCTCTACA
Organism: Paratrypauchen microcephalus; assembly: GCA_036785185.1. Taxonomy (NCBI): domain Eukaryota; kingdom Metazoa; phylum Chordata; class Actinopteri; order Gobiiformes; family Gobiidae; genus Paratrypauchen; species Paratrypauchen microcephalus. The sequence continues at coordinate 13,932,610 of JAVJIX010000004.1, read as the reverse complement.
AACATCGCAGAAACAAGCATCACCATCAATGATATTGTCTTTGTTATTGACTCTGGAAAAGTCAAAGAGGTAAGAGAAAAATACTTCATAATCAGATGTGGGTAGTTACATTTACTTGAGTGACTTCTTAAAGGAGTTGTACTTTTCTAGCTGCATGGCTTTACTCCTATTTGAGTAATATTTTTATTGAGGTAACAGTAACATTTTTATTGAGGTAACAGCTTATTTGAGTAAAGGTAGACAAATTAAATTGAAATATTTCTGTTTCTTGTACTGCTCCTTATAATGTACCGGTAGTTTTTATTATTTTTGTGTTTTTTGGGTAGATCAGTTGAAACTACCAAACATTTGATATCTGAGATTAGTATTTAGAGTTTTTCCTTCTAATTACATTAACTTCCAAGCATCAAATGTTACATCCCAACTGTTTAAATTATTCTCTTACTTATTATTACTCTTGAGTAATTTCTTGGACCACTTTTACCACTTTTACTTGAGTATTATTTGTAATAATGGTACTCTTACTTGAGTATAATATTTGACTACTTTACTCACCTCTTCATAATTAATGATGTTTCATTTGGTTGTTAAATTGAATTGCAAATAATTTCTTTCTAGAAATCCTATGATACTCTGACCCATGTGTCAATGCTGAAGACTGTTTGGGTCTCAAAAGCGAGTGCACTTCAACGAAAAGGAAGGTAAATACATGCACATATGACATATGTCACTTTATTGTTAAAAATTAGCTTTACTCATAAATTGACATGTCAACAGAGCTGGACGCTGTAGACCAGGAATCTGTTTTCATCTCTTTAGCCAACTCCGTTTCAACAACATGCAGGAGTTTCAGGTCCCCCAGCTGTTGCGGATGCCTCTACAGGTGCCCCAGTGCAGGACTGCACTTAAACATGACCACGCAAAGTAGATGAATATTGCATACATTTTAAACACTGCCTTTACAATTATGTAATCTGTGTTTAAAGGAGTTGTGTCTACAGACCAAACTGCTATCTCCTACCTCTTGCCCAGTGGCTGAATTCTTGTCTAAAGCTCCGCAGCCTCCACCAACACATGCTATACGAAATGCTGTGCAGATGCTCAAGGTAATATTTGTCCTCATGATTCCAACTGTACAACTTTTGTAATGCTGTTTCTTCCTCCTCTTCACAGACCATCGATGCACTGGACCAACATGAAGATCTCACTGCTTTGGGCTACCATTTGGCCGATTTGCCGGTAGAGCCACATCTGGGCAAAATGGTTCTCTGTGCTGTGGTGCTGAAGTGCCTGGACCCCATCCTCACCATCGCCTGCACCTTGGCCTATCGAGACCCCTTTGTACTACCCGCCCAGGGCTCTCAAAAGAGAGCTGCTCTACTATGCCGCAAACGCTTTACTTCAGGCACCTTCAGTGACCACATGGCCCTACTCCGGGCCTTTCAGGTTGATAATCGGCAGAAAAAAAGTATTTTTTGAAGTGCTACAAAAATTACAATCGTTTTTTGTTTTTCAGGCTTGGCAAAAAGCTCGTAGTGAAGGCTGGGAACGATCCTTCTGTGAAAAGAACTTTCTTTCTCAGGCAACTATGGATATGATACTGGGAATGAGAACACAGTTGTTGGGACAGCTGCGTGCCATTGGTAAGGGGCTGTTCCTATACAGTAGATTCATACAATGCCAACACATACAACACTCTTTTTTTTTTTTTAAGGTTTTGTTCGGGCACGAGGTGGTAGTGACATTCGAGATGTAAATCTAAACTCTGAGAACTGGGCTGTGGTGAAGGCAGCACTACTGGCTGGGATGTATCCAAACCTTGTCCATATTAATAAGGAAACCTCTCTCATGTCCAGCAGCAAAGAGAAAAAGATTAACTTCCATCCAACATCAATTTTAAGTCAGACCCACTTAAAAGAGGTAAACCTTTGTATTTTGAATATATTCAGGTTTTTCAGCAGTATCCAACAAAACATTACACACAATAATTAACTTTTTGCAAGACCTGTACATTGATGTGCGAGGTCTGCTGCTCCTTTTTCAGTCAGTTTTAAAACAACTATTTATTATTATCTTCAGAGCACCTCAACCAAGGAGGCACAGACCCTTCCAACAGACTGGCTCATATACGATGAGATGAGCAGAGGCCAAAGAATGGCCAGCGTTCGCTGTTGCTCTATGGTGACCCCAGTCACTGTTGCTATTTTTGGTGGTTCTGCAAAATTGCCCAGCTCTGCCCTGCATGAACCTGCCTCTCTAAAAGGTCATCTGAAATATAAGGGTTGACATCTACCTAAAATCAGCACCTGTGTAGAATGTCCTTATTTACTCATGGTTTGTCTTGTAGATGGCTCAGTCAATGACACAAGTGACAGTGACTCAGAGGAGCTGGCTGAGATGAAGATTGATGACTGGCTTGTTTTCCAGTTGGACACAGAAGTAAATTGCACTTTCAGTTTTACTGTTTACATTTGTTATGATTTATTTGTTATCTAGGTATTTTATTTGAGTTTATTTGTATTTCTGTGTTTTGTTTCTCCTCAGGCAGCAGGACTGGTGTTTGAGCTCAGACAGAAATGGCAAAATCTTTTCATCAAAAGGATAAAATGTCCTTCAAAGCTCTGGTCTCAGCAAGATGAGGCTGTCATACGCACATTGGTTTCTGTATGTCACACTCTTTGCCTATTCTAGATAATTGCCAATAACACAGAATGCACTCTATTAATGCCACATAACTTTTTACTTCTTGTTATAGAACATTTACATTAAATAATGTTTTGAGATAAAAGAGACAAACTTACTTAACTTACTTTGATGATAAACCTCTGTCAGGTGCTTTCAATGGAGGAGCAGAAAGCAGGTTTACAACAACCTACAGGGATAGGCCAACGACCTCGGCCCATGACCTCTGAAGAGGGTTACCAGCCAACCTTCAAAAGCTCCAAGAACAGCCCTCAAAGCAGCACAGATGACCAGTAAGCTCTTAATCATTATAGAGCATAGTGTTGTGATTTATGCAGTGTGTGAATGTTCTTTGACATGAAATAAACCACAATCATACAACAAGGACTTTTTAACTGATGTGCTTTTCATTTTCTCATTCGGTGTAGGATGTGGGGAAATTCTGCCCATTCAAAAAGTGAGGATGGTTCACTGGGCATTACCCCGCTCTCTGATGACCCCCTGTCCTCCAGTAGCTCATCTTATTGTGTTAGCTTAGACAGTCCCTCTGGAAGCCCCTGCACCTCCTCAGCAAAGGTATTTTACATTATGGAATATTTTAAATCTTCTTAAATCATATTTTATGTCAGCTTTAGTTATAGTTGTTACAGTAAAGTAACAGGCATTTTATAGTTGGTTTCAATTTTGTTCTTTGCAGCATTCTACCCGAACATATCCTCAGCTAACCATCTCATCCATCCGTTACTTCATCATGAAGAGCAACAGCATTAAAAATATAGAGATATCGCAGCAGAAGGGAATATGGTCCACCACCCCGTGCAATGAGTTCAAACTATCCAAAGCTTTCATGGAACATAACTTAATCATTCTAATTTTTTCTGTTCAAGGCTCTAGGCACTTTCAGGCAAGTCTCCATACAGCATGTGTGGCATCTTTCACAGATCTACCTGCTCACACATTTACACGTTTACAGGGCTATGCTCGCATGACATCAGTCATCAGCAAAGACAGCTGCCAGGACTGGGGGCTGATGGGACTTGGTGGTGTCTTCAGTGTGGAATGGATTCACAAAGAGAGCCTGTCTTTTCAGTCTACTCAGCACATCCTCAATCCATGGAATGACAACAAGAAGGTCCAAATTAGCAGAGATGGACAAGTGAGTACAAACTAATGTAATTTTTGCATATGATTAAAAAAAATGTACATGCTCAATTAATCAATGTGTGTTTTTGTTGTAGGAGTTGGAACCTCAGGCTGGGAGTCAGCTACTGTTAATGTGGGATAGAAATTTTGGAAACTAGTTGGAGAAAAGCACTGCCATACTGACTATGATTGTTACAATTAGTAGATGAAACTATGCCAGTGAAATCAGTGGTGAGACGTTTTTGTTCTTAAAGTCTCTGTTTACCTGTATTATTTTTCTTAATTACCTGCCATGTTTTTTCATAGTTTTTATATTTACACCACTATAATATGAACCTTTATACACATGCCTTAATCGCATATCAAAAAATTCTTTGCCAATTTGCATAACCATATGAATGTAAATCTTCTGTAAAGATACATATTCTGTTTGTGGTTTACATTATTTATTCAGTGTTCATGTTATATTCTGTGCTGGAGAGTTATTTCAGATCAAAACTCTGTCTTATTTTTTCATTTTTCAAAAATCTAACTCTTGTTCTTGAGTTTCTCAAAACAAAGTTGAATTGGTTGTCACTTATGTCAAATATGCAACCAAACCTCCTTGCAGATTGACACTGCCAAGCTTAAAAATAAAACCTTTCGGTCCGTGTGGTGGTATGTTCTCTGTTTGGATCATTTAAAAGTATCTTTGTAAGTTTGAGTGAATGCTGGTCTATCTGGTTTAGGCAAGGTTTGATTGGTCTGGTGGTCAGCTGTTGGTTACAACTTACTTCTTACTTGGGCACAGGGGGCTTAGACTATGTGTAACAGGTAAAATAGTTCAAATAGACTCCTGTTACACTATCCCAGTCTCGCAGTGCACTTCCCCCGCGCCAGAAGTGAGCACAGTCGTGAGATTGGCCTCGCCTCTCTCACCAGACATCGCACATGGCTCCTCATTGGTTGTCATGCGAGGATCCTGCGCGTGGTTGTGTTTTCTGGATTCTGATTGGCCGGTTCCCTGCGTCATGCGTAACGCCGTCAGTGGACGAGAGGAAGTGGTCTGTGATTGGACGGAGGGCCAGCAGCGCAGTCCAGGCTGTGGGTCTGCTGTTCACTCGTCTCACATAAATACTTGTCTGCCTGGGCTTACAAGGACGAACGGGGAACTATAGGAAAAAACACTGGACTGGTGCATACTTTCACCTGCCTCGACAACAAATTCCGAGGTATGTGGTTGTTCCCTGCTTCCGTTGTTTTTTTGTTTTTTTTAAAGAAAGGTGATCTAGCTAATTCAAGACAAGGGTGTCGCTGTTACAGTTTTACGTATATTAGAAAAAGAAAACCTGTAACGTTACAGTTTAGTTTATGCGGGGCCTTTAAAAGGAAAAATACACTGATCCATTCGTTGCTGTCTTACACGTTTATAACCATTACATGTAGTTATAGGAAACAGTTCCGCCATATATTTAGTCCGGGTAGCAATGGGTGTTAAAGTGTATCCCATTAATGTATTTTTTCTGGTTTTATGGAGTTATTAAATATATTGCCTAAAGTATTCCTGGATTTCTTGTTTTCCTGCTTTGTTCAAATTACTTTAACATTCTCTAGGTCGGGCAAAATCCAGTTGCCCTTTCACCTACTTGTGCCCCAAACACATGTTCGACTCCAGTCTACATCCACTGGTTCGGCAGAGCCCTACTCAGCTATAAGCAAAACGCCTGGTTATTCTCATGTTCTTATTGAACACATTGTGTGCCTTGTCTAAATGGTCAATAACTATATCAGTAAGTAGTGTTAAAGCTTAATCTGGCATCCAACAAGTTCAAGATCCAAAGATCAAATTCAGCTTTATTGTCAATTCTGTCATATGTGTTCAACATACAGTGAATCGAAATTTCGTTTCTCTCCGACCAAGTAGTGCAAAAAGACAGTGTACAAAATACAACATAAAAGACAAAACGATTCATATAATCTCTATGGATAATGTGTTAAATGTATCATTATTGTTACAGAATGCCTGGATCAGCCTCAACTAGCTGCTTGGGACCATGGCCCAAAGATGTTGGTATCATTGCCATGGAGTTGTACATCCCTTCACAATATGTGGACCAGACTGAACTTGAGGAGTATGATGGCGTTTCGGCTGGAAAATACACAGTGGGCCTGGGCCAAGCTGGCATGGGTTTTTGCTCTGACCGAGAGGACATCAACTCTCTGTGCTTGACTGTGGTACAGAGGCTAATGGAGAGGAATGGCCTGTCCTATGACAGTGTGGGGAGACTGGAGGTTGGGACAGAGACAATTATTGACAAGTCCAAGTCTGTCAAGACTGTCCTTATGCAGCTCTTCGAGGACTCTGGGAACACTGATGTTGAGGGTATTGATACAACCAATGCTTGCTATGGTGGCACAGCAGCACTTTTTAATGCTGTCAACTGGGTGGAGTCCAGCTCATGGGATGGTGAGTTATCTTCTCCATTTCTTGTATTACGAAGATCAATTTAATTAGTTATAGTTTAAAAAAATATTCTTTTTTCCAGGGCGTTATGCTTTAGTTGTAGCTGGAGATATTGCTGTCTATGCCACTGGAAGTGCACGACCTACAGGAGGGGCGGGTGCTGTGGCGATGCTTGTGGGGCCAAATGCTCCTTTAGCCTTTGAGAGAGGTTGGTTTATGTAAATAATTAGCTAACATTTAGTGCTTTCTTCTAAAATATTTTTTGCTTGTTCTGTTCATGAAACTGGTATCTTCCTTGTTGTTCATGACATTTTTGTCCTAAGGTCTACGAGGAACCCATATGCAGCATGCATATGACTTCTATAAACCAGACATGCTTTCAGAGTATCCAGTGGTTGATGGAAAGCTTTCTATAGAGTGTTACCTGAATGCTTTGGACCGTTGTTATTCCTTGTACCGTAACAAGATCCATGCACAATGGCAAAGGGGTAAGTGAATTTTTGTTTCTTCTTTGTTTCTTCATCTATATTAGTTGCTTAAGCTGATGAGTTTAGTTTTGCAGTTTTAGTTTTGATAATAGCAACGATGCCATTGCAGTTTGAAATAAGAAACTAAGGAGCACCTGAACAGATAATGGTTTAATTAGATAAGAGGGTTTAGAATGTCACCTACAGGATTTGTGCATGGCTTCCTCAGCTAAGACGTTTACATAAGTTCAGTGACTATGGTCTGATGTCTTTTAATAAAAATCCATTGGCACAATGTTAACATCACTATTTGTGGCCTTTAGAAAGAAGTCTAAATATTGACAGATTTGGGTAATACTGTTTTCAGAATGTCTGCTATTTTTGATAAAGTGTCTGTTTGAGTTAACAGACCTGTATTGATATAATTTGATGCATTTAACTTGACAGAGGGTTCAGAAAAGCGTTTCAACCTGGAGGACTTTGGTTATCTAGTATTCCACTCTCCTTACTGCAAACTTGTTCAGAAGTCACTGGCAAGGTTGATGCTCAATGATTTCCTGAGCCACCCAAACCCAAACACAGAGGTGGGAGCTTTCACTGGCCTGGAGGCCTTCAGGTAATCAAAGATCATGTAGTATTTTATAGTGATGTGGTGGTGGTGATTAATTTACAATTAAACACTCAAATTTCAGAGATGTCAAGCCTGAAGAGACCTACTTTGACCGGGATGTGGAGAAGGCCTTCTTGAAGGCCAGTGCTGAGATGTTTGAGAGAAAGACTAAACCCTCTCTACTCATTTCAAATCAGAATGGAAACATGTACACCCCATCAGTCTACGGTTGTTTAGCATCTCTTATTGCACAGTAAGTTCAGTGCTGCTTTGTTTTAATTTAACATTTTCCTCTACTTCTGTGTTGATAATTAAGTCTAGCTGGATACAGATTTTAAGATGGTTACTTTTAACCATCAGTTGAAAGAATGTCGCATGTCGATGTGCTCATGTCAAGTTTGTTTTGCAGGAAAACTACTGCGCAGTTAGCAGGTCAAAGAATTGGAGTTTTCTCTTATGGATCAGGATTTGCAGCTACTCTGTACTCTCTCCGCATCACTCAGGACCACACCCCTGGTAAGTTTGTTGTCACTTGCTTTTATTGTTTGTATTAGAACATTTCCCTAATTACTTTACTTAATTAATTTCTAACATTTGCAGGATCCAGTTTGGACAAACTTGTCAGTAGTCTAAGTGACCTGCAGGTTAGACTTAACTCACGGAAGAAGGTTTCCCCAGCTGTCTTTTCAGAAAATATGAGATTGAGGGAGGAGACTCATCATTTAGGTGTGTACATGGCTGGCCCATAGATTTTTTAACGTAATGGCTAAACACTGACTGTTGTTATGACATTTTACAGCTAGCTATGTTCCCCGTGGTCCAGTGGATGATCTCTTCCCTGGAACATGGTACCTAACACGGGTGGATGAGAAACACAGAAGGGAATATGCTCGCCGACCTGTGGAATGCGAGGTGCAAGCAGAGCCCGAGATTGTTTGCTCAAGTACAGAGGTGATACCACATTTACGTAACTCAACTAAATTGAACCACACTCCAGTCAGTCATCTATTGAATAGTTTTCTAATGTGTATAACAGACTGTATTTTGATGCATAATTTCTTTTACAGCATATCCCAAGTCCAGTCAAGAAAATGCCTCGCATCCCTGCTGCTGCGCCTGAAGCTGCAGTGAGCAGTTAGAAGACCCATTTACCTCTGAGAGGTTTTAAAGGGATATGCCACCCCCAGGTCAAACTTGGGCATTTCCCCACAGTCCAGAGACTAAAATAAGTGGTGGAAAGCGTTTTTCTGGTGACGCAGCCATTGTCCAGGTCTGTCAGCACTGACGGCAGCTACTCCACGTTAGACTGGAGTCTAACGTCGCCAGAGAAAGATTTCGGCCAAAAGGAATTAATTTGCTCGATGCGTTTCCCAATTACTTTCTGTGTAGTGCGCATTCATATCGAGTGCAAATAAATGTGCAAATCAACACGGAGAGCTTGACTTGGTCATTTTGGGTGGGAACTATTTTTCAGTGCGGAAAAAGACAGCCGAAGCACACACCACGCTGCGCAACAGGGGAACTCCCTTCCTGGTGCGTAACTGGGATTCCCCTGTCAGCGTGGTGTGTCTAACGCGGAGTAGCTGCAGATACCGCGGCAGTCAGTGCTGACAGACCTGGACAATGGCTGGGTCACCAGAAAAAACGCTTTCCATCACTTATTTTAGTCTCTGGACTGTGGGGACATGCCCAAGTTTGACCTGGGGGTGGCATATCCCTTTAAAAGTCCAACCACTTCCAGATCATTTGTAAAACTGAACTTCCTGGATAATTAATTGCCATTATAATAATTGTGGTCATAAGGATCTTTATGGGCTGCAAATACAAAGTTAACATCAGATTCAGGATCCCCTTAAATGGAGAGAATGGGAGTGGCAGTATATATGCAATAACATTGAGCTGATGCTGCTTCCATGGCTCTCACTTTGGAGCAGAGCTCATTCTCTATACCTCAGTTTTAATTCAGGACACTGCAGGCTCATTGTCATTCAACCTGTATGTGCGTGCGTCGTGCGTGCGTGCGTGCTGTCTGATTCATTTTGGCCCTGCAGAAAGTCAACCTCAGCTGCACCAGTCATGGTGCTTATTTCATGCAACTAGATCTAGTTTATAATAGAGGCTACGGGTCCTGGTGAGCTTTTAATTTCTGACTTAATTCATGTGCTTCACTGCACTATTTGTTTTTCAAACAAATATTGTGTGCTTTGAAATAAGTGAATGATGAGTTTATGATCAACTTGTACAGTTTTTTTTTTTTTTCATACACTAAAACGTTTTGTTGTTTTGGAACAGTTTTATGATGTACATTTCCCAGAAGCATTGTAATTATGTTATAGTGTATTGTAAATTAATGACAATATTTTATAATGATGATGAAAAACTTGAAACACTTAAGGAAATATGGGAGACACCAAATAATTTAACCTAGTATGCAATGTTCAGTTTCTATTTGTACCATGTCACATAACTGAGCTGTGAGAGGTTCCCGCCTACATTTTACACTATATTGACATTAAAGATGCAATTGTGTCATCTGTGACTAAGCCTTAATAAGCAAGGGCTTGAAACCTGCATTGTCATGTGATGTATTCATAGTTTTATATAGTTTTTATTTTTGTTTCATTCTGATGATAAGTGGTAAGACAGTAGTTGCACTCAAACTAGTTTTAACTGGCAGCATTGACTTTGTTGGTGTCTCACTGGTCTTAGATAGATAGATACTGTATCTAAAGGAAAAATAAAGAACTAAAAGGACTGTTATCAAAAAGCCTTATTAAAACATAAACATCTGCTAAATATTCTTAATGATGCACCCAGTTTATTTCCAGTAGACTGTGGTTATTCATACCAGATGTCACTATATCTACTAGAGGCCAAATCTTGTAGAAATGTATCAAAACTGTAAGATATTTAAGATGTGTTGATATGAATGGGGAAGTTGTGTAGAAACTTGAATAAATGTATATTCAATCATGTCCCTTGACACTGCTCCTCATGCCATTATTTATTTTATGAAGTAAATGCGACAATACTGTTTTGATGGACAAAAAGTGCTTATGACAAGTAGAACTACTCATTTAACTAAAACAGTTAAGATCATTATATTTAAGATTTTGCTATTTAAAAAAAAAAAGTCTAAATTTTTTTCCCTGGCTTGGCTTTTTTTAATTTTTTAATTTTATTTTTTTTTTATTTTACTTCCTGGTTGTAAATCATAGCATCACACTTGGGAATTCTGTAACGGTTACCTAGCAACCATGTGGTACATTGGGGCGAAACGAAACTCTAATGCACACCAAAATTATTTGACAAATAACATGAGAAAACACATTTATTTTGTTGAACTCGTGTTTAAATTATATTTTAAAAATGTGTGTAAATTGTGCCGATTTTTTTGGCTGAATTCTCCTTAGTGTGACGTCATCAATATGGACTTTTTCAAATTACTACAAATTACATTACAACAGGTATTATTCAAACAAATTAAGTTAAAATTAGAGAATTATAACTCATAAAAACGCACTTTAATTATGAATGTCATTTTATTTCTTAATCCAGAAGATAAAAATTGGTGCCAAATTTGTCTACAGCCACAAGACGGCGCTAAAATGAAACTATAAAGGCCAGATTTCTTATCGACCAAACCAAAGGTTATATTTTTGTCTTGAGAGAAAATATTGTAATGATTTTACCTGTTTCTATTGGTTAACTGGGTTGCATTAATTTTAAAAAATGTCCTGAATTAAAGACTTTTTAATTTTATCTTTTATCGTGTCGTAAAATAGAAGATGGGGCTTGACTATTGGGGCTAGACTACTCTGAAACAATGTGGGTCTGGGTGGCTGCGTCCCCGGTGCGTCCCCGGTGCGGCCCCGGCGCGGCCCCGGTGCGGCTCTTCTCCACCTCCACCACCGCCACGCACAGAGAGCACCGCCCCGCCGGAGAACAGCACCGCCGTACAGCGACACAGCCCGCCGGGGTGGAGTTAGCACCACCACTGCTCAGAGCGGATAAGGAGGGGAACTCGAGAAAAAAAATCGCCATCTGGCTGTTCCCCTCGCTATAAACGCTATAATCTCGGGAAAAGTGAAATACCACCAACACATTTGGATCGTAGAAACCGGGGCACGGCAGCGGGAAGGACCGTATCTGTTCAGGTCAGAAATATCTCAAGATTTTGAACTTTGAAAACTTTCCACCATTGAAGTCCTTGACGTCACCATAGTCTTATGTGGAGGGCAGAAAACCCTGTCAAGTCCGCACACCGAGCCTCTGATAAATGACAACGTGATTTAAACATGATTTAATGGTGTGATTGTGTTTGGCTGTTGATGATTCTCACACCTTTGGCCTGATGTTTTGTTCTTCCTCAGGCGTCTCTCAGATTAAACCTTTGCCCCACATACCTACGCGCATATACTATTGTACTGTACTGTGGGGGCTGCGATGTCAAAAATACTACGACAAAATGAATGGCCCTGGCTTCAATAAGACGATAATTTAAGAATATGGTGGGATTTGATTGTTTTTGTAGCTTTAGGTAGTTTACGACCTGCACATATGGGCCAGCTACAGCTCCATCAGGTTGACAACATTTGCCCCACATCAGTCTTTGTTTCTAGTGTGACACTCGAAGTATGAAGTATGCATGTATGAAGTATGCATGTATGAAGTATGCATGTATGAAGTATGCATGTATGAAGTATGCATGTATGAAGTATGCATGTATGAAGTATGCATGTATGCATCATGATGGGTGTGTTGTTGTGCAGCGTTGACGAACAAGGAAAAAAGTCTAGCCTCCGGGTGCAACTTTTCACACCGCGGCGCTGTGCTTTGCGACACAAGAATTTACACGGAGGAGAACACTTTAGGGTATTAAGAGTTGTCAGCATTATGCCAAAAATGCAAGTTGGTAATTTAAAGCATGTTAAAGTTCGAGTGGGCTTGGTACAAAGAGTACTTGCCTAATGGCAGACTGCGCTCTGCTGAAGGGCTTGTTGCTCTGGCCTAGCCCTGCATGCTGGCACACGACAGTGTCTGTAGTCTGCACTCTATTCTTCTGGCCCACTAGTGTAGCATATGCACATAACTGTGTTCATGTACCCACTGGGACTATGTTTAGAGCTATGTAAACTGTAGAACAAATGTGAACAACTCAGTGATCCAATTCTGTTTGTTCTTCTGTTTATCTACACTGGACAATCATGAATTGAGACTAAAACAAGCAGAAGCAGTAGGCTGGAATCTTATCTTGTTAATATCTTTAAATCAATACAAAAATATAATGACATGGCAAAATTATGTTCTTTTAGTCACAACTTGGGCTGTAATGCATGGATCTATACTTCCATGCTGCAATGTCATAATTATGCACTTAGTACTGACCAAATATTTTCTTTTTGTTTTACTATTTGATAACTCTGTATCATTTAAGTCTAGGACTGACTTCTTCTAGTTTGACGAGCCCTGCCCCAAACCCAGATGGTGACAGCTCAGTGTCAATGCAGAAGGTGCTGGTCACTTCCTGTTTCAAAAAGACTGCTCTGCTGAGAAGGCATAAGGGTATTCTTGGCATTTGTTCTTATATCACAGGATGCAGTCTGCGTTATGGTTTTCCTTTTCTCCTTTTGGGAAAACTATTTTGTGAATTCATCATACATACAGCAGTATGAGACATTTGAGCAACTTTGGAATATCATCCAGAAAAATATCAAATATAGAAATTAAAGGTAAAGGGAATATATACATTCTAAATAAGTTTGGGTTTTTAACCATGTTAAAATTTACTATAATTTTTTTCCAATCTGGATCTAATTTCTGTGATAACGTACGTTTTTGTGATATTGCCATATTGATATCTATGCATAAACACAGGTACTTCATCCCACTAACTCCTCTTACTGGTCAGCCTTGATGATGTTCTGAGTGAGTGACCGGTATAGTGTGAACAGTGTAGCTTAAAGAAAAAGCAGATTTACTCACCTCTTAATAGTAACTACAGCCACCGTGGCGGCACGGTGGCTGAGTGGGTAGCACTCATGCTTCACAGCAAGAAGGTTCCGGGTTCGATCCCCGGGTCGCCCAGACCTTTCTGTGTGTGTTCTGTGTGGAGTTTGCATGCATGGTCTGGGTTCGATCCCCGGGTCATCCTTTCTGTGTGGAGTTTGCATGTTCTCCCCGTGTCTGGGTGGGTTTCCTCCGGGCACTCCGGTTTCCCCCACCAACCCAAAACATGCACCATAGGTACCTCCAGCTTTGGTCCTGACCAAGCCGAAGCAAGAAGATCATGGAGATGGTCCCCGGACGCAGTAATGTGCTGCTCACTGCTCCTGATAACAGGATGGGTTAAATGCAGAACTGGAATTTCCCCACTGTGGGACTAATAAAGGCATAGCTTGCTTTCTTTCTTTCTTTCTTTCTTTCTTTCTTTCTTTCTTATATATTAGAATGTCTCATAATGTTTGAATCTTAGTCCATGCAAAGCTGTTCAGTAGTTAATGTGCAGGATAGATAACAGTTGCATAACAGAATTGGATCTATTTTGTAATAGTTGACTGTGTTTTAACTTGTACGTGAAATAGCTGAATCGGTGCATCTCTAGTAGGACTCACACAGAGGATGTGAAATCAGCTTGGTACCTGCCCCCTGCTCTGTTCTTCACAGAGCAGTCTCATGTTATTGGGAGGTGTCAGTGACTTATGTCAGGTCCACGCGCTCCACTTAAGGAGACCTGCTTTTCATTCCAGGCTTCTGGAAATTGGCCTGTAGTCTTTTCACTCTGCCATATTTGGTAAAGGCAACATGTTGCCACTCCCCTAGCACCAGAAATGATTTGTCTTCTAAAGGAGACAATTTCCGAAAGTGTGTCAAATAGTCTGAAATAAAGCCACTGTTAATATTGTTGAATTGCTAAACTGATCGCCACAGTTCCCAGGTGAAAGCATTTCTGAGACTATAAGCTCGACATTACAAAGACACTGGCTGCAACTGCATACTCAAAGAATTTTGGGGCTGAAAGATTCTTAAAACGGTGAAATCATCTGATTTCTTTCTGATCAGCGTCCTTCTGATTACTTTCTGATTACTTAATATACAAGGAACTGGAGGGATGGTTCCTAGGGAACTGATTACTGACATCAAATTGTGCAATTAGCATGTATTCTAAATAGGGATGCAAATTATCAATTAATTCATTAATCCGTAGTTGATTGACCTTATCGATCGACTTACGATTAACTGATAAGCGGTGTTTTTCACCTGAATTTTAGTGTTTCAATAGGGTCTTTAAGAATATAAGCTATAGTATACATAACACTGAGTCATAAATATATCATAGTATTATTATATTGTATATTCCTCAATTAATTATTCCTTAGTAAAAAGCAGACAAATGTATTGATGCTGAATAACAAAATACAGTAATCCCTCGTTCTATCGCGGTTCGCAATTTAAAAAAAAAAAAAAAAATAGTGTAACATTGTGTTCTGCGTCCTGATTGGCTAAGAGACTAGACCAGGACTAAACGTGGATTAAACCAGGTCTAGACCAGAACTAAACCAGGTCTAGACCAGGTCTAGACCAGGTCTAAACCAGGTCTAAACCTGGACTGGGCCTGGACTAAACCAGGACTGGACCAGGTCTAGACCTGGACTAAACCAGGATTAAACCACCATGTGCTGCTGCTGGTTTCGTGCAGCTGGTTTGTGGCTAGGGCTGAGACTACGCATTCCGGGCGCCGCGGTTGGATCTCATGCTCGCAGCCCGCGAGGCCCGCTCGTACACCGGGCAGTGCCGTTGAATGAGCGCGGTGCGCCCTGCCCAGGACTAGACCAGGTCTAAACCAGAATTGCGGCTCTTTGCCTTGTTTCGTGACCACGCTGGTGCGCGTGTCCGTGCTTAGCAATTAATTACAATTAATGCATTTTGTTCGACCAACGTCTTGATCGTCAATTAATCGTAAGTCGATTAATTGTTGACATCCCTAATTCTAAAGTACTTTTAAAGGTACAGAAATCATATATTAATAAAAATTTTTGATAAGCTTGTAACCATAGCCTGTGAACCTATGTACCACTTATAAATTCAAGGTGCATAAGCTTAATGCAATATGGTGGACCATTCTAGGCAAAGCAATAACATTTCCCTGAAAACAAGCCAAGATCCCCATCAGAAATGTGACGTGTCCCCCTTTTAAGAATTAAATGAAGCTGCATTTTTACATGATCTTTCAAATCGGTGTGTTCAGCCGCATTCAATAGACAAACCAGTGTATTTTTCCTACGAGTTCAGAAACAGCTGCTCATGTGTGAATGACTGTGTTGTTCGCTTTGGGCCCTCGGCTGACCTGTGTAGGCAGTTCTGTATGGCATGCCATAGTAATGGAGGCTCTGCTGATCTGCCCTGTGTTTACAGTCAGTTTCAGATGTCAACATACACACATCATGATATTTAAGGCATGCATAGTCTGGCAGCTCAATATATTGCAATTTAATTAAAACTGCAATTTGAGCTGGCACAATTATCAAATTGCAAAGTTTGCAATTATTTAGAAAAACGAATAATAAGAAAAATGTTGTACTTGCAGTTTAGATCTTTACAATGCTCTGAAATTTATGTGATGTTGTTTTGTATGTTGTATTTGTTCATACTTCAGTTTCTGAAATAATGTAACCCACAAAGACAAACTGTAAAATGAAGAATAAGGTTTAGCAACACTAACAACATGTCTTGAACTCTCAAACTGTAAAATGAACCAAAATGTAGAAATATCACTTTTTGAAACATTACACTTGCACTTAATTTTTATCAAATCCTTTTGAAAACCTTAACTTTTCCTTTTATTTTGCAAATAAAACAATTTTATATAGCAAGCATTGAACCGCTTTTAATGGGAAAGCCCATGACAGAAACTTACATCTATTTGGAGTAATTCTTATGTCTTTGTTTTGAGTCCTAGTCTTAAGTGATTTTGCAGTTTATAAATTGAACTAAAAGATTAACAATATCATACTTTATTTGGTAATATTTTGTAATATTCCTCAGTCAGTGTTATCTATATGCAGTTGACATTTTAGCTGAATGTCTAAACATGTTGTTTAGACAAATTAAGTTGTGAATCTGACCAAGATTGTTTTTTAGAGACAATCGGCAACCCCAAGATGTTTAACTTGAATTTGCACTGTAGCAGTTACAGGTAATATTATTTGGATATATAGTTATAATGTGATTATTTAATGCTTGAAAACAGGAAATGGGCCCAAACTGACTTTTGGATGTTATTCTTTGCATTCCTGTCTCAGATTGTAGATGAGATTTTATCGTCCTTTGGTCCTTCTTAGCATTCCTGTTTTCCACTGGGACATTTTTTGTGCTGACTGCTATAGAGACATACTGTTTAATATCAACTTCCTTTTCTCCGAAATGTGTTCTTTCTATTTCTTGCCTCTGCCCCTCTTCTCTGTACGTCCCTCTATTGCAGGAGATGGCAGCCCCAGACACGCCCTCACAATAGCACAGAGGTAAATATATCTCAGCAGTGTGGACACAATAGTCAGTGTCTCTGTGGTCAGGCTGATGCAGAAGAATGCCCAGTGAATTCCTGTGCAGGACTGGAGGCAGCGCTGCAGCCCCGAGCTCGTGTTGCTCTGCTAAATATGTACAGTCTTTTTTGAGTGATGCTGAAAGACTCTTAACAAAGCCTTTGTTCACTATTACGAACACAAGTCATTTTTTCAATGTGTGTCTGTCTCTGTGGCCATGATAACATAACATGATATTTTTAGCAGCACTTGTATGTCCTCAGTGGAGTTTAGGGCTGGTTTTGGGCAGCACTCTCTAAACCCAGATGTGTTGCAGCTTTCACAAACTTGCCAGTTTGTTATTGCATGTTTACAGCCTCTTTTCACATGTGGTCACTCTGTTAGTTTGAGGGATAGTGTTTGCTTGTTGGCAGCTCTGTGGTTCCAAGGAAAATGGTCAGCTTGGCACTGGAGAATCATTGTATCTCAATTATCTGGCTTTCAATTTAATTCCCACAAAGGAAATTTCTTACTTGATAGAAAAGCGGAGTAATAATGTCAGTTATGTATTCTATGTATGTAAGAGGTTTTGGTTAGTTGCTGATGGAGCTTTTATTTTAACCTAGGCATTGGCTTGCATGAGACTGCTAACTGTCAGTTCCATCTCATTGTCCAAATAGTGTTTTTATTGTCATAAGCAGCAGCTGTGTCCACTTTCCTGTGACATGGCCTTGATAACACTGCTCTGTCATTTACGGTAAATTCTAACCTCAACCCTCTATTTTGATATTAAGGAAAATACTCAATACAAAAAAATGTTGATACTACACTGGTAATGAAAAACACTCTGGGTTTTTATACCGTAGAATTAAGTTTCTTACAGAAAATAATGAGTGTATGATTGATTATCATATAGGTCTTACTATACTATTATATCTGATGAGTAAAACCATTTCAAAAACATTCAGCAAATGAGCATTTATGTTTTTTTTTTTTCACTTTTGTAGGTTAGGGCTACACTCCAGATTAGGGGGGTGGGTGATATGGCAAAAAAAAGCTAAATCACAATGTACATGTACACTGTATCTTACTAATGGCTAATCATTGAAGAAGTGGGTGGGAAAGTGTCTGTATTTGAGTATAAAGCTGTGTTAAATAGGCTATGGAAATGGAGATTTATAATATGCATGACTAAAATAGCAGATTGTTACTAGGCCTGTCACAGTAACAAATTTTGAAACACAATATATTGCTGAAGAAGATATAGACGATAAACCTTAATAATGAATGCTATTGTAGCACTGATAAAATAACCCTAAAGCAGCAGGTCCCCCAAAACTAATTCTATACAGTATTGTTAATGAACTTTAGCTGTAAGTAATAAATGAAACACTTAATGAGGGCTAGAGATTATTTTTTCATAGTAAAAATAAATAACATAAAGTTCCCCACTAGTACAAAGAAAAGGTACCCAAGATAAATATTGACCCTGAAAACAATTGAGACTACAATTTTACCATATCACCATATTACATGTATTACATATATACTTCAGAGAAAGGTTTATTATAGCTTTTGACAGCATTTCCAACTGCCCAGTATTTAGATTGATTGCATTTGGTGTATTATGTATTCTGAAATCGTAGGGTATTTCTGGTCTCAAACTGGACTTGCTTGCATCATGAATTGAACTCACTTTTGTCCATATCCCTTCATCTTGCACTGCCTTCTGAGGGCAACTTAATCATGATGGAATGTCTTGAAGCCTCAGACAATCTGAAAAAGTCTGGGCACTGGCCAGAGAATGTCCACTGCCTGCCCAACTGTGTATGAGGTCGAGAAAAGAGACGTGCCTTTTATCAGTGGCAGTGGCAGAGGCCTATATATGACCTATAATCAAATCTGATCCCAATCAGTGGAAGTGACAGTCAGATTGAACATAAAGCTACAAAGTAGACAAGAATTGTGATTAAATTAATGACGTAAAGGCTTTACAAAAATTGGTGAGATCAATTTTTCTGTCACCTTGCCAACCTGTAGGCTCAGGTGAGGGAACCCTAAAAAGTGACATTAGCTCAGGGCTTACCATGTGCCTCACCTTCTTTTTGTTGCTGAGACAACCCCAGGTTTATTACCAAATCATGTACCAACAATCAAACTCATTAAATTGCCTAAGTTTTTGCTTTGCATATTACACTGGGACTAGCTATAGATCAGAGCAGTGTTTCCCACCCAGGGGTACAAGTACCCCTAGGGGTACGTGAGCACACTGCAGGGGGTACTCGGCAGTGTCACTGCTAGGCGCAGGGGGAGATTTTTTTTTTTCTATTCTAATTTGAGTAAATTTGAGTTAAAGAAAAGAGAGAAAATATCTTGAGAATTAAAATTTCAAATTAAGGAGATGAAAAAAAATAAAATAAAATAATTTAATAATCCATTGTGTCACATTCTACTTTTGGAGAATTATCAACATGTATGAGTGAGACAAAAAAGGTTGGGAAACACTGTATTAGAGAATAGAGGATGAGGTGCAACCATAAGATAAGAGATAAGATAAGATAAGATAAGCCTTTATTGATCTCACACAGGAGAAATTTACTCGCCACAGTAGCTCCAGGACATTTGGACAAGAGGGAAACCATGTATCAGTACAAACCTTTGTGATGTATCAACATAAAAAATATATATAAAACGTATGAAAATATAGGCTATGATTACAGTATATTAATTTGGGCTGTAGTTGACTACATAATAAAGGCTAGGGGTGTGCAAAAATATCAAAATATTGATATATCATTTAATTTGATGACACAGTATCAATATCATCGGCCCCTGTATCAATATATTGGCAAGAGTATTTTTTGATAAATTTTACTAAATTATTTTGATACAGTGCTACAGTTTTGTTGCTTGTTTAGAGGAAGGGAACTTGTTTATGCAACACATTTGACATATTCATTGTTTTGATGATTAAAATGGGTGTGTTTCCTGGGTGTGTTTAAATTTGCACAACAATTGGTTGAACAAAAACCTTTAGTATCAGAGCCATGATTTAGCCATTATTTTTTTATTGAACGATATCGTATTGTATCGTATCGAGCTCACTGTATCAAGATATGTACCGTATTGTGGCCAATGTATCATATCTGCAACTTCTTAATGATACCGAGCCCTAGTAAAGACATGTCCTGCCGATCAATTAGTCCACTAAAAAGAGGGTGTGGTAAAACTATTACACATCTCTATGTATCTGACCCAAACTGCATGTATATGCTTATTCATACAGAAACAAGTACTAGGAAACCATGTATTTATATAAAGACTGTTTAATCTGCCTTTTTATAAATACCAAATCTTCAGCAAAGCCACTCCATGCATTCTTTTTTTTTGCTCTTGTCCCATATAAATCTTTATAATCTAAAATAATTAGATAATATGCACTACAGTCGTGTGTGTGTGTGTGTGTGTGTGTGTGTGTGTGTGTGTGTGTGTGTGTGTGTGTGTGTGTGTGTGTGTGTGTGTGTGTGTGTGTGTGTGTGTGTGTGTGTGTGTGTGTGTGTGTGTGTGTGTGTGTGTGTGTGTGTGTGTGTGTGCTAGTGGTGTGGTGGCTAGGAGCTATACAAGAACATTATTTCCTGTGTATTTTCAGATGTTATGTTGTTTAATCAGTTTAGTAGCAATATAATTTAATATTTTAAAATGCTGCATACATTGTATCGTAGGTCTTACTATAAGATAATAAGATAGTATTGCATACATTTGTACAGTAAATTCATGGTAAATTTTGTGTGGAGATGCACTTGTCAATTGATGCGGTTTCTACTACTGTTACTGAGAAGATATTTTGCAAGCTGTTGGTTCATGTGGGATAAGGTTGAACCGAAGTGTCACTGGTTTCATGAGAACGAAACACAACATTCTTGTGTTGAACTACGGGTCTGATTTACATGTTTTCAAACATCTGTAGTTTCTTGATTCTGAACAAAATTTTAGATTACAGAGAACCACGTTTCTTTATGAATAAAACCAACATACATGAATAATGTTCTGAGAAATAAAAGAAATGTATAGTTTGTAGTAAATGGCTAAGTTTGTGGTATGTTGCTTTGATACTTGTAGCGTGGTTCAGATCAGGTGACACTGTGTGTGCTTCACAATGGATAAAAATGGAAATGTTTTTACTGCGTATCATATGATTCTTGTTGCATTTTATTATGCAGTTAACCATTTGGTGTTTCTACATTTTTCAGTACAGTTGTTTGTGCTATTTCTACAGTCATCAGGTTGTCAGGTCACTGCTTTTCTTATTTTAAAAAGAAACCTGAACAGTGTACTTTTGTTTTTGGACTGTGTATAGACAACGTCAGGTCATTTACTGTCACAGAGACGGTTCCTCTTATCAGTCGCACAGTGCAAAGAAAAAAAAAAGGAAATGTGCTTTTTGTGGTTGACTGCGATAAATTTGGACATTGTTGAAACTGAATAATTCTATAAGGGACACATGCAGTAGTTTTGTTGCATTATATCGTAGTTAATTTATTCATAAAAAGCATGATTTATGTTGCAGTCTCATTTGGAAGTCTAACCACGCTTTTCCTCATAAGCTGGAGTAATTGCTGTTGTGACCTGGCACTTCCCCTTTTGGAGGGTGGAGCAGCAGGAATTTGTACAACAATTTTGTTACTCCCTAAAGATTTTGTGGAGCATTGGTTAATGGGCCTAAAGAGCAAACAAATAATCAAACTAATACATCCTTGCATGTTTAAATTTGGTGTATTAATCTATTTAAAGATGTATAATATCAAAGTGCTGTGAGGCACAGTCTTTGTGGTCTACAAAATCTCCTGAATCAGCTTTACATCATTAAGCACCGTTCCTCAAGCCAAACAAAGTATGCTAACATTCATGCTGGATAAACAGGATACGCTGCCCCCAGCTGAATCATGGCTGTAAACGTACAGATAGCTCAGATGCCCTTTTATGGCTTTGGAGGGAGTTTTGAAACAGGAAATGACATCACAACATAAGAGTGGGAATCTCAGTCATTCCACAGTGAAGACAGGCCCAAGTTTGCTAACTCTTCTGCTCCACCAAACTGAAGCTTGGATGTCAGATGTTAGAGCACGTTATGTTGAATAACTGTGGTCAATGTGTTGATTTTTAAACACAAATATTGCTGTGGTGTTCTATAGCACCAAAATGTATTTGTCACCAACAGAATGTATTCTTGTAGCAACTTTAAGTGGAACTTGATGTGCTGTAGTAAGACTTTTGCACCTCCCTGTTATATGCTATGACTAAGCCTGAAAAAGGATGAAAAATGATCATCCAGAGTGTGGCAGGGTGTCTGTGTTGTGACATTCTCTGTAGCTACAGTGCAAACATTTAAAAGAAACCTGCTTTTTCAAATTTAGATTACTATTTAATTCATTTTAATAGTATTATTGAACTTATGAACTTGGTAAAAACCCAGTAAATTTAGTATAGCATTTAAGGGAAATGTAAGATCTGTCACTTTGCTAAGAATGTTTGCCGTCAAAATAACTGTGCTGGCCTGATAAGAACATTTGTACACATAAAGTTTTTATGTTGCATCCGTTTTAAAATTTTACCAAGATTTGAATGGTTTCTAGTTTTGGTAAATACTAAATCTGTATTGTTTTTTTTTTTATGTGTGATCCAGGAGTGACTTTGGTGGAGGAGCAGAGCAGCAAACATGGTGGCCCTGTCCCTAAAGATCGGTGTGGGCAACGTGGTGAAGACCATGCAGTTTGAGCCCTCCACCATGGTGTACGACGCATGTCGCATCATCCGAGAGAGAGTCCCCGAGGCACAGCTTGGCCAGCGTGAGTGCCACAGACAGCACTACTAATCAAACCAAAGTGCATTCATCATCAGTCCTTTTACTTCATTCAGTCACAAGATTAAATATGCTAAAAACCACTCCGCAGGACTGACAAAGCATTTTTATCAGTAACATAAATATTTTTTCAAAAACTTGGAGCTTTACTATAACTTGAATGAAAATATCAAACAATTCAAAACCTTAGTGATATATTCAGTATTCTGACTACATAATTCACAGCAGCTATAATGAAGAACAGGTAACCACAGCTAATGCTTAAAGTATTAATTCTAAAATAGCCCACCTCTCTCTGTTTTATGGCATGCAACATCTGATTATATAAGCTTTTTCTCTGCCAGACATGTTCAAACCTGTATGTCATTATGTACAGCTCTAAGACAAAGACCAAAAACCACTGCTTTGTTTGGCAAGAACATTGCAATGTTCCCAGAGCCACATAGTCTCCATTGTCTTGATAGTAACTAATACATTATATTTCAAGTACTTTCTAAATGTGTTTCTGTCTTTTTCTCAGCAAATGATTATGGCCTATTTTTGTCTGACGAAGACCCAAAGAAAGGCATTTGGCTGGAGGCTGGAAAGGCCCTTGATTACTACATGTTGAGGAATGGCGTGAGTCACACAAACACACTTAACACAGCTGTGATGTCAGTGGCTATTTCAACCTAACAACATGCTCATATGAACAACCATACATGTATATTATTATCATTACTGCATTTTTTTCCTCATTCTTATTTTACATTACAAATATAATATCATATATTTACAGCTACATTCTGTGGTTGGCCTTCATTCATACATGATGTTCTTCTGTGATGTAGGATACTTTAGAATACAAGAAAAAGCAGAGGCCCCTGAAGATTCGGATGTTGGACGGCACAGTGAAGACTGTGATGGTGGATGACTCCAAAATTGTTAGTGATATGCTCATGACCATCTGTGCACGAATAGGTAACCGGTTTGGTGCTTTTTTTGTACAATATCAATGTCTGAAGCAACAATATTCACTATTTTTAAAATGTTTGCAAGGAATTACAAACTATGATGAGTATTCACTGGTGCGTGACATTGGTGAGGAGAAGAAAGAGGAGATTACTGGTACCCTTAAAAGAGACAAGACCTTACTACGAGACGACAAGAAGATGGAAAAACTAAAACAAAAACTACATACAGATGATGAATGTATGGATGCAATACAACATAACATACATTAACATCAGCCTTAACGTTCGTTTTTAAAAATTGTTTGTTATTGAATAGTGAATTGGTTGGACCATGGAAGAACACTGAGGGAACAAGGAGTGGAGGAAACTGAGATGCTGCTGCTCAGGAGAAAATTTTTTTATTCCGACCAAAACGTGGACTCCCGAGATCCAGTGCAGCTCAACCTGCTCTATGTCCAGGTACTTGGATAACACACAAGTTACCACTGGAAAATGAAATAATTTAACTGTAACTAAATGTGTATGAACAGGCTCGAGACGACATTCTTAACGGTTCTCATCCTGTCTCCTTTGACAAAGCCTGTGAGTTTGCTGGTTATCAGTGTCAGATCCAGTTTGGGGACCATAATGAGTCTAAACACAAACCGGGGTTCTTAGAGTAAGTTACTGTTTTTCTGTAGTATTTTTGTAACAGTTTTGTCACAATAAAAGCTTAGTTTTGATGTAAAAATATGTTTTCATTTTATTAGTTTGAAAGAATTCCTACCCAAAGAGTACATCAAGAACAAAGGAGAGAAAAAGATCTTTCAGGTAGGAGCTATGTTATTCAACTGTGTTCTCTTGGCTATGGTAACATGGCCATACAACAATATATTCAATATAGACTATTAATAATAATTCTGTTACATTCCTCTTTTTTTCTGTAGGCACATAAAAACTGCCAGAATATGACAGAAATTGAAGCCAAAGTCAGTTATGTGAAGCTGGCCAGGTCCCTAAAAACATATGGAGTGTCTTTCTTTTTGGTCAAGGTGAGCAACAAAGCAACATGACATTACCAGAAGGACGCACTATGTGTAATCCTTTGTTAATATGTAAACAAAGCAAATGTTGTAATTATTATACAAATATATCAGACATATAACCGATTACATGATCATACACACTATTACATTTAAATCTACCCACAGTCTTATTTATTTACTCATTATTAACTCATAAATCTGCTTATAATGTTACTTTTTATTCATAAACTCACTGTTTTACCTAAAATTTCATTTCATGGGTACCAATTTATTCTCAAATACACAATGTTGTTCCAAATAGGAAAAAATGAAAGGAAAGAACAAGCTTGTTCCTCGCCTGCTGG
Source organism: Paratrypauchen microcephalus (assembly GCA_036785185.1). NCBI lineage: Eukaryota > Metazoa > Chordata > Actinopteri > Gobiiformes > Gobiidae > Paratrypauchen > Paratrypauchen microcephalus. The sequence continues at coordinate 13,907,562 of JAVJIX010000004.1, read as the reverse complement.
GCATCACAAAAGAGAGTGTGATGAGAGTGGACGAGAAGACCAAAGAGGTGATACAGGAGTGGAACTTGACTAATATCAAACGCTGGGCTGCATCACCTAAAAGTTTTACCTTGGTAAGACTTTTTAATACAGTGTAATGACATGCTTTTGCTTTCTCTGCTTTCTGGTCTTTCTTTGAGATCTATTTACATGTCCAAACATGTGCACTCATGTATATTATTGGAAAACAACATTCTGTCTCTGAAGCAATAGTGACCAACTCAGTTCTTACTTAATACTTAATACTACTTATAATTTCCATTTTGTACTCAGAGTTTAGTTTATTTAGACTTTTGTTCCATTTTGTTTGCATTACATACGCATATATATATCCCAAAAGGAGTAAACTGAAGCACCTGCTCCCATACAGCTTCTTGTTTACAGCGCAAAACGTTTCACTGTATATTATTATTCATAGTGTATGTATTATGAAGTACAGGGGGTCCTCGGGTTACGACGGTCTCGGGTTACGACGTTTCGTGGTTACGAACGCGCCCCCATTAAAAAAAATATGTATATATTACGCGTCATTCCGTCTTACGCGGTTTAGCGTGGTAAGAGATGTAAACAAACGCGAACGGCGCGCGGCGCACGGCGGAAAAATACGCTCTGTTGTGGTTGTAGGGAGAAGAAGACAGCCTCATGTGCGTGCCCAATGTGGGCGGAAGTACCTGATGTGGGCTCTGATCTGCTCCTATGAAAGCGGCAGTGATAACCAAGCAGCGTAGTGGTCTAATTAGTGAGATGGAAAGGTTATTGGTGCTTTGGTTGGAAGATCAAAGGCAAAATCCGGCTTACGACGAAATTCGGTTTACGACGCGTCTTAAGAACGGATCAACGTCGTAACCCGAGGACCCCCTGTACTTGGTCTGAATTATGTTTTCATTCTTTTAGGACTTTGGAGACTATCAGGATGGATATTATTCTGTCCAAACCACTGAGGGAGAACAGATAGCCCAGCTTATTGCAGGATATATTGACATCATCCTGAAAAAGGTAACTCCAATTAATTTTTTAAATGTATTTATTTATTTTTTATTATTATTATTTTTTATTTATTTTGTTCTATCCTTGTTTCTGCAGAAAAAAAGTAAAGACCACTTTGGGTTGGAGGGAGATGAAGAATCAACTATGTTGGAAGATTCAGTCTCACCTAAAAAGTATACACTGTTTCTACAACAGCGGAAATATGACATGCTCTTTAAAAAAATGGACAGTTAATTTTTAATATCTTTACTCTGTTATTTGTTGTCTGTTTAATTCCATGCAGGTCTACAGTGTTGCAGCAGCAGTTCAACAAAGTTGGAAAAGTAGAGACAGGTTCTGTTGCTTTGCCGGCGATCATGCGCTCTGGAGCTGGGGGTCCAGAAAGCTTCCAGATGGGCTCCATGCCACAGGCCAAACAGCACATCACCAGTGGACAGATGCACAGAGGACACATGCCCCCTCTGGTAAAAATCCATGGTTCATATATGTCAGATAATGAAAGTGATACAGGTACTAAACTGTCTGTAAATATATAATATGACCTGTGCAATGATTTTACAGACATCAGCTCAACAAGCTTTAACCGGAACGATCAACTCCAGTATGCATGCAGTCCAGGCTGCCCAGGCCTCTCTGGATGATTTTGACACTTTGCCTCCATTAGGCACAGACGCTGTAAGACATTACTCTTTCTTTTGGTAATTGTTATTTCATTCTATGATAAGATCCAGCTAAGTGAAATCTTTTTTAGGCATCTCAAGCTTGGCGAAAAAACAAAATGGATGAATCAAAACATGAGATTCACTCCCAGGTGGATGCCATCACAGCGGGCACCGCCTCTATGGTTAACCTCACTGCAGGTAAGATTGCAGAAGTCATAGTTCATAACTGGTTTGAGCCATTTTGAGCCAAACTATTCATGAATTTGTGATTTTCTTTTCCTGTCCTCAGGGGACCCTTCGGAAACAGACTACACTGCAGTGGGCTGTGCTGTTACCACAATTTCCTCAAATCTAACTGAAATGTCTAAGGGAGTTAAACTGTTAGCTGCCCTAATGGAGGATGAGGGAGGAAATGGGCAGCAGCTGCTGGGTGCTGCTAAAAACCTGGCCTGTGCAGTATCTGATATGCTTAAGACTGCCCAGCCTGCCAACACAGAGGTACATTAGCCAGTAGTGCTGTAGTTTTCGGGATGGTCAGTATCTTCATAAAAGAAAAACTATGTGGTGTAATTTGTCCCACTTTAGCCTCGACAGAATCTGCTGCAGGCAGCTGGAAACGTGGGTCAGGCCAGCGGAGAACTATTGTCACACATTGGAGAAACAGACACTGATCCACAGTTCCAGGTGAGCATGTGGTCTGTATATTTATTACTGAAGATGTTGGTGAGCACAATTAAGCATCTACTTTATTAAAGACATGTAACATTCAGTGTATACAATGTGGGTTCATATATTATTCAACAGTTTTTAGGTAAAGGATCTTTCAGGTGTGCAAGAAGAAAAGTATCGTATTGTCAAATAATGGTAACAGAAAGACCCTTAAACAAAAATCTGCCTTATCACAAAAATCACATGAATGATACAATCATTGTTAATCAATATAGTTTTTTTAATACTTTTGTCATTATTCATTTCATAATAAATCTGGCATAATTGATACTTATATAATAAAAATTTTGCGCAATCACCCTTTTCTCTAAGATTCTGATGTTAATTGTATATTATGACAATTTCATTAGAGCATGTCATGTTGTTTTGACTAATTTATTTCTTGAATTTGTTTAATTTCTCTGCCATAATATATAGAATTACATTTAATTTGGTATGTGGTACTTCATGTCTGTTCTAGGACATGTTGATGCAGTTGGCTAAGGCTGTAGCTAATGCTGCTGCAGCTCTTGTGCTCAAGGCTAAAAATGTAGCTCAGAAGACTGAGGACTCGGCTCAACAGAACCGGGTCATTGCTGCAGCTACACAGTGTGCCTTATCCACATCTCAGCTTGTAGCCTGCACCAGGGTCAGTCAAACATGCACTATGAATACTGTTTCTAGAGTCACAATACTTGATAGTAAACGTTTTTTTTATTGTTCTTGTTTGCAGGTTGTTGCACCTACGATCAGCTCACCCGTGTGCCAGGAGCAGCTGATTGAGGCAGGCAAACTGGTGGCCAAGTCTGTGGAGGGGTGTGTCGATGCCTCACAAGGAGCCACCAGCGATGAGGGTCTGCTCAAACAAGTAGGTGCAGCGGCCACCGGTGTAACCCATGCACTCAATGACCTGCTACAGCACATCAAACAGTATGCCAGCGGAGGGCACCCCATCGGGCGCCATGGAGAAGCTACAGACCGCATCTTAGATGTCACTGAAAATATTTTCAGCTCAATGGGTGATGCGGGTATGCTGCCTTTTTTCATTTTATTCAGTTTACTTTAATCATATAAAGCCTTATTTCTTATTAATAACATTAATAACTGTTTTTACCTCTCCTTCAGGTGAAATGGTTCGACAGGCTCGGATCCTTGCCCAGGCCACGTCTGATTTGGTTAATGCTATCAAGATGGATGCAGAAGGAGAGTCTGACCTGGAGAACTCGCGCAAACTCCTTTCGGCTGCCAAGCTACTGGCTGATGCAACTGCAAAGATGGTGGAAGCTGCTAAGGTCAGCTAGGATTTATTGCACCACTGACTTCTAAACAATAGCTAAATAAAATGGGTTGTAATGACTTCCCAGTTATTGATCCAAGCATTCACATAACAGAAATAATAATTATGGCTAAAATGTAGTGTTTTTGTTCACCGCCCTAGGGTGCTGCAGCAAACCCAGACAGTGAAGAACAGCAGCAGAAGTTACGAGAGGCGGCAGAAGGGCTCCGCATGGCAACCAATGCAGCAGCACAGAATGCCATCAAGAAACGTTTGATTAACAAACTTGAGGTATGACCCAGAAAGAACACAAACCTTTGCTAATCTACATCAAATAATTTAACTTTTCCACTTAGAATGCAGCGAAGCAAGCAGCTGCAGCAGCCACTCAGACAATTGCAGCTGCTCAGCACGCTGCCTCTTCCAACAAGAACCTGGCAGCCCAACAGCAACTTGTTCAGAGCTGCAAGGTAACGTTCTCCATAAATCTATAACGTGCATTACAGTATTCAGACCCTTGCCAATGTGAGCCTTTCTCATTGTATTTTATGTGTGGCCTGTAGGTAGTGGCAGATCAAATCCCTCAACTGGTCCAGGGTGTTCGAGGCAGCCAGTCTCAGCCTGATAGTCCCAGTGCTCAGCTTGCTCTTATCAGTGCCAGCCAAAATTTTCTACAGGTAATGTTCACATTAGCAGCTCAGATCTATTTTAACAAACATAATTTCATAACATATTATTTCTTGTCCCTATTTATCTGCCAGCCTGGTGCCAAAATGGTTACTGCATCTAAAGCTACTGTTCCCACCATCAGTGATCAAGCTTCTGCCATGCAGCTGAGCCAGTGTGCCAAGAACTTGGCAAGTGCTCTTGCTGAGCTGCGGACTGCCTCCCAGAAGGTATAAACACATTTTACATGTATTCCAGGTATATTTTATGCCCTTAATTTTCTGGAGATTTTGTCAATTTTGAAATTGTCTACTGCAGGCACAGGAAGCTTGTGGTCCACTTGAGATAGACAACGCTTTGTCAATGATTCGAGATCTAGAGAAGGACATGCACGAAGCCAAAAGTTCATCTGAAGCGGGCAAACTCAAACCACTGCCCGGAGAGACGGTGAGGCTGTTGATTTCATTTTATTTATAAGGACAATGTACAATTACATTAAGCACAAAGGCAGAGATGCTTGTACCAGATTCTAGCTTTACAGCTATTCTTCATATTGTTCTCTGTGGACATCCACACATGAGATGTCTCTCAGTATCACATCTTCATTATTCTGACTTGCTTTTATTCAGCTGGAGAAGTGTTCTCAGGACCTTGGGACCAGCACCAAGGCTGTGAGTGCAGCCATTGCTCAGTTACTGAGTGAAGTGACCCAGGGCAATGAAAACTACACAGGTGGGTATTTTACTGAAAAAAAGCAGATGACTGCTTTTGTATTTTTAAATGCAAATGTGACATAGTGAATATTAACAGTGTATTAAAACACAGGTATGGCAGCCAGAGATGTGGCTCAGGCTCTTAAGTCTCTGGCCTCTGGTGCCCGGGGTGTAGCTGCCACTACAACAGATGTACCAGCTCGTGGTGCCATTTTGGACTGTGCTGGAGATGTCATGGACAAATCAGCCAACCTCATTGAAGAGACCAAGAGGGCAATTGCTAAGCCTGGGGACGCAGAAAGTCAGCAGAGGCTTGCTCAGGTACACAACATAAACATAAACCTGAGCCATGTGGAAATTAATGTAACTTTGAAGTTCTTTAAATTGGACCCAACTGTACTTCCAATATCTGTATACAGGTTGCAAAGGCGGTGTCCCAGGCCCTGAACAGATGTGTGAACTGCCTTCCCGGCCAGAGGGATGTGGACAATGCAATCCGCTCTGTAGGCGAAGCCAGCAAAATGCTTCTCTCGGATTCTGTGAGTGAAACCTGTTTACAGTCAAAATCACACGTGCTTGGAAGATTCTGTTGGGGATTTTATTGATTCATATGTTTTTTAATTTACTATTAATCTATTAATTTAGTTTGAAAACAGAGTAAGTGTTTGGATATTTTTTTCTAGTTCCCATCCAGTGGTAGACCGTTCCCAGAAGTTCAGGCTCACCTGAATGAGGTGGCAGCTGGTTTGAACCAGTCAGCAAATGAAGTCGTCCAAGCCTCCAGGGGCACCACCCAGGACCTTGCCAGAGCCACTGGCAAATTCGGAAAGGACTTCAGCAACTTCTTGGATGCCGGAGTTGACATGGCTGGAACATCCCAGGTTTAATAACATTCACATATTCTTAGTGCAATGTCAAATGTATTTAACTGTGTAAAATATTAATATAATTATGTTTTTGCAGTCAAAGGAGGATCAAACTCAGGTTGTGTCAAACCTGAAGACCATTTCCATGTCGTCCAGTAAACTTTTGTTGGCTGCCAAAGCCCTCTCCACAGATCCCAACTCCCCTAATCTGAAAAACCAACTTGCTAATGCAGCTAGGTAAAGACCATTCTCACGTGTCATCATATTGTCTTGAGTTTTGCTTTTCAGTTTTTTCCTGTTTGTGCATAAACAGGGCAGTTACGGACAGTATCAATCAACTCATCACAATGTGCACTCAGCAAGCCCCAGGTCAAAAAGAGTGTGATAATGCTCTTAGAGAGTTGGAGGTAATTATTATTCTCAGTTCAGTTTTTGTTTTTGTTTTTCTGTCAAATAGCTTTTCCATGCTTGAATCATTAAACATTCACACAATAGGGTTTGTGTTAAGTTAGAGTGTAAAAGTTAAATACAATGTCCAAATGAATATCCTATACCTATGCTTTCTTTTTATGGTCTAGAATAGGTGGATAAATGAATAATAGTAGTTTAAACAATCTCGGTATTGGATAATGATAAATTATGTGTTTGTGCCTTACACCTTATGTTTGCATGTAGTCCGTGAGAGGGATGCTTGAGAACCCAACTGAAGCGGTCAATGACATGTCTTACTTTGATTGTATTGACGGGGTCATGGAGAACTCAAAGGTATGCTCGCTATTTTTATTTTGTTATTTCTTACTGGTAATTACTGCCCTCACTGTTGGTGTTGCTCGTGTCATTTATATATCAAACTCTACTTTATTCTCAATTTTAATATTTTTAATGGGACCCTGTTAAAAGGTACTTGGTGAGTCTATGGCAGGCATTTCCCATCATGCCAAGAATTCAAATTTGCCCGAATTTGGTGACTCAGTCAGTGCTGGCTCCAAAGCATTGTGTGGCCTTACAGAAGCAGCTGCACAGGTAAAAACACAACATATTTCCTATTACATGTTTTGACACATAGGAGGATCCTGAGATAAGAAATCTGATCATCTTTTAGGCTGCCTACCTGGTGGGGGTTTCTGACCCCAATAGCACTGCGGGCCAGAAGGGCTTGGTGGATCCTGCTCAGTTCGCCAAAGCTAATCAGTCTATCCAGATGGCCTGTCAAAACCTGGTGGACCCTGCCTGCACCCAGTCCCAGGTATTAATCTGCAGTGTTTTTACTAATGCATACTACATCATCACTGCACATTTTATTCACATCACTTCTTTCTCAGGTGCTTTCTGCTGCCACCATTGTGGCTAAGCATACTTCAGCATTATGCAATGCCTGCCGACTTGCCTCCTCCAAGACGTCCAACCCAGTTGCCAAAAGACAGTTTGTGCAGTCAGCCAAAGAAGTGGCAAACACCACTGCCAACCTGGTCAAGTCTATTAAGGTCAGTTGTAGTACAAACATTAAGAAGCCTCATGCAGGTTCCACCCGCTCCATATTAATCGTAAACCTAACCATAGAAGTTATTTAATGTAGTCTGTTTAATGTTCTGCAATTTGGATTTCTTCATCAATAGGCTTTGGATGGAGCCTTTAACCAGGATAACCGAGAGAAGTGTAAGGCTGCTACTGGTCCTCTTATAGAAGCCGTGGACAATCTCACAGCCTTTGCCTCAAACCCAGAGTTTGCCAGCATTCCTGCTCAAATCAGCCCTGAAGTACTGCAAATTTTGAACCCCTCTATCAAACCTAACTTGCATGAAACACATGTTTGGTAAACACTTTTTTTTAATCAATGTTTTTTTCCCATAGGGTCATGCTGCTATGGAGCCAATAGTTGCAGCAGCACAAACCATGCTGGAAAGTTCAACAGGTCTGATTGAAACTGCCCGCTCTTTGGCTGTCAACCCCAAAGACCCCCCCAAGTGGTCAGTGTTGGCAGGCCATTCAAGAACTGTGTCGGATTCTATCAAGAAGCTTATTACCAACATGAGGTATGGAAATGCTGTATATGTCCATGAATAAAATGTTTAAATTCTGTCCATTATTAATTACATTTATGATCAATTATTTACTTTGATGCAAATGCAGAGATAAGGCGCCTGGCCAGAGAGAGTGTGATGATGCTATTGAAGTGCTCAATAACTGCATCCGTGAGGTGGACCAGGCCTCTCTTGCTGCTATTAGCCAGCATCTCACACCTAGAGATGACATCTCCATGGAGGCAAGTCCGCTAATCAATACAATACAAAAAGCACATTCAGTAATAATAATGAATGTTACCAAGGCATGCATGATGTTCAAGTTAAGTCAACAAATATGTATGCTTGTGTGTTGTAGACTCTCCATGAGCAAATGGCAGCTTCAGTTCATGAAATTAGTAACTTGATCGAACCTGTTGCTGTGGCTGCCCGATCTGAGGCCTCTCAGCTTGGTCACAAGGTATCAACTGATTGCAATCATATTAGGGATGTCAACAATTAATCGATTTACGATTAATTGTCGATCAAGACGTTGGTCGAACAAAATGCATTAATTGTAATTAATCGCTAATAGCGGACACGCGCACCCGCGTGGTCACGAAACAAGGCAACCGCGCTGCGCCAAGCTCAACTCACAGCCGGCCGCAGGCGCCAACGGCACTGCGAGCACGAGATCGAACCGTGGCGCCCGGAATGCGTAGTCTCAGCCCGAGCCACAAACCAGCCGCACGAAACCAGCAGCGGCACATGGTGGTTTAATCCTGGTTTAGTCCAGGTCTAGACCTGATTCAGTCCTGGTTTAGTCCAGGCCCAGTCCGGGTTTAGACCTGGTTTAGACCTGGTCTAGTCCATGTTTAGTCCTGGTCTAGTCTCTTAGCCAATCAGGACGCAGAACATGATGTTCCACTATAAAAAAATGTTACACTATAAAAAAAAAATCGAAAAAAAAAAATTAAAAAATCCGCGAACCACGATAGAGCGAGGGATTACTGTATTTTGTTATTCAGCATCAATACATTTTTCTGCTTTTTACTAAGGAATAATTAATTGAGGAATATACAATATAATAATACTATGATATATTTTTGACTCAGTGTTATGTATACTATAGCTTATATTCTTAAAGACCCTATTGAAACACTAAAATTCAGGTGAAAAACGCCGCTTATCAGTTAATCGTTAATCGATCGATAAGGTCAATCAACTATCAATTAATGAATTAATCGATAACTTGCATCCCTAAATCATATACAAGTACTATTTTATATGTTACCAGTTTCATAATATACAACATATTTTACTATACAGGTTTCTCAAATGGCCAGCTACTTTGGGCCCCTGATTATGGCTGCCATTGGCACAGCCTCAAAGATTGTCAGCAGTCAGCAGCAGATGGCTGTTTTAGACCAGACTAAGACCCTTGCAGAGTCCGCCCTGCAGATGCTCTACACTGCCAAGGAGGCTGGTGGAAACCCAAAGGTATTGAAATAACTTATCACAATTTAACTTCAATATGAATTTAAAAATACTTATTCCAGATTCCATTCGTGGTGAACTATGTTTTAAGCATACTTTATTTTTCAGGCGGCACATATGCAGGAGGCTCTTGAAGAGTCTGTGCAGATGATGAAGGAAGCTGTAGATGATCTTGGAGCAACTCTGGCGGAGGCGGCCAGTGCTGCAGGAGCTGTGGGCGGCATGGTCGATTCAATCAATGACTCCATCAATAAAATGGAAGAAACTCCTGCACTTGATCCCGAGGGCACATTTGTGGACTATCAGACTACTATGGTCAAAACGGCTAAAGCAATCGCAGTCACTGTTCAGGAGATGGTACGTGGGTGATGAGTATCACAGTCATATGGCAAACGGCAAATCCATTTTAACAATTTGACTTATGATTGTGTTATTCTTTACTCTCAAGGTCACAAAGTCTAACACCAACCCTGATGACCTGGGAGGACTAGCCAACCAACTAACCAATGAGTTTGGGAATCTGGCCACAGAAGCTAAATATGCAGCTGTCACTGCAGAGAGTGACGAGGTAATTCTGTTCATATTTTTAAACACAGTTTTATGTTTTATTTCTATTAACAGCGCATCTTATGTATTTGATGTTTAGATTGGCCATCATATTAAGAAGCAAGTGGGCGAGCTTGGTTTCAGCTGTACAAGTCTGGTGACAAAGGCAGGAGCTCTGCAGTGCAGCCCCAATGACTCATTCACCAAGAAAGAGCTAATAGAAAGTGCGCGAAAAGTTTCAGAAAAGGTCAAAACAAGTCTTTACATGCAAAATTTTAATTATTACTCATATGCTAGTGTTCCAGTATTAACAGATCTTTTTTCTTTGCCCATAGGTGTCTCATGTTTTGGCAGCTTTACAGGCAGGTAACCGTGGCACTCAGGCTTGTATCACAGCTGCCAGTGCCGTGTCAGGGATTATCGCAGACCTGGACACCACCATCATGTTTGCCACTGCGGGTACTTTGAACAGAGAGAATGCTGAGACCTTTGCAGACCACAGGTGCAGTATCTAAAATATACTGTTCTAAAGATTTAAAGTATAAAATTATTTGTATTATTTATGTATACAGTGGTCCCTCGCTCTATCGCGGTTCACTGTTCGCTGTTTCGCAGATTTTTTTTTTTTTTTTAAAGGGACAGTGTGTAAGATTTTTACCCGTTAATTACCGAAATTGAAGATACCCATTCAAAAATACAGTGTTTTCCAAGCCTTTTCACTTCCATCATGAAATCAAAGTATTCTGTTGGACTTGGATATACCTGCATAAAAGGGGGATCTTCCCCATATAGAGGCAGCCATTTTGATTACGAGAGCCGCAGAAGGACATTTGGGCTCCGCCTTCACCTTCGCCAAGGCTCGTGGTTTTCACACAATGAGATAGTACGCGTTTGGATAAACAACGACAAGCATGTTGTCGGATCACACGTCGTAATGGATCTAACACGTGTTTTGGACTTAATTGTTTTACTGGATTTTATTCGCTGGATCCTTACGGACAGATTGAGACCAAGCTTATGGTGAAATATTGAGTTTGACCTGTCCAGAGCCTTCAAAGATAAGCAATGTAACAAACCTCATTTTGTGCTTTTCCGTATAAAACCCCATGTGCTCGGGGAGTGATTGTTGTGCCGGGAAATTAATTGCATAATTAAAAAGATGAGACTGTAAGGTTTCATTTGATGTGTAGATTGTCATGGTACACGATCGGGAATGTGTGCTCTCATGCGGAAAGAAAAAAAACAGTGAACGGGGCCGCGTTTTATTTATACAGTAGCGGCGCGCGGTTCGTGCACGGGTACGCGAGCTGTCCGCGTTACGGCGTGCCCGGGTGACCCTTGAGGTCTGCTGTAGCTAGAACAGGAATTGCAATAGCCACCATCCACCTATGCGCCACGAATCCTACACACAGGACCTTTAAATAGTGTAACATTTTTTTTATAGTGTAACATTGTGTTCTGCATCCTGATTGGCTAAGAGACTAGACCAGGACTAAACGTGGACTAAACCAGGTCTAGACCAGGTCTAGACCAGAACTAAACCAGGTCTAGACCAGGTCTAAACCTGGACTGGCCCTGGACTAAACCAAGACTGGTCCAGGTCTAGACCTGGACTAAACCGGGACTAGACCAGGTCTAAACCAGGATTAAATCACTCTGTGAGGCTCTTGCGTTCATTTGTTCATGTTCGATTTGTGGCTCGGACTGAGAGGACGCGGTCCGGGCGCTGCGGTTCGATCTCGTGCTCGCAGCCCCGGTGTACGCGCGGCCTCGCGCCGGTCACGCTGCTCTGTCACGGATTTGTCCACGGGGTTGGTGCGCGTCGCGTCCCGAGACGTGGCAGTGCTCTTCGCGTGTCCGGCGGGGCTTCCGGGGCCGTGTCTCCCCCCACGCGTCACTATTAATACATTTTGTTGAAAATCTATTAAAGTTTGAGTGTTTAAACTAGAGACAAATGTGAAAAAAGGTTAATTCCAGTCTGAGAAAAGCGTATACAGTAATCCCTCGTTTATCGCGGGGGTTAGGTTCCAGAAATAACCCGCAATAAGAGAAATCTGCGAAGCAGGACAATTTTATATTTTACAATTATTCTACATGTTTTAAGGCTGTAAATGCCTCACCACACACATTATACACTTTTCTCAGACTGGAATTAATGTTTTCTCACATTTGTCTCTAGTTTAAACACTCAAACTTTCATAGATTTTCAACAAAATGTATTAATAGTGACGCGTGGTGGGAGACACAGCTCCGGGAGCCCCGCCGGACGCGCGGACGCGACGCGCACCAACCCCTTGGAGAAGTGCGCGACACGTGCTGCTCTGTCACGGATTTGTCCATGATGAGGGGTTCATCGTGGACAAATCTGTGACAGAGCAGCACGTGTCACACGTACACCGGGGCTGTTAGCACGAGATAGAACCGCGGCGCCCGGGCCGCGTCGTCTCAGCCCGAGCCACAAACCGAACACGCACAAACGAACGCAAGAGCCGCACGGAGTGATTTAATCCTGGTTTAGTCCAGGTCTAGACCTGGTCCAGTCCTAGTTTAGTCCAGGTTTAGACCTGGTTTAGACCTGGTTTACACCTGGTCTAGACCTGGTTTAGTTCTGGTCTAGATCTGGTTTAGTTCTGGTCTAGACCTGGTTTAGACCTGGTCTAGACCTGGTTTAGTTCTGGTCTAGACCTGGTTTAGTCCTGGTCTAGTCTCTTAGCCAATCAGGATGCAGAACACAATGTTACACTATTAAAAAAATGTTACACTATAAAAAAAATTGTAAAAAAAAAAAAAAATGTTAAAAAAAAAAAAAAAATCTGCGAAACAGCGAGGGCGTGAACTGTGAACCGCGATAGAGCGAGGGTTCACTGTAATGTGTGTGGTGAGGCATTTACAGCCTTAAAACATGTAGAATAATTGTAAAATATTGTAAAATATTGTCCTACGCGTATTTCTCTTATTATATTTCTGGAACTTAACCCCCGCGATAAACGAGGGATTACTGTATTTTAATTTGGCAATGTATTATCTTATTTTAGGAAATGATCTTTTAACCAGTTAGATATGTCTTGAAATCAGTGAAATATTCTACACACCCCAACCTGTTGCCTCTCAACCAGTCAAAACTACTTCAATCCAGATGTAATGTTAAAAAATAATGATATTCATTTGTTTGCAGTGCAGAAGTTTATACTTTTGCTATCCCACCATTTGAGATGCGCGGATGGGCTTTTTTTCCATCCGCAACCGCATGAAAAAAAACGTCATCCGTCCGCTATCCATTTGCACACACGTTTTTTCAGGAATTTTCAAAACCGTACCCGTCCGTCATCCGCCAACTTATGATAATTCCAAAATTCTCTGCACTGCACAGCCCCATGGTTGGTCAACCGCCACCCGCCCGAATTTAATAAATAATATATTATATATTATTATAATATTTATAAATACATCTACAGTTCTAATGAACATTCATATTCTATGTTCAGGGAGTACATCTTGAAGACGGCTAAAGCACTGGTTGAGGACACAAAGTTGTTAGTGTCTGGAGCTGGTGCCAGTCAGGAGAAACTTGCCCAGGCAGCCCAGTCGTCAGTGACCACCATCACTAAACTGGCAGATGTGGTTAAACTGGGGGCTGCAAGTCTTGGTTCTGAAGATCCAGAGACTCAGGTAATGAGACATACCAAATCAAACATTTTGCAATATCATTGTCCATTAATGATACAAATCCTTATCTTGTTATAGGTTGTTCTGATTAATGCCGTCAAAGATGTAGCTAAAGCTCTTGGAAATCTTATTAGTGCTACAAAGGCAGCTGCGGGCAAACCTCATGATGACCCCAGCATGCTTCAGCTAAAGAACTCTGCAAAGGTAAGATCCCAGAGCTTAATACTATGCGGTCTACTCAATGAAGAAAACATTATAACTTGTATTTCATGTTTTTTATTATTGTTTTAGGTGATGGTTACCAATGTGACGTCGCTCCTAAAGACTGTAAAGGCAGTGGAGGATGAAGCCACTAAGGGCACCAGAGCTTTAGAGGCCACAATTGAACATATTAAGCAAGAGCTTGCTGTAAGTAACTATTTACTTAGCAGAATGTCATCTCATGTCACCCAATTACAATATGAGGAGTGGAAGAGGTACACACAGGCACTGGCACTTTCATTTTCAGTTTTGCAACCGAAATTATACACGTTGCCAACATGCAACACGCCTGCAAATGGCACATGCTTTTCTAATGTTTATACTGAAAGCTCAAACAGTTATATATTGTTTGTGTCAATAGGTATTCAGGAGCTCTGATCCTCCACCAAAGACAACAACACCCGAAGAGTTTATTCGAATGACTAAAGGAATTACCATGGCAACAGCAAAGGCAGTGGCTGCTGGAAACTCGTGTCGTCAAGAGGACATCATCGCTACAGCTAACCTTAGCCGAAGAGCCATTGCTGATATGCTGCACTCCTGCAAGGTACACAATACAGATTATAAATGCAGACTGGTCTTAGAAAATGAGTGTCAGAGGATTTTGGTCTCTAGTTTGTGTACTATGTATGTATAGGATATATTGATAGATAAGTACGTCACTCACTCCATTTTCTTGCATTATAATTTATAATATTATTATTCTTGCATAATTACTATCACTAGTAGCAACTAAACTTTTCCAGAGATCTTAAGATCTTAAGTAGCTGTTATAGGTATGATCAGTTATACTGTATCTGTGATAAAATATAAATTAAATTACACTGGTCTAAAAGCAAAATGGTTCCGGAACAAATGTCGTGAAATTTTTCTTGGTTTAGGTCACTAATAAAGAAAAAGTAAGTCAGAGGTGCTGATTGGCTATAGTTTCCAAGAGTAGTATTGGGTCAAAATAGGAAATTTATGCAAAATAAGGCAAAAACAGTAGTTTATCAGAAGGTACAGTGTACTAGTTTTATCTGAAAGCCTGTTTGCACATTCCAGTACATTCATTTTAATATGTTGAGAGTTTTAACATCAAATATTTTTTGAGTTCACATAAGAGAGATGCCCCGAAATTGTGTGCACCTGATGTCTTAAGATATTTCTTGTTTATTTCTTGACGGATAAAGAAGAACAAGTTAAATATTTTCAAAATATAAATATTATTTTTAAGCAAAAATGCCTAAATCTATTGTATAAATAGATGCAATTTTGATGTAAAACAATATCATTAAATATCTTGAATACATTAGCTAACCAGCACAGTTATCAATTGATTTTCAGATCATCTTATCAATATAAATGAGATTTAGCCACTTTTATCTCAGAAGCAGATCGAGTCCAAAAATTTGTAGACCAGTATTAGTTTTAAGACCAAATTTGACAAGTATCTGCTCTTTTGGCATAGACTTAACATGGACCTGGGAGTTGAGCTACAGAACAACCCATTATCATATGGATCTAATATGTTTATATTGTACTTACAGGAGGCTGCCTATCATCCAGAGGTCAACAGGGATGTGCAGATGAGAGCTCTCCGCTATGGGAATGAATGTGCCGTTGGATATTTGGGTCTTCTGGAGCACGTGTTGGTGGTAAGACAACTTTTTAAACAATTACTATTATACTTTCAGATACCTGCTGTCTGTCTTATTTTAAACCTATTCTCATCCTTTTTACTACTTTCCTTGTTTTCATGTCACAAGTTCTTTTTCTTTTCTGCTTTGTTAAATCTCATTAAACCTGTGACTCATCGATTTTGGTGCAAGCCGGTGAGTACACATCACTACTGACCTGTGTGTGAAGTATGACAGCTGTTTATTTTATGTTAGCTTCCACATGGGACTACTATAATATACAGTACAAGTCAAATGTTTTGAGACATTTAATTGTTATAAGCAGTGTTGGGCACGTTACATTGAAAAAGTAATTAGTTACAGTTACTAGTTACTAACCCAAAAAAGTAACTGAGTTAGTAACTGAGTTACTACACTATAAAAGTAACTAGTTACCTAGGAAAGTAACTAATGCGTTACTTTTTTTTAAGTTAAAAAATGTCAAATAATTTGGATTTTTTTGACAGTGCATTATACAGCTTTTGCTGCTTGTTAACGGCACCGAGCATGAGATTATCATCATGGAGCCTGCTTCTTCTGCCCCTTCCTCTCTTCCTCCTCTCCTCTTCCTCCTCCTCTCCTCTTCCTCCTCCTTTCCTCTTCCTCCTCCTTTCCTCTTCCTCCTCTCCTCCTCTCCTCCTACTCCTCTCCTCTCTCCATTGTTAACGGCACCTAGCATGCGATTATCATCATGGGGCCTGCTGGTGGCTTGCCTGGAAGAATCCATGACTCATCGCTGTACCAGCGGTATCGCGCTGTAGCAAATACAGAGAGATATCATTTGGCTGGCCAGGTAAGCTGGTGGCCACTAGTTTAACAGAAGCGCGCGCCGTCGAGAGATGCTTCATTAAATTCGAGTTGCTTATATTGGACGTGGACAAAGTCTTTGGTCTTTGACACAATGTGCACGTAACATGTAAGTTTTTACCTTTTACCTCGACGAGGTTAAAATACTGCCTATACTTCTGTCTTCGACTCGGGACTCGCCATCTGGGGTGTGTGGATTGTGTGTGCGCACTACTGTGTGCTGGGATTGTGTGTAGAACCCGCCCACCGCCCACTGGGTGTCTCTGATTGGCTCAACATGAAAACTTACTCTGCTTTAGCCAATCATCATTACTTATCCCGCCCTTACCAAAGGGAGAAAAAAATTCCCCTGTGCCTATGCGAGTCGCGCACATGATGCCAGTTTCAAAATGAGTAGGTTCAGTAACGCGGTAACGCGCCGTTTAGTAACGGTAATTGAGTGCCTTTATTTTAAAAGTAACGCGTTACAGTATTAGTTACTGTCAATAGTAACGGCGTTACAGTAACGCGTTATTAGTAACGCGTTACTGCACAACACTGGTTATAAGGTGTGTTGAAATGTATACAAATATGGCCGAACATTGATACTTCTAGGGACTTGAAAGTTTATTGTTCTGTTATATTAAAATAATAATTAATAAAGTGCTAATGGTTAAAAGTCACCATTATAACATACATAGACTTTTTTCATACTGTATTATTTCACTGCTGCAGTAAATCATGTGGACTAAGTAAGTTGGCACACTTGAGTTTGTGTCTGGTTTGTGGCATGCATTCTTGTGCTGTTACGTCTGAACTTTATTTTCTCATGACAACGCATCAGGATAAACCCAGGCATGGCAGCATCGAGCCCTGTTAATACTCTGCACCTGTCACTCTCCTCTCCAACCTGAATATAAACTGTATATCAACCTTAGACAGCCTGAGGTCATTGGCTACCGCTAACATTGTAATTCAATTACAGGTGACATAATTCATTTTTGGGGGGTATTTAGCATTGCACTATAACATATGCAGATCATTTTGTTTCATTTTGTTAATTGTAAACCACAATATTGAATTAAAACTTAAAACTGTTTTCTTAGCACTCGAGACTCAAATACAGGACAATACAGAATTATTCAAACAGGCATAAATTATGGAAAATACAGCTTTAAGTATTCTAATGATGAAGATATGCTGTTAATATGGTTAAAAACTCATAGAAGTTGATTTAGAATAATATATCCCCTTTAAGAGTCGGTCAACTTCAGTCATTATTCATACTGATACTAAGAGAAATGTTGAAACTGACTCATGAATAGTCATAACTGGTATGATGATTGAAAAAATCAAGTCACAGCATCTAGAGGGGCTCTGCATTTTGTGTATATAGTAACTATATTTGTTTGATCAAAAAAAAAGTTTATTTTTACAAATTATCCCATACATTCTGTATTACTATTTTATTTGGATTAGTGTATTGAGTTGTTTCCTGTGTTGATTATCATAGATCATCCAAAAGCCCACGCATGATCTGAAGCAGCAGCTGGCCAACTTTTCGAAGAAAGTGGCAAACTCTGTCACAGAGCTTATCCAGGCAGCAGAAGCTATGAAAGGTAACTTCACACTTCTACTGTTACCTTAATACAACAAATATGTGGTATAGGTTTACCAAAGATCTTTAGTGTAAATATTCCAACTCGAGGTTGGACCTGGGTTTGTCATGCTCAAAACAAACCAACCAGATTTAGAGTCATGGATGCAAATGACTCTGACAGTAACTTGAAAAGGGATTAGGCAGTGTGCCTTGTAGACTTCTACAGTTTCAGACTGTTGGAAGGTCTCTTGCTTCAAGCTAAAGTACCACATACCTGGTGCGGTTCAACGCATGATCATGTGTCAAATGAAGACAGGAAATTCCCCATCACCCCAGAGGAGTCCCTGCTCAGTTTAGGGACATTATGTGCAACTGAAACCTGCTGGATCACACTTGGAGGCCCATTACGTCATTCAGTCATCAAGTCTATGTTGCGATAATGATAACCAGTAACATGGCCTTGTACATTATATTATACTATTCAGCACATTCAGTTCAATAATGGACAAAATAGAATATGGTAATTTGATTAACTAAATAAAGCATTTTTTATACTTGATAGTAAAAATTGTTTCAACTGCAAACAATAATAATAATAATAAAAATAATATAAACAAATATATGTTTATAAATGAAATGCAGGTGTCAGTATTGTGTTTTTATGTGTTTTTTATTTCTTTTTTGTTTGTTTGTTTGTTTGTTTTTAATCCAGGCACTGAGTGGGTGGATCCTGAGGATCCCACTGTTATTGCAGAGAATGAACTGCTGGGAGCAGCCGCAGCCATTGAAGCTGCTGCCAAGAAACTGGAGCAGCTGAGGCCAAGGATCAAACCCAAGGTCATAGAGCTTTTTACAGAGCAGAGTCCTGACAGTGAGCTTCTTAGCCTCAGCACAGGATCAAATGTTTAGAGTATAACCCTAAACACACTTGACACCAATAAACTGTACCTGTCTTTACCTTGTTGGCATGCTGGCCTGAGGCTTTGTTTCTCATGCTGCCTTTGCTGTTTTGAAATTGCTCACGTGACTAAAAGTCTCTTTTCATACTCAGGAAGCAGACGAGAGCTTGAACTTTGAGGAACAGATTCTTGAAGCAGCCAAGTCTATTGCAGCTGCAACCAGTGCCCTGGTCAAAGCTGCCTCAGCTGCGCAGAGGGAGCTGGTCGCACAAGGAAAGGTATGTCTTAATCACCTCACACCATGATGTGGTGCTAAAAACTCTTCCACACTCCATCACAAACTTGTGTTTCACAGCTCTTAAATATCATACATTCCAATCATTAATGGATTATTATGCACATTAAGTACATATATTTTAATTAGGGATGCAAATTATCGATTAATTCATTAATTGATAGTTGATTGACCTTATCGATCTATTAACGATTAACTGATAAGCGGCGTTTTTCACCTGAATTTTAGTGTTTCAATAGAGTCTTTAAGAATATAAGCTATAGTAACATAACACTGAGTCAAAAATATATCATAGTATTATTATATTGTATATTCCTCAATTAATTATTCCTTAGTAAAAAGCAGACAAATGTATTGATGCTGAATAACAAAATACAGTAATCCCTCGCTCTATCGCGGTTTGCTATTTTTATTTTATTTTTAATAGTGTAACATTTTTTTATAGTGTAACATTGTGTTCTGTCCTGATTGGCTAAGAGACTAGACCAGGACTAAACGTGGACTGGACCAGGTCTAGACCAGAACTAAACCAGGTCTGGACCAGAACTAAACCAGGTCTGGACCAGGTCTGGACCTGGACTGGACCTGGACTGGACCGGGACTCGACCGGGTCTGGACCTGGACTGAACCAGGATTGGGCCGCTGCTGGTTTCGTGCGGCTGGTTTGTGGCTCGGGGCCCGGGCCGCAGGCCAGCCGCGCGGGACTCGGGACCCGGGCCGCGGGCCGGCCGTGCGGGACCAGCAGCGGGACGTTGCGGCGCATTCCTGGGCACCGCGGTTCGATCTCGCCTTGCGCGTACACCGGGGCTGCTGAGCAGTGCCCTTGGTGCCTGCGGCCGGCTGTGAGTCGAGCGCAGCGCGGTGCGCGGTTGCCTTGTTTCGTGACCACGCGGTTAATTAGAATTAATGCATTTTGTTCGACTAACGTCTTAATCGACAATTAATCGTTAATCGATTAATTGTTGACATCCCTAATTTTAATACCCAATTTAGGCAGTAAATTGTCAATTTACTCTTAAATATAACAAAACTGTTTGGTAGGATGAACATATTTTTTTCCAAATTAACACATTTAATATTAACTGCTCAAATATGTTAATTTCATTACTGTATAACTCATGTGGGGCTAAGCTTTTATGTGTTTATAGGTGGGGGCAATTCCTGCCAATGCTGTGGATGATGGACAGTGGTCACAAGGCCTTATTTCAGCTGTAAGTTTATTATCAAATCTAACTGTGAAACATCAATCATCAGAAAATCACCTGAACTGTTTGTTTCACAGGCTCGTATGGTTGCAGCGGCAACTAACAACCTGTGTGAGGCGGCTAATTCTGCGGTCCAAGGCCATGCCAGTGAGGAGAAGCTCATCTCTTCTGCTAAGCAGGTGGCAGCCTCCACTGCCCAGCTCCTGGTGGCCTGCAAGGTCAAGGCTGACCAGGACTCCCAGACCATGAAGAGACTACAGGTTAGCGCTGCATTTTAAGATCTAGATAAGCTTCGCTGATACTGTAGTACGTGTTGCTATGTTATGCTTTGCATCCAAACATTTGCATGCTCATAAAGCAAACTGATTCAGTCATGTTTAATTTGCTTTGTCTTTCCTTGAAGCTGAAGTCTTGAGCAGTAACAAAACCACTGATGAATAATAATTCCTTCCGTTTAGAGAAAATAATGAAAAAAGGGAACAGCAAGAATGTTGTTAAGCATGAAAG
Organism: Paratrypauchen microcephalus; assembly: GCA_036785185.1. Lineage (NCBI taxonomy): Eukaryota > Metazoa > Chordata > Actinopteri > Gobiiformes > Gobiidae > Paratrypauchen > Paratrypauchen microcephalus. The sequence goes on along the minus strand of JAVJIX010000004.1, from coordinate 13,886,725 downwards.
CTAGGGTTAAGATCAAAGTTGTTTTAAAACCCTCTTATCCATCCTTCTCTATCTGAAAATGAATACTAATAAATGCATTCTGACAAGTACGATACTATTATTACATGTCAGTAATTATATCTGACTGCAACATGCCGAGTAAACAAAAACAGAAAAGTTGATCTTGTGCTAAATTTGTATGTTGTGTTAAGCGTTCAAGTTATTAGTTATTTAGTTATTAACAGAGTGTTTCTAAACAAATACAGCATTATTAAGAAGAGTTTTGGAATCTTCATAATAACATACTTTTACAGCTTTTCTTTTAGAATTACTGTAATAAATGCATAACCAAGCACTATGAGAGTTTACACTACTGAACAGTGTAAACAGCTAACTAATTATTTATTTTTGTTAAATACTTTTAGTTTCAACAAGTCCTGCTTATTTGATCTTTATTTGTAGAGAATGCAGTCAGTCCAAAACACTATATTTAATGCCTGCTGTACTCTAGTGGTAGGCACTGCCCGGCCCAGCTCATATTCACTGGTCCAATCAGCAGTGGCTTATCTCCTCCTCTTCTGAGCTTGCAGCTGCCACCACAGTAATTCCCATACATTTATGTCTATGAGCTCTCTGGAAACAATCCACCAATCAGGCCATGGCACCTTGAGCTGGAAACATTAGCCTTGATCTATGATTACTCTCAGCAGCAGCATTTGCTCTCTTCACTCTTTGCCGTGATGCTTTTTAAGGCTACAATTATCAAGTGTGCTGCTGATTATTATGTTCCATTTGAAACCGTAATAAACACACATAAAACTGAAATAGTTTTCAATGGTAGTTCTATACAAATGCCAGTAATGACAACAACAAACTATTTGTTCAGACTTGTTGCCTTTTGAATAGAGAAAGTTTGACAGCGTTATTGTGTTGAATATGAGAGATGGCTAAACGGTAACATTCTTGGCAAAGATGAAGCAGCCAATGTGTTCTTAGTGAAGCTTGTCTTACCAGGACAGACTGTCTCAGCTCAGCCCTCCTAGCCACAAAAGGAGAAAATGTCCCTCTTTGTTGGAGTGGAGTGGTCCAATGAAATAAATGTTTGGCTTTGAGTGCCGTTCAGCAGACAGCTCTTGCCTTTTACAGATATTCTCAGGCACAGGAGAAAAAACGCTGTGTTAGTAGTGAACATTTCCTTTCCTGGGCCTGTTGCTGCCACTAGTCTGCAGTCTACACTATACACACTTGTTTGAAAATACGCTGCTTTGTTAAGTGGCTATAACTCATGATGAATTCTAAAACCTTTTGCTAGGCTGCTGGAAATGCTGTGAAGAGGGCGTCTGACAACCTAGTAAAGGCAGCACAGAAAGCAGCTTTTGAGGCTGAGGATGACCAGGCTGTGGTGGTCAAGAGCAAGATGGTTGGTGGGATAGCTCAGGTAAGTTGAACTCTCAAATTATTGGTTTAAGTGGTCAAATGTTTTCCATATATTTATATATTTGTTTTTTGGTTGTTGTTTTTTTTTCAGATCATCGCTGCTCAGGAGGAAATGTTGAGGAAAGAAAGGGAGTTGGATGAAGCCAGGAAAAAGCTGGCTATGATCCGACAACAGCAGTACAAGTTCCTCCCCTCTGAGCTGAGAGAGGATGGTGAGGACCATTGAGCAAGTATAGGGCAGAGAAAAATGCAACGATAATCCATGAGACGCTGTCCTTTTTCTGCTATAGACTGTGCTTCAACTCAAACATAACATATGGTGGATATGTGACAGGCAAACCATGGCTAGAGCGATTTGATAAACAGTTATACAATGTAAGCATTATTCATTCATAGTTTGTATGAACATATCTTTGAACTGTTAAATCTTTCAAATGTTTTGCATTAGTATAGTACTTTTTCTATTGGAATTTCATATCTCTTTGTGTAAATGTTTTGAGTAACTGAAACAATGCCTTAATGTTTTATGCAAATTAACTATGCACACAAAAGAAAGTATTATTTTAAGAGACAGACAGTAATGATATTCAGATTGCAACTTGTCAAACTGTTAGTAATTTAATTTAACCTTTCAATGTTTGTCTATATTAGCAATAAGTAACTATGCAATGAAACAACAGATTGGAAAGTATTTTTTAAGACTTATGAAATGTATTCAGAGGTTTCTATAACATGGCAGGCTAAGAATTTTGATGTTAGTACAATGAGCTCTAGAATATAATAATGTCCCTACATACAAACCACAAAGCCATATATTTAAACTTGTATTGACTTTCTTTGGGTTATTATCAGTGTTTCATTTACTTACTGTAATATTTTACAGTATCAAAAGCGTTCTGTAATGTAAAATGTATTTGATTATGTATGGTTTCTCTGTTGTCTAAAAGTGTATGCCTTAAAGACCAAAATGCTCCATTGGAACCAACGACACACATGGCAAAATGTGTATTTGTAAACATCAGATGCATAAATCCTCTAAGATTTCTATACAATAAAGACAATCTTCATAAACACTGTTGTATTTACTTGTATTATACAGCACAACCAAAATGTCCACAGATTCAAGATTCAAGATTGTTTATTTGTCATATGCAGAATCAACACAAGGTCAACAATGCAATGAAATGCTTAGGATCAGTAGAACCGTTGACTCGCTAAGATAGTCAAGAAGTACTAATAACATGCAATAATAGTACATGGTAAAAAAGTGTTGTAAAGTGCAGGGGAAGAGGTAAACAATATAATAAACAATATAATAAAATATGTAATAAAAAAAACAAGGTACAATGTACAAGGTGCAGGTAGGATTAAATCAAGATCAAATAAGGTGTAAGTAAGATTTGAATATATAAAGTTTTTTTCTATCTCACATTCTGTAGATTATTGTACTTGAATAGTTATAGATCCAAATAATGCTGGGGAAAAGTTTTAGTCCAAATTATTACTCTTGATTGCTGCAAAATATAAATAATGGCATTCCACGTTATTTTATTCATTCAGCATCCGCTAGTTTGAAATTGTTCTCGGTGGATGGTCTTTATTTATACACCCAAGTCAAACGCCCCACAGAGGCTGAACTATAATCGCTGACTAAATAAGGGCAATGTCCTCGTGGGGATCAGTGAGAAAAAAAAGTATGGGGCTCCTCCAGTTGCTACTCCATCCAAGATCTCTCAGACAAGCCAGGACCGCAGCCTCTGTCTCCGCTTGGATAACCCAGCGCTCCGCGTATTTTTCCTCTGGTAGAAAATCACAGATTCTGAGCAAACATGGAGGCCATCAAGAAGAAAATGCAGATGCTGAAGTTGGACAAGGAGAATGCCATAGACCGAGCCGAACAAGCAGAGGTGGACAAGAAAGGAGCAGAAGACAAGTGCAAACTGGTGAGGCCCCCAGAGCGCACGTTTCACCTGAATACGTCTATAGAGGGACGGGTCACGTTAATATTGTTATAATGTAGAAAAAGTGGATCATTTGTGAATCTTTAAACCTAAAATGCTACTCTGTATGTTTAAATTGGACTATTCATTCCTAATCTGTAATTTTCTTTTAATGAATGGAACGAGATTAGAATATTTCTTACTTAAAATATATTTTAAAAAATTAGGCCTTCTTTTGTTCCTTCTTTGTTTATCTATATTACTCAAAACAATTATTTTGAGAATAGTCTATAATAGTCTATGTGGTGATTCTGCTATCACTAGCCCAACAAAATAAGACTCAAAAAAAAAAAAAGTTGTATGCCACTTTTACAACTACACCCCAAGTCTGTGGGGATGACCTGTTATCCTCTCAATGCAGCTGCAATGACAATAATATCTATTCATAGACAACTATTCAACTGCCCACATAGCTTTTGTTCCCAGTGGATGGTTGGCTTTTACAATGCATCCCCAATCACTTCTCTTTGGGATCATCATATACCAACAGGTCTATTTCTGTGGTCCCCTGAGACCCCCGCCTTCTTTGGATTGTTGCTCTGCACAAAGAGACATCATAGAGTTTGGTTGCTGCCACAATGCCGGCAGTGGGATCAGAATTGTCAGGCTATTTGAGACTCTGAGGCCTTACATGGGTACTAGCTGGGCAGACAGCGAGGGGATGACATTTGTTCAAGGGACATTTAAAAGTCTGTTGTTATGTACAATAAAGCTGCCAGTGATAAAGCAATTCACCCAATACCAAGTACTGTACATTATATGGTTCCTCTCATCCTATAAGATGTGAGGTTACAATATGTAAAATAATTTCAGTTAAATAAATAAATGACCAGTAATTTTATGAGCATTTTTTTAGGAACCAACTCAAGTACTCAAGCCAAATAAGTATGAAATTGAATCAATCAGGTCTAAGTTTCATAGTCTATGTCAAGATGTGTAAGTATGATTGTTATATGTGCATTGAGCTCTCTGTATAGAAAACTGAAGTGTTTTGTCTTTTGTGTCTCTCTCTACTTCCGTGCCCTAGCTGGAGGAAGAGCTGCTGGGTTTACAGAAGAAGCTGAAGGGAGTGGAGGATGAGCTGGACAAATACTCAGAGTCCCTGAAGGATGCCCAGGAAAAGCTGGAGCAGGCAGAGAAAAAGGCTACAGATGTGAGTGAGGGGCTGATTATACATTCTTAGTTAACATTAAGCCCTTTGTAGTCTGCTTGTTTCACTCATGAGAAATCAACAGGTAGGTCTAAATGGACAAAATAACCATAAAGGTTGCAATGATACACAATATCAGGTAGGCCTATATAACTCAAATTAACATGAATAACTCTAGATGGCAGATGTGTTTAATATTTAGGTTATTATATGTAGAGGAGAGAGGCGATAAACTAAAACAGTCTTGGGCAAAGCTAAAAGATGAAGAGATTCGTATTTTGGTCTAAAAAGGGTAAAGGGACCGTCCTGTTACCAAGATGTTACCAAAGAAGGAAAAGAAGTGACTTTGTTTACATCTACTTTTTTACATGAAGATGTGTGTGGTGGTGGTCTCCAACAAGGGCTATGCATTAATTGAACTTTTGAGTGAATATGTGTAAAGTGGGACAGTAAAGTTTGGTCCCCTTTATTTAAAAAAGGCATACACTTGCTTCTGTGACTTTAAATCAAACCTACCCTTTATGATTGAAGTGCACCGAGAAAAAAAAGGTTTTGTGGAATTAGCATTATTCTCAATGTTACACATAATTATATAAAAGTGAACAGTAAGTGAGCCTAATATTTTGTCAAATTTAACCTGCTTTGCTGTCTGTGGGCATTCACATCAAATTATTATGCTCACTCACTAAACAAACAGTAAAACATGTTGGGTTATAAACTACTTAACTGCAGACTGACAAACATATGACTGCCTCAAATCACACAGGCCAGCAGGTGTTGATATGCGTACGGTGTGCGCCAAAAGACCCAATTACTCTGTGAGGGTAGAACTGCCAACTTCCCCACAAGTCCAGCACATAACTCATAAAGAAAGGTACACACTAGATTCTAAGCCTATGCAGACTCCAAGTTCATGTAAGCTACTCAGGCCCATCATGACTTTATAGCCTACAACACTTCTACAATGCTTCTAAAGATGACTCACTTTAATATCATGTAGCCTCTTTAAATGGCACAATTTTCTGTATTGTTGTTAATTATAAGCTAAATTATTTTTGCTTAAAAATAAACACAAAATGTTCAAGCAAAATTTTGAACGTGGTGGAGCGGTTTGAGTGCCTGAATGATCCCGGGAGCTTTATGCCCCAGGTAGGGTCACCCAAGGCAAACAGGTCCTGGGGGGCGGGTCAGACTAAGAGTGAAGAGAAACAGCAAGGTCAGTTATGTCGCCCGGATTGGCGTCACCGGGGCCCCACCCTGGAGCCAGGTCTGGGGTGGGTACTCGACGACGAGTGTGTGGTGGCCGGGCCTTCCTCCACGGGGTCATCCGGGTACAGCCCGAAGGAGCGACGTGTGGCCGTCCTCAGGTGACCCACCACCCGCAGGAGGACCCGCAGGGGCTGGGGCAGTGAGATCAGGGCGGCAGATCTTTAGGCTGTTGTCCCCGCGACCGGAACTCGGCTAAGCGGAAGAAAATGGATGGATGGATGGATGGATGGATGGATGGATAAATAAATAAATAAAAAAAACATATAGGCCTGCAATAGGGTGGGAAAGATGTGAAATAGATTTATCTATGAATATAATCAACGTGATAATACATATAAATGCAATGAACAAATACGACATTTGCATTCTCAAATTCAAATGACGTTTTCTTTGAGATTTTATCTTGTCACCCGTAGCTTATTTCTTTCTAATCGTACAAGCATTAAGTAGAAAAGCCAGAACACTGCGGGGGATGGCGATTTCATTTTGGAACCGGAAATGAAATGCCCAGCCGTCTTTGACCCCGTTGTCATGGTAACTCTGCGATGCACAACTTTCCTCTTGCAGACAGAGCCGCTAAGAACCGCAAAAGTAACGCCAAATCTAACACACCAGCCTCATGGCAGCCTTCCAATCCGTAGATTCTGTGCGCAGGAAAATTCTGTCACTTCAACAAGTGGCATACGATGCGGAGGACCAAGCCGAGGTCATTCAGAGAGAGGCAGAAATGGAGAGACAGGCCCGAGAGACGGTAACACTGTGTGGATGGAGGGTCGTTTATGGACATTTCTTAATCGCGGAGGATATGTTAATACAGTATATGTTAAATAATAGAAAAAGTGTATAATCCCATACCAAGTAGGTTAAAGAGGCATGTGAGCACATTTTTGAGGACTAGTACATTGTTTAGCTAGCTACCTTAAAAATATAACAATAGGACACACACACGCATTTCCCCATTTATTATGTTTTCTTGCCATTCAAAACTTCAAGACACAGGCAGTTCACTTTTGTCAGATTATTCCAAGATGGTAATCTGGAGAAGTGGCCCCAGCCCCAGACAGGCACTGTATTTTCTTTGTCCTGACAGATGATATATTGGAGGCAAAATCTTATATATAGGGGACATTTTTCCTGTCAAGACAATATTAATCTATTACTATAACTAGTACATAATTTGATGTGTGTGAATTGTGATATTATTATTACTACTACGTATTTTTATTATTAATTACTTTTTTCCATCATTGCCTGCATGCACTTTTCTTTCATGTTCTGCTACTGTGGCAAGTAAATTTCTCCTGTGTGAGATCAATAAAGTCTTATCTTATCTTATGTAGTTAATGGGAGCGCTCTGGCATCTGTTTAGAAATTGAGCACTGTAACTGACTGTTTCCGTGCTGTGTGCAGGCCGAGGCTGAGGTGGCTTCTTTAAACAGACGAATCCAGCTGGTGGAGGAAGAGTTGGACAGAGCGCAAGAGAGGCTGGCCACTGCTCTTCAGAAGCTTGAGGAGGCTGAAAAGGCTGCGGATGAGAGTGAAAGGTGATTGACCCATTATAGTGACTCATATCAACACATTCAACACACACCTAACCATAACCCTACACATAAATAATCAATGTATATTTCAATGAATGCAGGCAAACAATTTGAAACATGAGTTACCATCATGAATTATGCTAGACAGGAGTTAGTGTTGTGTAATGTTCGTGAGCTTTTGACACCTTTTAACTTTATATAAGTATAATGACAGACAGACAGACAGACAGACGTGATGCAACTGTTTCTCAAGAAAGCATAGAACTACTTCCTCAAACACTATGTCCATGTCTGAAAGGGTCTTTTAAAACCAAACATTTAACATATTTTTAAAATAAATTGCCACTGACTGCATTGCTGTGTTCTTTCAATCAAACAGAGGAATGAAGGTCATAGAGAACAGAGCCACCAAAGATGAGGAGAAAATGGAGATCCAGGAGATGCAGCTTAAAGAGGCCAAACACATCGCTGAAGAGGCTGATCGTAAATATGAGGAGGTGGGGGATAATGTAGATGTGGTTGGTGATGGCGGTTACCTGAATGTTTTTAATAAATAATTGTAGTAAAATAGTAATTTTATACCAATACACACACTGCTTTATCACTGCATTTCCCCCTATACACAATATTAGACAAGTAACAATATTTTATATGGAGGAAAGAGAGAAATTAAAAATTAATTCTGCTGCACTGTTCTCTTCACAGGTAGCACGCAAATTGGTGATTCTTGAGGGTGATCTAGAGCGTTCTGAAGAGCGCGCTGAAGTGGCTGAAGCGTAAGTCAACACCTGTGTTAGGAAACTTACACTGTCACCAGAGCCCACATAAAATATTAATCATGCTAAATTAACATGTGTGCCAAACGCCTTCACTTTTCTTGTGGCTTAATGAACAAATGTCGTTTTTGTGGATTGTGTTTTTTAATGTATGTCTGTGTGAATATGACTGCTTTCTTAACTAACCCCACTTGGCTGTAAACTAAATGCTGCAGTCATGTGATGGAGCTGGAGGAGGAACTTGGACTTATGGACCAGAATTTGAAGGCTATGATGTGTGGAGAGGAAGAGGTACAAGTCCTTCATAAACTCACTAAAACCACATGTCCATGACCTGCTGCCTCTGCTTTCAATTCTCTGTGCTCACTTTCAACACTGAACAGGGGCTGCACAGTATATCAAACAAAATACTGATAATGCAATAATGCAAGAAACTAAATATCATCTGATAGAATGTTTTATTTATTAAAAATGTTAAATATTCATTTATTAAAATAAATGAGAAAGTTTGAAGTACATAAGCTATGTACATTTTTGTTTAATTGAACTAATCTTGTATTAAAAGTATATTAAAATATCACAGTTATATAGTAATCGCACTTCTGAACATGGTTTAGACAAATGTGGCCATATTTTCACATATTGTGCACCCTACATTGCATATTTGCTAAATCTTAAAAAGCATGGGTTAAATAGTGAAATAAACTGTACGAAGATATCAGTAATGTAGTGCACTGCATGCTCCTCCCAATTAGATGTACTAGTATTAGTTGTGTTTGAATTACTCTAAATTAGGCTTCATCTGCTGTCTTTCCCTTCTGTTGGCTTTCTCTCTTCCTAAAATAATAGTAAATCAGGTGATCTTGAAGAAGAACTGAAAAATGTTACCAACAACTTGAAGTCCCTTGAGGCCCAGGCTGAGAAGGTACAGCCTACATTAAAAAAGTAGTATTAAATAAACAAAACACACACACACACAAACAAATGCAGTGGTTCCCAACCCATTCCTTTCAAATGGGACATATATATTTAGGAGATATATTTTTGACAACAGCACCCATGTCCCAAGGAAAAAAATAAGCAAGATATATTTTTATTATTTGAATTTATTTTTTTGTATAATTAATTAGAAACCAAGCAAATTTACAATATGATCTGCAACGTACCAGCTACATTTCACTTCCTTTTCAAAACTACTGTACCTCTTGTGTCCCCTAGTGGCAGATTTGAGACCCATGTTGGGAATCACTATTCTCTAAAATATTGTATAAATGGCATGCATTGTATTGTATATATAAATTGTAGAGTAATTATTATAAATCACAAAGTGTTTTCTTGACAATACAGAAATATTTTTCAGTATTTGATCCTGTTTTCTTATTTTGTATTTCAGTACTCACAAAAGGAGGACAAATATGAAGAGGAAATTAGAGTTCTCACTGAAAAACTTAAGGAAGTAAGTTTCGCACATCTCAATGTTTCATTGTGATAATCTTCACCCTTTTTACATATTTGTGATTTGTTTCAGGCTGAAACTCGTGCTGAGTTTGCTGAGAGGTCAGTGGCCAAACTGGAGAAGACCATTGACGATCTAGAAGGTAAAACACAGTAGCTGCTATAGGCTTAAATAAGTCTGGAAAAAACAGTGAAGTTTTATTAAAAATACATTTTAGTTGTACAGAGATATTATAAAATCTATAAATGTCCTTAAACTTTTCTTCCCTCTGTCCTTTATCTTCTTCTGTGTCTCTTGGTGTGTGCTTCTCTCTGATTGTCTGTGTGTCCTACAGATGAAGTGTATGCTCAGAAGCTGAAGGGCAAGGCTTTGAGTGAGGAGTTGGACTTGGCTCTTAACGATATGACTATGGCATAACTTCCTCTGACCTCCTCCTGCTGCATCCTGTCCACTGCTGTCCGCTCTTGTCTTGTCTCATTCCACACTGAGCTTTGAAACTCCCACTGTTCTTTGAACTCTTCTGTTGTTACCTTTGTCTTACTCAACAAGTGTTTCACTACAGAAGGCTGAGTCACTGCACATACAGCAACATTTTGTGGAAGACATGGCCTACTCTTCTTGTTGCACTGCTTAATGTTTCCTGCTCCATCTGTAATAAATCTTTTAAAACCTTGTTTCTTTTCTGTCTCTTTTCTGTCTCTTTCTTTTTTGTATCAATCATTAGTTAGTTATGCTGGATTACACATTCTATTGACTACACCCTAATTAGCCTTAATAAAGCATGGAGAAAGACTTAATTGAACAAATTGTTTATTCAATATTTAGAGTTAGGGTAAAAATGAAATAGTTGCTAAGCCTGAGACATTCTCAATAAAGATGTTGCCTATATCCATACGGTACATATAATTATATAGTACATAACAATAAAGACATTAAGTACACAATATAAATAGTGCTACATTGACGGTTTGAGACAGTCTACTTTGTCTTGTGTTTTAAAGCCAGGCTATACAGGTTTCTTAAATTATGCCACTGTATCCACTTTTCCAGAGAAACTGGCCCAAGCCAAAGAAGAAAACTTGGAAATGCACCAGGTATTGGACCAAACTCTCATGGAGCTTAACAACCTATAGATGTCTGACATAAACCATGTAACAAACAAGAGTATCTCTGATTGGGATCCTAATGCTCACCTTATCGCTCATGTTTAACTATCCTTAATTGTCAGTTTTCTTTGAAATAATTCTGGAAGAATAACTATTGTACTTGGCATTGAAGCGCTTGTTTCGAAGATTTAATGAATGTTAAAAAATAAAAGCATTGACTGAAACTGTGTATTTATTTCCAGGAATTGCATACCCTGATAGGGAAAACATAAGACTATACCTGCTACATAATCACAAGAATATTATAATTTTCTTAAAACCAATCAACCAAACAAACAAAACAACAAAAAGTCCAGAAACCTTATTCTTGTCCCTTATATACTGTACTGCAATATTGATCTATGAAGGCTTAATAAGACCACGGCTATGTCCAAAACTGCAGACGTATCCCCATCTTTTCAAAATGTCATTTCACTATAGCAACAGTTTATTTTTATGCTTTATGTGTCTTTATTGTTGAAAAATGTCCACGTATAGAGCTGTGGCGAAGATAGGGGTGAAAGATACCTTTTCTGAGCTCTCAAGTTTATTCTGAGCTCTGAAGTTTCAAATGCAGGACAATACAGTACTCAAACATGCAAAAATCAATCTACATACAACTCTGTGTAAGATAATAAAGAGAGAACATTGGGCACTATAACATGGTTATAAGCTCAAAATGTTGATGTTTATCCTGAAATGATCAAAATCTTTATTTTGTTGGCTCCCCTTCATCGGAAACATACTAATGTCCTGTACAGTGCTTGGGTCCGTGCCAGAATATGAAGGGGGCGGAGACATACTGGAAGTGAACGCAGCGGTGTCTCGTGCGCCCATCCCCGTAAGAGACAACAATAACATATTTTCTGACCAGGCTTCTGCAGATCTGTAAAGAAAATACAGCACTTTAAACGTGGATGTGGGATTTCACAACATGGTCCACTTCACACAACATTTACAAATCAGAAAAGTGGCGCTGCCGTAGAGGAGGCGGTCTCCCCTGACGGGAAGTGGGTGGTTCTCCGGTCATTAATCGTCAATGGTCAGAGTAGTGCTCAAATGTCCAAACCGAAGGTCCGACATCGTGTATTATTCATTTATTGCCCACAAAAATGATAATATAGATTTTCTACTCGACATTGGTGGTAAGTAACTTCATATATATATTTTTTATCTACATGAGCAACATGGCGTCAACTGCGACACAACTGAACTGGAAATGCTAGTGCAAATTCGGCTATAGTCTTTTCTAAAACATCACTAACTGTGTGGAAACACTAGCTCACATACACGTTTATATGTGGCATTAATGTTATTTACATGTACAAGAGACAAATCCGTTAAGAAACGTGTTACATATAACTTAATGGTGTTTTTGTTAGTGTTTCGGGATCATGGTCGCGGCACGAGTTGTGCAGCTGCTGGTGTTGGCCTGTCTGGCCTCTGCTATCGCCTCTCACAAAGGTATGTTATATTTATTATATATCTGCATTTATCTTCTTCTGTAATGGTGTACAGTTGTGTTTTAGTTTTACTTGAACTATTTTTATTTTTAGCATTATCTTCATTATGATAACAGGAGAAGTTCAATTTGTCAACTGGACAAAGTTTGTTTGGTTGAAAACGTTTCGCCGCTCATCCGAGAGGCTTCGTCAGCTCTAATAAGAATACTGGTAAGACACTTGCTTATATCTTGCTGTAGGGAGGAGCTACCTAGCTAACTACTTTCCGGAACTATCTCATTGGTTTCCGTCTTTTGTTTCTCTGGCGTCTAGCTAACGATCTCTATTCATCCCTACACGCCTGTTTTTCACACCTCTGGCCCTGACCTGGCTAGCCCTATTGTTTCCCTGTTTGCTTGATCTACGCTTAAGAATGGAATTGTAGATGGGATGCAAATGATGTCTGCATCCCATCTACAATTCCATTCCAGCTAGATGCCAGAGAAACAAAAGACGGAAACCAATGAGATAGTTCCGGAAAGTAGTTAGCTAGGTAGCTCCTCCCTACAGCAAGATATAAGCAAGTGTCTTACCAGTATTCTTATTAGAGCTGACGAAGCCTCTCGGATGAGCGGCGAAACGTTTTCAACCAAACAAACTTTGTCCAGTTGACAAATTGAACTTCTCCTGTTATCATGGATTCTACCTGGACGACTGAGGGACTTTTCACGCATTATCTTCATTACTTACAATTGTGTTTTGTTTTCTTCATCAAGAATACTGCTTGGTCTTGTTTGGCTAGAGTCTGTAAAAATACTCTGACTTGATGTGAATTAACAGGATTTGTACTTAAATGTAAAAAAAAAATGGCTAAGTGGGTTGTCAAACCAAATTATACATTGAAGAATAGGGCAGGGTGGTTAAAAATGTATTATTCATCTAGTTTTTTTCCCCTCAGTATTTTGTTCTGAATATAGCTTTAATTACAATGAACAGACAGACTCAAAAATCTTGCCTCCTCTCATAAACCATATGGGTTTACTGGTAGACCTATGGATTATAATGCTCCAAACTGATTGCAGTGATCTACAAACCATTTGATCAGTTTATATAAATTCAGTTAGTTCCACGGCAAATGAAGTGAAGTTGTAAATAAAACTCAAAAGAAATTATTCTGTTCACATGTTGGCTCTTTGGACTTTAAACAAGGACAGAAAGACTAGGGTAACTGTTAACAGTTCTATTACTATAGCACAGGTGTCGGCAACCTTTACCACTCAAAGAGCCATTTGGAGCCGTTTCACACAGTAAAGAAAACACTGGGAGCCACAAAACCCTTTTGAAATTTAAAATGAAATAACACTGCATATAACGTTTTTTTTTTTTTTTTTTACCTTTGTGCCATAGAATTACATTTTGAAAATGAACGAACTAAAATAAAATATATTTTAATTAAATACAGTGGTCCCTCGCTGTTTCGCTGATTTTTTTTATAGTGTATCAACATGCATTGTGTTCTGCATGGCTGAGGGACTGTAGACCTTTGCCGATTCGTCAGTCATTCTCCTCCTTGCCATGTCTCCGTGCTGTGTCTCCTGTACGGTACAGAATGCGTTCAGTTTGCCAAATTTATTTAAATGTTTGATCACGAGCAGTGTGACTCTGAAGCAGTGACGGACTGAGCGGTGTGGCATTTGGGCACATGCCAGAAGGGCCGCGGCGATGGGCGAAGGGCGAAGGGCGCGACCAGCCCCAGGTGAGACCTGGGGCTGGTCGCGCCAGTCATGCTCCGTCACAGATTTGACCACGATGAGCAGGTGTACGTGTCTGCACACGCACACTTCTCCGGATGGTTAATGCGCATCGGGAAGTAGCGGCAATGTTTCTGCCGAACAAACTGGTGGAACCTGGAGTCCAGGCGGTGGAACCAGTCCTGAGAGCGCACGGATGTGTTCTCGCTACAACAAAACCCGCAACAGCGCAGCGGCGCCAAGCGCCTCGGTCAGAGGAACTATGAAATACACACATATTTATACACGCAATATAAAGCTGACTACTTCACGGATTTAGCCTATCGTGGGTTATTTTTACAATGTAACCCCAGCGATAAATGAGGAACCAATGTACTGAGCCGCATCAGAGGGTTCAAAGCGCCGCGGGTTTCCGACCCCTGCTATAGCATATCTCTTTGGTTTTGTTTTCTACCTCAGATCGGTTCTCTTTTTTTCTAGAGAGTGTACACTATTTGGTGACTGACCCACAAGATCCAGAGCTGCAGATTGGGACAAACTTCACAGCAACTTGTATTATCAGGAACACAACTGAAGTTACAGCAGATGACCTATTCTGGAGGCTCAGTCAGCGACAAATCCCTCGAGAGCAGTATACTAAGATCAGTGAGACTGCCCTTAATGTTACCATCACAATCACCAATGAAACCCCTCAGTGGCTCTTCTGTGATACCAAAAAAAATTCAGAACATGTCACACTTAACCATTGGATGTATTTCCATGGCATAAAGTTAAAAAAAGGCTGTAAGTTTTTTTTCCAGCTGCAACAATACAGGATTTGTGTGATATTTTTGTATAATAACTTACTTACATTATATTTGATTAGATTTTCCAAAAAAGCCAGAGAATCTGACTTGTAAGGCCGTTCAAGAGAAAATGTCTATCTCTCGATTCCTCCATTGTGAATGGGAACCAAAGCACAAGCAACTCGGAGATTTCATCACAACTTATAGACTGAATGTCCATGTTTTAAAGTGAGTACATTGTTAGAATTGCTGTAATCTATACAATTAATCTTTTGTTTCATAGCTGTATGTACTTTTTTCTTGCAGCTTCAAAAGCTTCAATAAGACTACAAATGAGAGCAGTGCTGTAATAGACACAGGGACTTTTCCTAATTTTCTGATGCTGGACATCTGGGTAAAAGCAGAGAATGTGCTTGGGAAAGTGGAGTCTGATCATCTAATCATGGATGCCAATTCATTTAGTAAGTAAAGCTTGAATTCTTTAGCCAAGCTAGATTCTAT
Organism: Paratrypauchen microcephalus; assembly: GCA_036785185.1. Classification (NCBI taxonomy): domain Eukaryota; kingdom Metazoa; phylum Chordata; class Actinopteri; order Gobiiformes; family Gobiidae; genus Paratrypauchen; species Paratrypauchen microcephalus. The sequence continues at coordinate 13,871,493 of JAVJIX010000004.1, read as the reverse complement.
TCAAAGACATCTGGTATATATTTTTTGGATCTTTTAGATCAGATGTTAGTGGGATTTAAATGCCTTTTTAGAGACAATAGACAACAATACATATCAGACAATTCAAAGTCCCCATACAGGACAGATTAACTGAACAGCAGACTTGCACAGAATCAACAGGTGACTCAGGAAAACCACTGAGTTCTAAAGGTTTCATGGCATGAAATTTTCACTTTCTGAGGTTTTTGAACGTTAATGTGAGCTCCCCTACCCTGTTTAGGCCCCCCCCCCATGGTTCAAAGTTGCGAAATGTCTAAACTGAGCATTTGCGATCCTTTTCTGCTTTAGAAAAAATCAGAGCTCAAACGGGTGATTTTGAACAAGGAAACTTATTGACGTCAGCTCGAAAAAAGAAATGCAAATGCAGTTCCATCCCCGTCTGTCTCTACTCAGCGTCTCTGTAAATCACGCCCAGAGAGTTTGGACTGCGGAGGAGCTACGCAATGCGAAATGCGTTTTTTTATTTGCCTGGAGGAACTTGTAAATGTTTCTAGGCTCGGAAGTCCTTTATCTGAGCCTGTGGATATCTGAAACAGCAGTGGTTTAATTTTATTTTCTGTGGAAATGTGTTTATTTTTCAATGGAATGCTTCTCATCTCTCCCTCCGCGCAAAAACACGGAAGTGGGTCAGAGCACACAGGCACAGCTGAGAGCGGAGAGTTTGGCCACGCCCCCACCCTCTACTATAGGCCATCTCTGTCCTCCTCATTTGCATTCAAGCAACAACGCCCATAATGGAGTGTTCCAGAGTGACATTTATGACTCTTTCTCATTTTATCTCTCTTTCTCATGCACTGAGTGTTGATTTTGAAGGATTCATTTACAGTATTAGGGAACCATTAAGGAGCCATATAAAAGCATCAAGAAGTACCATGTCATGGGACCTTAAGGTTAGCATTGAAGGAGTTACTGTGAGCAAGCTCCTCTTTTTGAAAAGAAAGGAGGAGGTGGTCATTGCCAGGCTAGGGATTCAGAACAAAGGTTGATCTTCGCTTCTGTTCTGACCCTTATCTGTTTGTTTTTCTAGTAAAGACATACCCTCCGTCGAACATCAGTATAATTTCAGAGGACAGTTTTCCAACATCACTCCTACTAAATTGGACACGTCCGATTGATAAAACTTATCTGCATTTAATTTATGAAATTCGGTTTGCTCCAAAGGGTTCCTACAACTGGTCTTATGTAAGTATTATTTAATTACTATATTTTCTATATTATACTATTATATTTTGGTTGTTTGTTTGGCTTAACTCAATTTCTAAAATGTTTATAATTGAACATAATTGATTTCATCTTTAGGTGCCTCGGGCAGACACAAGTATTGACATACAATCCTTCAGGCTTCAAAACCTTCGACCAGACACTGTTTATATCACTCAAGTGCGCTGCAAAAATGATAGGGACGGCTACTGGAGCGAGTGGAGTAACAACTCAACAAAAAGCACACCTACATCTAGTAAGGGTCACTTTAAGACTTACTGCTCTTGTGAACAAGGGGGGTATTCCATCAATTAGTGAATTAAACACAGCCTGGTCCCAACCAGGTTTGTGTCTGGGTGCTTTTTACTACGGCAACTCAGTGCAATTTTTGGCTATTCACTTTGATGTAACGGAACTGAGGATTTGACAAGCCTGGAATAACCCCAAGAACTTAAATGTTTGTGTTTTTACAGAACCAACAAGTAAACCTGATGTCTGGTATATAAGTGAATCTGCAGATGGACAGCAAGTACAGTTGCTCAGTAAGGTGAATGACATTTATTTGATTGAAAGAAAAAATATGTACATTATCACATATGCCAAAAGCAAATTAATAATAATTAATAATGCTTTTCACATATATAAGTGATACATTTTTTGCATGTCTTTTTCAGGAGCCTGAGTTTGCCAATGGAAAGATAATAAAGTATCAAATCAGCATTCAAGATTCCAAGGAAAAATTTCCAAACAAAAATGTGTGGGAGACAATCCCTGTCATTAATCCAAATCCAGACAGCAGCACTAAGCACATTACTGAATTGAAGCAAATTCACCTCAATGAAAAAATAACCCTTGTTGTCAAAGTCACCGCTGTCAATGTAAAGGGCAAGTCTCCAGTGGCCACAATTCTGATTCCCGAAAAAGAAAATGGTTGGTGCCTTCACACAGACTTTCAGTTTGATGATTGATGTGCATTGTGTGTCTCATTACGTTTTACTGAGTGCCGTAACAAGTGTTTTTTGTATCTTCTGTGTGTATAAATGTAGTGCCCCCACCAGTGCAGAAGTTGGAGGTATATCCTCATGCAGAGAAGCTGTTTGTTGAATGGACTGCTCCCAACAGTACAGCAGTTTCTGAGTATTTGGTGCAGTGGACCAGTGCTGATAAGATGGACTGGCAGAGAGAGAAGAAGAACATTAGGAAAACTAGCATCCAAGGTAAGCTTATTGGGTGCTTTAATGTAATTGTTTATTATTAAAATGTTGATTATATATTTTATATTTGTATTTTTAGGAAACCTTGAGAGGTTTGTTAGGTACAGTGTGTCTGTGTACCCACTCTACTCTGGATTGATTGGGAAACCATTACATGTAGAAACATATTTAGAACAAGGAGGTAACTCATGCATGCATTAATAAATACAATACATTTCTTTATTCGTAATCATTTCAAAATTTAACAGAATCATTAGCCATATTATAATCACACGTTGTGGTTACAGCTCCAATGGAGGGGCCCTCTGTTAAACTCACTGGAACACCTGGATCTACAGAGGCCCGTTTGGTATGGGAGGAAATTCCTATAGACAGGCAGAGAGGCTACATCTCAAACTACACAATCTATTACACTGATGGGGCTAAAACTGAAGGTATGGCTCTAGGATGACCTTTTATATTATAGACTGAAACTTTGAATTGATCATTTGAATGGTCATTTTGCAGCTATCACAGTCTCACGGGACACTCTTTCATATACTCTGAAATCTCTGGCCCGTAACACCAGATACGACGTGTGGATCAAGGTTTCAAACGTCAAGGGTTCTGCTAATGGCTCTAACCACTCCTTTACCACTCTCAAGTATGGTAAGGGGAAAGTCTTCATCTTTACTACTCTGAAAATATTTTCCTCTGTATATTACGATTTTATCACTGAATATTTTGTGAATGCTTTATCTCTTTCTGACTAGGTCCAATCTGAATAATATTATCAAGATTATAGTATTTATCATAGTTTGGATGGCCCTGCATAAAACTAAGATGCTCTTTCTTTTTTTCTTACTTCAAAACTAAAATTTAAATTAGGAAAAAAAATTATGGGGACATACCAGAATATTACCCTGTTCTTATCGTATCCACTGTCACAATTGTTTAATTTCTTTTCAGATGGTAACTTCTATTTTAATTTATCTCTTTTTAGCACCTGGTGAGATTGAGGGGATTGTAGTTGGAGTGAGTCTCTGCTTTTTATTTGTTGTTGTTCTGACCATGCTGATCTGCATCTGTAAAAGAGATGTGTAAGTGCAAATTTCAACTTATTCTTGTTACAGACCGTACTGTTATTTGATTAGACACGATTTTAATACTAGTCTATTGTGTTTGATAAACTTCAAATGAAACTCACTCAGCCTCACTCTGGCCCTTTTTGTTTTTTTTATTATTTTAGCATCAAGGAAAGTCTTTGGCCTCAAATTCCAAATCCTGGAGCAAGCACTATTGGGACCTGGTCTCCTGATTATCCTATTAAGGTACTTTCACATACTTGTTATAAGATACTTGTTTCAGTCTTCATCTTTGCTGAACATGCTGCTCCTCTCACACTTATGTAAAACTGAACAGAAAAATGTTTATATTCACCTGTAAACCCAAATTTAATGAGTTATTTGCCCTGTGTCAACAGGCTGAAACATCAAGTGAAAACTGTCTATCTGGCATCAGTGTACTTGATGTGGATACTTGCGATGGGAAGTCAGTCTTTGAAGAGGACAAGGCTTGTCTCCCCCTTAAGAAGGATAAATATATGTCCGAGGAGCACAGCAGTGGTATCGGAGGCTCCTCCTGCATGTCCTCACCTCGGCAGAGTGTGTCTGACAGTGATGAAGGTGGTGATGTTGCTGACACAACTGCCAGCACTGTGCAGTACTCCTCAGTGGTAGCCTCTAGTGGATACAAGGGCCAGACACCAAGCCTGCCATCCCAGCAAGCTGTATTTTCCAGGTCTGAGTCCACACAGCCACTACTGGAGTCAGAGGAGAATCCAGACATACTGTCGCTAGAGGGCAGCAGACAGTCCCAGCGGTTTCCTCCTTTAAGCCTCAGTCATTGTGAGGGGAACTCTGATAACCCCAATCAGGTGGAAATGGAGGCAAAGACATTAGACTTCTGTCCAGCGGGAGAAGACTCAGAGGACAGGGAGTCTGATGCACAGTCCCATGAGTGGTTGGCAGCAGAACCTATCTCCAGCTATATGCCTCAGCTGGGTGGGTACAGGCCACAGTAAAACTACAGACTCAAACCTGAACGTTGTAAAATAGTATGTGCCTTTTATGCCTTTGTTTAATTCAAATATTTCAATGCAAATTCAAGACATTGGGTCTTATTTTGCACATTACAGCTTGTAGAGGCACTTAGCTGTACATTTACAGTGTAAGCTGAACTCACTTGAACTTTTTATTTTTGAATGCAGTCCACTGTAGCAACAACAACTGGACATTCTGCTTCTGTGCCCATTGTCCAGGCTGTTGACGCTGTGGTTTTGTGTTCCCTGCACCTTGTTACCTATTGAAAGTGTTACACTACTCATAGTATTTGCCATGTACATCTTCACTCGGACATGCTGGACCCATGCTAACTGCTAACAATATTGTGGAGACATTGTGATTGCATGCACAAATATTTGCATTGACTTGTTAATAATGTTATAATGCATTTTTGTGCAGATGACACCAAAATCTTAAAATAAGGCTGTTTTTTTTTCCGTTCTCATACGATGGACTACAGATTTGTTATACACTCATTGTGGATGTGGAACCAATAAAATCACATCCAACCAAAATACCTTGGCTCAGCAATAACATGCCTAATAAAACCAACTACTAAAATTGTCACAATTTTAGTAGTGGTTATTTGTGTTTATTTTATTCAGCAGCCAAACAGTCTAATGATGATTTGTACTTTATGACTAAAATACACGTAGTTTTCTTTAAAGGCTAAACGTGTGTGTGTGTGTGTGTGTGTGTGTGTGTGTGTGTGTGTGTGTGTGTGTGTGTGTGTGTGTGTGTGTGTGTGTGTGTGTGTGTGTGTGTGTGTGTGTGTGTGTGTGTGTGTGTGTGTGTGTGTGTGTGTGTGTGTGTGTGTGTGTCCCTTTAACAGAGGTATTCTCAGGACAGGGAGGGGGTGGATAGGTTCAACGGGTTCATGTAGTATTGTACGCCTCCTCCCATTTCGGGTTGGCTGCTTCTCTGACTCCTTCAGCAAAGAGGTATATTTTAGACAAAAAGGTGATGGAAGACGCTTTAACGTTTGCAAGAGAGCAGATAACTAGTGTACTTTGACCTTTCTGCCAGGACAAGGAAACTGGAACAGCTGACGACTCCAAACCTGCTGCCATTTTCGGGTCATTTGAGGATAGGAGTTGTTTCCCGCAGCCAGCAGCAGCAGCAGCAGTTGTTGCATGGATTAGCTCTCCTTTTCGGCTGTCATTGGCATGGGGGCATCGCTTTGTGTTGCACTGTTTACTGGGGGAATATAAACCATGATGGCTGATGGATGTTGCAGAAGCATGGAAAGAGTCAGGGGTAAGATTGCATCAGATCCTTCTTCTCAGAGAACATATCCTCCTCAACAGTTCGTCCAGACCGGCTCCACGCAACCTCCTCAACAGGGCAGTGACATCCAGGAGTTGGCCTCCAAGCGTGTGGACATCCAAAAGAAGCGCTTCTACCTGGACGTGAAGCAGAGCGTACGCGGACGCTTCTTAAAAATCGCCGAGGTTTGGATTGGCAGGGGGCGCCATGACAACATCAGAAAGAGTAAACTCACTCTGTCCATGTCCATGGCCCCGGCTTTGCGCTACTGTCTGGGGGACTTCATAGACTACTATGCCAGGATTGGGCTGCGGGGAAGCCTTGCGCCCCCGAATATTGAGGACACGCGCAGGAGACCGCAGGAGCCGCAGCTGTCTCCTACCGGCTCCGCCGCATCCGAGGACCACGCGCACCGTGTGCTCAAAAGCGAGTTTATAGAAAGGGACAACAGAAAGTACTTTTTGGATCTGAAGGAGAACCAAAGGGGCAGGTTCCTTCGCATTCGACAAACTGTCAGCAAGGGATACGGCACCATGGGTTACTACGGCCAGGGCATTGAGCAGACCATCGTGCTGCCCGCGCAGGGTCTCATTGAGTTCAGAGACGCGCTGTCTCAGCTAATCGAGGACTACGGGGACGATGACGGCGAGGACCGCGGCCAAGCAGTACGGAACCATGAAGAGGAGCCCGAGCTCCCAGACGCTGCGTCCTTCCGAGTGGACAACAAGAGGTTTTACTTTGATGTCGGGTCTAATCGGTACGGAGTCTTTCTAAAGATCAGCGAGGTGCGACAGCCTTACAGGAACACCATTACGGTTCCACTCAAAGCCTGGGCTCGCTTTGGGGAAAACTTCATCAGGTACGAAGAAGAAATGAGGCGCATCTTCTCTTGTCACAAAGATAAGAGGACAGATGTGAGACAGGACAGTGAGGAGCAGGACGCCTGAGGTGTGCGCTCAGCATGGCACATGTGTGGTGAACAGACTACCGCGCAGGCTCCGCGCAGGCTCATCGTGTCCCCAAATGCCCACATTCATTCTTCCGGCTCACTCCTTTGCTGGAAGCTGGTGAAATAGGTTCAAAAGCTGTGAAGAAGTTGTCATAATCTAATTTCCGTAATGATAGTGTTAGTGTTTCCCCTTAAGCCCTTTTTGTCCAATGTCCACATCAACCTCCATTTCTTGGCTATAGGTTATATAGGCTACATAGACGGTGTTGCATCTTTCGCTTATGGTATACGAGGCTGCAAAACCTATTTTGTTCTATGGAAAAGTGTGAATGCAGGTGTATGCAGCAGTGCAGTCCTTTCCAGTCTGCAGCCTGACTGCTTTTGTCATCTTAAAGGTACATTGCTTTGCACCACTGTCTGCTGCCATGTTCCAAAAGGACCTCACATTCCTTTGACATTTAATGACCTAAAAATCTCTCACTTGAAAAAATAAGCCTACGGGACATAAGTTGATCTCAACCCAAATGTAAACTAGAACTTACTTTTCCTAATTATTCATGCAACACTGTGCTGTTGGCTCTACCTGGCAATTATGATGTGGTCACAGGTTCAGCATCACACAAAGGCCACTGAACTAGACATAATGTGGCATGAAGTATGACGAGTTCTGGTCAGACTGAGGTCAGACAGCACACCAGTATAATCTAAACCTTGCTTCTCTGAGTAAAATGCTTGCTTGTGCAATATAATGAAATGACTATCATTCTTCCTAACTGAAGAACTTATGTAGAACCCAGGCTATTCATCTTTGTATATTTTATTTAATTCAAAATAATTCAAGCCTCAACTAACAATACTTGAACTTAAACATTTGAATTTATTGGGGGTTTACTGTGAAAAAGTCTCTAAAGATGAGGACTACTAAAATGTATTGTTTATTTATTTTGGGAAAACTTGTCATGCATGGTGCCACTTGAGCACAGATGAGAGATTTTTTTTTTCTTAAGTCCTAGAGCCAGATGTTAATCTAAATTATCTAGTATAAATAAGGCAGCTTAACAGATATTGTGCATTATTCTAGCAGACATGACTTATTGGACCTCACCGATAGCTTTCTTCTTTGCCCTTTGAAATTAATGCCTGAGCTGATGGTTCTAAAATTGCATTTAGGCACTGAAAAAGTGGCCTTAATGAAGCCTTGAAAAATACTTGAAAGATTTTTTTACTAAATATTTTGGGCTTCACAGCTAAGAAAGAAAGGCTTCAGCCGTAGGATCAACCCTTAATTAGGACGCTGAATAGTTCTGTCTTGTTTGGTGCTATGATAATTTCAGCTGCTCATAACTTTGCTGTTGATAAAAATGACAAACCTTTGTGCTTTAAACGTAGCAGACAAGAGCTTGAGCAATTAAAGAGCTGTGTAAGAATGAGTGAGTGGTAGTATAGCTCTGAGAAGTGGTCCTGCTTCGTCCATTTATTAACCAAAATCATCCCTTCTACACGCTCATCTCATAGTTCTTGTGGAAGTGCTTGTGAAGCTGTTATAAGTGGTCGTGTTCAAGAGTGCATTGCAGCTGCCTGCAAACTATACATTTATATAGGCTCAATGTTACAATAGTCACAAGTGAAAAAGAAGCCCAGGAGAAAACTTGCAATGACAGATGAAAACATGACAAATTGTTCCAGAGATTCCATTATTTTAAATGGGTAAATGTTAATGAAGTTAGATGATTAAACAGTTTCAGTATGGACCATCTCTACCACTACGTATCACTTACTGGCTATGGGTGGTCTGTGTGTCTGTGATATTCTGGCTGCACACTGCACTCTGCCCTGTAGAGTTCAGGTTGAACAAAATAACATTATTGGTAGAAGAACCTGATGTTAAACTACGTATTTTATTTTAACCGATGCCTTTGGTGCATGAAAGCACAGGATTGGGTGTGTATAGCTGCTTAGTTATATGTGTGCTTTAGGGGAGTGGATAAAGTATAATTTAAGCACAATTTATTTTAGCTGGAAAAATGTTCATTCATTTAAAAAATGTTGAGCAGTAAGAAGCATATATATGAATATAAAATTTTAAGATGTATATGAAGTTAAAATAGCACTTATTGTAAATAAAATTATAAATTGAATCCATTCCCCTAACAAGGGTCATTAAAAATTTGGAATAAGCACTTTAATTGCTTTGCTTAAACTAGACTTGATCTGTTAAAGGACCATGTCAGTTTAAGCCTTTGACATGATGGGACAATCATCACTCCAATATCAACATTACAGTCTTGTAAATTTCAGATCATTGAAAAACCCGTGGAGTTAACCGTGTGGTTAAACCTTGGAGCCTCTTGCTGAATGCTCATCATTCATAATATTATACATCTGAAGACAATTTGAATCGTAAAGTATCCAGATAAAGCTTATTATGGTGACAGTGATGAGTCGTTTGTTTACTGCGGTGTTAACATTCAAAGCGAGCTCGGTGAACGGGCCATGTCAGGCCGATCGTCTGTTCTGTTGCCTTGGCAACAGCACACATTTCATTTTTAAAGCTGCGAGGTGAAGTGAGGACACACAGGACATCAAGTCCAGAAACAATAGTTTATACATGTTTCATGGGAGATTCTACACCCCATGTTTCTGAACTATCATACCTTATTCATATTTGTGCTTATTTCGTCCTTTTCACTTTTAAAATCTCAAATGAAGAGCGCACTGCAGCAAAAAAAAAAAAGGAAAAAAAAAGAGATGAGAGGAAAAAGCTCTTTACCAGTGTGGGCTTTCCGATCACCTAAATGTAAAGAATTTTATTACATATTTCAAGAGAAATATTTTAATGTGCATAAGGTTTTTCTACAATATAACTCTGAAATGTGTCCCCGCCCAGTCACAACAACAGTCTTGTAGTTTCTGTTCAACAGTTTTACCTCACATACCACAACGACGTGCAGTCCTCATGAAGTCATAGCCAGCAAACAATGTAACAGATGTATATATAAAGATAATCTTCACATGGTAACCTCTGCTGACATAGTTAAACCTTTTTCACATAATTAAACTGTTTTTACACAATGGAGAAAATAAAAAAGGGCTGAGTTATTATTTTAACCAATTTCCTGTGCAATATGCGTATTTTTAATTCCAATTTACAATTAATACAATTAATTTAAGTGATTTTAATTATTTTTAATAATTAAAAAAATAACAATTAAAAATAATTAGAATTAGAAGTAATTCCATGTCAAAAATATTCATTGTAAAGGTTAAGAATATAGAATACTGTGCAAGGGTCCTAGGTAAGCTTGAATGAATTACTCTGGTTTTGTCCGTGTATGAAGGTACTTTGTCAGCATTCACCAGGCCAAGGTATTTTCTTAATGAGAAATACTTTCTTCCTTCAATCTCTCCTGGAAGTTTTGGGTTTGTAATTGTATGGCCTGTATTATTCATTCATTCCTAGGTGTGGTAGCTTTGCAATGGAATAATGAATTGTCTTTCCAGAGACATGGTAATAAAAGATAGAACCACCAGTCTTCTGGTAGATGGGATAATGTCTGTATTCTAAACAGTATACTTTTATATTGACATCTAGTACTTTTGCACAGCATTGTATAAAACCTGGGCTCACACTTCTCATTTGTAAAATAAAGTGTTTTAGTGTAAATCATGCCTCAGTGTGTAGCCTTCAGTGATAAATATAATTTTTGGTACATTTACAGGCTTTGTCCTAAGCATTCAACAGCTGGTTCCTGATACTGTTCAATGAGGTTGCACTGTCAGCACAGCGCACTTGAAGAGGCCTGAAGTGGTTGGACTGTAAATGAACACAAGGAAAGAAATCTGGATTGTTTCCAACCCTGACGCCTTAAAGCACTTTTGCAGACTGTATATTTTCACTCACGTGCTCTGTTTTAGCAGTTATCTTGTTCAAGCAATTATAACTGCTCCTCATTGATCTGGATGCCAGGTCTGGGATGACAATACATTTTACAAAGTCTAACTGTAAATTTTTGTGTTTGTGATGTGAATGTAAACTAACAAAATATCATGTTTTTGTTGTTGATGTGTTTCTTTCTTTCTTTCTTTCTTTTTAATGTCATTTAAGTTTTGAAATATTATAATTTAAAAAGAGGTGAAATGAAAATTGAAATGTGAAAAGGTATATAAATACATAAATGTAATGTAATACATCGGTGTGTCCTATTAGTCCTCTAGAGTAAGGCTAAAAAAGAAAGTTTTGTACGGTAGCACTTCCTTTACTGTAAACTGTATTTGTTCATCTTTTACATGTAAAGTACTGTATGGATATTCATAACTTGCCTTGTACTGTTTGAAACTAATTTTAGAAATGGCAACCAGACAAGTCTTAGAGTGTGTGCATGCCTATGGATGGGTCCCATATACTTAAATATATAGGAATATATATATATATATATATTAAAAAAATGGTGCTACATTACATAAAGGTGCTTCTATGGACCCCAGCTGAATGCATGCAAAGAGGAAGAAAAAAGACAACATTGATGTCCTATTACTGTTCCCATATAGTGCTGCTTTCCAAAGATGTCGGAAATGTTAACGTTTCATAACTTGTATTAAAATGCTCTGTTCATTCCATAAAACCCGAAAATGTGGATTTCACGATTGCTACAAATAAGCACATGACCATTCCTTCAAATTCATCATAAGGAAGTGGCATTTTAATACAAGCTGGGAACATATGTAATAGAGGTGGTCCATTTCAAATAACTTAAGAGCTATATCACTTCAATATAAAGGGTGATTTTATATTAACTTTAGAAATCTCCAATGTCTGTAACCAATAAGAAGGGCAGGATAAATCCCCATAGTCTTAAAGAAAGTACCTGTGTTTTTCCATAAATTGACAATATCTGACCATTTTTCAAAAAGGTGCCAGTGAAATTGTAAGTCATCATTGGACATGCCACCGACTAAAGAATCAAATCCAACATCACTGCCTTTGTGAGAAAGGTCTAAAGATTTCTAGACAATCTAATCACTTTGCACTCATGGTTCTTTAAATGTTTATGTGTTCAATATTTTATGTGGAAGAGTTGATGGTACAGAAACTATTTAGTAAATGGTCAATGTTGTATGAGTTTGGAGACAATTACACTGATTGTTGGATGATAAAGACATAAAGACAGAAGATGTTTACTGTACTGTAGTACTGATTGTCATTATTTTTGGTTGTTCATTAAATATTTCATAGGATTACACAAGGCCTTTTTCTTACTACTTCTTTCCTACTTTATTTTTTGTATTCCTTCAAATATCTTATTTACATTCTATAGGTAATAGAACATAATAATAAGATCAGATAAGATAAGACTTTATTGATCTCACATAGGAGAAATTTACTTGCCACAGTAGCTCCAGGCAGAGACAGTTTGAACAAGAAAGAAAGTGCATGCAGGCAAGAATAAAATAAAAATATAGCTGCAAGCAGCAATGTGGGGCCAAGCAGTGACACAGCCTAATTTGATGACATGCGCTGGATCAGTCTTCGCCCAAAACACATTTTTGCATGTTGTAGCGTCCCCTAGTGGCCAATGTGCACCAAATTTGGTATGGCTAATTCTGTATGGATGGTACATTGTGCACCAAGTTTCATTACCTATGGTGCATGTTTTGGGTTGGTGGGGGAAACCGGAGTGCCCGGAGGAAACCCACCCAGACACGGGGAGAACATGCAAACTCCACACAGAAAGGCCCAGGCGACCCGGGGATCGAACCCAGACCATGCATGCAAAGAATAAGAATCAGTAGAAACACTATGGGTGCCTCGCACCTTCGGTGTTTGGCCCCAATAAGTAATAATAAAATAAGTAATAATAATAATTAAAAAAAAAACAGTAACTAGGAGAGTATGGAAAAAATATTGCACGTTTGGACTATAGTAGAGTTATACAGTCTGGTGGCGGTGGGGATGAATTTGTAGTAAATAAAATAGTATTCAACACCTTTAGACCTGCTCAAAAATACTAAATGCATAATAATAATTCAGGATTTCCTACCAAAAATCATAGAAGTGAAAATCAAGAATAGAAAAAACAAAAAACAAAAAAAAAAAAACAGTCTGTGGTCGACCCCCAGGTGAGGGCGCTAGAGCCGCTGCACAGTGTGAAAAGCGCAGAAGAAGGAAGGGGACAGGAGGAAATAAAAACAAAAAAACTGCACTTTTGTCATGAAAGGCAAAAAGCATCCAGCGCTTCTACGCTTTTATTAATCACAAAACTTTCTCAAGCATCCGAAGAGTGTCTAGTCACACTTGAAAGTCTGGTTTGTGCTGGTGTGGTAGAGTCAAAGGGATTTCCTCAACACTGCTGCTGCGTGGACATCTTTTTATTTTTGCTTAACAACTGTTTTTACCATCTGCTGACAAAGCAGACGTGAAATGAATTGTGAAATCAGTTAAAACAGACGACAGAACGTCTTCATTTTGATAAGGTATGGGCTGTCAATCTCGTTTTATTATCAGACTGCAAAAACTAACATCTGTGATAATGTAATTAGGAATGGAGTGTTATTGACAGTCATGGTTATGTACCATAACATAAACTCAAATTATGTTTGCTTATTAAATGTGCTGTTTTTCCACATCTTTAGAGGGCTAAGGCCAAGTAAGACTAGCCATATAAGCACATAATAATACATTAAAATACCATGTATTTATGTAGCTAATATTTACTATTGTCTAATCTTTGGAGCTTTGATTTAAGTGTTAGATTCATGTGAAGTGAAATGTCACATGCCATGCTTATACTCATTGTGTTTTCCACAAAATCATCTTTTCAAGAGTTTCTTAATCCAGTGGTGGTGTTTTTGTTTTGTTTTTTTAAAGCATATTTTAGATATAGTTTATTCACTATTGTAATGCTTGTCAACACAGACAATATGCAAGGTTTTATGAGCTTGAAGTTTTAGTGTTTTCTATAACTGAATGACCTTTGTGTCAGGTGATGTAACCTGTGACAATCGAAGTCTGATCCATGATGGAAGATGACAGCCGACCACTGCTGGCTTCAGAGCAGACTGGAGAGAACTGTCTTCGGGGCTCTACAGACTCCCTGGACGTAAAAGTCAAGAGGTGGGTCCTGATGACACATCTATTTATTAAACTATTTATTAAACACTTCATAGAGTTAATCTTTTTTCATGTGTCTCTAAAGGAAATATATAAATATATATAAATATAAATATAAATATATATATATATATATATATATATATATATATTATATATATATATATATATATATAAATAAAATTATACACACACACACACACACACAAACAAACAATCATATTGTAAACAGAGCTACTTTTCATTTGTTTTTCTTTTATTGGTCGTCCTTAAATTATTCATATTACAAACAAGTATTGTGAAGTGGAAACACTTTTACTGGCCCAGACCTTGGTCTATGTGGGAGCATTTTGTCATGAACAGTAAACACAGTGTCCTTCTAGTGCGTGAACTTCCAGGAAGTGACTTGACAAGCAAATGCCAAAATGTCACCACTGTATGTGTGCTTTAGCACCATGCAGCCATGTTAACATTTCTGTGTTTTAATCCAGTTAGGTATTTCACAGCACCCAATGAGGTATTTTTCACATAATGCATTATGACGTTCACACTCACAAGCTGCATTTGAAGCCTTATGAACTGTTAATAAATCTAATATAAATTCCAGCAGACCGTTCCACGTGGAACCCAGGAACATTGTAGCTGATGACCCACAGGAGAGAGTGTCTGCTGAAGCCGCCATTCTCAACAGTCGAGTGCATTACTACAGCAGACTGACCGGCTCGTCTGACAGACTCCTGGTCAGTGCCTCTCTCAGCTCTCAGTAAACCTCTAAACATGCCCAGTATAAAGCCATATGTCCACTATGACTGTACTGAGTATTGGCACACACATCAGTGCCAAAAACACAAAATGTGGCATTTTAAACACAACTGTCAATAAATACAGTATATATAATACTGTATGTTCTGTCTCCCATGTTTTGTGTGTGTGTATGTGTGTGTGTGTGTATATTTATATTTATATTTATATTTATATTTATATTTATATTTATATTTATATTTATATTTATATTTATATTTATATTTATATTTATATTATACATATAATTTTAATACATATTTTTATTTATATTTATTATGTACATGCGTTTGCCTTTCCAGAGTCCTCCAAATCATGTGATCCCACGACCAGAAGAAATTTACATCTACAGCCCCCTGGGGACTGCCTTTAAGGTGACCAGCAGTGACCAATCATCTAAAAACCCTAGTATAATCACTATGTAAGCTTTACTTTTAACAAAAAGGAATAGTCATGTTTATACTGTGTTTAATGTCTTAATAAAGCTTTCCTTATGCTTTTTCTTCCTAGATTTGCTATATGGAACACAATGATGGGTACTTCCATACTTAGTATACCCTGGGGCATAAAACAGGTCATGTTATAAGATACTTAGCCAAGTATAATTTCTGCAATACTGTCTGTGATCAAATTTTAAATAGATTTGTGTGCTATCACCAGGCTGGTTTCACTATGGGGATCCTTATTCTCATCTTCACCGGTCTACTCTTGTTGTACTGTTGTTACATTGTGCTTAAATCACCAAAGTCTATTCGTAAGTTCAATAATGTTTATTTTCCAACAGCCATTTCACCTTATTTTTTAAATCATATTTTATAACTACATATGCGCTCTTAATGAGTATTTTACTGAAAACTGACTTGACTTACTTTACTGAAAACTGTTATTCATGTTATTTAACAAATACATTGTATGTAAACTATACATATTTCCTAATTCATATTTGTGGAATCCATCTAACAATATAGGAGAAGCATATGTAACTGTAATGTAACTGTCTTGGTTTCCACACTATTGTGCTCACATATTGTTGGCAGGAATGCACTTTTTCACATGGTTAATGTAATTTACTTTGTATTCTCTGATATTATAATGCTCTTTTAATTTACAGCGTATATGGACACATCGGATTGGGAATTCCCTGATGTCTGTCGATACTACTTTGGGAAGTTTGGCCAGTGGTCCAGTCTTGTCTTTTCAATGGTTTCTCTAATAGGAGCCATGGTGGTCTATTGGGTTCTTATGTCCAACTTTCTCTTTAACAGTGGGCAGTTTATCTACAGTAAGTGACAGAATTAGTCCCACTGCACATCCCTTCTACTGAATCAGTGTTATAAAAGCTTACATTTGTTCTTCTTTTTTAGACTATGCTCACAATGTCAATGTTTCAGACAATGAATTTGGAACAAATGGTTCAGACAAAGGTAAAGACAAATGTTTTTCTTTGTACAAATATCTAATAATAATATATGATGTACCTAATTTTAAAAATTGATATTTATTTACAGTGATCTGCCCATTCCCAAATTATCCAGACTCAAACTCTAGCTCATTATTTGTGGACCAAAATGCAAACAACAGTTCTGATGACAGCTCTTTTGCACACTGGTGGAGCAAGACCCATACCATCCCTCTGTACCTAATTGTGCTCCTGCTACCACTGCTCTGCTTTCGTTCTGCTTCATTTTTTGCAAGATTTACTTTTTTGGGTAAGAACTTGTATTTAAACATTTATGTGGATACTCTATAGTTTTAAATGTATCATCATTCTTAAAAATGTTTGTTTTTTTAGGCACTATCTCTGTCCTCTACCTCATTACACTTGTCACTTACAAAGCCTGCCGTCTTGGCTTTCACTTGGAGTTCCACTGGTTTGATCACACACAGTTTTTTGTTCCAGGTAAATACTTCAGTGTTTATTTTCTCATTACATTTACACAGGGCTGTCTTGAGCTCTAAAAATTATTTCAAATAATTTTTTTGTCTTTTCAGAGTTTAGACTACAATTTCCTCAACTGACTGGTGTTCTCACACTGGCTTTTTTTATTCACAACTGTATCATCACTTTAATGAAAAGCAACAAAAACCAAGAAAACAACGTGAGTGGCACTGTTCAGTTTACTTGAATATTGTCTGTGCGTACTGTACATAGGTCATCTGTGCTTTTTATTTTAGGTTCGAGACCTTTCTGTGGCCTACCTCCTGGTTGGCCTGACCTACCTCTATGTGGGGGTGTTGATCTTTTCTGCTTTTCCCTCTCCTCCTTTAACCAAAGAATGCATTGAACCGGTACAATGTACACTTAATTTACTATTGATTATCTATTAGGATGATGATTACAAGCATGCTTACAAAAGCTATGTCTGCTTATGTTCTCTAGAACTTTCTAGATAATTTCCCCACCAGTGATGTGATGGTGTTTGTAGCACGGGCATTTCTGTTATTTCAAATGATAACAGTGTACCCCCTTCTGGGATATCTAGTGCGCGTTCAAGTGATGAATCAGTTTTTTGGAAACAACTATCCCAGGTAACACTGCAAGACAGGAATTATTTTAAAGTTACAGACCATCTGCAAACTTCAATTTTTTAAGCTGTGCATTTCATATGAATGTGTTTCATTTTAACCTGATAGCACTGTAATAGATGTGTATTATTTTATTTTTTCTAGTTTCTTTCATGTTCTGTTGCTGAACATATTGATTGTTGGAGCTGGGGTTCTTACAGCGATGTTTTATCCCAATATTGGCTCTATAATAAGGTGAGCTTAATTACAATTAAACTGCACAAAAGGCCAAAGATGTAGACCTTCCCAATGAGAAATATAGTATTGATACTTTGCAGTGACATTATGCTGGGGGATTGCACATGTATTTATATGGCAGTTACCATGGTGACACAATGTACACGATAGGAAACACTGACAGAAAAGTTTTAAGATCATCTGAAATGGCACATTTGCAGGGGCCTGTGCTCAATACGAGAGTTCATGGTCTTGTTTAGGTGTTTGCTCGCTGCTTGCTAGCTTGTGACTATCTAAGAGAGGGACATGTTTAACATCACAAATCAGCTCACCTCTTACAGTTCCAGCTATTTCAGTTCTTTCTGGTTAGATTGTGTATATATAGATGGAGTCATAGGAAGTTAGCATAGAGGCGCTTCTGGCTCCTTGTGACCCTCTCTCCAATTGACTTACATTGGAATATTGCCACCCCTCTTTCTGTAACTGCTGTGGTGAGCCTCACTAATTTGTTCTTAAAATATTCATATTAGCCTGCTATGTGTGATCCTGGTGTTTTGGGCTGGGGTTAGAAAAATTAGAAAAAAAATCCTATTCCAAATATGGACCTTGGTTCCCAAATTCATGGTTGCGCTAGCATTGCAAGCTTCATTTGACTGGAGCCAAATGCTGTGGGTGATGTACACTCACTTAGTCCTCTTGTTTATACAGTCTATGGTTAAAACAAAGCTCAAGTTGAAGTCTAACTTGAGTAGCAGAGCCTCAAACAGAGCAGTGCCTTTAGGTAGCATCACACCCTCAAAGGAATGTGGTTGTGACTTGTGTTTTCTCTGTAGATTTTCCGGTGCCATGTGTGGTCTGGCTTTAGTGTTCATCTTCCCTGCTTTGATCCACATGATCTCGCTTCATCGTCAAGGAGCGCTCACCTGGCTCTCTGCTGTCTTCCACAGTTTTCTGATTCTGCTGGGAATAGCAAACCTTCTGGCTCAGTTCTTCACGTAGAACCCCAGGCTCTTGGAGGCTGATTAAAGGATTAGACTTACCAAACACACTTAAAGTGGTTGGGCAACATTTATTTTAAAGGTCATGTTTGGGGATGAAAAACTGCTTAGAAATCTATAACCTCGTTATTTGAACATCTTTTCTTGTCAATGCCAGATTGTGCCTATGGTGTCTTTATTAATCTCCACAAAAAATAATTAACACTTATATATTTATGAATTTTAGTACAATGTAAGATCTTTGGAATCACAAACACTATGCATTTTACCGACTAGCCAAAGTTGTCTTTTAGTAATGCTCCGTACACATAGGTGAGAACCAGTCTTGTGTGTTTGCTGCTTTTATTTACAATGCTAATTTATCCGTCACAGCAAATATAATGTATATTCGTTGGGCAATTGCTCTTCTGTCTCTCTAATTATGTTTTATGCTGTCTGGCTGTTATGTTTACTCTTACACTGTATTTAATGTTATTTTTTAGTTTTTTATCAAAACATTTTACTAATGTTAGGATAGACAAAGGGACTGGATGTCAAAATGAACTCAAATCAATTTATAAGATAAGATAAGATAAGATAAGATATGCCTATATTAGTCCCTCAGTGGGGAAATTCCATTGTTGCAACGCACAGATCACAGCACGAAAAAGTAACGTCGTCGGCCTCAATGAAATAAACCAATTTATATGGTGTTTTAACTATCATTCAATATGGGACATTTAATTTATTTAAGTCTGCATTACATTTACCATGTGTTGATATTCTTTCGCGTCTGTATTTAATCCAATGCTAATTAAATACATTTATAATGCTTTTAACAGAACACGGTTTTGTGGTAAACTATGGCCACCAGAGGGCGATGGAAAAATCCTCACCTCAACATGAGTCTACAGCAGAGGTCTTCAACAGGGGGGTCGCGAAATCTTTTGATTTCACTTTAAAACAGGGGTCTTCAACGTTTTTCAGGCCAGGGACCCCCAAACAGATGGCGAACTGGGCCAGGGACCCCCTACTATATATACGGCATAGAATTGTGTTTTATATTAAATTGAGCTTAGTGTCATGTATAAACATTGCTACTCTGTTATGGTACATCCAATACAAGGAAATAATACACAGGTTAATACTGTATTTTACACCATAAAATTATATTATTTTAAAGTGAAATCAAAAGATTTCGCGACCCCCCTGCAGTACCTCCGCGACCCCTAGGGGGGTCGCGACCCCCCTGTTGAAGACCTCTGCTTTAAAATAATATCATTTTATATTTTATAGTGTAAAATACAGTATTAACCTGTGTATTATTTCCTTGTATTGGATGTACCGTAACAGAGTAGCAATGTCTGTTTGGGGGTCCCTGGCCTGAAAAACGTTGAAGACCCCTGGTCTACAGTGATCTGCAGAGCCAAGGAGCTTGATTAGTGCTAATAAAGTTAATTATTCATCTTCCGATGCTGCTAATTTACAAGTAATGCTAATAATCAGGTGGGTGGCAGTAGTGCTGTCATGGACCTTTAAAAATTATGACAAATTAACAAAATTCGCTTTCAAAGAATATATTTATGTTGGCCTGTACAGGATTCAGTTTGTGTTTTTCTATTGGAGCATGTCAGGGTAGGCTACATATTATGTACACTATATACATTTATTTTGAACCTGCTTCCAAGAACGCGTTCTAATCTATGAGAAATACATCTTTAACATACATCCAGTCCAAACAAAGGACCCAAGAAAATAAAGTGAAAAGGCTGACAACGTAATCAATATGCAGGTCCCTAATTCAGGGGGTCTGACAGGAAGAGCTCTCTGGCAGATGCCATTACTGGTATTAATTCTGTCTGAGGATTGGAAAGGGTCACACTGGTGTCAGTATTCAGTGTGGCAGCCCCCTGACCTCTTTGCCCGTCCTCATCTTATTTAAGCACGTGCACTGTCCTGCGAGCCTATTATAGAGGTGTGTTTGGGGGCTGGGGGACTTAAGACTTTATGGTTGGTCTGGGGGCTTTTTGTCAGATTTATATGCTCTGTAATAAACTTGGAGTGTGGACATTAACATTTGATAACAATTATTTATTTATTCTTAGATAACTTATTATATACTATTATGAAGAGACCTCTGTATTCTGTATAAAATAGGCCTGTATCCAACTTGCACATACATTAATAATTAATAGAGCTATTGTTAAAGTGTGAATTTGAATATGCGCCACTTATTGAGCAAGTGAAGTGTCTCTAAATGTCTGTATGTATTTTAACTTAATTATTATTCATGCACATTATTACACTAATAACTTGAAAGGAGTAGAGCACAATGGCTGCAGTCTCCTGGGACGGATCATATGTCTGCTTCTTTGGCTCCTTCCCCTTGACAAAAAACACACCCTATAGTACCAGCAGCACAATGGGGAGTGGTGCTAAGAGGGGTGGCCATGGCCATAGCCTGTCTGTGATTCGCTGACATGGACTCTAATTGGATCAAGTCGGAACTTGCTTAGCTGGATGCTTTGTGCATGCATTGAGAGAAGTCTGCAATGAGAGTATAGCAGTAGACAGGAAAGGAGGAAAAGCAGCACTGAGGGAGGAGGCAGCAGAGGCTGTCCTGCACACCACTTTGAGAGTAAGAGAGAGGAGGAGTGAGCTCTAGAAAAGGGGAGTATCCCGTCTGCCCTTCAGTGTTGCTGCAGCCCTCCCGCCCTCCTCTTCCTCACTCTACATGCTCTTTTTTTTCTTTCACCTTACTCATCTGTTTCTGTGGCTGGTGCTGTGCGGACGGGCACCTGCCTATCCCTGATGATTCAGCCTTTCTGTTGCCTGGAGCTCCACAGACAAGACAGCATGTCCCTCGTGCCACTGCAGTGCCTGGCCCTCCTGTCCTCTACACCACAGCAACCGCAGCCCCTGCAGCTGGTCCGCCCTACATCCTCTCTCCAAGTTCTCAGGTGAGTACCAGACTGTTGTCCCACCACTCAACTGCAGTATGCAAAGCTTTATTGACCTCTAATTTTGTTTTGTTTTTTCTGCTCTTATTTGCAGCATTTATGACAAATCTATTTTTATGCGCATGCTTTTTTCTTAAAGAACGCAAGAATAAGGATCTCCTTTTTCCAATATTTAAAAGGCTCCCTGGGTGTTTCTGTTAACAAGATCAGAGCAGTGAGTCTCAACAGCGTTTCTAACTTTTTTTTTTTTACATATCCCAGCTAATAATCATGGAAGCAGCACTGGATGATGGCCGGCCACAGTGCGATGCTCTGAGTTAATATTTGTTGAGTTACTTGAGCCTTCCCATTGTGGTGCCGGGAAGGATGACTGAGGGAATGGAGGACATCAGTGCTGGGACGGTGTCCCCAACCGGTTCAACTGTTGATACCGGACAAATCCCAGAGGAGAAAGAGGAGACAGGGGCAGCTGATGAGGCTGAAGAGGGGACTGATGAGGAAACTGCGCAGCAGGGCGACTCTGGACAGGACGAGGTACAGATAGAGGAGCAGGGAGAGGAGCAGGGAGACGCGGCCTTGCCTGTGACCTGCTGTGTGTGCATACAAAAGGAGCAGATTAACAACTGCCTTCACTCTGAGAAAATCTGCATCCTGCCCATCCTGGCCTGTCTTCTTAGCTTAGCCCTCTGTACAGCTGGCCTCAAGTGGGTCTTTGTGGATAAGATCTTTGAGTATGAACCACCCACACACTTGGACCCTAAACGTATTGGACAGGACCCTTTCGTTATATCAGCTGATCCCACCATGGGATTGACTTTGCCCCCTTCACATTTGCCTTGGACGACACGCTCTCCCTCCAGTGCTGTCCCCATCACCTCTGGGCATCCTGAAGTGTTGGTGGAGGACAAATTTACTCAGCGGCCGTCTGTGCCTCTCTCTCCTAAAGTGACACAGAGTGACTTCTCAGTGACACTGAAATATAATGCTGAAAAAACCACCCCTGGAAAGCAGACCCCCAGTGCTCAAACCACCCAGGGGTTAAACAGCAATGACATCCCAACTATATGTAAGTACCACTCTCCTTATGCCATTCAAACCATTCAAAGGCTGCAGTTATTATATGATAGAAGCACTTGCACTGTCCTGTCTAACCTTGAAGGATGTTTTTTGTGATACTCAAAGGCAAGCGTATCATCCACATACTAAAGAATTGTAATCCTTTTCCTCATTGATTTTGTAAATGTGTTTGAGCATTGTTTTAGGAAGTGTCAGCTTTCAGGATTTGCCTGAAGCAGACATGCTGTGACTTGCACTGTGTAATCAAGGTTGGTGACTAAACCACACAAAAATTACACTGAAGCCAGTAGTACTCATTACACTAAACATATCACCTTAGGGGATGGATTATCATTGTCACAGAAAGTATGTTGCGTACAACTTGCTGGTTTCAAAAATGATAATAGCCCATCTTATGTGTTCAAGTTACCACATGGTTCCAGTCATAAGAAAAAGTGAAAATCAATAAATGATGCATGAACAAAACTGAAACTCGGGTTGTGGTACAGGGAGACTTCCTGTTGAGGCCTGATCTCCATTTCAAGGTCAGATTGGCTGGAGGCTAATTGATGTCGTCCATCCCACAGTCGCTAACACAGTCCACTGTCTGCGGCGGCTCACCACTGTTATGTCCCTGTTGTAGTCACATCTGTGCCGATTTAAATCTCCATAAGTGAGTTAGCACATAGGTGCTGCTAAAAGGGTCAATCTCCACATGACTTCCGGTATTATGCTGCGAGTCTGTGGCAAACATGAATATAAGAAAGAGTTTCTCCACAGGTGACTCTCATGACAACGTCAGTGTGCACATGTCCCAGGAAAAAATCTGACGCGCTCATGTACTTGTTCTAACTGGTTTTGATCATGTGTACTTTAAGCCTGTGGATACACCGGAACACCCTGTCACTGCTGATTACTCACTTGTCAATACTACACTGACATATTGTTAATCAAATATTATTAACATCAATATGTCTGTTTAAACCTTCAGATATAAATTAAAAGGCATAATTATTATATATATGACTTAAATTTAACATGGATGAAAGTGAGACAATATCCATATAGGATTCTTATACCACAGTTTTTGACATTAGATCAGCTGGCATGAGTATCGATTGCACTGCTTCATGATGAATGATTTAAGAAGTTGTAAAATATAAATTTATAACTATTACAAGATTTACTCACTAGCAGAGTACTATATATGTCAACCAAATGGATGGCTGCAATAGAAGTAAAAGATTAAAGTTCATATCTAATACATTATATGACACTTCAAACATTCTGTTTTTTCTGTGTTGATGGTACTGAATGAGCAAAGGAACCAACCTGTGCATACAGTCTATGTATTGAACTTTTATCTGCTTTTTATCTATATTTAAGTTGATTACAAACTAGGAAATGACAGGGATGATTATATATGATTATATATTCTATATTAATATCACATTACATTTATACCTGCACCAATAATATTAATTAGTATAATTAGTTAATTATAATACAATCATTGGCAGAGGTCGAGGCCTTTTGTCAAAACAGCCTGACTCAATCTTCTGAAGTTTCGGTGAGCTCTAAGCAGTAGTTTTCCGAGTGTTAGATCACAGTGTTTGAGGTGTTTCCTAGGAGGTTGTTGCATCAGGTCAGACCCTTCTTTGTTCTCTGTGAACCTCAGCTCTCTCAGTCACTGATGTGATTACAGGATGAGTCAACATAATAGTTAGGTTACATTGATGATATCAGTCGGTGTCATCGGTGTTTACATATTTTCTATTTACATCACATTATGACGCTTTGAAGAAGTGCAATGTCTCTCCCTAAGATACTTTAGTTTAAGATTCATGCAACATAATTTTATCTTGAAATCAAATTGTGAATGTATTGTTTTAGGGAAAAAGTTTAACTGGGGGGTGCATAGACGGTTGGCCAAGTGAATGGTGCACTTGATCCTCTCCCTCTAGTGGCTGTTTGAGCTATTAGGCCTCAGGAGCAGAGGGTGTGTCTCACCACAGATCAATAGGATGCCATATTCAGGCACAATTGTACTGTGTCTAACTGTAATGGCCCTTTGAAGATTTTCCTGTCCCTCTTAAGAATTAGCTCTTTCAGTGCTCTTTTAATGAAATATTGAACTTGATCAGGAAGTTATCTGTTTACAGATGTTTTCATTGAATAACAGTGATGCTGTCTTTTTGGATATTGTGTATCATTTAAAAAGTCTACAGACTACAGACTTTTTAGACAACAGTGTCAATACTGTAACTAATAGTCAAAAACCTCTCACTTATTTCAGACTAATTGTGGTTTTAGATCTTGGTCTTAACTTTAAAAAACTGTCATCTGTGGTGACTCTCCTAAGTCATGCTCAGATGAATGTGTGCTGGTGCAGTGCATCACGGTTTGTCCTTGGTAACGCGTGAGAGAAACTCCATCCACTGCAGTAGACTGATGCATCCGCAAATATCAGCAGAGAAAGGGAGGCCTGCTGGCTCCTCTCCAGCCCTGTATCACTGTTCAATAGGCTAATGTTTCTGATTCTCCAGACTAAGGGAATCTGTATTCCCTTTTGCACTGTTAAAAGTATAATAAAGACAGAAACGACTATACCATACTCATGCTGAGTCACTGTCACACAGTTACAGGGTTGGCTGTAACTATCCCTGGCTGGCTAGATGCTGTCTACATACACTGGTGCATGCTTCTTTTTGGTCTCTACAATAGACTTTTGCTGTTTTGTGATGAGTTTCTATTAACATTTAGGTTTATTGCAGGGATGTGAATGTCATGCTGATTTTCAGCAATAACCACACTCTCAGGAAGAAGCAGTCTCCGGTTTCTCCTTTTTGTAGTTTCATGGAGTAAAATATTCAGTTCCACATAAGAAGGCTATTTGAATTTCTGTTTACAGATACAAAACAGTCCTTAACCTGCCTTGTGTGAGATTTGTTTGAGGCTCAAGTGCTTAGTATGTAATCTGTCTATTTGTTGACACTGTTTTAGGCTTTATTGTTACACTAATGATGGGTGTCTTTTTACAGCAGCCACCAGCACCACCACAACATTAAAGACCTCCAGTCATGTGACCCGCTGCAGCGACAGTCAGAAAAACTACTGCGTAAATGGAGGCGAATGCTTCACCCTCGAAATCATGCCTGGCAGCACCAAGTTCCTCTGCAGGTGGGGCTACTGTCAAATGTGTATGCGTCTATTGTCTTTTGTCGCCTTCAATTTGACTTTTTCTTTAATTTGACTGTTTGAATGAACATATTGATGTTGCGTTGGTGATCTTATGGAATTTCATAGAGGTTTTTTTCATTTATCATTGGATGTATCAATTAATGCAATGGTTCCTAAAAATTTCACACCACTTAAGAAATAAACTGAGCTACCAAAAACCAGGTCCAAAATAGTTCTAAACCAAAGTAGTTTTTAACAGGAAGTAACCCAAAGGAAGACAAAATCATAATAAAATGGTCTCTAAATTAAACAAAAAACTAACCTCAGAACAAGAAGAAGAAGCCTGCATGGCCCCAGTGGTACTCATTCCAGTTTGAGAACCTTCGATCAGTAGATTCAGAGAGAGGTTTAAATGAATTTTCACATATGGCTTAGCTGTGGATCAATCTAATGAAGGTGCAGCAGTTCTTTTGAGGACAGCAGAAGCACAGGGCAGTGATCTGATTAGTCGAGGTACCTCCAGACACAAGGTTACAGTCCAGTAAGTCCAGTTCTTTTAATTTAACTTTTTACTATCTCATTCCTGTATGTTTCAAAATGGTCATCAATTAAAAGGTTACAATGAAATTAAAGTGCAGACCAGTTGGGCTTTATAATTATATTACATTTTATCTTTAATTAAAAAATATATTGCCTTGTAATTTCCTTGATTCAAAGTTTTGATGAAATGGATAGCTGCTGAAACTGAAACAAAAATGTGTTCCTCTTTGAATGGAACCCCTCTACCTATGTCATCAGTGTGTTTTGGAATTTCTTTCTGTATTTTTGACTCAACTTTTTTCACACATTCCCTCTTGACCAGTGCAAAATGATGATAAATATTTACGCCAGTTATATTACGTCAAACTAAGTAATAACCCTGAAAACCTCTCACACGCCAATATTAATTCATACTTCATCCCTGTCCCATTCACAGTATTGAGCATTGTTACAAAAGATGCCTATTTCCACTGGTGTTTATATGTTTCCTTTTCTACCCACCAACCAGGTGCTTGGCAGGCTTCACTGGGCACCGATGTGAGCGCGCTGTGCTTAAGAGAGTCTCAAATCCAAACGTATGTGAACCCTGATCTCAGCCCCACATGTCATTACTGGTGTTTCACCTCTCTCATGTTTCTTTCAAGAAAGAGGGAAAATCAGACTTTCCCCTTAGTAACTTTAATCGGCTGTCCAGTTCTATCTTAAATGGTAATGGGTATCTTTACTTTACTGAAATTTGCATGTACATTGCATTTCATCACATTACTGCCACCCGTCTCTCAGGTTCAGGTTGGTTTGTCCTGTATAAAGATGACGCCATCGCCTCCCTTTAGCTCCATTGTCATTAACTTAGGGCATATCATAACACTAACTCCATGCATATCACGGTTGTTATCTACAGGAGTGTTGAACCTATGGAAAACGGGAGACCCTGGTAATCACTGGTTGGGCTGCCGTCATTTTAAACATAGAGTTGTTTCATACATTGTGTGTCCTTATGGAGGAGCCATAACTTCATTCAGTACAGCAACCATTAATATTGTCTTGAGTGGCCAAGTGTGTACATGCACATCTCACTGTTGTGAAGAAGTCATTCGACCCAATTGGGCTTTATTCAAAACAACTGCAAATTGTCCTGTTGTGACTAGACACTTTGGTCTAGCTGACCTGTTCTGCCAACACCAGTGATGACTGTTGTGGGTCGTTTATAGCGTCTATGGACTAATCTGGTCTGTTCTGTCTCCCTCCCCCCTCTTGTTTCTTCTTTCTGTTTCTACATAGGTGTCCCAATGAATTCACTGGTGATCGATGCCAAAACTATGTAATGGCCAGCTTTTACAGTATGTTATCTTCCTCTTTTTCCATTAACTCTTCTTTACTAAAAGCATGGTGGTTGTGGTATGCACCTTTGTTTCTTTATTTTCTGTATCCTGCACATTTGTTTGGGTGTTGCAGTGTTTTGTATTTTTTCAGCATACTGTATTTTAAAATATATCCTCACTTGTTTTTCCATTGGCATACTCCAATCCTCTATTATCATGTTGTCTATCCTCCTCTACCAAAAGGTGGAAGATGATTTTTCATTGTGAAAAAAATTAAGTAGTATATGGGTAATCATGAACCCTTTCATGTGTCACAAATATCAAAATCTGTTAAACAAAAAATAATGTCAAAAGGTAGGTAGATGTAGGGCATTAAACTGCAATCCTGTAAGGTGCCCAGATCTCGATCCTGAGTCATAGAAGGTCATATTCCAAATGCAGGAGCCATTTTGGCCCTGTTGTGACCTTGATTGTGAGGCAAAGGAAATGACAGTGTGGGTGTTAGGTTACTGTATCTATATTAAGTTTTCATATAATGAGGTAGAGTTCCCCTGTACATTGACCAAAGCTAAGAAAAAAACCTGCTGATTCCTCGAGTTCTGTGGAATTGTTCCTACAGCAGCATATGTTTCCATTCTTCTCTTTAAGCATTGGTTGTGGCTACAGATTTATTTTAGACTTTTTATTGAAGATGGGTGTGTCTGTATGTAGTGTAGTGTAGTCTTATTTATCAACACATCATCAGTTGTATGTAACTGCTACTTGTAGAGACCTGGTTTGTTTACTGAGGAGGTAATGTTATGGTGCATATCGGGTAAAATTTTATAGGATGTGCACTGTTTAGGCATAGATTTGTCTATTGTGGCCACTATTTTGTTGTAATAGACAACACATACCTGTTCTTTATAGAAATATACAAAATACTCTATTGAGGACTAAAACTTGTCTTGTGTCCCTGAGCAGAACAGATTTTAGGGGTAAATCTTCACTTCAGTTTTATTTGTCAAAATGCAGATAGGGTCTAGTCGTTCCAGCAGTCATGTTTAGATACAAGTTTTGAGTCAACACCACCAGGTTTACTAACAGTACTATCAGATTAACAAAAAGTAAGGAACTTACTTAAGGAACTGCTCTGTCTATAGAACATGTCTGGCACAGTCTCCTTCCTCAGTGGTGGTTGCATTATTGTTCTGCATGTCATAGTTTTGCAAATATAAAATGGCAACTGGCTTTTCATATGATGCATGTTCATGTTAGAAAACCACTTATTTATATTCATGGTCATATAAATGGCATTCATGAGCAGTAGATGCATATCTATTTGATGTCTTTGTTGATATATGCTGCATGTATTTGTCCCGTCTGTGGTCACAAGATTTTGTAAAATAGCATCTTGTGAATTAAGTGAAAATATATTTGCTGGGGCTATAGGTTTGTGCTAAGGTTTAAAGTGAATTGTCTTCTTTTTTCAGAAGCGGAGGAGCTGTATCAGAAACGTATTTTAACAATTACAGGGATCTGCATTGCCCTCCTGGTAGTTGGAATCATGTGTGTGGTTGCCTACTGCAGAACAAAGTAATTTGCCCTTTTATATTTTTGTTTCAACAACATTGTTGAAAAAACAAAACAAAAATACCGAGGCACCATTAAACGACCCAAGTCATTGAAATATAATTAAATAGTTCATACAAAACTGCAGAAAACAAACAGAAGACCTCTCCGCAACCTCAAGACAGTTTAATGTCACAGAGATATCTATACATTAATGCATAATAAATTAATAAATAAATAGTAAATTAGTGAATAGTGATTAGTCATTAGTGAGTATATTATTTTTGTTCCAGGAAGGAGAGGAAGAAGCTGCATGATCGCCTGAAGCAAAGCCTCAGGAGAAAAAGAAAGAGTGGTGTGAGCTCCAGAGGGCGCCCAAATTCTCAGGTGGCGCTACAAGACTTACAGCTGCCAAATGTAAGCGTCCTCCACCAACAGAGTCAGGCCCGTACAGTCTACGGTCAGGCCGATGTAGCTGGTATGATTCATGCTCTTTTTGAACAGAAGAACAACGGGGAGGCTGTACAGACTGCAGTAGAGAAGGACACAGAAATATCAGTCTCCACAAGCAATCGCGCCTTATCTGCCAATGAGCCCACTGCTCTCACACACATCAGCCAAAGGTACTAATATTCCCTATGTGTATTTATACTAGTCAACTAAATCCATATCACATTTAAATGGGAAAATTATGGAATTGCTGCTGTACTGCTGTCTCATGCAAGCTTTACTTTGATTTACCACAGTGTGCATTAATAGAAGTGTGGTAGTGTATGGAGGGATAAATTATTGTGTAAGAAGCAGAAAACAATCTAACATCTAGTGTTATTAGAATTGTCATTAGATAGTGATTATTGAAATGGTCCAAACACTTAAATAAGAAATAAATATAGAGCTAGACACAGTAATTGAGTGAGCTCACATTCTTAAATCTCATCCATGCAGAACTAAAATCCGAAGAATAAAATAAAATAATGTTCTGGACCAGAGGCCTCTCTGAATCGTGTCTCCATATAAACGCCCCATCCCTGTCTCCGCAGCTGGAGTAATGAGTGGAGCACCAGTGTCCTGTCTGACACTGAGTCTGTCTCGGTGATGTCATTGGCGGAGAGTAGCCAGCGTGACACACAGGGCCGCCGGGGTCGTCTCTATGCCACAGGCGGCACCAGAGACTTAAATCCTCATTCAAAGAAGTGCAGAGACACACCCAGCTCCGACAGGGACTTGTCTTAAAATACGAGGTAATCGACAAAGTGATTTTCACATAAATGGGTCAGGATTTTACCCCTTCATCTTTTATTCTCGTGAGCCCACTGAAACAAATCGGCAGCCAGCCACATCTAACATTTAACTCAGTATTTTTTTTTTCTTTTGGCTTGGTTTCATGTGGAACCCGTTTGGCTCTTTTACTAACCCAATGGTAAAAATGAAAAGAATCAACCTATGCATGAGGGTGGATGATATCTCCAATAATGAACATCTTAGTACTTTCTTTTCTAGATAACAATATTCAGATGCATCAGGAATGTGCATAATGTGCCTTTAAATGGTTGAGGTTTAAGTCTACCACAAAATGCGAATGGACCAAAAGATTTTAAATATCACTACTTGTTTGTAATCTCACAAACAAGAGAATAATGTAGAGTAGAAACTAACAGTCTTAAGGACAGGGACAAAAATGGCTAGTTCTCTATTCCACAATTGCACAGAGAGGAAAGATAAAAGCAATCTAGCAATCTAAACCAATTACAACTAGGAAGGTAAACGTCTAGCAGCTGAGTATTGTCCCCTGATTAGGTTAGGGTAATGATTGGTCACCAAGCTCGTGCCCCTGCATTGATCTCATCAGTGAGTAAAAAGGATGAGACACAAAAAAGCAGATCGAGTTGGATTTATTGTTTGAGAGTTTCCAATGAATCATATCCCAGGCCTAAGTGAATTGGCTAAAGGTTGTTTGCGCTGCTGTGGCTTTATTAATATATTTAACTTTTTTGTTTGTGCTATTACTTCATGTATCTTTATCAATGTTTATGATTGAGGCCAGCATCATATTGTACATGTTACAGCAATTAGAATATTCATATTATTACCATCAGACACAATATTCAGAAATAGAGCTTTGTTTTTATTTCTAAAGGCATTTTGGTCTTTGTGCAAATATAATGCTCTAGAGAGCTGAGAGAGACGTTCCATAAAAGGTCAGTGTCCAGACCAACTGTAGTTAGTCAGTTTATACATTACATGCTGTAACATGGCTGCATTTATGCTTTATTTACTTAAAACGATCTATATAGTACTAACATTTATTGTGTCATTGTGTATTGTGGCTTCATTGTGCACTTTGCGTTGCTAATTCTTATCATACTTATAGTTTTTATTTTTTATAATCAGAATTGTACCTGTTGCAGTCTGCTGTCTATGATTGAAGTGTTTTCTGGTGTGCTTATGTTGTAGGTATGTATCGGCTGTGCCCTCTCCTGTTACTCCAGGGTCTCCCCCATCAGAGATGTCTGCTCCTCTGTCCAGCCTGGCCATCTCTGTCCCCTCAGTGGCCCTAAGTCCCTCTGGTGAGGAGGAACGGCCCCTGTTGCTGTCAAATGTGCAACAGCACAAGGTTTTAAGTCACAACCAACAGAAGAGAAGCTCTGCCCACTACAATCATGGACATGACGCTCACAGCTTACCCTCCAGCCCGCTGCTTTTTAGGGAGCGCAGCAACTATAACTCCACAAGTGAACATGACCCCACTGCTGCCAGCTACAAGGAGTTATCTGAGAAGTTACTTAAGATGAACAACAACATCCATGACTACAACTTTAAAGGAGCAACAGTGGCCAATGGGCCTGTTCTTTACAATGTAGAGTCCTGCAATGACGGCATGCTTCAGAGTGAGACAGAGCAGTCTCAGGGGGAGCAGATATCCTTCCTCAATGGTGACCTGACAACTGCCCCATTGCTAAGGGCTACTGACAGTGTTAGGACTACCCCAGGATCAACAAATGATACTCTACAAGTCCTGTCATGTAACGGTACAATAAAGCAAGATCAAGTTGCTGTGTGAGCTAGAAAGCTGGGAAAGGCTAACGTAGTAGTGACAACCAAACCTTTATTTTCTATAACTTATTTGCTGTGTCATAAAATTATACAAATCTTCCTTTTTATTTTAGTGATATAGGGAATTACAAATTAAGGAAAAAAAACTTTTATATTAAAAAGTACATGTCCATGTGTTGAAGGTAATGTGCCATACTCAAGTATGTTAGCAACAGTTCACTGTATAATTCCATGCATAAAGAATGACAAAGGTGCCTTTCTGTTGGATGCTTAAGGAAGCAGCACATACTGGGTATACTGGGTATATATTCATCTAATCCAGTTAACAATACTAAATAATGCTGGCTGCCTTATTGTCTTACATTTGGAGGTACCCACTGAATGATGTGTGTTCAGACTGTGTGAGCCTGCAGAGGTGCATGTGACTTAATGCTGTGAATGAGGATTTGGCTATTATATCACAAATCACTGTTTCAGTTTCTGCTTTTCTAACACTTATTTTGTTAAAGGCACTTGTGAGATGCCTCTCTGGGGCATGACTGTGTTTTATATCATCTTAATAATCCAGAAAGAGCAAACACAAGAATGATGGTTCTGTACAAAATTACACCATTGACCATATTGTAATAAAGATTGGTAATTCAAAATACAAAAGGATTATATTTATACTGTAGGCCAGGTGCAACACACTGCATGTCTGCTAGACTGAACTAAATGAAGATATAAAAAAGCCTGTAAACAAACATCAATGGAAGCATTGTCTTAATAATATGAGCTAACAAGATACAAAAATATGCAGCAACAGAGCAGTTACAAAGCCATGTGTGTGTGTGTGGCTCTTTTGAGTGGATGCTGTGAAAATGTGGCATTGGCTATAGTTGTTTAGTGGATCTCACTTGTTTCCCGCTTAATTTATCAGATGTTTTGTGAATCGTAACGCCACGACGCTTTCAAGAGCGTCTTAAGATGATGTACATACACATGGATCCTGTTTCTAATAAAACTGTGAACACAAGTTTCTTTTTTTTTATTTTACTCTGTTATCAAGTAGGCCAAGTAACCTCCACAGAACTATAGTATTCAGGAAATGCATTAATATTTTAGTGAATATCTTTCGAGGTAGAGCACAAGATACAAGACAGCTGCTCATAGTAGCAGAGGAGGTGACAGGGCTTTTATGCATTTTATATAGCCCACTGTTTCTGCAGTAGCCTAAACTTGGGTGGGTAACATAAAGACTATAACACACAGTGTCAGAAAGATCTGTTAGATATTAGAAATTCTTATTACACCTTTGTAATAATGATTAAAATATTTGTCAAAGCTTTAAAGTACTATTGCCCTATTGGAGTTTATAAATACCGTAGGTTGTTATCTACTGGCCAGAGGACACAAGGGATTTAAACTCTAAATGTATTTAGAGGTGAGATTAGTAATTAAATTGTACAGTTTTTTGTTTTTTTACATGTGGATTATTTAATCACATAGCTACTAGGCCAACTACTAGTTTACTAGGCTACTGTGCCTATTTTAAGAACTCAGTTATAAAAGCTGTTTAATCCGGATTTAAAAGCTTCTCTTAAACCATGGATATTTAGGATGCTACATTTTAATCGGTTTAATCAGCTAATGTAAACCTATAGCCGCAAACTGGTGAAATCTGTAACGTTATTTGCGCCACACCTTGCATTATTTCATTTTACTGTGAAGGTCCAGCCGGAAGTTGCGGGATAGGGCCGAGGACTCGCGGGCAGAGGCCGAGAAGGAGGCAGGAGAAGGTTGAATATCGGATTTTCCACTGCCACAAGGACAGGTTAGTATATCTCTTATCTACTGATGTATTCATCTCTTTTAATATTCAATAAAGAATTATAATGATTTGATTTGCTCATTTTAGAAGCGTATGCTTAGAACAGAAAAAAAAAAAAACACATTGCCTTGATGCGCTGACAGGTTCTTTTGCCAGATCATAGGTTAATATTCACCTAGCTGTTAAGTACTGTTCCTATAATAAAACTGATTTCCATGTCAATGCCCAGAGAAGCTTTTTATCCTCTGGGGCGTTATAATCTCGGCCTGTACCACAGCCATCTTTACTGCTGTGGTCAGACCTGCATCCTGCCGTAGACTGTGTCCTGCTCACACTGACGGCACCACATCAGCTTCTGCAGCATCTCTATGTGAGCAACATGATGATAACGTGGACCGGACCTGAGCAGGACCAGCACTCTTGTCTGGATTAGCCCAGTCCATTGTATCCTGGACGGACACCACTGTGGGCTCTAGTGTGGGTTTAACCGCGCCATGACATTGACACACCGAAATGCAATAATGTCTTCTCCCATCAGCTGCACCCTCTGCTGCCCTCCCCCCACAAAACTGATGTCAGCTGTTTGGATAGGCTGTATGTTCTTTTCTGTTTCATTTGGAGTTTGCCTAAATGTTTATTATTGGATGCACATTGTCACACCATGTTACTGCCACGGGTGCCCGATAGAGGGCGTAAGAGGTAGCGGTACTATAATTTCAACGCCACAAGTCTGTACGTTATCATAAGAAGCGTCTATGTATATACTAAGCGTAAACATGTGTAATCACAAATATTAATTCATATTGAACCTTCTCATGTGTCTTTCTCCACCCAGAATATGTCTTTGAAGATGGAGATGGATGTGAGTGGAGTGCCTAGGGTACATATGGGACCATCAGCTGAAGGTAAAGCCACATTAAAGCCAGAGGCAGAGAGGCCTCGCTGTGCCAGCACCCCTTGCTCACCCATCAGAGGGACTGTAGCAGGTTACCAGATACTCCACATGGACTCCAACTATCTGGTGGGCTTCACCACAGGTGAGGAGCTGCTCAAACTGGCCCACACATGGTCAGAGAGCCCCCCAGATAAGGGCTCTGTGTTAGAGGCTTTGCCAAGCCCGCTCCCCAGCACTGTCCCCAAGTCACTAAACCTGGGTGTACACCACTCCTCTCGAATCTTTAAAGCCAAAAATCGCTACTACCAGCCATATGACATTCCTGCTGCCAGTGGGAGGAGGCGACGCCGCATGCCCAGCTCTAGTGAAGCTCTCCTCAAATCTCTGGGTCCTGGGGACACAGTCCGGACCCTCCACACGCCACTGCCCCTCTGTTTGCTCAAGGGCAAAAGGGCCCAATCCAAGTCACTGGACTACCTGAATCTGGACAAGATGACTATCAAAGAGACCACAGACACTGAGGTCCTCCAGTACCAGCTACAGCACCTCACGCTGAGAGGAGAGCGAGTGTTTTCTAGAAACAAGACATGAAAACAGCACTTTGCCTTCAGAAGTCTCCTAACCATTCTGGGGATTTGGGTGCTATTCTCAGCTCTGGTTTCTTGCCTGAGGTTCTTAGCAGTTCAGTCTGATAATCCTGTTAGCTCATTGGGGTATACCTCGTAACATAGGTTTGTGAATTCTTAAAATATTCCTTACACTCTACTAAGGTTGTTGGGGTTAAAATGTGAAAATAGCAATAACTGGTAACTTATTTAAGAAACTATAGTGTGTGCGTGTACATATCGGAGATGCATTGATGTGTCAGCATCAGCTGATAGAAGCACATATCACCGACTGTCAGCTTTAAATGCAACATGAGAGTTTTACTGCCATCTGCGAGCTGTGCTACTGAATGGATGTGGTTCCTCCTGTGACCTGTATTCAGACACCACACAACTTATGGTTTATCATTTTTTGTCAATCTTTTAACACTTATAACCATTTCATCTTAGAAGTATAGGCCGAGTCTACATAACACTCAGTAAATATATCACAGTTGGCTGCCTACATTAAAAAAAAATTCTTCTTTACTGTTTTGTGGCCTTTGTGCCTTGAACCAGTTGGAGGCCACATACGATGTTAATTTTTAAACATACATATATTTTCCTTTCTGCTGTCCCCAAACTTAGGTACACTTAATATGTTGTGCAGTCACAAATACACTAACATTAATCTTTGTTTAATTCTTAAAACTTGATGTGACAGACTAACTGATGTAACTGGGTGACACAGTGATCACTCAGCAGTTTGGTTTGGTTTTGGGCGTGGCCTCAGTGCCTCTACTGTAGATGTACTTAATACTTTCCTCACATATTCCTACTGCGGCTGCAGTGTATCTCTGGGCATCTTCATTTTGTTACCAATTTTCAGTTCAAATTCTCCAGTACAATTTTGTCAAATACACAAGCAACAATATTTCAGTTGTTTGTTATATATTTGTTTCTGATTTATTTAATAAAGAAAAGCAATAGAAATGGTTATTCATATTGAGCCCCTCTGTGTTAAATTATTTGGTGATTGTTTTATTTTAATTTTATACTTATCACTCTTAGAGTCTGACAATCAGAGTAAATCTGCTTATGCAGTCTGTAGAATTATGATCTTATTATCACAATGAAGGAATTGCTGTCAGTGACTTGTCATTGATCTTCAGGATACCTCTTAAATGAGGACTTTTTGAATTATTTGTCAAAAGTATATTGCATTATGTCTTTGTATCTCAGTTAAACCCAAACCAGTTTCTGCACGGTCTACATGCCCCTTTTACAGTTTGTGCACTGTCCGTTTTTTGTCACATCCGTCCCCATCACATTTACAAAGTTTGTGCTACCTGCTGGGAAGTCAACAGTGACTAGTGTTGCTGTTACAGGACTGGGAATGTTCTTTGTTTTATGAACTATATCCTGTTTTTGTCATTTGGAATTAGAATGTGCTGATGTTGTTGTTGTTGGTTCAAATAAAGGCCTTACTCAACACTTAATAATAATATTTGGCAATGAGTGTGAATTATTCATACATTATTAATTTATTACGTATGTTTATCTAAGAGTGGTATCAAAACATATTTATCTGCATCAAAGAAAAACAAAAGTATTTACTGGTTTAAAGAGGCCATTTCACATGTAAAAACTCTTGTCACTAGAGCTACAGTATGTGGCTTAACCTAAGAGCAGTAGAGTGTGTGTTTCACATCCTGGTCTCCTCAGGTGCCTGATTATTATAATCTTGAAGTGCTTGATGCAAAGGCAACCATTTTTTAATCGAAGCCTTAATGGCAGCAATCCATCTGTAAAGCACAAAATATCCATTAGGTAATTTACATGATCTCTGTGATGTACTGTAGTATAAGTATCATTTAAAGGGCCAAATACTCTAATTCATTGATCCTTACCGTTTGTTATCGTTGGGGTTTTCAGCACAGAGGTAGAAACTCTTGAATTCATCAGATGGAGGTTTCAGTTCAATCGTGCATTTCCTGGATCCATATGGCTGCTCTCTCACTGTGTAACCCTGAAGATATATGCCACCTAAATCATATAAGTACAAGTACAGTCTGCATGTTAAAGAAAGAGTGGTGACAGATTAAACTTTAAAGTGGCTTTACAGTAAGAATCATACCACGGGCATGTGTGGCACGTATGCCACTGTAAAGGTACAGGCAGCCATCCTTCAGAATACAGTAGTGCTGGATCCACATGTCTTTAATTCTGTCCATTTTGTGGAGCAGTCCAAGACACTCTGGACTTTTCACAGCCAGAGGAGGCAGGTTAGAGTTGTGTCGCGTCACATCCACCCACACATGATTCTGAAACAGTGTTGAGTCATGAGATTAGACTTACAGAACCTCCATTATCACACCTTCTCTACTGAACATTCAAAACAACAGGAATGTGACTGATCTGTTTCATGGATGTCTCTGCCGTGTACACCCCATAGACTGTTTGGTGCACCCATATTTTTAATGATGTGTGAATCCTAGCTCCTTTTAAGAATAGGCTATTTTTAAAAATGATTGCTAATAATAAATAATTTCTTCTTCTTCTTCTTCTTCTTCTTCTTCTTCTTCTTATTATTATTATTATTGTAGTTCTAGATCAACTCTTTACATTTTATTTTGACTCTAAACTCTAAAATCTATCCCTTAGTTCATATAGGCTACAAGGATGGCATGATGGAATCTTACCTGAGTAACTGGGTGAATGGCTTTCTCAAGAGCCTCTATCCACCTGAATTACACAGATGTTATGTAAATACTATTAAAATGAGTGTTCATTGCTCATTGAGTTTCTTTGGGGAGGGGGTGATACCTTTTCATCTGCTGGTTCGATGTGGCATAGAAAAAGTACACGCGGTTTTCCATCAGGGGGCGACATTTGAACACAAACTGTTTTCCCAGTGACAGATCTGGCCCAACCTCAGCTCCTTCCAGCTTGATGGTGCACAAAGCCAGTCTTTTACCTTCATCCTGGACATATATAATGAGGTTAAAAGTGGTTGAAGTGAATCTGCTGCATAATTTTGAAATACATTTCGAACAATTGTGTGTAGAATCCCTCAGTCGTCCAGGTAGAATCCATGGCAAAAGGAGAAATTCAATTTGTCACCTGGACAAAAGTTTATTTTGGTCGAATTAATAAAAGATGCAAGAAGGGACAGCCCAGCGGAGAAGATGTCTGACCACTCTGCTCAGCGTCTGTCTCCCCTTGCAGGTAAATTTAAATACATGTTTCTGTGGTTCTTCACTGAACTCATCTGTGTTTTCAGAGAAGGTGATTCTTCTGACAGTTTCGTAGCTCATCCAAGCTGCTTCTTCAGCTCTGGTCAGACTCTGGTGGACACTGCCTTATATCTGCCTGAAGGGAGGAGCTAACTATAATGAAATTACTCTGAAACTACCACACCTATTTGTTTACAGTTTCAGTTAGTTAGGTGGGGCTATTAGATATGCAGTGTGAGTGGAGAACTGAAGAAGCAACTTGGATGAGCTGCGAAACGTATTCGACCAAATAAACTTTTGCCCAGCTGACAAATTGAATTTCTCCTTTAGCCATTTCGAACAATTTGTAAATACCTTAACGTTTCTGCTGCAAAAAATATTATTCACCCACAAACTTAAAGTGTGTACATGTTTGTCCTTTTTGGGCCTAGTTTTAGTGCAGCATCAGTCCAAATGTAGACTTGGTTTGATCTAGTACTGGTTTAGTCTAATCTAGTCTAGATTTAGTCCCACTTAAATCCCAATTTTGCAATGGTGATTGTGTGAATGCACACAGTTGTGAACATGTTGTGAATCTAAGCATTTGTGTATCTCTTCCTCTCACCCGTTTGTGCCTGTAGTAGTGCAGGTAGCAGTCATGTGTCAGCACAAACCACCGTTTCCTCCACCCTTTTATGAGGCCAGACTGGGTGCGCTTGTGAAGGTAGCCGCGGCATCCGGGACGAGGGGTGTTAGGGCCACGAGCAATGTCCGATCCAATAATGAGTGTTAAAACATCTGGCCCTAAATATATCCATTTGTTTAGTGTGTTGTACCAATGGAATTTCACATTAAAAGTGCCCTATACAACTTATCTGGTGGAGTGTCCGCCACCTGCTTGTCTCCGAGATGTTATTGTATTGCCTAGAATGTTCTACAATATGGCATTAACTTAACTGGAGACAAGCAGGTGAAGCCCCAGTGCCAAAGGACAGGGTATATCTGTGAATAAGGAAACCTCTCAAAGAAAGAATGGATGTTTTTAATTTGTATTTCTTGAGCAATAAAGTCACCTCTAACTGAATAAATGTAAGGTGGATAAGTTGAAACATTCCAGGCATTCCCTCTTCATGAAGAGAAGCAGGTGGCGGACCCTCCACCAGACAAATTGCATGGTACATGGTAAATCTTTGAGGCATATGAATCAGTATTTGTTCTTTTAATTGATGAGCTATGAAGGAGATCACCTTGTCTGGCCAAATCTGCTGCCTCCGAATGGGGGATGCTGGTGACATCTGTCCCATTGACAGCCAGAACATAGTCCCCCACCATCAGGCCTGCCTCCTCCGCTGCCCCGTCTAAAATAAAAGCAAAGACACTTCAGTTCTATAGTAAAAGGGTTTTCATTTTTATACAACTATCTAACTCTAAACTCACTGGTATCGACCTCTGTGACGACAATGGGTTTTGAGAACTGGATCCTGAAGCCCCAGGGGTAGTCTCCTGTTCCTTTGTTTATTCTGACCGTCCTTTCTCGAACTATAATCAAACAAAACACATTGCTGTTTTAGTAGCAAAATGTGAAAAAGGCTCTGGAAATTTTCCAGGTGAAGAGGGATTTTTTAAATTTTTTTAAAATCTTAAAACACTTGACACTGAACATACACTACGTATATTGCCAAAAGTATTCACCTGCTTTGACTCACATATCACATAAGTGATATCCCATTCTTAATCCATAGGGTTTAATATGACGTCGGTCCACCCTTTGCAGCTATAACAGCTTCAACTCTTCAGGGAAATCTGTCCACAAGGTTTAGGAGTGTGTTTATGTGAATTTTTGACTACTTTTCCAGAAGTGCATTTGTGAGGTCGATATTGGACGAGAAGGCCTGGCTCTCAGTCTCCGCTCTAATTCATCCCAAAGGTGTTCTATCGGGTTGAGGTCAGGACTCTGTGCAGGCCAGTCAAGTTCATCCACACCTAACTCTCTCATCCATGTCTTTATGGGCCTTGCTTTGTGCACTAGTGTACAGTCATTTTCGAAGAGGAAGGAGCCATCTCCAAACTGTTCCCACAAAGTTGGGAGTATTGAATTGTCCAAAATCTCTTGGTATGTTGAAGGATTCAGAGTTCCTTTCACTGGAACTAAGGGGCCAAGCCCAGCTCCT
Source organism: Paratrypauchen microcephalus (assembly GCA_036785185.1). NCBI lineage: Eukaryota > Metazoa > Chordata > Actinopteri > Gobiiformes > Gobiidae > Paratrypauchen > Paratrypauchen microcephalus. The sequence continues at coordinate 13,830,757 of JAVJIX010000004.1, read as the reverse complement.
GAAAAACAACCCCTCACCATAATTCCCCCTCCACCAAACTTTACACTTGGCACAATGCAGTCAGACAAGTACCGTCCATGAGATTGCCAGATGGAGAAGTGCGATTCATCACTCCAGAGAACGCGTCTCCACTGCTCTAGAGTCCAGTGGCGGCGTGCTTTACACCACTGCATCCAACGCTTTGCATTGCACTCGGTGATGTATGCCTTGGATGCAGCTGCTCAGCCATGGAAACCCATTCCGTGAAGCTCTCTACACACTGTTCTTGAGCTAATCTGAAGGCCACATGAAGTTTGGAGGTCTGTAGCGATTGACTCTGCAGAAAGTGTTGTTGACGTTCCCAATCGCTTCCACTTAGTTATAATACCCCCTGACAGCTGTGGAATATTTAGGAGTGAGGAAATTTCCCAACTAGACTTGTTGCACAGGTGGTATCCTATCACAGTACCACACTGGAATTCACTGAGCTCCTGAGAGCGACCCATTCTTGCATTCTGCATGCCCAGGTGCTCGATTTGGATTATTTGGATGGGTCAGTGAATACTTTTGACAATACTGTATAGTGTATATAAGGTGGATGCCATATGAGTTTGTTTTGTTTTTTTGTTGTTGACAAAACCCAAAATGTCCATCTAAATGAGTGTGATTTGACACATGCATCAGTCTTGTAAAATGTTTGTTTAAAAACTCTAAAAGAGATCCAAAAATGCAACTTAATAACTGTCATCATGCAAAGAGAATTTGTATTTATTATATGGTATAGATTGTGACTCTAAGCCAGTGTGAATGTTTAAATGTGTCTGTATTGTTTTTATTTATTTATTTGTTTAAAGCAAGGACAGTGCAACACTAACCTTTAATTAATTATTTAATAATAATTTTAAAAAAGACAGAAATGATGCTCTCTGCTTTTCATCTGCAGTCCTTGGGTCCTTAATGTGTATGCCAAGCCTGAAAATTACTGCAAAACAAATATAGCTATGAGAACAAATAAAGTCACCTGAACCACCTGAACCTGAAGTCCAAAAATAAACCAGTTTGGATTGGCATTTTTTAAATCCATAAACATTAAAAATATGCATGCCACATGCTACCACATTCCATCCATAGCCAATATCACCATCAATGATTCTTTCAGGTTTTGCCACCAGTCTAGTACATTGTACACATAAAAAGAGATTTTCAAAGAGTTTTTCTGTTGCATTGCACTTACTTGATACAACTCTGCTCCTGCTGTTTAGAGTGGGTGGGATGGCTCCTGTGGTGTCTTTGTCGCCCTGGTAAACCCATGCTGCAGAGTGGAACGTTTCAGTGTAAAAGTCTCCTACTTCTGTGTCCTGGGATGTCATGTCCAGAGATGGAGCGTCCTCAGACACTAGAAATAGGAAAATGTACACCAATCAATAAGTACAGTGTTTCTACCATGTTACTACTAATAACCTTTCAGGAATCAGGAAGGTTTTTATTGCCATATGAGTGAACAGGTTCACAACATTAGGAACTTGCTTCGATACCTGGAGCGGACAGACACTCCGAGCACCAGGGCTGCCATTCGTGGCGCCAACTTGGTTACAACAGAGTAGAAAAAAAAAGATGCAGACAATTTTACAACATGTAATGACAGAAAAAACAATTGGAGAGGTAAACATACGGTGATCTTTTCCTTTGGCAACAGAAGGAAGGGTGGGGGGGGGGGCAGATTGGAAATCAATAATTGATTGGAAACTGACGCAGAGGCAGACTTACTAAATAGACAGGGCAAAGTGGTTTACATAAAAATGTCAGCGTGAGCCGAATGGAATGTCTTGTTTTTGTTTTGTAGAGTGCTGTGTAAGATAAGGCCCCAGCTGTGACCTTGGACGTGTTTGTGCAGAAGCAGAGTCAAAACAAAGTCCAGTTGAATCACAATTTCAGGAGAATTAATTACACCGGGAAATTTAGCATAATCAATACATTTTTAGAACCCAGGCGAACAGACAATTTGCCAGAACCCTGGTTTCTGCCAGTCACCCCAACTTCATGCCACCAAGCAGGACTGTGCGACTCGCAATCCTCCCGCTGGCACGTATGATGAATGAACGCAGACTGAGCCGCTGTTCCACACAGTTCCACATCCATTATCCGCGATGTTATCCAGTGCCAGACAGATTTCCACAAATTAGGTGTTTCAGTTCAATCTGTGTTTCCCTTTCTGATCTCGTCCTCCCTAGTCCGCCACAGCCCCACTGTCGTGTAAAATGACCTCCGGCGGCTCAGGCTCTTTTATCCGCTCGGCTCCAATTAGTGATGGGTCAGAAAAACATCCTCCAGGCCAATCCAGATGTCCTGCCATCAAAATTCCAATAGTAATTGTTTCGTGTCCTCCAGTAACAGCGGTGCCAGACGCACGAGTCGTGTATCTAGCAGCGAGTTCCCTTGGGACTGTCCGGCTCTCCAGACCGGCGCTCCTCCGTGAAAAAAATATGCCAATAGCATTGTGGGACCAGCTCCAATTCATGATTTAGGATTTCGAAAATCTGTTCCAACAGGAGAAAAATTACGAAAAATGACGAGACGATAGAAATTAGACATCAGACAGAGCAAGATAAGGAGGAAGAAGAAAATACGTCTGCTCTCCACGGCAGCTAGAACAGTAAGCTAGAACCCTATAGCCCCAATTCCAAATTTCTCAGACAGCCAGACACAGCTTCAGTCATATAACTTATATGACAGACGCTATAACCTTTTTATTTATTCAACCGCTGTTCCTTCCTAGATCACTGAAGAAGATGGCTAAAATAAGTGCAGCAATTTCAGAGATGCTCAGTCATCCCAATTTAACATTTGTCTTATTTGATAAAAAATCCATCCTACTTGTACAGCTTGACAAGAAAAAAAATAAAACATTTGTGCATAACCAACCCTCCATAAAAACTGAAAATTGAAACTGAATATCAGCAGCATCAACAGTAGAAAATGTTATATGAATAGGGACTGGTTAAAGTGCACTTAAAGGTACACTATGTAACTTTTCAGGAGTAGGCTCTGCCACCTTCTTGTTTCCATGGAGATATTTGCCTTTGCCCTAAATGAGCATGATGGTGCTGAAGCAAGGCACCATAACAAGAGCTCTACTGTGCTCAGTTTGTTTTGTGTTGGTTAACCATCGACAGTATGGCTTTACACATGTCACTATGAAGGACGCCACTTGGCCTAATTAGGTCAGATGTGTGGAGAGGTGACCATGCCCACAGAAAGAATACACGTGTTTGTAAGAATAAAGACACCTGTAATTGAATAAATGCAAGCTGTATCGGTTTTATGCCAGACTGGCAAAGAAATAAACAGGATATAGTAACACCTATAATGAGATGTGTATTTTTTGGGACACTCACCGGACCCCTCTGTGATGTCACTGGTTATGGAGCCCTCCCCTGTAGAGCTCTTCTGTTTGCTCTCTTTGAACAGTTTTCGCCTTTTGGCCCAGTGATCGGGACCCCCACTCTCCACGGGCCTAAGAAGCTCTTTGGTATCTGAAATCGCTAAAGAAAAATCAGCACTGTTGTATTATTAACAAAGCTTTTCACGAATCAAAACCATTTGTGAATACACGCTAACACTTACATCTACATAGTGTCATTTTTCCTGCTTCATTGGTTTGCTGTTGTGAAGCAAGGCAAGCTACAGACATACTTTTGAGCGGCTCATGTCTGCCACTTTCTGAAGGAAGCTCAGAAACCTCTTCGCTTATTGCTGATGAAAAATAACTAGCAACCCCTGTATTTTCTGGAACAATATCCTCTGTCACTTCCTCTGAAGAAACCATGTCAAATTCTTGTGCAATTCCACAAGTACATCTTGTGGGTTGGAGCATCTGTTCCACTGATGTACAACATGATGGAGGTATGACTTGTATGGCTAAAGTTCTCTGGTTTAGCTGATTGGCTGGCGTCTCCAAACTTATCTGACAATTTTCTTGATCAAATACACAGTCTCTTTTGTCTCCTTGGTGATCAGTGTTAATGCCATTCACAAAAGTTTGGTCAGTGCCCTGTATACCCACATCTACGCAAGTATACCCCTTGCTGCTTATTCTACTACTCTTCTCCCTAACTTTATTTGCATTATAACTTTGGATCACTGCAAACCTGTCAACGTCCATATTTATACTTCCTTGTCTGTCAGTTTGAGCATGGTGATACAAAGAGGAGGTTGTATCTGAAGAGAAGGACTCCCTGAAATGCATGAGATGATCTTCTTGGAGAGATCCAGAGGTACGCAATAGTCTTGGGAATGTCTGACGTCTCTTTTTTGGAAATAAGCATGTTTTGTGCTCCACTGTAGCAATGCTGTTGTTTCTGACCCATGATTTTGTTTTTTGAGAGTTGATAAAGTCTTTTGTAAAACTGGACCTGTTTGTTGACACAGAAGGCCTCACAGACATAGGGTCATAGCCAGAGTCGGACAACTGCTCGAGCTCAAGTCCACCCCCAACTTCTAAACAATATGAATTTTCCGATTTGGTAATTCCTTGTTTGTAACTAGGACTGCAAGTGTCAACCCTACATGATGATACGCCAAGAATAAGATCATCCAAAGTGTTACACTGACTGTCTGCAAATTCTTGGTTTGGAGGAGGGATATTGTGGGTTTGGTCACTGCTGTATCTTCTATCAAAATATTTTCTTCTAGGTTGAATATGGGCAAGTGGTGGTTGATCTAAAGAGCTATTAGACAATGGGAAGGTTTGGTGATTAAGACAATGCTGGTGGCTGCCTGGACGTTCCAGAAACTTAGATGGACTGATGGTTGTTGATGGACTTTCCCCTGGTTGGCTGTTACTACTAAAGGAGAAGCTAAAGTTTGGTGTGTACTGGCTGTGGACAGTCCAGGCAGGTGATGATTGACCATTACTGGGTATCCTCTCACATGTACTCCTGACGATCGTCTCAAGCCCATCTCCTTTCTCATTATATAAAACAAATGAAGTCTTAACTCCAGAGCTATTGGTCTCTTGCAGCTCTACTTTGACATTTGACCCTTGGCTGTTGATCTTTATGATACTACTTCCTGGTTTGGCTGGATTTGTCTCCAGGGGTTCCTGCAATTGCTGGAAAGTGATGTTTGGAGTAGAATTGTCTATATCCTCCACAGACACAGATGTCACAATCTTCACGCCTTTTGCTTCGTCATTTGTTGTTGTGGTGTAAATATTTCTCTGATTTCGAAAGACGTTAACTTCACAATCATATTTAAACCTTTTTTCTTTAGATGGAAGATGTTTTCCTTCATCTTCTAAATGTGCATATTCTTTTCCAAAGGAGTCAGATTGACCCTTTTCAGCTTCTTCATTATTGTTCTTGGGGCTGATATACTGGGAGGTGCTCTCTGAAAGAAGAGCAGAAAATGTAATGGTAAACCGTGGGTAGAAATGTGACTGAGTTAAGCAGTAGATTAGACTAAGTGCAGCCAAAAGCCTTAGCTCACGTTTGCGATTGCTGGAGCTCTTCCGACGCTGGCTGCTTCTCCTCCTCCCCCTTTTACTCATTCTGAAAACAAACAAAGGTCATTGCAAAGGGTTAGGCGAGGACATATGTACATTAAAGGTACAGTGTGTAACTTTCTGGAGACGGCACATCACCTGCATGATTCCATAGACATTAATAGTTATTTTAGAACATTCAGAACATTCTCCATGGATATAGATAAGGTTTATGCTGTGGAAACTGTGGAATATCTTAGCTAAAGGGATACTATTTCCATGGAAAGAAGCAGTAGGAGGCCCTTTCACAGTATGCAGTATTAGAAAACATACTTTTTTTTTTTTAATCAGTGCTAACTTTGAATTTAAACCTCCATGTTCTGTCTTTTAATAAAGGGCAAAAGGAGAAATTGAACTTGTCAGCTGGACAAAAGTTTATTTTGTCAAATACGTTTCGCAGCTCATCCAAGCTGCTTCATCAATTCTGGTCAGACGCTGGTGGACACTGCCTTATATCTGTCTGCAGGGAGGAGCTAACTACAATGAAATTACTTTGAAACTACCATACCTACTTGTTTTCAGTTTCTGTTAGTTAGGTAGGCTTATTAAATATGCAGTGGGAGTGGAGTATGGAGGCTTGTTAGCATAGCCATTCATGGTCATAATGGATGTTTTCACACCTCTGGGCCTGACCTGGCTTGCTCTATTGTTTTCTGTTTGTTTTGATTTAGGTTTTGGGAGACAAAATTTTTATAATAAAGGCCTTTTTAGAATACCAGGTGCTGTATGGGGTTGGCAGTGGGTCTAGTTCAAACTCTGTCTTTAGGCAAGAGCCACCTTGAACATGAATGTGGTTAGTGTGTGAGTGAATTATTAGTGGTGATTAGAGGGGATGATGCCGCAGATTGCTTGCCTCGTTTCCATCAGTCTACCCCAGGGCAGCTGTGGCCACAAGTAGACCCAGTAGTGTGGAGTAAATGAATAATGCCATGTGAAGTCTTTTGGGTGTCTTGTTGAGAGTCTCTATATATAATTCAATGCATAATGATAGATTTATTTGCCTTGATTTTGCCCTGTATATAGGGAATAGATTTTACCACCAGAGCCCACAGCAGTTTGTAGTTTTAAAACATCACTAATGAAACTCACCCAGACTAATGACATGCATGCAAATAAGACTATCATGTGTTTAAGGGAGCATAACTTTGATGAAGTTTCCTAAGTACATTCATCCCGTAAGAACTGGATCTCCTGTGTCATTTTGGGACCACCTGTTACTGTAAACTTAGTTGATGCTATTCATTATAGTTTAGTTGGCCCAACTTGATAGTAAATACAGTCACCCAATCCAACAAGAATGCAGAAACAAAAATGCTGGGTGTGTGGCTCAGAGCTGATTTTTGTAACTGTTGTGTAATGAATATGTTGCATTTTCTACTACATGTAGACACAGTAAGTATACTCCAAAGACACTTGAAGGATTGTTATGGAGTCCTCAATGTAGCATTCAAATAAAGAGTAGTACTTAGGCTAATGGTTACACTTAAAATATTCAAGTAGCAAAACACTAGAATATTATTAGAGCACAATGCCAAAATGAACCACACACAGTAATGATGTTTCATTTCAAGTAGTCATAAAAAGCAGACATACCTTTTAGGTCAGGTTCCTTGGGGTTCCATGTGACTCTAACATCAACAGACTCAACCTCAGACTGTTCCACTTCTTATTGATACTATTCTGAACTCAAAGCTGATTATGGCTCTAAGCTCCTGAGCCACCAGTGATGTCAATGTGAGCATCGATTAATCTGTTCAACAAGTAAAGACACTTTAGAACAATAGTAAAGGCACAAAACACATAGGCCTACATTACACTATTAGAAAAAAAACAAAACATTAAGACAACACATTAAGATAAGACTTTATTGATCTCACATAGGAGAAATTTACTTGCCACAGTAGCTCCAGGCAGAGACAGTTTGAACAAGAAACGTGCATGCAGGCAAGAATAAAATAAAATAAGTAATAATAAAATAAGTAATGATAATAAAAAACAGTAACTAGGAGAGTATGGAAAAAAATTGCATGTTTGGACTATATAGAAGAATTATACAGTCTGATGGCGGTGGGGATGAAGGATCTGCAGTAGCGCTCCTTCTTGCACTGGGGGTGCCTCAGTCGGCTGCTGAAGGAGCTGCTCAGCTCCTCTACAGTCCGGTGCAGAGGGTGAGAGGTGTCATCCATGATGGATGTGAATTTGGCGAGCACCCTCCTCTCAGCATCCTCCTCTACAGAGTCCAGCCCAGGACAGAGCTGGCCCTCCTGACCAGCTTATTAAGTCTTTTCCTGTCCCGTTCTGTGCTGCTTGGGGCCCAGCAAACGACAGCGTATTACCCTACCTGTGATAGGTACTGGATTGCAAACTTTTTGATAGGACATCAGGTATTTGAAGAGTTGAGAAACTGTTGGCATATGTGACTTCATGAAAGAGACAGAGCTGGGCACGATGGTTTTAACCATTCACATCAATGCACTGAACACACCTGCAACCTCAGAGTGATGCTTTGCAAACACTTTATTACACAAATACAATTGTTACTGAAAATAGTACTCTTGCAGCAAAACCAGTGTGTCACAATAAATATTTGATAGTCCACATTTGGCCAAAACATTCAAAATGCAAACTGTATGCCATGCTATTAAGATGATCATTCATACAATGTCTGCAGTGACTTGTTATGGCAAACAGAGATGTTATACATCGGGGATCTAGTCTGACTTATACAGGCTTCAGTATATGGGCTACATGTGCATAAACGCACAACTAAATCCACATCACAGTGTAAATAGTATGTGATTAGAAAGCAGCTTTTTAAAAACAAACCATTGTTGGTACAAAAAAAAAAAAAAGAAATGACAAATAAAAGGCAGATGCGTGTGCTGCTGAAGTTTGGCACATACGGACTTAATGAAGAGATTAAGCTGGACTACCCTCTTGATTATCATTTGAGGAAAAACTGATAGTCCTGTACAATTTATACTTAAAATTTGCAAGAATAAAAGACAAACATTTTGTTGGAAGTTTAAGGGCAACTTGGCAGAGCTAATCCTGTCCAACAGCTATGAGGTGCCATCATAAATAATTCATTATGAAGAGTAAACAGAATGTTATGTAAAAGAGTGACCAAATCATTCTGCGGAAAAGTGACCCTCCTAAGGCTTTAGAAACTCAATGCACTGGTAACGTTGGAAATGTTTGGTCAGTGACAAGATGCAACTATGAAGTACTGAAGCTTAGATTTCTTAATTCAGATTCACAAGACATGTCTGAATGTGCACATTGCCCTGAAAAGTTACAGTGATAAGGACTGTAAAGAAATAGCTACACACACGCATACATATATTTATATATAATATACTTTGCAATTTGAAATAGAAGATAAATTTATATATTACAAGTTCTTCGAGCAGCAGCTATCTTTCCTGTTGTGCATTTTATAATGGAAAATGCTGAAGGAAGGCAAAAGAGACAAAAAGGCACCAAATTACGTAAAATGCTACAAAACAGAAATGGCGATTCAATAAATACATAAAGATTGATGTTTGCAGCTTTACTACATTTTAGGGCAGTCATATTTTACCACTGTACTACAGTGCCATTATACAATTATTCAACAACAATTTTCAGTTCAGGAAAATCTCTTCAGCATTTCAGTTAACGGCCCCATTTAAATATTAGACCGATCAGAGTGAATGGGAGTGGGGGCACAGCAAGCATCAGAACACAAATGTTTGAGGAATTATAATTAAATATCGTGCTCTGCTTTTTGCTATGTCCAGTATTTCCACTACTACAGAGACAGCCGCAAAAGAGGGGATTGGCCTGGTCCCTTAAAAACAATACAGTTTGATACTAAAATATTTATCAGAAATGATTTCTGTTGTAATGCAAAAGGGGTTTAATATCGTTTTCAGATGTACCACCAGTTATTAATTATCGAGGAATTCTCTATTAGATGTTTTACGGTCAAGACCATTTTAAAAGTCACTGTAAATTTACTATTATTAGCTACCCTGAATGTATTTACATTATAAAACAAAACAGACCACAATATACACTGAATATATAAATAGGAAAAACCTAGGCAACAAAACCAGACATCCTGATAATGTAAGCATGAACACAGCATCTAGGAAGTGCGTGGCGGGGGCAGGGCGGAGTACTCTTCGTTCTCTGAGTCACTGCTGTCCTCGTCGATCCTCTCCTGGTCACTGCCCTCGGTGCTCAGCTGGTCAAAGCCCTGTCGAGTGTAGCCTTTGTGAGCCGCAAAGAAGTTACCCAGGTTCAGGCTGCCCACAGCTTTACCTGATAACACAACATAAAGAGGTCTATTCTGGGAATTAAATAATGTGGTTTATTTAATATATTCTCATGCTAATTATTTGTATAATCACAGAACAGTAATACAATGATATAATGTACCTCTAAGTTTACCCAAGATTCCTCCCACAGAAGCTGGTTCGGGCTTCACTTCAAACTGATCTGTAAATGAATGTGTTGATAAGACTTTCAAGTATACAAAATATGTGAATATGGACCTTATAAAGGGGTACATACTTCTTTTCCTGTAGCATATAAAACCTGCCATGATGACAACCAGGAACAGAGGTACGAGTAGCAGAGTCGTCATGACAACGGGGAACACGCCCTGATCCTTGTTTGGCTTTGCTGCTGCCTTCGTCTTCTCTGCATCTCCATCCATCATCTTCTGTATTTGCGGAACAGTTTGCTTCTGTGGACCCACAGTGGCCCTTTCAATTTTAGGCTCAGATTTTAATTTGGGCTCTGGTTTAACTTTGGCTTGAACATATGCCTCCACTTCTGAAAAAAATATTGCAATTACAATCACAAAAAGTCACAGGTATACAGAGTATTTATAAAACAAATGCATAAGAAAAAACTACCCTCAAGCTCCTGAACTTCGATCCCAGCTTTTTTGACAGATCGATGTGCTTCTGAATAACATGACATCAATTAAAATCCACCAAACTTATGATACTAATAAAAAAATGCACTTACTTTCAGAGGTAAACTTGTAAACTGCTTTTGTCCCTACATCCCCAACAAACACATTGCCATCTTTGGTCACAACAATGTCATGTGGCATTTTAAAGTCCTGTAATGAAGTCAATAATGAGGAGGAGCATATACCTTTAAGCAGGGCATCTATAGTTCTGCATGACTTATTTGTATAGCTTACCTTGTGGTCTGGCTGGAATGTGTCTATTATATCCTTGGTAGAATAATTGATTACAAAACCCTTTGGAGGTGAAGAAATGCCAAATGGAGACTCGCCATTAACGGCATAGATCAGCCCATCTAAATGTGAAAATGTACATGAATGATACTTACAATACAATTATGAGAACTTGTACAAATGTGGGGTCTTACCTCCAACGGGGCTATATGTGATTGCAAAGACTTCACCAGAAAATTCCTCTTTCTTGATTTCTTTCACAAACTCCCCAGTTTCAGCTATGAAGCACTGGATACGACCGTTCTCCCTGTCAGCAACACACACTTCGTGTCTGTCGGGAAGGAAGACCAGACTGTGGGGGATCCTGAACGGGACGCGCCTTCTTCTGTCTGAGTAGCCTTCCAAATAAAGAAAAAAGTGCTCAGATAACAAGACATTGATACCTAATTTATTCTTTTCTGGTCATTCATTAAATATATATTGTATGTTTTCATAAATAAGAGTGTTAACTAATACCTGCACCCCACTGAGACAAGTATTTGCCATCTGCAGAAAACTTGAGTATTCTGGAGTTGCAATAGCCATCTGAAATAAAGATGTTTCCATTTTCACTGTCTACTGCAACATCAGTGGGTTTGCAGAAGTGGTAATGGTCACTTCCTGGTACAAAAGCCTCTCCCAGACTCAGAAGTATTTGGTCTCTGCCATCACTGCTCACTTTAAACACCTACACAATAGCACGCACATTAGTAATACATTTAATTATTATATATATACAATATATTAAAAATTGAAACGAGCAATATAACTGTAGCACATACCTGATGAAGAGCAACATCAGTCACCCAGTAAAAGTTTCCATCTGTAGTTATTCCATGAGGCAAATAAAACCTTCAAAAACACACAATTGCCATCTTAACAAAAAGTACTTTGTTGTGTGTTCAATAGCACTAATCACAATCACAGAGCTTACATGTTCCTGCCTGATGCCTTTAGGATCTTGCCATTTACAGTGTCAAGAAGCAAGATAGTAGATTGTTGAATTGGTCCGAGAGTTTTCTGCTGGTATCTATCTTTGGAATCAAATGATCTTAAAAAATACATATATAATGAATACAATTTTCAGTATGAAGACATGTATGCTTGGCAATGAGCTCTGTAGAAGATCATGTACATAAGAGAAACGCACTTCTTTTCCCAGTAGTGGTCACCACGATGGAAAACGACCAGATTTGAGTCAGAGTCTATGGCCACTCCTGACACCTGCCCCAGCTGAAGGGGTCCCTGTGGCCAATTTATCACTTGCTCCAAATGCAAATCTACAGAGAACATAGTTTTTAGGGTCAGGTACAAACAATTAACATAGAATGCATTAGTCAAAAATTACACACATGAATTTAAGACAACAATAAAGCAAAACAAAAATCCAAAAGGAAAACAGGATCTCACACAAACCACCAGAGAGCAGCACACAGTCACTCCATGGCCATGTCAGGGGAAACTGAACGCATGTGCAAACAGAGCTCACTTGATGTCAGCAACTTCTGAACTTGGTCTAAACCAGTTTCATATCAAACGTCTGTGCCAACACTTCTTTAACAATACCTACCGTGTCAAACAAGTGTTGGAACAGACCTTTAGGTATCACACCCTACAATATCCTCATGCAGACAAGATAAAACAAGATTAGCTGTAATCTTTCAGGTATTGCATTTGTTTACAGAGCTTTGTATGAAATTTGAACAGCCATAGAAGGCTGAGATGATGCTTAAACAGGTTTGCAAAATAGTGAAACTGTTGCAACTAGATGCACCATAAACTCATAAAAACATTTTAAGCACACACCTGTCTCTAAAGGATCATCTCATTTTCAGTTCAAATTAGTCAGACATGGCATTTTAGATCCATATTTTGTATTTCAAGTTTCTTGCACAAGATTTTGGGGGGGAAAAAATGGAATAACAAAGTATTTAACAGTAAATGCCCTTTAACCAGAGGACATGGCTGTAGTATGGCTTACATAGGAAATCCATAGTGAAAAGATGCAGTTTAGTACTTCTAAACTACTAAACATGAAAACATGGGGGCGACAGCATGAAGTCCACACCACTTGCTGGACCCACCTTGTCCTTCAGCTAGCAGCTTGCTTCGTAGTGGCTTTGGCATATCCTCAAGCTGATGGAATTTGTGGACTCTGTCCCTCACCAAAACAGGATCTTCCCTGGCTTTGTAGACTAGTTTACCACTAGGAGAGGCCAGCTCCTTGTTTAACATTATATTTCTAATGTGAGCCACCAGCTCATCTTGGGCTCTTAGCATGTCACTGGGGCTAAACTTGTGAAAATAACCTATATCTTTGCTCTGCCCTAAGAGCTTTGAAATTAGTGAATACAGGTCACCTGCACAGAGACAGTAAAGAGCAGGAATAAAAGACATGGAAACTGAAAGCAAGATGCTACAGCTGCATATGCAGACAGAGAGGGCATCTGTTCCAATGTTTGAATCAGTCCAAATTTAAGATCCGACTAAGAAGGACAGGTTAGCCAGCAAGAAAATGGAGAGAAATGATGAATGTCAGTAAAATGCCTTTTTTTGCAGTCAATATGGACAATTTTAATAAAGCTGACAACATATACACTGGCTGTAAATTAGGGATGGGCATAATTAATCAAGTAACCGATAATTGATCATTAAGAATTTCACCGAGCAAGTTCATTTTTGTCGACAAACCGATTAAAAAAAAAACAAAAAAACGCCTCAGTTGGCGCGCCTCAGTTGATATATGCGAGCTTCCGTTGGTCAATTGCCAAAACATGAAGAGGTCGCGGCGAAGTGTTGTGTGGGACCACAGCAAGCACTGCAATGCAGCATACAAATATACCTCATCGACAACACAAATTATTTATCATTTGAACACCGCGCATACAAGTCTGGTAAAAGAAGGTGGCGGCGGTTCATTATCTCTATCACAGGCTAGCCTGGACTCTGCGCTAGCACAGACCAAGAGGAGCTGCAGTGCTCAACGAGCAGAGAAGGTCACCGAACTGATAGCGAAGATGATCGAAACAGACATGCTCCCCATCAGTGCCGTGGAGGGCAAAGGTTTTCACGACTTAATATATTGCTGCAGATACGGATGGGTTGTGTGGAGGAGGTAGGAAAGAGACAGCGGGCTAGCAGCGGTTAGCTTGGATCCCAAAGCGGCTAACTCCGAGCGCGCTAGCAGAGGCTGCAGGATGCGTGTTGCCTCGCTTTAATCCACCTCTACGCATGTTGATTTTGCAGATTTACTTTCCCGTGGAGAAGCGCCTGTTCCCACAGCCTCGGCAGACATAGTAAAAGACACACGAATGAATGGTTGTTGTCTTTTTAATACATATGTTAACGATTAACCGATTATTACTCATTAATTCTCCCGATAATCGACAAAGAAAACTTCACCAAATGCCCATCCCTACTGTAAATAATTATATTGTAACTTATAAACAGCACTCATACATACATAATGAAAAATAAGAACAATCTACTTTTGAAGGAGGGGGTATTTCTTTGGGGTATTATCTGCCATGTTACCTTTTGTTGTTTTGAAAATGCTAAATTTGCTTTTTCGCTTTTGATGCTCTGAGGGAGGGGCCCTTTGCACTCCCAATTATGAGCTCCATCAGATTACAATTGGTGCGCATTCCGCAAATGAAACTACTGTACATTGAATCAGGTTTGTGAAGCTGACGTGAATTGTTTCGTATCCTGTTTTTGCATATTTATGGAGAATTCCCGCCCAGAAGCATGGGTGATGCAGGCCTGTGGGCCAAGCATTGGACAGAATCTTACTGTAAACCAGACCTGGGCACAAAGGGCCGGTGTGGCTGCAGGTTTTCTTTCCAACCAAGCAGCAGCACACCAGATTTGACTCATTTAATCAACTGATCTCAGTCTTGGTTGGAACAAAAACCTGCAGCCACACTGGCCCTTTGTGGAACAGTTTGCCCAGGTCTGCCGTAAACCCTAAGGAGCATTCAGGAGAGATCAGTATATTACTGAAATGTGCATGAATGGCATCTAAAACCTCCTCAGGCACCTTTTTAGTCAGGGAATAACGTTCTAACATGGTAGAAAAAAAGTTTAAAGTAATATAGAGTTTGTGCACGGCAGAAGTGCTGTTAGTGCTCTGATATCCATTTGAGTTTTAAGTCTTACATGATTGAAAATATGCCGTCAACTCCTTTTTTAAAATATAGTTCACAGGTTGCACTTAATCCAGCATTAACTGCTACATTAAAAAGTGTATGTAAATGATAGTCATCTTACCTTGGTCCTGATTCTGAGGAGCATCTTTGGGTGCCATATCTTGGAGATCTTTGAAAGAAAAGCAGTGGAGTCAATTTTTATTGGTATTGCAACATACAGTACCAATGAAAGGGTGATTTTCAGAATCTAAATAAAGTCAGATCATGATTGATAAGATAAATATCCAAACAAAACCTGATACTTTCTTTTAGTGCCTATTCTATATGCTATATGTTAGCAATAAAGTAAAACTATACATAAAAGTACAAAAAAAACCCCACATTTTATTAACTGGTAGGCCTACTAGTAGCATTGGATTTGTTTTTGCTTCGCACTAATCAGGCCGCATTGAGGATGAGCTTATGCGCGCTAAAAGTCGCAGGTGAAAAAGCGAGGAGCGACGCGTTAAGTGAGGCACGGGCAGGTAGGATGAGGTATAGGATGTTTTATAAAGTTTAACCTGTGTACACGCAATGGTACACTCTGTTACGAAAGAGCTGCGCTCACTCGCTCGGTCCACGGCTCCAGACACGGGCCCGCGCGGCCCGCAGTTTATAATACGAAGTTTAATAAGAGATACACGTACTTTTGTTCTGAATACGGGACGATTCTGTTTTTCAAGGGACGGTTGGCGACCCTAAACACAACTATACATATATATACACACAGTATGTGTGTGTGTGTGTGTGTGTATGTATATATATATACACACACACACACACAAAATCTTTCTCAACGAATTTGCAATTAAAAAAAAAAAAAAAAACCCAGCGGCTGAAAAAAAAGCGGAGATCCAATCCAATCCAATCCACTTTATTTATATAGCACATTTCATAAACTAAAAGCGTTTCCAAAGTGCTGCACAGAAACATCATTTAAAATAAACAAATAATCACAGAAACAAGTGTGCATACAAATAAATATACCATAAAATAATAAAAACAATATAGAATTAAAGCCGCAAGCGGCGTTGGTCGGGACCTCGCACCTGCGTTTGTTCGTCTTACTGAGACGCACAGCCATACCAAATTTCGTGTGCCTGGCACAATTATCTCACTTCCTGTTGGGCGTGGCCATGACATGGTAGATACCCTGTCAGAACAGACCCTGTCAGACCCTGTCAGACCCTGTCAGACCCTGTCAGACTCTGTTAGACCCTGTCAGACTCTGCATGTGGCCTACATGCTGAGGCCTACATGAACCTTCGATGCTTGTCCCCACATTGCTGCTTGCAGCTATATCAGATCAAAGGTACAAAGATCAAAGACCTTTGATCAGGGCGTTGCCTAGCAACAAATACCTCCCATTCATAATTCATCACTCCCATTCAATAAATACCTAACTTTATTGATCCGCCGTATCGTCATATTACCGCCTATTTGAAAATCCTTCACAATTTAACATCTCCAACGTCTTAAGATTATGTTCACCAAAATTTAAGCCTATCTGAGGTACGGTGTAGGAGAAGTGTTTCAAATTCCATACCTAACTTTATCGATCCGCCGTATCGTCATATTACCGCCTATTTGAAAATCCTTCGCAATTTAACATCTCCAACGTCTTAAGATTATGTTCACTAAAATTTAAGCCCATCTGAGGTACGGTGTAGGAGAAGTGTTTCAAATTCCATTCTATGTCAAATACCCCAAAATCACACAAAAGGCCAATTATCTCACTTCCTGTTGGGCGTGGCCATGACATTGCAGTGAGGCATTTGTTCGTCTTATTGAGATACACGTCCCTACCGAATTTCATGCTCCTATCTTAAACGGTATGCCAGCCCCGAAAGACAACGCGCTAGGGGGCGCTATCGAGCTCCTGGGGGTCACTGGGGGACGGGACTTTGTGTGGTCGTACTGGCAGCACTTTGTGATGCCCGTGCAAAGTTTCGTTCGTTTTGAAGCATGGGAACATGCTCAAAATTGCCCCAGCGAGTGTGAACAAGAACAAGAATAATTAAAGCCGCAAGCGGCGTTGGTCGGGACCTCGCACCTGCGTTTGTTCGTCTTACTGAGACGCACACCCATACCGAATTTCGTGTGCCTGGCAAAAATGGTAAGCCATATCGGACAATTTTTCCTGTTAGGGGCTCAGCTAGCGGTAGATTTCTGACAGTTCACTGGCCTGTCATATGGGGGCGCTATGTCAGACTGCCAGTTATTTGGCATGAAAATCTTGGTAGTCCTCATCTACATTACCCTGTGAAGTTTTAGTCTGAGGAAGAACTCCAAATTCAATAAATATCTCCCATTCATCACTCCCATTCAATAAATACCTAAGTTTATCGATCCGCCGTATCGTCATATTACCGCCTATTTGAAAATCCTTCGCAATTTAACATCTCCAACGTCTTAAGATTATGTTCACCAAAATTTAAGCCCATCTGAGGTACGGTGTAGGAGAAGTGTCTGCTAAATGAAGTGGTGACACACCTCCTATTGCATTTGGCACTTTCAAATGGTAGCAAAATTCATCAGGCCGCCATTTTGTCATCTTACAAGATATCAAAAATGCCTTCGCAATTTAACATCTCCAATGTCTTGAGCTCATGTACACCAAATTTTACGCCCATCTGATGTACGGTGTAGGAGGAGTGTTTTAAAATCTATTCTATGTCATATCACAGAAAATCGCAATACAAGTCTTCTTATCTCACTTCCTGTTGGGCGTGGCCATGACATTGTAATTACAATTTTGTTCATCTTAGTGAGATACACACCCATACCAACTTTCGTGTGTCTGGCTGAAATCGTATGCCACCCACGATCCTCTTTGTGTTAAAGTGCTCATTTGCTGTACATTTTCTGACAGTTCACTGGCCTGTAATATGGGGGCGCTATGTCAGACTGCCAGTTATTTGGCATGAAAATCTTGGTAGTCCTCATGTACATTACCCTGTGAAGTTTTAGTCTGAGGAAGAACTCCAAATTTAATAAAAATCTCCCATTCATAACTCATAATTCACATTCAATAAATACCTAACTTTATCGATCCGCCGTATTGTCATATTAGCGCCTATTTGAAAATCCTTCGCAATTTAACATCTCCAACGTCTTAAGATTATGTTCACCAAAATTTAAGCCCATCTGAGGTACGGTGTAGGAGAAGTGTTTCAAAATGAAGTGGTGACACACCTCCTATTGAATTTGGCACTTTCAAATGGTAGCAAAATTCATCAGGCCGCCATTTTGTCATCTTACAAGATATCAAAAATCCCTTCGCAATTTAACATCTCCAATGTCTTGAGCTCATGTACACTAAAATTTACGCCCATCTGATGTACGGTGTAGGAGGAGTGTTTTAAAATCCATTGTATGGCTTATCACACAAAATCGCAATACAAGTCTTATTATCTCACTTCCTGTTGGGCGTGGCCATGACATTGTAATTACAATTTTGTTCATCTTAGTGAGATACACACCCATACCAACTTTCGTGTGTCTGGCTTAAATCGTATGCCACCCACGATCCTCTTTGTGTTAAAACACTCATTTGCTGTACATTTTCTGATAGTTCACTGGCCTGTCATATGGGGGCGCTATGTCAGACTGCCAGTTATTTGGCATGAAAATCTTGGTAGTCCTCATGTACATTACCCTGTGAAGTTTTAGTCTGAGGAAGAACTCCAAATTCAATAAAAATCTCCTATTCATAATTCATAACTCCCATTCAATAAATACCTAAGTTTATCGATCCGCCGTATCGTCATATTACCGCCTATTTGAAAATCCTTCGCAATTTATCATCTCCAATGTCTTAAGATTATGTTCACCAAAATTTAAGCCCATCTGAGGTTCGGTGTAGGAGAAGTGTTTCAAATTCCATTGTCTGTCCAATATTACAAAATCACACAAAATGCCAATTATCTCACTTCCTGTTGGGCGTGGCCATGACATTGCAGTGAGGCGTTTGTTCGTCTTATTGAGATACACGTCCCTACCGAATTTCGTGCGCCTATCTTAAACAGAACTCCAAATTCAATAAATAACTCCCATCCATAACTCATAACTCATACCTAAATTTATTGATCCGCTGTATCGTCATATTACCGCCTATTTGAAAATCCTTCGCAATTTAACATCTCCAACATCTTAAGATTATGTTCACCAAAATTTAAGCCCATCTGAGGTACGGTGTAGGAGAAGTGTTTCAAATTCCATTGTATGTCAAATTTCATAAAAGGCCAATTATCTCACTTCCTGTTGGGCGTGGACATGACATTGCAGTGAGGCGTTTGTTTGTCTTATTGAGATACACGTCCCTACCGAATTTTGTGCGCCTATCTTAAACGGTATGCCAGCCCCGAAAGACAACGCGCTAGGGGGCGCTATCGAGCTCCTGGGGGTCACCAGGGGACGGGTCTTTTTGGAGGCGTAGCTGCCGCCCTACGTGATGCCCCTGCAAAGTCACGTTCGTTTTGAAGCATGGGAACATGCTCAAAATTGCCCAAAAGCGCGTGAACAAGAACAAAAAAAATAATAATAGAGAAACAGAGCGAGATCAATAGGGACCTCGTGCCCCTTCGGGCTCGGTCCCTAATAATAATAATAGGGAAACAAAGCAACAACAATAGGGACCTTCGCCCCCTTCGGGCTCGGTCCCTAATAAATAAAAAAAATATAAATAAATAAATAAATAAAAAATACAAATACTAAAAAATAAATAAATGAATACTCTAAGAACAATAAAATAATAAAAAACCCTAAAATACAATCCGCTAAAAAACGGAACTCTTTCATCCCTGTATTCTGTTCTAGTAGTGATTAGTAGTTTCACCTAGGCTCCATTTCCATGAATTATCTCTGGCCTATAAAAAGGCTTTGGTGTCACTTGAAAACCCACTAATATGAGAAATGCCTACCTGAATGTCCCTTGTGCATCATAGAATGCATCAAGTTTGGTGACACAGCAATGGGGACATTTGCCTCAGCTGGGATTTCCTGGAACAACTCTTTTGAGCCTGTTTTCATGCAGTTGAAGAAGGGGATGGCGTGTTTCTTGTCCATGTAGTACATTATGTAGAAATTGCACATCTCATCATCAGAGGTACCACTGCACGAGGGACAGACATAAAGGCATTGGCAAACTAGTCATAACCATAACACTTAAAATACAAACAGAAAACATTAAAAGAAAGTATTTACCCGATATAGGTTTTAGAGGTTTGCCCTTCACCAGTAAAAACACATCTAGCTGCCAGTGTGTCACCATATTTAACATCCACATCCTTATTAGCTGGGTAAAAAGCCTGTATTGAGGGTTAATAAGACAAATATTAAAAAGGGACAAAAAGTAACAAAAAGTAAACTTTTTGAGCCTTTGAACATGTCTGTGATGACTCATCATTAGCTTACTTGAAAGTTTTTTCGATTAATACATGTTTGAGCAATTGTGTATTGTCCTCCATCCAACGCTTAGAGGTCCCATGGCATGAAATTTTCACTTTCTGAGGTTTTTGAACGTTAATGTGAGCTCCCC
Source organism: Paratrypauchen microcephalus (assembly GCA_036785185.1). Lineage (NCBI taxonomy): Eukaryota > Metazoa > Chordata > Actinopteri > Gobiiformes > Gobiidae > Paratrypauchen > Paratrypauchen microcephalus. Next base: position 13,810,271 of record JAVJIX010000004.1, on the reverse strand, counting down.
TACCCTGTTTAGGCCCCCCCTATGGTTAAAAGTTGCGAAATGTCTAAACTGAGCATTTGCAATCCTTTTCTGCGTTACAAAAAAATCGGAGCTCAAACGGGCGATTTTGAACAAGGCACCTTATTGACGTCAGATCGAAAAAAGAAATGCAAATGCAGTTCCACCCCCGTCTGTCTGTACTCGGCGTCTCTGTAAATCACGCCCAGAGAGTTTGGACTGCGAATGTGCTAGGCAATGCGAAATGTGTTTTTTTTATTTGCCTGGAGGCACGTCCGAGTGTTTCTAGGCTCGGAAGTCCTTTATCTGAGCCTGAACCTTTGAACAGCAGTGGTTTAATTTTATTTTCTGTGGAAATGTGTTTATTTTTCAATGGAACGCTTCAAATCTCTCCCCCCGTGTAAAAACACGGAAATGGATCAGCGTGCACAGCTGACAGCTCAGAGCGGAGAGTTTGGCCACGCCCCCACCCTCTACTATTGACCATCTCTTTTCTCCTCATTTGCATTCAAGCAACAACGCCCATTATGGGACGGTTCAGAGAGAGAAAAATTACTCTCTCATCTTATCTCTGTTTCTCATGCACTGAGTGTTGATTTTGAAGAAGGATTCATTTACAGTATTAGGGAACCATTAAGGAGCCATATAAAAGCATCAAGAAGTACCATGTCATGGGATCTTTAAGGCCCAATCCTCAATAAGAGCAAGTGAAAATCTGCTGCTTATGACTAAAAATTCCACTATGAGGAGGTGGGGTTGATCTGTTCTGCCTGTTTCTATTAAGCCATTTAAATGAATACTAGGGCATCCATCAACATGTAAAACAATGATCTATACATGTTATAGCTTAATACAAAATACATGAAATAACACAATATGTCCTCTTTAAGGGCTACATCATACCTGTGGAAGCTGAGGGGACTGTCTCCCAATCAAGGTCCACTTCCCATCTCTGACCCTGTACCCACTCACCACTTTACCTAAAACACAAACTGTCATGTGCACTGCTGATGGTTTATGAGTGCAAATCTATAACTGCAACTTACCAAGGTGGTGAGTGTGGGTCCTGAAGGCAAACGGGTACATAGGGTATGAAGTGTAATCACACGCAGAATCTGCATTTGTAACTGGCAAAGCAAAAGGAACACATTGTTTTTTTTGTCAAGGCTAATGTGGCAGCTTTAAACATATTAACAAAGTAGATGGAAATTAAAGATACAATCTTCTATGTTTCAAGCACATTCACACATACTCAATAATGGCTAAAAATAATACATTAGTTGCTATGGTAACAAAAAATTACAGAGCTGCTAAATTTCTGAAGAGCTCCAGCAAGACATGTAATTGTAAAGCCTTTTGTAATTGTAATATTACAGTGCCCAACCATAAAAGCATGTTATTAGCAGTATTTTATGCAGATTTTAAAATGAAACATCCAATGCAGAGCCACTGAATGCAAATGAACAGTAAAAATGCAATTAACGAAATACACCAAACCTCACCAATGTTTCCGGGAGGAATGACTGTATCTACTGTCATCATAAGATATATACCAGCAATGAAAGGCTGCCTAGTGAAAAAGAGAGGTTAAACAAATTCTTTACCAAGTTAAAAACAACAACCTAACAATCTTACGGTTTAGTAGTCAGAGTCACGGAGAGTCCCGAGCAATCCTTATGATGGTCTGCAGGACAAAACAGAAATTTAATCTGAGTCTTCCACTTTCTAAATAAAGAGATAAAATGTACAGTTAAGACTTACCTCTAAAAGCAGTTACATCACCATAATGCATTTGAAGCACAAAGTAGGACATTCTTGAATGCCCTCCTATTTTAAATCCAACATCTACAAAAAAAAAAAATAATAATAATAATTAGATCTTTAGATTACAATGATTAAATAAATGTAAATATTTTTTATAAGTGCAACCTTTTGGCAGTTTGGTGGGTGGTGCGTTCCGAGCCCAGGCGTACATAATAGAAGACTCATCTTTGCAAGTTCCTTGTGCGCTGCCACAGTCCCTTGAGAAGCAAGTGAGTTTGTCAGATGAGCAAAATTAAAATTAAGAAAAAAATGTTATTGATAAAGTTATTACTCTACAATAGTTGCAGCCGATGTAACTTTTATACCACATTGAACTGAATGTCATGGTTATAAAAGACTATATCCCTAGACTGTATTGTTGTTTGTCTTAAGCCTGCCACACTAAAGGATAATTTGCTTGATTTTAAGCCCCGATTTGCTTCTCCCCGAGCTTGGGTCCTCGCACTCATCATGAGTAGTGCCAGACATTGATCTGCTCTGTCATATCATAACCACCACTTCAGCAGCCAAAAAAAAACAGTGTCAGGGACAGACAAAATGACAGACACACGAACAACATACAAATGAAAAGTGATTTTATTACTCATCTCTAGTAAGTTAAACTCGTTAGTAAAATCTGATATATTTTCGGATTTAAAAAGGCCTTCCTCTTGAACCATTAAAACTGTTTTTCACTGCATATAGTTAAAGGACATGGAGAGGAGGTGAAGGTGTTGAGGCTTACCAGTAGCCACTTGTAGAGACAGGAGTCTGGCAGCCAAACAGTAGCATGTGATGAACTGTGTCCATACTGGCATAAGGAGTAAAGTCCACTGAAAACAGAATCAATACAGCAAACATTAAGATCAGCTCAAACAATGAATATGAAAGAAGATGGGCATAAAAACAGATAGTCACCAATGTAGACCTCTTGAGTTGTTGGTACAGGAAAGGCCATGCACAAGTACGAGTCAGACTGAAAAAACATGTATCAAATAAGATATATGACATTGAGAATTTAAATCCAACAGCTACAGGATGCAACATTAAAAAAATGCTGCAATTACTTACATGAGGGGGAACAACACCTGGCATTCGAAGATCTACTGTGAAATTATTGGAGTTCCCCCTGAACAGAGGCTGCCTGGACACTGACCCACAGCTTCCAGGTACATTTTGGTCAGACCTGGAAATTAGCACATCATCATTTTATTACAAATTTAAACATGTTTTGTATTAGGAAAATGAAACAAAAAGAAAAGAAACAAACAAAAAAAACAAAAATTAAAAACAAAATGCCAACCTTTTAAACCTGTGAAGCTGATCAGTTATTGCCAGGCTATTGGTGATACAGATGACAGCCAGGGTCATCAAACAGCAAAGAAAAAGAGCCATTTTTCTTCCCCAGCACCTTCTTCTTACAAATGCAGAAAGAAGGTAGTTTAAAAGCAATCATATGAGAAACCAAAGAGGTGATGTCACAATGGAGGCATGTCCATTGTTTACCTGTTATCCTGAATGTTGAAGGATTTGAATTTGAAACAGACTTGACCAGAGTCTTTACTCATTCATCATTCTGTGTGGTTGCTTGCCTCCATAAGAGAGAATATGCAAACTGTAAAAGAGGAAAATGACAAAGCAACACATATCAGTAATTTCCTTCCTTATTTCTTTTTATTTTTAATCTTCCATAATCCATCTTGCTTTCTTTTCTCTCCTCCTTTTTTTTGGTAAATTTCTTTCCTCTTGTTTTTGTATTACCATAGTACAACTACCAGTGTTGGGAGTAACTCATTACAAAAGTAATTAATTACTGTAATGCATTACTTTTTGGTGTAACGCAGTAATGGAACGCATTACAGCATAGGTGTCAAACTCTGGCCCGCGGGCCAAATTTGGCCCTCAGTGTAATTATATTTGGCCCGCGAGGCAATACTTCAAATTAATATTAGAGCTGGCCCGCCGGTTTTATACGGCGGCAGCGCTGTAACACCACATTTACCGCTTATACTACAAATCCCATAATGCTCTGCTGTTGTTTTGGCACGTCAATCAGGAGAGAGGCAGACACACCCCCTCCTCTGTGTCAGTAGCGGTCTTGGATGTATTAGGAAGGTACTGATCCGTCTTCTTGCGCACTCCTTCGGCTGAAAGCCCCGGCGCACCCCGCATCCCCGTGCCTCTCTCCCCCAGACCACACTGCGACCTCAAACTACAGCTGTCACTGTGTTACCCTACCAAGAAATGGCGAAAAGAAAGTCAGAAAATAGAGCTTTTCTGGACAGGTGGGAGACAGAATATTTGTTTACATATGTAAAAGACAGACCTGTTTGTCTTGTTTGTGGAGCCAACGTGTCAGTAACTAAGGAGTACAATATTAGACGACACTATGAAACGAAACACCAGGACCAATATAAGGACCTGGACACGGCTAAAAGGAGCCAGAAAGTAAAGGAGATGAAAAAAGGTTTGGTTTCACAACAGAAAATGTTCACAAAAGCCACAAAACAAAGTGAGGCTGCTGTAAAGGCAAATTATATCGTGGCAGAAGAAATCGCCAATAATAATATTATTATTATTATTATTAATAATAATAATAATATTAAGTTATATAAGCCTTGCTTGTTCAATATTCATTGTTAAATCAAAACTTGTTTGGCTCCATATTAAAAGTTCATATTTGTTCAACCTTGGCCCGCGGCTTTGTTCAATTTAAAATTTTGGCCCACTGTGTATTTGAGTTTGACACCCCTGCATTACAGGGAAGAAAATCGGTAATATATTACTTGTTACAATGCCAGTAACGCACATTACAATGCATTTTTAACCTGCTTTGTTTTTGTGGGTTTTGCGTTTTCTTCATACAAAGTTCGCGGATCACCGCGAGATCAGCTACTGAATCTGATAAGTCCGCGCAGAACATTACATTTCATACAAAGTTCCGCGAGATCAGCTAGTGATATAAAAGTCCGCGCAGACCATTCCATTTCCTTTTACTTCGTCTCGAACTGGCAGACTGACAAAGGATGACAGAACCAGAAGAATCGGATAGTGCTAGCTCCTTTTCAAGATGGGCATACGCCCACTACTTTCACTTCGTTCAAAATAAGGACTCCAAGAACATTTTAGTTAAATGCACACTGTGTGTGAATCCCAAACCTCTTTCCACGTCGAAATGCAGTACAAGCAATTTGACGAAGCACTTGCAGAGGTGCCATAGCACCAAGAAATTAGTCAGGAAAGGAGGGGATGGGACAGAGAACGATACAACCCCAACAAAGCAGCCGAAACTGATGTTGACCCGACCACAGAATCTCCAGCCACGAGAGGTGAGAAAGCTCGTTGCCGAGTATATTGTGGAAGACATGCTGCCACTCTCCACGGTGGAGTCGCCCGCTTTCATGTTTCAAGGGGATTGAATGGACTCATTTTCCAAAGAAAACATTAAAAAGGCATAGAAATGCTAATTTTGTATCCTGTTATTTATTTATTTAAATTCAGTTCCATTAATACTAATATGCAAATATGTGCAAATAAGTTATGGTGCAGAATGTATAGGTAGGGCAATGAAATAAATGGGTATAAATTATGATTAACAGAGGGCAATACAGCTGGAACTATCTTAATATCTATACATATGGGCTATATTCACAGATGTGTATACCAAATGTGAAAATGCCATTTGCTACAGAATTGAAGAAGATGGCAGTGAACAGGTGCTGGAGTGCATGGTAAGGTGTGGCAAGAAGGGAAAGGACGATTTATCTTTTGGTATTGTAAGCGGGTAAGAAGCAATTACTGAACATGTTGGTTTTCAGTCTGCAGGCTCCCAAAACCTCCTGGATAGCAGGTGAAAGTCATGACACATGACAGATTTGCACTGTAGATTGCCAAATCCTTATTTCCAGTCATTTTGGCGAGAGTAAAGTAATGCAAAAGTAGTGTAATGCCTTACTTTTTATTTAGAGTAATATTGTAATGTAAGGCATTACTTTAAAATGACAGTAACAAGTAATAAGTAGTGCATTACAGTTTTTGAGTAACTTGCCCAACACTGACAACTACTATACTTGTGTCTCTGTTACATTTATTCTTATTTATATTTTGTTATGCTTCTTTAAAGCACATGGACACATACTGTAATGTCAACCCCCTCATTGATTATATATTAAAAATGCAATTTAAAAGACTGATACTATAAAATAAAGAAGATAAAAAAGAGGTGGTCCTTGAACAATTGGAATAATTACTATTAGACTTCTCACTGAGCTAAAATTGTGCAAAGACTTCAAACAATTTAGCATAGGAGTCAATCAATAGAATACAATCCTGTCAGCATTAAGAAAACCTGAGAAGGGGATGGGAAGGTGAAGGGGAATCCATTTTACCTAATGCAAAATGTACCTTTGATGAAATGTGAAATGTTTTATGAAATGCATTGTTTTATGCTATGTTTAATGTTTTGTCGTGTCGTGTGTCTCAGGGACTGCGGATGGAATTTAGCTTGAAGAGCTATAGTCTGGTACAAAGCTCCTGTACATGGTCCCTGTCAAATAAATCAAATAAAGAATGAAAGAAAAGACTGCATAAATTATAGTTCATTACATTCATTTATACACTGCTTTCGCTTTAAAGCTTGCCTGGAGACAATTAGTTGCAAAACTCATCACCAAAAAAGTCACATTGTTACACATTATTTAACAGATTTTGTAAGGATCAACTGAGGTGTCACTTGACTGTACAGTGCTTTCCCATCTATTGCATTAGGTGGGTGTGCATCACAGTCTAGTAAGAGTGCACAGTGCCATTTGATGTGTTCTGTAAATGGTATGAACAGTCCACCTTTTAGTTTGTGTTAACAACCATAAATGCATTATTACACGTCTAATCTAAATAGGCCACCATGAGGCCCGTCGTTGCTTTATATGTGCCAGATGTGAGATCTACAGGCTGCATGGGCAAATCGTGGTGGTGAGTCATCCGTGATGCTTTGCGGGGTGGGGTGAGGGCTGCGGTGACATCACGAGCCTCTGAAGAGATGGAGGAAACTATGGAAACAGGGCTCGGCCACACAGGACCACCACTGCACGTATCAGGCTCAAAAACAAACAGGACCAACCCACAAATCACTGCTTGGCTTCTAGACAAGGCAAACCAACACCAGAGATAAGCACTTTGTGACAGATGAGCTTAGATTTCGCATACGTGACAAGGTAACAGCACTAAATGTCGCACATGTTTAGTTTAATATTACTTAACATCATCTTTAACGGCTCAATTCAGCCATGCATTTAAATAAACAGGCCAATGTGCTGTGTCAATCCCCCCACTTGTATCCTAATATTTCGATTATTTACACAATGTACACACTACTGATGGAAACCCAAGCACAGCATTGAAAAGCCGCTTTCTTGTAGAAGGTATTATTACTAGCTTATTGGGCTAACAGTTCGAGCTAACGACGACGCTGTTTTTGCGTAGGCGTGTCAACGACTTGATACGACCACGCGTCACGTCAGAATAACACATTTACAAAAGGTGTGTGAATCACTACTGGCCACAGCTTGTACACTGTAAATAGTGTGTAAAGTGTAAACGATACCTGTTCGCAGCAGCTGCCTTTAAAACCTCCCTGTGATGCGACGGTCGTCTGCGATAAAGACGGTCCCGGCCCGAGACTTTCACAATAAAACTCTAGAGATTCAATATTACGAGTTAAACGTTATAACTCATTTGCTCCGGTGGTGTAATTCATTTTAATCCTTAACGTGTGTTGCACCTCTTCATTTCAGGGAATATTAAATAATCATCAACATGCTTTAAAAAATTAATCCAAAAGAGGTTAAAGTGGACTCTTCGCATGAATCTTGTTGTTGTCCAGACCGGAAGTTCCGTTGTGTCGTTTTCCGTGTGTCTGCAAACAAGCTACGAAAGAAGTCAGTGGTACTTTCTTTAACTTGTGGGTGGGAAAATTCCAAATTATGTACGCTGATGCAGTCCCGGGTAAGTTACAAATCCATCCAATAGTCAATAATAGTCCCACAAGTGTTTTGCTCACTATACTCTCAAGTCCACAAACATTTGTTATTGTTTGTGTTTTAAACAGCAGCCTACCAACTCTTTTGTGAGTCTCTTATAGCAAATAATGTAATATAATATAATATTCTGTGCAACGTCATGTGACATAATTTAAAAATTGGAAATGCGATGGTCTAATTTAAATTGCAATGCATTCCAAACAGTGCGAAAGCCTAAGGGTCCCAGGGCTTCTCAGTCCCACTCATTAGGCATATTATTTTTCATGCCAACCAACCTAATCATAATCCTTGGCTACTACTTTTTTTATGCTTCCATTAGAGACGTCTCCTTATTTGTGTTTTACTCAGTCAAGTCTTAACATTTGGTTGTGTTTTAGATGCAGAGTGCCACCAGTCGCAGCAGCACTAGGCCCATTTCCCACAGTGTCTTGGCTGTGGTGGTGTGCCTTGCTGCTTTACTTGCCTGTAATGTCATTATCTACTTTTACCTGGATTCGCTGTACAACAGTAATGAACAACAAGTGTCTTCTTCTGGCTGCGGACCAGGATATTTTAAAATGGCCACCATGAAGAACTGCACTCCATGGCTACAGTGTGCAAAAATAAATAATGAAGTGCGGAGGTTAAAACTTATTGGCCAAGGAGTAGTAAAGAAGGTAGCTATTTTTTGGCATCATATCTCAACTATTATACCACTATTCAACTTTCAATAGCCGGTATATATACATACACTTTCTATGTTCCCCTAGGTGTATCTGGCAGAATGGCGAGGTCAGAAGGTTGCTCTGTCCATCTTAACTTCACCTAAATATTCAGAGGATTTTCTCCATGGTTTGTCCATGTTGCAAGCTCTGCAAGGTTCCAAGGTTGTTCAGCTGGTTGGTTTCTGTCTCCAGGATCACTCCTTGGTGACAGGGTACCACCCTCTTGGCTCACTGCTTAACCTGGATTTGGTGCTCTCACAAGCTCACTACTTAAAACACAACACATGGCAGGTGCGTCTCAGGTTGGCTATAGACTACGTCTCCATACTCCATTACCTCCACACAAGTCCTGCTGGGTGCCGTGTGATGTGCGACTCCAACAGTCTAGAGAAAACCCTTTCCCAGTTTTTGTTGACAAATGATTTACATCTTATAGTAAATGACTTGGATGCTCTGCCTGAAGTAGACAAAAACAAGAATTTATTAGTAAAGTGTGGGCATCAAGAGCTATCTGGGGACTTTGTAGCTCCTGAGCAGCTGTGGCCTTTTGCTAAGGATGGCAAGCCCTTCTCAGATGATCTCATGCATGAGTACGATGAAAAGACCGACATTTGGAAGATACCTGAAGTGACACAGTACCTGATGGGAAGAGTACCTGGGGGCGATTTAGTTCACTTCCATCTTTTTCAAATCCATGAAGAATGCAAGAAAAAAGATCCAAGACTTCGGCCAGTGGCTCAACAAGTTTTAAATGTGTACAAAATGGTTTACAGTAATATGGTGAGGGAGAGCTCAGGTGTAAGAGAAATGCTGTGAAATAAGATGACACAATGTTTTGATAATTATAGATGAACAATGTGTAAATAAGTTTGGTATGTAGTCTGTTTAACTAAATACAACATACTGTAAACAGTAAAGACAGGTTTTAATTAAAAAAAACTTCATTGCACAAGGGCAGCTTGTTTTAAACTTGGCTCTGGGGTACAGACTGCTGTTGGTTGGGAGTAGAAGAGAGAGAAAGGAAGAATAGTCACTTGTATGACATTGTGTTAATGAAAGACAAGTGTCTGAATTTGTACAAATACCTTATAGTCAGCTGACTCCTGTACTTTCAGTTTTTGTAAAGTTATTGTTGGATTGTTGCCAAGATGAAGAAGCTGGCTTCGGTAAAGATGAGCCCGTTTCTGGCACAGCCCCATCCTATTGAACAGCATCAAGATGTCTTGGTGAAAACCCTTGGTCAGAATGGCATAGAAAAATGGATGGGTGCACGAATTGAGAGGATAGAAAAGCACAAGTAGCACCTGCAGCAACAAAGCAGACATGTAAATATGAGGAAATACATTTATGTTTTAATGTACGAGAAATTAAGTAACCTTGGAGTCAGTGATAGTGAGGAGTGGCCGATGCAGGGTTGCAGACAAACCACAGAAGCAGATTGGCACCAGACACAAAAAGTTAGTGAAAATGAGGATGGCCATGCGTTTTGCCATACCGATGTCATATTTACTGGACTGGTGTTGGGGATTATGCACCATAGAATAGATGTGGAGGTAACATAAACAAACTACCAGGAAAGAAGTGACATTCATCATGAGCACAACAACCACATAGGCCCATGCAGCAGTGCTCCCAGTGTCCATGGGTAAGCAAACGCTCACCTTTTGGTAACTGCTCACCCCAACCACAGGCAGCAGGGCCACAGTCCCACACAGTGCCCAGCCTATGACCATCAATACTACTGCATGGCGGAGGCGCATTTTATTGTCCAGTCTCATAGCATTGAATATGGCATACCACCTCTGAATACTGATTAAAGTTAGAGTATAGACAGAAAGCTCAAAGGCAAACACTGATAGTGTTCCTGTAAGAATACAGCCAGCTCCATTTTGCCAAACTATAGCATAGTGGTAATAATGAGACTGTGTGTAGATGTCCACAGATGCAATTAGGAGTAGGTATGCTCCCATGCAGAAGTCTGCAAAAGCCAGTTGGCCCATTAAAAATCGAGTAACAGTTAACTTCTGCTGACTGGTCAGAAGAGTCAACATCACCAGTAGGTTGGCAGAGACGGCTAAAAGACTGAACATCCAGACCAATGGTCGGAGGAAGTTTTGGCTGATCACGTCTTCACAGGGGTTGAACAGATCAGGCACAGGGGAGCATACAAGCTCGGTATCAGCACCAATGCCATTACACAGGGCAAAGTTAAAACCCTCAGAAGGGTTTTCCGTAGGGAACTCCATATGAAAAAGAGCCTTGTTCTCACAGTGCACATCTGAACAAACAGGAACATTGGACAGGTGTGCTGATTGTAGGTCATCGAAGTCATAGCTCTCTGACAGAGGGGAGGAGGAGTTTTGAGGCCTTGTCAGTGTGCTCTTTGAAAGGTTACAAATAGCCATCTCTGCGAGTCTTGAAAAGAGAATTACAAAATCAAGTTTTGTAAGAGTTCTTATTTTTAAAATGATCAGGAACTAGAATTTACATAGGCCCTTAGCTGTCTTATAGCTAAGTCTAGAGCTAAAAAAAAGTTGCCATTCCTGACTGCACACTAAAAACTTTTTTGTGCTGGGGAATCATTTGTAATTATTCTTCACTGTGCCTCAGTTTTTCTCTACTCACCCTCTCCATCTCTTCAACATTTTTAGACCACAACAATGGCTTGGGTAGGTCAATTCAGCATGTTGTAAATGGATGAAGGTCCTAAGTGGAGGGAGCACTTTGAGAGTCCAAGTGTTTTTAGCCTGAAGCTTTTCAATGGCTTCCATACCTATTGAAGGCAGCGACTGCACTTTAGTTTCTGAAATGTCTCTGTAAAACAAATAAAGAATCTGCATGTATGCATTAAGAAGCTAATTTGTTCAAGCCAATAATATAGCACTAATGGCAAAACTAGTGTTAATATGTATCACTTATATCACTTACATATGAGTTGGTCCACAATTCACTCCATGAAAAGCAAACTTGTCTATTTGGTCCATATATATATTCCTCTGGAGATACCTTCATAAAAAAATAATAAAATATACAACAATTACAACAATTTTAAAGGCTATTTCAAAGCTTTTAATGATGCATTATGCAGTACAGGAGACATACACTTCTTCGAGACAACTCCCATTGAATGCAAAGCGCTGGATCTCTCTTAAGCCGTTATTGTGGAGCATTCTAAAATGTAAACATGTATAGAACTAATGATACAGACATAATAGTCCTTTATAATAGTGACATGTTCTTCAGTTTTGCACTTACACAATAAGACTCTCTGAGATTCCATTCAGAGCATTAGCAGGCATAACTTTAATGTGGGGATTCTCGGCAATCTCCCTGAAAAATAAAGTTGATATTTGATAATAAGATAACGCCATTGAAATTTTGTAAATTATCTGGAAAGGAATACAGACAAAACAAAGTCGTCTTGAAATGAATGGATATGTTGCAACTCAGGGAATGTTTTGATACCCGTATTGATGATCCCACTGTTAGAGAACATGTGCAAAAAGTGTTTAATTTGACACAAACAATACATTTAAATAAAGAGAAACACTCACAGGTACTTCAGATTTGGCAGATTCTTGAATGCTTCACAGTCAATAAAGGCTAATGTTTTTATGCTGGTGAGCTGCCTGTATTGCACATTGAAAACAAATTATTTAAAAAAAAATTGAAAATTGTTTGATAAATCTCCAACTTATGTTCACTTACACGTGCCTAAGTCTGGACAAACTGTAGAAAGAATGCCTCTCTAGATACCCTAAAGAGTTGTCATTGGAAATGTATCTAAAAATTCAGAAAAGAGATGATGCAATTGAATGTGAAATTATATAGTGTAGCTTCTGATATTTGAATAAAAGCAACATATTGCATTAGAGCAGTGCTTCTCAATTATTTTCTGTGACGCCCCCCCTAGGAAGAAGAAAAAATGTCACGCCCCCCTTCCTGCGCGCGACTATAAATAGTATTATTTGTCTAGAAAATTGTTATGAGAACACCATTGTATCCTTTTATTAACATTATAAACAAAAAAAAGAAAGAAACTTACAACAAAGACTGCACTGAGGACTCAAATATTAATGTGTTTTTAATGCAGCTTTGCGCACATTTGTTTACGTTTTACAGAAATGAAACTTAAAACCACCTCATTTGCATAAGCTAAAAGCACTGAAAAAAAAACGCTCTCTCCTTGTGCCACTGATGCGTCAGCTTCTGTCGGACTAAAGGACACGACTCAGTGGAATATACTTGTTTTTTCTGTGACAGAGGATGTTTTGTTAATGGTGAGACTGTGCGTAAATCGCATGTGAGAACGCCACTGCCAACTACTGTTGTTGATGTGTAATTACACTTAGTTCTAGTACAGTACAGCAAAAAAACATGTTTCCCAGGGTCATACGCGCCACACCCCCCCCAGGGGGGCCCGCCCCACTATTTGAGAAGCACTGCATTAGAGGAAAAAAAAACTAAACTAAACAAAACAAAACAAAAAAAACAAAAACAAAACAAAAAAACACCATATCAATGAAACAAAGTTTTACATGTGAGAGATGTTGAGCAGATGAGCAAAAGCATCCTGGGGTACAAATGAGAGTTTTGTCTCCAGAAGCCACCTGAGAAGAGATGAGGACAAGTCCACTGATTAAAAACAGTGCAACTGTCGGTGTGTGCCGAGGTGTGTGGTACTTACAGCTCCTGTGTGCTGAGGGGGAACCTTGGCATCATGTCTAATCCAAAACATACCACGTTGTGAATATCCCATTCACACTGACAGGACGAAGGACACTTTTCCAGAACACCTCCGGCCACTGTTGTGAAGAAAATAGAAAAACACACATTCAAATAATGGGCCATTGCTTCTGCATGTGGCCAGAAAGGTATGCCTATTAATACTGAGAATGTGGAGTGTCCTCTGGTCCACAAAGGCCTTTGGTCTGCTGTTTCAAAATAAAAGCATAGGAAACTAGCCAAAATATAAAAAGTAAAACACCGTAAAACAAAACATTGGTGATTAAATTGGTTCATTTAGGAATGTTGAATATATTTTTAACATTGATATATTTTCAGTTATTATTATTATGTATTTATTTTAAATTGTATTAATTGATAACAAATTACAAACAACAATGGACCGTCAAAATATAGCCTATAAAATAAATAAAATATTGGTTCAAATAAATAAGTCCCCTTTAAGGGAGTTTGTGACACTTAAATTGAGTAAACAACTTCGATATTTGTTATTTCAATATGAATGCAGAGGAGAACACAACATCTGTTTTGTTTTTTATGTAGGCTATGTTCCAAAAGTAGCTTCTAAAAGCCCCAGTAGAGGGCAGTGTCTGAATAATATCTTCAACATGTACTGAATTTTTTATTCATAGAGACAATACAGTTTATGACTAATACAAGAAATCTGATCTGAGCAAAAAATATGGTCCATTTGTGTCATAAAATTTAAAAATGCAAGGTGTAATCTCTGATAATCATTTCATAATGTTATCTTTGGCTTGTCTCATTCCTCATTGCAGCTTATTATGTTGTTGACCAAATATTTCTTACTCTTATAGGTGCCCTTTTCTGTTACTGTATAGCATTCACCTATTCCATTTTGCATTTATTCAATTACAGGTGTTTTTATCACTCAAAAATAATGTTAAAAACACATTCTGAATGTGAGCTATAACTTGGCTTGCTGGCATCAGCTGCTTGTCTCCATGGATATAGAAAAAGATCATGCCGAAACATTCTAGGCATGAAGACAAGCAGCCGGTAGACTCTCCATCACAAAAGATACATAGTGCACCTTTATATAGAGGTAATTTCTTTACATAATATAATCTCAGGTGGACGTAATAGTCAATTTTAATACATACATTTTGCTAAGGTTGTAGGTTTGTTTGCCTTTTGTTAGTGGCTTTCCAGTTATGTTGTATTAGTTCCTTACAAAGCCATAGCAGCACTCTGAGGTTGAGGCTGTAATTGCTTCAGAGTAGATGTGAGGTTCTGCAGTAGCACAGGAAACATGCGGCTTATTATTAGAAGGGCGAAGTGGAGTCACCAACACAAGAGATTGGACTTCACCTTGGAAACAGCCACTGATAGTTATTTAACAATTTTGATGAAACTTATAACTTTTAATAACAAATAATAATAACAACAAATAAGTTTGCTTCAGTAGACTCTCTTTCCTTCCTGGTTGAACATGCAGATATGATAATATCATATAGGCAGCAGTATTCTCTAGCCTACCCAAGTGTAAACAAGGGCCAAAGCTAACCTAATTTATACAATAATTATTATTTGATTGCAATTAATGGTTAAACTGTATTTTGCATATACTGTGTCTGAAGGTCTAGACATTGGCAACCCAGATTCACTTGTTATTAATTTATAATAATGATAATTAAAATAATCAAAAGTGTACATCATTGTATCATGAAATGCCATGATGTTAAAAAATGATATATAAAATTATTATTCTACCATTCTAGGCTGTGCAATTGGTATGTCTGGCCACATGCTACTTCACACATGGAACCAGTACCCAGCTGACCTTTGTCCAAGAGGAATAGATTACTATGTAAAGACAGTGACAGAAGAAAAGATGGATCAGAATGAGGCTACAGAGGCTGCTTAAGTATGCTATTATAAAAATATAATTTATTAACTGAAGGTGTAGGCTTTTGTCAAAACACATGAGTGTTGTTTCTTGCTGTGTGCACAGACTAGGCCTGTGGGTTAAAAATGGGACTCAATCTGCGTGCAATAACTTTGAGAACAAGAAAGGGTATCTCAAAATGATGTGACAGTGTGATAGTAAAACATAATTCCATGGTTGTATCATGTTAAAACATGATACTGTTGATTTACTCATTTGGCAGCTCTACGCCTCAATACAAACAGGTTTTGTGCTTCTCAAAACATGCAACATGGTGGAAAGATGGCGCACATTTTTATTTTTAATTTATATTGTGGGAGTAGGTGTGAAAAGAACAAGAACAAAGGAAACTGTCTTTATTTAAAATCAGATTGAGCAGTCCCTCCTGAGGACAAAGCCATGTGTAATACAAATACACTTGGCCATCAAATAGAGCAAACAGTGCAGATGGAGTAAACAGGAAATGGTAATTTATTCTGTTTACTGACCTGGACCGAGACACCAGCAAACCATGATGCCAAAATAGAAACATTTAAGATACAATTGAATATTTGTACTGTTGGGGAGGACATTTGTCTGTCTGGGGGGCATCTTCATGTGGCCTAGACTATCGTTCCAAAGAAAAAACAGACAACGTGATTTAAACAAGGACAGAGGCATGCCGAACGTAGAAGGTCAATCAACAAGAAGCTAATAAAAGTCCTTTTCATGTACGTGATTAACTTCATGCACCCCACTGCACATAGAGCATACAAAATACACAGTGCAAGTGGAGTGAACACAGTATCTGCTATTATATTTTTTGTGTTTATGTATTCATGATATAAAGTAGTAAAACGTGTCATGAAATATTTAGTTAATTCATTCCCGAGCAGACTGTGTTTCTTGATTAGGTCTATGTTGTGTGAGGGCACCCTGGTTTAATATAATGCAAGCAAATATATACTTATCTTGTACCAAAATTACTTTCTGAGCAACTGTATTTTGGTACAGTTTGTATTTTGGTATCATTTGGGGGTATTCAGTTACTTTCCTAAGATCACATTACAGTACTTGATCACCAGTGTTGGGCAAGTTACTCAAAAACTGTAATGCACTACTTATTACTGTCATTTTAAAGTAATGCCTTACATTACAATATTACTCTAAATAAAAAGTAAGGCATTACACTACTTTTGCATTACTTTAGTTACTCTCGCCAAAATGACTGGAAATAAGGATTTGGCAATCTACCGTGGAGAGTGGCAGCATGTCTTCCACAATATACTCGGCAACGAGCCTTCTCACCTCTCGTGGCTGGAGATTCTCTGGTCGGGTCAACATCAGTTTCGGCTGCTTTGTTGGGGTTGCATCATTCCCCGTCCCATCCCCTCCTTTCCTGACTAATTTCGTGGTGCTATGGCAC
Organism: Paratrypauchen microcephalus; assembly: GCA_036785185.1. NCBI lineage: Eukaryota > Metazoa > Chordata > Actinopteri > Gobiiformes > Gobiidae > Paratrypauchen > Paratrypauchen microcephalus. The sequence continues at coordinate 13,793,669 of JAVJIX010000004.1, read as the reverse complement.
CTCTGCAAGTGCTTCGTCAAATTGCTTGTACTGCATTTCGACGTGGAAAGAGGTTTGGGATTCACACACAGTGTGCATTTAACTAAAATGTTCTTGGAGTCCTTATTTTGAACGAAGTGAAAGTAGTGGGCGTATGCCCATCTTGAAAACGAGCCAGCACTATCCGATTCTTCTGGTTCTGTCATCCTTTGTCAGTCTGCCAGTTCGAGACGAAGTAAAAGGAAATGTACTGTTCTGCGCGGACTTATCAGATTCAGTAGCTGATCTCGCGGTGATCCGCGAACTTTGTATGAAGAAAACGCAAAACCCACAAAAACAAAGCAGGTTAAAAATGCATTGTAATGTGCATTACTGGCATTGTAACGAGTAATATATTACCGATTTTCTTCCCTGTAATGCGTTCCATTACTGCGTTACACCAAAAAGTAATGCATTACAGTAATTAATTACTTTTGTAATGAGTTACTCCCAACACTGTTGATCACACATTTCAAACATCAAATTGCACAGAAGAAAATAGACAGTTCTTGTGTTATGTGATTATTCTTTCTCTTATCAAACAACAATTGCACAACAATCAATTAACAATGTTAATCAGTCACTTTTTAACACTATATAATGCAACTTAAATGTAAAAGTATCCCAGGTATTCAGAATAAAGTACTCTGATTGTAATGAAATATACAGCAAAAGACATTTTAAATATTTCCTGTATTTTTTTATTTAAAACATTTTCAAGTATTTTTTACATCGCCGTGTTGTGGCTGTGCAGCTATGTAAAGATCAAATGTGTGGCTCCTGTCACAGAGCACAGTGAGACGTGTGAAGCACTAAAACATGTACTTACAACACATGGATGAACAAAGGACTGAGGGACAGAGGAAGGACAAATAAAACAGGGCAAACAAAAATATATTTCATCTTTGGGTAAACTACAGTAATATGAACAGTCACACATGTTATGGTCATAGTCTTAATGTTATCAGTATAGTAACTTAGAAGAAGAGTTGTGTTTAAAGACCTCTATGCAGAGCAGCGTTGGGACAAATCAAATGTGTGACTGTGTCTCTGTGTGTGTTTCCATGTCTGAAGTTCAATTACAGATTCTGTTATTTAAAAGAGTGCATTAGGGTTTAGTGCTAAGCAACACTGGGCTGATGTTGTACAAACAGTGTTTAAATGTCCACCAAAGACAGGAGAGTAATCCACTGATTTGACATGCTCATATGCAGAGCACTGATGAATTATGCAGGACATAGGTTTAGCAGGATCAGTCTATTCTGGATGAGGGGATATTTTGCTCCTTTCTCTCACATGTGTTAATGACGCAACTCATTTCCATTGTGACAATGCAAGAGCGCCTCTCTAGCTCATGATGAGGAGTGAACACAAAAGGTCTGACAGGACCTGAGCAGTTCAACATGTCATAGGCACATACAGGGTTAATCCGTATTGCATTCATTCATAACACAGTAAACTATCCTTTATATACTACATATGTGTATATGAGGCAATAGAGAAAATATTTTATTATTATTATTGTTATTATTATTATTATTATTATTATTATTATTATTATTATTATTATTATTATTATTATTATTATTATTATTAATAATTAGGGCTGGGAATATTAACGCGTTAATCGCGATTAGATTAATGTAAGTTATGATCGCGAACAATTTTTTAAATCGCGATCAGAGTTTGCCAGCATTTTCCACAATTCTACCATCCATATGTAGCTCATTTGGTTGTATTAATTAAACTCATTGTCGGTTAAACGCGCTATTTTGAGTTTGCTAGTATTTTGTTCCTTCTACGCATCCGTAGGCAGCTCGAGCGGGCTTCAATCGAGTCGTCGGCATTGGCAAGGAAGGACACGCTGTTGTCTTCAGTTTAGCCAACTTAGCCACTATTACTGGTTCATTGTTACTTTTTCCTTTCTCTGCACTTTTTTGAAATAAAAAAATGGTGAGAAATACTTTGCATTGTGAGTTTAACTTTAGATTCGAACGGTCTTACTGCAAGATATCAATTTTAAACACGAATAAATCACGATTAATCGCGATTAACTATGAAATTTCTGAGATTAGTTGCGATCAAGAAAATTAATCGTTTGACAGCCCTAATATATATACATTTTATTATAGACAGAGAGCCAAATTATGATAACAAATCAAATATTTGCAGAAAGACTAAACGCACTATACACATGGAAACATGGATCAGGGAAAGGCAAAAATAAATTCACAAACTCTAAGGATCATGTCTCCATGGGAACTGCTGCCCAAGTTGTGAGTAGGTGTGAGTGGATTTGGGTGAGGTTTAAGCGTGCTCTCTGGTACGGGGTTACAAATCTACATAAAAACAAAAGTTTCATCACAAGCTGCCAACATATTATAAAGCTTAAAAAAGCTTTTATCAAAGTTACCAAACTAATAAACATGATAATAATAAATATATATACTGTAGAATATCCAGAACAGGGCAGGATGTGCATGTTGACAACTGTGCTTTGAGATATGTTAAAATCTCTTTTTTTGTTGTTGTTGAAAATGTTTTTTTTAATATATTTTTTTTTAACCAAGGTTACTTTGGAGAGATAGAAAGTCATAGTTTTAGGGAATGCTAGCATTAGCAGGCCTCTGTTTATCATGAACAAGGAGCGCAGGTGTTTCTAGCTCTACGGTAATCAATGTCTTATTAGACTGAGGCTTTAAGGCTTTTCAGATCAATGCGCACAGAGACAATACACAGCATAGCTCCACAGTCTGATTACAGGACAATGTAATCTGCTTATCACTCCATTACCATTGAGAATGACATTATGTTAACATATAATGATTTCCTGCTGTTGTATCTCCTGTTCTCAGCAGATACAACAGTTTGGACACCCCTTTTTTTAAGGTTTTGCATTAGATTAAAATAGGAAAAAAAAGTTTGTGCACATGGTAGGATCCCTGGGATCGGTGATGTGATGGTAGGATCATATGGTAGCCATCTGAGTATAATGGTGTTAGACGAAGTTGCCCCTGAGCCCCTCCTGTGAGCGGCCTGATAAAGAGATGAGGAGGGTCACCTCCAGGTGTCATGGGTGATAGCCTCCACAGGCTGCAGCCCCTCTCACTCTGATGTGTGACAAGCTTATCCTTTTAAGGAGGAATTAGCTCCATACAACACCGCTCATCTATCAACCTGCAGAAAAGGTCAACCTGGTTTAATGGATTTGTTGAAATGATTTTCCAACATGTTACAATACCAAATATAGGCAACATATATAGGCAAAGGCAAAAGGAGAAATCCAGTTTGTCAGCTGGACAAAAGTTTATTTGGTCAAATATGTTTTGCAGCTCATCCAAGCTGCTTCTGGATGAGCTGCAAAACGTGTTTCGACCAAATAAACTTTGTCCAGTTGACAAATTGAATTTCTCCTTTTTCCATGGATTCTACCTGGACGACTGAGGGATTCCACGCACATATAAAGAGCCAAATAACTTAAATAAGTAAAGAACCATCTAAATGCCAGAAGCATTTTTGGTTGGATACACTCTCAAGTGTTATTGTGTCAGGTGTAAGCCTGCATAAACATATCATAGGGGATATGCAAACATTTTGACTAAATGTAAGAATGTTTTTATCAAACTAAATACACTGCATTCCAAATTATTATGCAATAATCTTTCTCCGATTTTGCCACATTGTCAATATAAATGACAGTCATCATAATTTTCAAGTCATCAACGTTTAGAGTGGAATTCGAATGTTACTGAACAAACCTCTCAGTGATAAGTGTGTAGAATCCCTCAATTGTCCAGGTAGAATCCTTGGCAAATGGAGAAATTAATTAAATTAATTTGGTCAAATACGTTTCGCAGCTCATCCAAGCTGCTTCTTCAGTTCTGGTCAGACACTGGTGAACACTTGCCTATATCTGCCTGAAGGGAGGAGCTAACTACAGTGAAATTACCCTGAAACAAACACATCTATTTGTTTTTACAGTTTCTGTTAGTTAGCTAGGCCTATTGAATATGCAATTAGTGTGGAGTCTTGTTAGCATAGCCATTCAGGGCCATAATGGGTGTTTTCACACCTCTGGACCTGACCTGGCTAAACGTATTGTTTTCTTTGTTTTGATTTAGGTGTGAGGATAGAGTTATAGATGGGAAACAAATGATGTCTGAGACCTCCATTTCTGTTCAAGGAAGGGTTCTCTTTCTTGACAAAAATTGCCTCTTTAACTCCCCTCTCAAACCAGTTCTTTTCTTTGGCCAAGGTCCTCAAAGGAGTGGCCCGTGGCTTCTAGGTGGAGATGTATCGCAGACTGAGGTCCACTCTGGCACGCCCGTCGATGTTGGTACATCCTCTTGTGAAGTGGCTGTTTTGTTTCTCCAATGTAGCGCTCACTGCAGTCTTCACTACACTGAATGAAGTAGACCACATTGCTTTGTTTGTGGCTCGGTGTTTTGTCCTTTGGGTGGACCAGTTTTCGTCTTAAAAGGTACAGTGTGTAGGATTCGTGGCGCATAGGTGGTGTAGGTACCATGTACTTCCTCTTTTGGCTACGGCAGACCTCGAGGGTCACCCGGGCGCGCCGTAACGCGGACAGCTCGCGTACCAGCGCGCACCCGGCGCTGTATGAGGTCTCGCCGACAACTACGGTATAAATAAAACGCGGTCCCGTTCACTGTTTTTTTTTTCTTTTTGCATGAAAACACATTCCCGATCGTGTACCATGACAATCTACACATCAAATGAAACCTTACAGTCTCCTCTTTTTGACTATCCAATTCATTTCCCGGCACAACAATCACTCCCCGAGCACATGGGGCTTTTATACGGAAAAGCACAAAACGAGGTTTGTTACTTAGCTTACCTTTGAAGGCTCTGCACAGGTCAAACTCTGTATTTCACCATAAGCTTGGTCTCAGTCTGTCTGTAAGGATCCAGCGAATAAAATCCAGTAAAACAATTTAGTCCAAAACACGTGTTAGATCCATTACAACGTGTGATCCGGGACATGCTTGTCGTTGTTTACCCAAAACCACGAGCATTGCCGAAGGCGGAGCCCAAATATCCTTTTGCGGCTCTCGTAATCAAAATGGGGGAAGATCCCCCTTTTATGTGACTATATCTAAGTCCAAAAGAATACTTTGATTTCATGATGGAAGAGAAAAGGCTTGGAAAACAATGTATTTTTGAATGGGTATCTTCAATTTCAGTAATTAACGGGTAAAAATCTTACACACTGTCCCTTTAAAGTGTTTGTGGGTTTGAAATAGACTGGGATTTCATATTGTCTGAAAATCCTCTGTAGTTTTTCAGAAACACCAGCCAGGTAAAGAATAGTTACACCCTTTCTCCTGGGTTCTGATTCTCTGTTGTCTTGTTTCTTGTCTCTCTTAGTTTTATTGAAAGCCCATTTTGGATATCCACAAACAGAGAGGGCTTTCTCCACATGTTGTTCTTCTTTCTCCTTTCCCTCTGTGCTTGTAGGAACCACTTGGGCCCTGTGTTGTAATGTCCAGATAACTTCAAGTTTGTGCTGCAGTGGGTGGTGTGAATCAAAAAGCCGGTATTGGTCAGTGTGTTTGGGCTTTTTGAAGAGTAGTGAAGTTCCTGAAGAGTTGTGCAGTAACGATAGAGAAGACCGGCAACTCTAGGTAGAGGTCTTCAGGAAGCCCACACACGCTGCAGCATGAGATGGTGCATTGTCATACATGAAGATGATTTTGCTATGGAAAGCATGGTTCTTCTTTTTGTACCATAAAAGAAAGTGGTCAGTCAGAAACTCCACATAATTTACAGAGGTCATTTAAACACCTTCAGGGACCCTAAAGGGGCCAACCAGCTCTATCCCCATGACTCCAGCCCAAAACATGACTCCACAACCTCCTTGCAGATGCTGCAGCCTTGTTGGGACATGGTGGCCATCCACCAACCATCCACCACTCCATCCATCTGGACCATCCAGGGTTGCACGACACTCATCAGTGAACAAGACTGTTTGAAAATGAGTCTTCATGTATTTCTGGGCCTACTGAAGCGTTTGTGCTTGTGAGCTTTGTTTAAGGATGGCCGAATAGAAGGTTTATGCATAAGTGTATAACTCTGGAGGATCCTACACCTTGATGTTCATGAACTCCAGGGGCACCAGCAGCTTCAAATACCTCTTTGCTGATTTGTAATGGCATTTTAGCACTTGCTCTCTTAATCTCTCTTAATGTATTTGTCTGGCAGAAACCTTCCTCATTGTGCCTTTATTTACACAAATCCGTATGTGCTCTGATTCAGCTACAAATCTTGTGTACCCCTCTATTCAACTATTTCACACTTTTCGGTACTAGAGAGATCCTTTTTCTTTCCCAAATTGCTTGAAAATGGTGCTCTGCTTAATAATGTGGAATGTCCTTCTTATGTTGTTTTTCCTTTAATTGGGCAAACTCATTAGCACAGGTGTGTAAGATGATTTCACTGAGACACAAGACCATCCAGGAGTTTCACTGGAAAAGTAAACATTTGAAACCTTTATGACACTTAAACACAATTTGCATAATAATTTAGAACGTGGTGTAGTTTGTTTAGTATTTTGTTAAAATAAGCTTGACAGTTGATTTTAATGGCTGCCAGAAAGTAAACAGATGCAAAATTATTCATCAGCTGTATGGAGAAGCAATATGCCAATGTTTTTATATTTTATATATATATATATATATATATATATATATATATATATGTGAGACAGAGAGAGAGAGAGAGAGAGAGAGAGAGAGAGAGAGAGAGAGAGAGAGAGAGAGAGAGAGAGAGAGAGAGAGAGAGAGAGAGAGAGAGAGAGAGAGAGAGAGAGAGAGAGAGAGAGAGAGAAATAAATGAAGAAAAAAAAAAAACATTTACAGATATGTAATAAGACATTTCTGATGAATATTCCCATCAGGAAAATGCTAATAATATTGAGATATTTGTTTTTATCAAGGCACCCGCCCCTTCAGTGCACATATTAGTAGTTGGAGGAGAGAGAGAGAGAGAGAGTTGCTTTCACATCAGCAGAGCCACCAGCCAATCAGAGTGTAGGACAATCATGAGGGGTGGGCACACACAGAGCAATCTGCTAGCTATGTGGTGTCAGTCTATTAAAAAGTTGGGAACAGAGGAAGGTAAGAGAGAGTTTTGCTCCATGTTGGATACAATCTGTTCTACATTTTGGCAGGTATTTGGATGCTAATGGAGAAATACAACCAAGAAATTGCCTAAAGAAGCTCATGGATTTCTTCTTTCTACAAGTAAGAGTCAGTTTGGTTTCATTTTCAATAATTTATTTACCAAACAATGAAAATACATTAATTTGTTTAAAATGGGGGCCTTTTCTATTGTTCTTAAACCTGGTTAAACTCATCAAGAAAGGAATGTAGCTAAAAACCAAAGCCAAACCATACACATAGAAGTGATGTCAATTAAAACATTGTGCCAAGTTTTGTAAAATTATGCTCTTAGAAAGAATAATAGAGGAAAAAACATTGATGGGATCTGAGGATAGTTAGCAAAAAAGAAGAAGAAAGAAGTGAATTGGGTGAGCAGGGGGTGTATGATTTTTTTTTTTTTTACTTATTCATCTTTTTAGATTTTGAAAGTTTGCCTTTTACTGCATAGTAATAACCTATATACATTATATATAGCAATTTATACATAAAAGGCAAAAAGTATACACATATTATTGGTGAATTAGTAAATCATTGGAGCATTTTCTTGATTTAATTGCCTTTCTCTTTAAGTGCCTTAATCCCTACATTATGTTTTGTGTTGAGTCGGTCAACTCAGTCACGTTGACCTGCTGACCTCACAACTGCCCCACTGCGCAACACCTGGCTCTGCAGATTAATTCATGATTGGTCCTCTTCCTCTGTCACACCTCATAGATATCATAATGTAATACTGAATTGGCCAATCACAGATAAGCTCCTTGGACACCCAGTACAGAAAGTCCACTTATTTAACACATTTGAATATAAATTGCATGGAACTCAGAATGAGCAATAAACCAGCAAATTACAATGAAAGATAAATTGAGTTGAAATTGCACTATGTGGCATACTGGTTTTACTTCCAGACTTCCTTCTCCAGGTGGTAAGCTCTGATTTGGACACATAATTCAACACAGTGGTAAACATCTTATGGTCAGTTGCTATGGTTTCGTAGTGGAGAAGGTTTAATGTGTGCGTCTTCTCTGTCTCAAAAGACGGGGCCTGTATTTCAGAAATGACAGGCTCCTGATGGCCCCTTTTTGGTCACAGAAACAAGACAGCAGCTGGAGCTCACTTCATGGGGACCAAATGAGGGAAGACTTCAAATTAATTATAGACAATTCTGAAAAGCAATGCTCAGATGAATGAGGGTGTGTGCCAAATTAGATTCATCCCTCACCTCAAGGAGAAGCTGTAGTTTTTGTGTTATGTCAATTAAACAAACCATCCACCATCTCAGTAAACAACACACAAAATGCTGCTCATAAAAGGGGACAAATTAGGTAAAATTTACTTTTATCAGCTTTTAATTCTAATGGCGTTCCCTCTTCCTCAGTTTATCAGAGTTGTATTTCCATTGATTCATGCTCGCCTTAGTAATCTTGCATTGCACTGCATTTAAGCCCTCCCAGAAAATATCTGTTTTTACCTACATCCTATTTATCTATGCTCACTGCTTTGTACTGTCACACTGTCTAACCGTTTTTCAACATTAAAAACATGACCATTTGCTGCTTCTTGGGAAAAGGCCAAATGAAGTGACAGGGCCTCTTAGTTACTAAACTGTTTTTGATCAGTATACCAGTTTACTATGAACAAAAAATGTAAAATAATGATGATCTGTGCATGTTAGATCATTCAGAAACTAAAGGTTTGAAAAAGCATAATTATATCTGTGAGATAAAATAAGAAATACATCAAGAAAATAGAAAAATAATAGAGTCTCTAAAGTCACAACAAAATGATTGTAAGAAGGTCTGTTTGTATCTAATTTAAACGAGTTGTACAATTAAAGCAATACTGGACGGAGGTAGGTGGTTGGAGAGTTGGCAGAAACAGATCCATTAGCACATCAGCAGCCCCGGGCCCCTGCCACATGTATGTGAAGGCCTGATGACACATGATCATCATCATTACTGGCACCTGTTAGAATATCACCCCTGCACATGTATGGGCATATAGTGCTCTAGCCAATAGTGGCATTTGGCCTGCAAGCCACCTTGAGAAAATTTGAAAATTTCACATGAGAAATGCAGTTAGTTATGTAATGTGGATGAAATGCAGCACCACAGGTCCAAACAAGAACACAAGTTCTGCAGGAAAGTGAATGACGCACTAATTACATGGGCAAATTCCCATGAACCCTTGTGCACCCAATGGAGAGTATAGAGCTGGTCCGGTGTTCCAGGATGAAAACCCCACTGCTCCTCCTGAATCCAAGGTTTGACCATCGGTCAAATTCTCCTCTCTAGTTCCCTGGAATAGACCGTTTTTCTGGTGACCCAGCCATTGTCCAGGTCTGTCAGCACTGACCGCCGCGGTATCTGCAGCTACTCCGCGTTAGACTGGAGTCTAACGTCGCCAGAGAAAGATTTCGGCCAAAAGGAATTAATTTGCTCGATGCTTTTCCCAATTACTTTCTGTGTAGTGCGCATTCATATCGAGTGCAAATAAATGTGCAAATCAACACGGAGAGCTTGACTTGGTCATTTTGGGTGGGAACTATTTTTCAGTGCGGAAAAACACAGCCGAAGCACACACCACGCTGACAGGGGAATCCCTGTTACGCACCAGGAAGGCAGTTCCCCTGTTACGCAGCGTGGTGTGTGCTTGGGTCACCAGAAAAACGCTTTCCACCACTTGTTTTAGTTTCTGGACTGTGGGGAGATGCCCAAGTTTGACCTGGGGGTGGCATATCCCTTTAAGCTACTCAGCATGGATCTCATCCACCCCCGGGGCCTTGCCACCAAGGAGCTTTCCAACCACCTTCACAGACCTTCACTATACGCTTGGGCCAGGTCTTTCCAGCTTCCTAATCGCCCAGCAAACCCAACTCACATCCAGGTGGTGATCGGTTGACAGCTCTGCCCCTCTTTTCACCCAAGTGTCCAAAACACATCATGTCATCACCACCGAAGGTCAGATGACATGACAAGAAAGTTGATCATCAACCTCTGGCCTAGGGTGTCCTAGCGCCACATTATAAACAAACCGTTGCTAGCACAGAAGTCCAATAACAGGACACCGCTCGGGTTCAGATCAGGGAGGCCGTTTCTCCCAATCACCCCTCTCCAGGTGTCACTGTCGTTGCCCATGTGGGCGTTGAAGTCCCCCAGTAGAACAACAGAGTCCTCGGTTGGTGCAGTGTCCAGTATCCCTCCCAGAGACTCCAAGAAGCCTGGGTACTCTGCACTGCTGTTCAGCCCGTAGGCCGAGACAACACTGAGAGATCTGTCCCTGACCCGAAGGCACAGGGACCCGACCCACTCGTTCACATGGCGGCTGAGCTGTGGGGCAGGCCCACACCTGCCTGCCGCCGCTCCCTGCGGGCAACACCGGAGAAATGGAGAGTTCGGCCCCCCTCAAGGAGTTGGGTTCCAGAGCCCAAGCTGTGCATGGAGGTGAGGCCAACTATCTAGTCGGTAACGCTCAACCTCCCACACGAGCTCGGGCTCCTTCCCCTCCAGCGAAGTGACATTCCATGTCCCCAGAGCTAGTCTCCATGTTTGGAGATCTGGTCGTCGAGGCCCCTGCCTTCGACTGCTGCCCAAATCTCTCTGGACCAGCCCCCTATAGATCCTCCTGTGGGTAGTGGGTCCACGGGAGGGCGGCCCCACGTCGCTCCTTTAAGCTGTGGCTGGCCGGGCTCCATGGGGGAAGGTCCGGCCACCAGAGACTTGCTGTCTAGCACCCAGCCCAAGCCTGGCTCCAGAATAGGGACCCGGTAATGCCAATCCGGGCGATGTAACTGGCCTTGCTGTGTTTTTTGTCATGGGAGCTTCTGAAATGCTCTTAATCATCTTAGTAGTAATTAGGGATGCAAATCATCAATTAATTCATTAATCTACAGTTGATTGACCTTATCGATCGGCTTACGATTAACTGATAAGCAGCGTTTTTCACCTGAATTTTAGTGTTTCAATAGGGTCTTTAAGAATATAGTATACATAACACTGAGTCAAAAATATATCATAGTATTATTATACTGTATATTCCTCAATTAATTATTCCTTAGTAAAAAGCAGACAAATGTATTGATGTTGAATAACAAAATACATTCTTTATTAAAAATAAATTGAGGACTGGCTCAGTTGTTGCACTTGCAGCATGGAAATCTTGAAATTAAAAGGAACAGAAGAAATTAAATAACAGAATGTTATTTAGTCTACATTTTATGATGAAACCAGTGAATCCAGGCTATTTTTAGGACATTCTCAACATTTATTTTGAACTAAGGCATCAACAATATTTCTCTCCCTTAATCTGTGAAGGGATACAGTACAAAATATAACAATCAGAACAATCAAGAAATTATAAAAGCATATAAGTTACATGCTTTTATAATTTCAAAAATATATGGTTCTAGCTCCAGCTAGAACCATATATGGACATATAGGTCCAGCTCTACTGTGAGTTGTACGGCAACATCCAGAGAGCAAAGGGTTACATGATGTAACGCTATGGTCTTTCTCACGAGTGGGTTCGCATCTCGTGTTCACATTCCAGAGTAGCGCCCTCTAGCGATTAGTTACAATTAATGCATTTTGTTCGGCCAACGTCTTGATCGACAATTAATTGTACGTCGATTAATTGTTGACATCCCTAGTAGTAATTGAAACATTGGATATTAAAAAAGTAAGACAGACGTTAAAGGTGCACAATGTAACACTGAAGAATGGTTTGCCCACTTGTCTCCATGAAGATGTTATTATTTTTGGCTGGAATGTTCTACAGTATAGCAATATATCTTCTTATACTACTATCATCTGGTCAAATATTTCTACATTTTACATAACTGATTTATCTTGTTATTGCAGGGATGTCCAAGAAACTCAAATCAGCAGAATCATAATGACCACCAGCAAGGTAAAGACTTGAAAAGACCAGGCCTGTCTGCACTTCAATACTGTTCATTCACCAAAGACACACAAACACAGGGACATTTAACAACTGCAAAAAGCACATTTATAAGCTGCATTTTCACTTTTCTGTGTTCGTGGCATTGACTGTTGGGGAAAAAAAACTTGGGCTACAGATGTGGCTGTGTGCATGTCCTCCATCATGGACAATGTGACCTTGGAGAGTCTCTCAGATGACATGAGCCTGGTGGACTACAACTATTTGGCCCTGATTTTGGGGGTGCCTCTCATATTGATCATAATCCTGGGAAACATCCTGGTGTGTCTGAGCGTGCTCACGGAGCGCTCCCTCAAAACTGCCACCAACTACTTCATCTTCAGTCTGGCCATAGCTGACCTGCTGCTGGCTGTGCTGGTGCTGCCCCTCTACGTCTACTCCGAGGTTAGAGACGTGTACATGAAAATATTTGTCTACTTTATAAGCACAAAGATGCACAGTAATGTGATTATTGGATCTAAATTTTATGGATTATTGCTATCTAAAATGTATTATGAATTCCAAAATATCAAATGCTCCTAAACGCATCTAGCAGAAGGTTCCAGGTTTGATGCCCATGCCTTTCTGTGGGGAGTTTGCATGTTTATCCCCAAGGGTGGGTTTCCTCTGAGCACTCTGGTTTCCCCAGAGTGGGACCTCCACAGTACAAGTTAATTTCACCAACTAAGTTCCTCATAACTCTTATCTCAGAGATAAGTCCTGCTCCCAATAGTTTTCCCCAGTTGTACTGAAGTATGGGTCAAATGCAGGGGACAAATTTCCATACAGGAACTATAAAGTGTATGCCAGATTTTCTTAGTTATGTTATTACTTAGTTTAATGGGATAATAAATGGTAGAAAGGCTTAATTAAAATTTTAAGAAAGAGCTTTGTACTCCATCTTCTGTCAGATCTGCTCATTCTCTTAAAGGGATATGCCACCCCCAGGTCAAATTTGGGCATCTCCCCACAGTCCAGAGACTAAAATAAGTGGTGGAAAGCGTTTTCCTGGTCACCCAGCCATTGTCCGAGTCTGTCAGCACTGAACACAGAACGTGTGCAAATCAACACGGAGAGCTTGCCTTGGTCATTTTGGGTGGGAACTATTTTCCAGTGCGGAAGAATAAAGCCGAATCACGCAGCACGCTGCCAGGGGAATCCCAGTTACGCACCAGGAAGGGAGTTCCCCTGTTGCACAGCGTGGTACGTGATTCGGCTTTATTCTTCCGCACTGGAAAATAGTTCCCACCCAAAATGACCAAGGCAAGCTCTCCGTGTTGATTTGCACATTTATTTGCACTCGATATGAATGCGCACTACACAGAAAGTAATTGGGAAACGCATTGAGCAAATTAATTCCTTTTGGCCGAAATCTTTCTCTGGCGACGTTAGACTCCAGTCTAACGCGGAGGAGCAGCAGATACCGCAGCGGTCAGTGCTAACAGACTTGGACAATGGCTGGGTGACCAGGAAAACGCTTTCCACCACTTATTTTAGTCTCTGGACTGTGGGGAGATGCCCAAATTTGACCTGGGGGTGGCATATCCCTTTAAAAGTAAATAAATAAAGTATAACAAATATAATTATTCATGTTTGCTGAAATGTGTTTTTGTTTTTTTCTTTAAACCACTATACTTAATTGATAAGTGTAATATCTGAGGCTATATAGTCTCACAAGGATATTTCATTAAAAAATCATGCTGATATGAACAATACATTAACATTATCTATGGCTAAATTATCCATTTAATAACTGAACGAATGTATCTTTCAGTTGCACAACCTTGCTGTCAGGTGAATTTTTTGGTAATTAAATCTTACCATTTAATAATGAATTTCCCCAAGAACCCCTGAGAAGATTTCTTGCATCTATAGATAGCACAGGATGTGCACACTACGGAGACCCTGCAATAATTTAATAAGAACTGTTTAATTGTGGTCTGTAACTCTCAATGTTGTTTTAATGTGATATGTGATTTTCAGATGTAAATGTAATGTTGCTACATAGTCTTAAGTTTCTATGTTGTGTTTGTGTAGTTCATGGGAGGAATATGGACACTGAGCACTTCCACTTGCGACGCACTGATGACGATGGATGTAATGCTGTGTACTGCCTCCATCCTCAACCTGTGTGCCATCAGTGTGGACAGGTAAGTATAAGAGCTCAAGTTAAAAGCAGACTATAAGTTAGACATAAACGGGGTGGTGAGCATGAGTGCAAATTATGGTGGGCAGTAGAATTTCCATAATACAAAATTGTTAAAAATATCTTATTGTCTATGATGAAATACTTATAAAATACTTAAAAAAGAGCTGCTTAAAATAATAATAATAATAATAATAATAATAATAATAATAATAATAATAATAACTAAAACAAAGCAGCAGAGTAAAGTCGTACATAAGTTACAGTTATTCATCCTTATTATAATCCAAATTCTATTATTGTTTCAGGTATATTGCAGTGGTGGTGCCTCTCAAGTACAACAGAAACCAGTTCAGTGTGCGGCAGCTGGCCCTCATCACCGCCACCTGGGTTTTGTCTCTGGGGGTGGCTAGTCCTGTCATCTTTGGTCTGAACCAGATTCCCGGACGAGACCCCAGTGTGTGTAAACTGGAGGATGATCGCTTTGTGGTCTATTCCTCAGTCTGCTCCTTCTTTGTGCCTTGTCCTGTCATGCTCTTCTTATATTACTGGATGTTTCGTGGTCTAAAGCGTTGGAGTGGGCGCTCACGGTCCCAGGCTAGACGAGATAAGCGCCACACCCTCTCCTTGCACTTAAGCTCCGCCCTCTGCCGCGCTAAAGCCACGACAACAGGAAGTCAAGAAAAGGTTGTGTATGCAGTGGCACCTGGTCTGAGCCCTACATCCCCCTCCACTATTTCCCAGATTACTCCCTCAGCTACCCCGGTGACTGATGAGCAGGATGGGGAGGTAGTGGTGATGGAGAGTGACCCCATGACAATGCAGAATGACAGCGTGTCCGATGCAGACCTGACAGATAGGAGGGATGGCAGCCAGCGAGGAAAATGCTCCTCCAAAATCAACACAACGAAAAGAGGTAGAAGAAACAGCAAGAGCAGCAGAGTGAGCGGCCGTGAACGCAAAGCCATGAAGGTCCTGCCAGTGGTAGTAGGTGAGTCAAGTGTAAAATCTCGTAAGTAGATCAGCAATCAGAAACAGAAGACTGCCATTGTTGGTGAACAAAATTCACAAACTAGTTCAATATGGTGCAACATAAAGCAAGCCATTTTACCTTCTGTTATATATCTCGGCCATTATGTTCAATGTTTTTGTAATTCTGAATAAAATCAACATTACAGTTACTAGCAAAAGCATAATTTGGTTTGAACAAGTACCTCATATCTAGGGACACAGAGATCTCATCTTTGTGAAATGTTCAATCAGAATCTTGCATATACTTCCTTTAAATATAAAATATATTTACACAGTATGGACAGAACAAAGGTGCATGTTGAGTTATTAAATGTGACAGACAAATATGTGAATATATGAAAGAGACTGCAGGATGACTGAGTGGATTTGAAACTTATCAGTTTAAATGTTCTTCATTCTTAAATGTGGTGACACTTATGGATGGTAAATGAGACACTGTGCCTCTCAGTTGGAGTTTGCGTGTTTTTCACTAACAGAGAGAAGCTGCGAGCTACACAATCAAAATAGAAATGATCTCCCGGGAAACCATTTTACTGGAGCACCGGCAGCTTCACACTAGAGCTAAATTTAATCTCAATCATTACATACAGACAAACTTTGTGAAAAGCTGTGATGACAGTCAGATTAAAGAATACATTCATTTTTGAGCATTTTAATTCCTGACAACAACAACATTGTAGCCTTTTAGACTAGTGGCTCCACACCAAGTCGAAGTTAAAGCTGCATTTTTAAAGGTGGATGGTCCACTACCTGCTTCTCTCCATTGAGATGTCATTGCTTTGCCTCCACAGTTCCAGAATTAGGCATTAAACATGTCATGTCTATCTCCATGGAGACAAGCAGGTGACATAATCAGGCTTAATTTATAAACATGGTTTAAAATTGACTTCTATCTAATCTAATTTGAATTATTTTGGTCACTCAAACATTTCTGATGTAAGTTACAAAGCATAAATTTTGTGAATAATGTTTTTTTCTCCCATATTGTCCTTAGGTGTGTTCCTGGCCTGCTGGACTCCATTCTTCGTAGTTCACGTCACTAATGTGTTGTGTAAGTCCTGCCACATTGGTCCCACCCTGATTTCAGTGGTAACATGGTTGGGTTATGTCAACAGCGCAGTGAACCCCATCATCTACACAGTGTTCAACCCGGAATTCAGAAATGTCTTTCACAAACTGCTTTGCTGCCAGACATGAGACTGAATCCATGTGTCTCATTGTCCCTGAAAACTTTTTTTTAATCAAAACTACCAAGGTGTTTACTATGGTGTCTTCTTGGCCCAGAGGCATAAAATGTGATCATGTGTGAACCATGGACTAAGGTTAATTAGTTGTTTTATGCTAGAGAATATTTGTTGCAAACTTCGAAGCATATTATTAAAAGTTATTATTTGTAAAGGTAACATAATAACTTCAACAAATTGTTCAAAATAAATAAATAAATAAAATAATAATAAATATAGCTGCAAGCAGCAATGTGGGGGCCAAGCACCGTTTGACAGGTGCTTGGCTGTCAGACCTTGTTAGAACAAGGTCTGACAGGATCTAACAGAGTCTGACAGTGTCTGACAGGGTCAGGGTCTAACCCTGTCAGAACAGACACATCAAAGACAGATCAAAGGTTGCCAGGTGCGTTGCTAGGCAATTGACAAATTTCTGCAAATTTGACCTGCTGGTGCCACTAGACGGTTGAGGCTGGGGGCCTATAAATTGCTGTGAGTAATGAGGAGACTGGCTAGAATGTGCATGCCAAATTTCACAACTTTTTACCAGACGGTTATATGGGCTGCCATAGACTCCCATTGAAGAAAAAATATATAATAATAAGAATCAGGAGACCACAACATCAAAGGAAAGATCAAAGGGTTACTAGGCAACACAAAGCAATTCCTATAGAGTGCCTAAGCACCTTTGGTGCTTGGCCCCCTAAATATATCTGATGAAGCAGCTTTGAAACAGTTTAGAATGTGTTGCAGTTAATGATTACTGTGACAGGTTGGGTGGTGTGGTTCAGTAGGACTACCTTCTGCTAAATACTGGCACGTGTTGTTAGGTGGGTGGGCAGCTGTCCACCTACCTCCTCCTGTCTTTGAGTAATTCCTACACAGCTCCTCTCAACTAGAACCTATGAGACACAGGAAGCATCAGCACAGTGGTGGATAAAATGCGGTTTGATTGTATTACTGTGTTCATTGTAGGGGGTTGATATTTTCTGCACAGAGTGCTGTCCAATTAAAGACAAAGACTAACTGCAGGGAGTAACCACGGCAACACAGAAGACATATGCCCAACATACAGTCTCCAGGGGAAATAAGCAGATGTCTGTTTTGAAGTCTGAGTTCAGACCACAGCAATGTCCGCCACCAATCACTCATGCACAACCTTTTGCAATTATTATATCAGTAAATGTTGGGAACAAGTGGGAACTCAGATTATAAACAGATCCATTATACTTAGGGTAAATCATAACATTTAGCAAAGATCTAGGCCAAAATTTGACTGTAAAGGGAAAAGCATGATGAGAAATAAACTGCACTCTCCTATAGCATAGGTGAACACGTGTTATCTGAGAGTGCATAGAGTGGGGCTGGATAATTAGACATCTTATTTAAGGTTATTTTCACAAATTTCTCAGATGACCAGACCAAGGTCCAAGAGCAACACTACAGTCGTCATAGTAACTTGTTAGGTTGCAATCCATAGAGTTGATGTTTCAAAGCTGGTTGCTTTGATTGGCCTGTCTGTTCTTTGATAAGGGACAAGAGAAAGTGGATCAATGGCAGACATCTCATAATGTCAGACACAAACACATGTGGGAGACAAAAGCACAGAGCAGATCGTGGTGAGGGGTAACCAAGAGCCACGATGACTCTAATCATGAATGCACTTAAATTATGCGTCTTGGAAACACCTGGTACTGCGCACCTGCCATGTGAAATAACAGGGCTTTAGTGAGAGTGCGGCTGACTCGTCTGTGCTATCACTCTGAGATGAGTGAAGTGATAAGTGAAGAAGTGAAGGCTCGGGCAGATGGGACGCGGTATGCTACCACGTTTGCCGCCGAGTGGAGAGTAGAGTGGAGACAGCAAGGTGGCGTAGTATAGACCCAGAGTGGTTTGAACCAAAAAGACTATATGGACAACTGATTAAAATAGTTTATTGTCACAGTAAAAAAAACTAATTTGGATTCCCATGATGCACCTGGCCCCCGTGAGCTCCGCAGAAGCTCATATCGCTCAGGACTACGTCAGCTCCCAGTTCAGCGGGGCCCCACGCAGAACTATAAGCCAGCCTTTATGAAGGTTTATATTGGTTAAAAATTTTAGATGAATGATAAATATGAGCTTGGTAAAAAACGTATGTCTCCTGCGCTCATTACCGTAGCTCCCATTAAGCACATTGGACACAAAGTGCTTGCGGGGGCACCAGGTGAATCCTCGCAAAACTACTGGCACGCCCTAACCTGGGAAATCCCAGGCTGTCTTTCGTTCGTTTCGATCTGAAAGACAGCCTGGCGACTATGGCAAGCGAGCTCTCCCGATTCTGGGAGCCAATCAGAGAGTGGGGAGGGGTGGCAAGACGGTGACGCGTACTACGTGACAAACGGAAGCTTGTAGTTTGAACTGACAACTGACATGATTGGCTATGAGCTACGTATATGCCAAATGATAGACATTCGTATCGCCCAATAATCGGCCGTTGGCGATCGTAAACCACACCTCCGGTACGAGATATTTCGAAGGAGGCTTCCAATCTCACTTGTGATATGAGCCATTTCCCAATTCAGCGAGTGCACGGTTCTGAGCGTCCTTGGAGGGGGATGTGCGTCATATCCGGCACGACAACCGCCGTTCCATTCGTTTTTTGTCCTCTGCACAGTTAAGACATGGTCTGAACAGCGCAGTCGTTTCCATGGAAATCGGGGCGTGGACCAAGCGTGCAAACATGCACGCTTCGCACACTTAAAAGCCCCAGCATGCACAGCGCGGCAGGATACATGATTACAAAGATGGACTCGCCAGCAACATCGCCATGTGACAGTTGCGACGTCACTATAAAATATACGTACTGGTTCACCTCACCTACAACTATGCTACATGAAACTCTTCATAAACTACGCTAAACATGTGTGACGGTAGCTGTAACGGCATAGTTCACGGCACCTGTATTACCGTTCACATGCTTTTTCCCCTTACACTTCTATATTTCCTTTGCTGTTGTAATGCTGGACATTCTACAGTATCGCCATGTCCAATGTTTGCTCTAATTTGCGGGCCTGCACAATAGCGCACTTCTCGCACATTCTCAGCGCACAAGAAAACCTATGCAGCGCACTGTAAATCAGGGATGAAAGAGCTTTTAGCGGATCTCCGCTTTTTATTCAGCCACGGGGTCATTTTTGTAATATGTGCAAAGTGCGAGCCGCGCAAGGGGGGGGGGGCATTTCGGATGTCGCGCACAAGGATCCAAGGAGCGTTCAGGGAGTTGGTGTGTTTGCTCAGACACATTAAAAATTAGGGGGAACATTGGCCATGTCCCAATTCCAAGTATTACTAGTCGCAATAGAATAATATTTTTGTCTTTAGGGAACAAGGAGCAGACCACCCGGCTCATTGAGCTGAGGCGGGACCTGTTCCATTTCGCAGACGCCCATGTGATCCCCGGACTGCACTCAGGGCTCAGCGAGTATGCACCACCTTGACTGCAGACTGAGACCACACTCCGAACCATGCACTCGCTGAATTGAGAAACGGCTATGGGTCAGGTGTAAACCAGGCAAGGCGCGCCCCACCCCGGTCTTCAATTTCTCCACCACCCGGGGGTGGGGCACCTGGAGGGCTAACTACGGCTCTGCCTGCGCTACTTACAACCTTTAGCAGGAAACGCCCCCAGAGGGCCCCCTGGCGTAATAGTCATAGTCATAGTTTGCTTTATTGTCGAAAAACCATATGTACATGTACATAGAGTGAATTCGAAATTTCATTTCCCCACTAACCAAGTAGGACAGTGATAGAGCGGCTAGGGGAGGGGCCACGCACATGTGCGCGCCGCCAACTCAGAGATACAGAGTGGAAAAGTGCAGTACAGACAATGGCTCCACCACTCAGGAATGAAAGAAATTTGGTTCATTTACTGGTCAGTCTGAGACTACTAAAATGCCACATTTGAATTGAAGAATAAATAAATGATATAATTGTTTGTAACTATGAGTGTGCAAATATGCCGAAGGGTTAAAATTCCGCTGACCTACTTATGAGCTCATTATTGCTAAGCTTCATGAGCTGCTAATACAAACACATAAATTGACAGAGGCAGGCGGTTTGGAGACAAGACTGAATATGTGAATATAAAAACATAACAGTGCAGCATCAATAGGCGGCTGATACAATACAGGAAGGACACTGCTCCATAGAACAGTTTCGCAGAGACACAGGTGAGTGAGCACTTCCAGCATTCTGGGCAATTACACTAAATACAACTAATAATAATATAACAAAGGAAATAGTGCTTACCTGAACCGTAAATTTAGCTTTTATTTGTATAATTCTATGAGTCAGGAAAAGGGCAAAGGTCTGTTCAGGCTGAGTGAATTTAATGTGAGCAGTTTGAATTTAATGTGAGCACTTGGGTCTCCTGAACAGAGACTGAAACAAGAGAGTGCTGAATAGGCGCAGACTGCTGCTGCGGCAGGTGACATGTCTGATGTCCCATGTTCTGATGTTCAGACTTTAAACAGAACAAGTCTATTCTTTGTGTCATCAGGGAGTCCCTGTCAGGGCGACTCTGAAATTTTTGCAGCCATCACAGAAAATAGTCCCATGGGGCAGTTCATAGCCAATACCAGCCTCATGGCAGAGCCTGGGTCTCCAAGGGCCAAATGCACACTGGATGTTTCTGGATGGACCCACCATCTGTCTCAATACCTTGAAATCCTGGATCCTAGACAGAGAGGTACTCCTGACCCCATACACCCTGGCCCTCAGCACAGACACGGTCTCACTCTGTCCCAAATGTCTCACATGGTTTCATCCTACAGGTCCAAACATCACTGCTGATTGTGCTCATCTGCCATGATAATGTTGTACAGGTGAGTTTTCAAAATGGATCATGTTATGTTATCAAATAATGCTGCAATGGTATGTGACAGGACTCATGAATGACTGCGTGCACATGGACAAGTGTAATCCGATTGCAAATGGATTGGGATCGTATCGGATTCATGTGCACAGGCAACGGATTGGATAGGGATTGGTTTATCAGAAGATAGCGTTGAAGATGGAGCAGGCAGGGTTTGTTCGAAAGCCTGAGCAAATCAAAATTAAATGGAAAAACGCCAGGGCAGCCAGCGCATGCCACAGCCAAGAAGAACAACGGGAAGAGCGGTCAAGACCGTACAACTTGCCCGCACTGCAAAATACTGGAAGAGCTCTTCCCACATCCGACAGCTGTCCTCCACCCCACAACCAGATGGCTCAGGACAGCGTTCCTTCACGGCAGCAACAAGCCCCATCTTCCACCATTTCTGGACTATGAACATAACGCACAGGGCACTTTTACAAACATTTAGAGTTATCTTTTGTGACCTTATAGTATCAGAAAAGAGTGTATTTTTTTAAACTGCTGTATAACTTGTAAATATTAAAAATCAGTGTGGAAATTTACTTTTAAGTTGTTCCCTTAGACAGATCCAAAGAGTCCACCCACACAGAGAGTGGAAGAGACTACAGAATTTAAGCTAAGCATTACAAAGACAAACAAAATGAAAGTGTGGTTGTATAATTTCACTACCCCAGACCTTACATAAATGATAAATGAACAATAAACCCATAGCTACAAATTTAATGCCTTTATTTGTGGCACAAAAGATGCAAGCAACAAAAAACAAAATGGCAGAACATGATTAAAACAATGGTGTGTGGTATAGGTGCCCTAACGGTCACGTCTTCAGGCTTCATAACTTCCGACATCAACCCACACATCTTATCAAAGGTCCTCCGGGTCATTCGATAGTTGCACCTCCAATCCTCGTCAGTATATTCTTGTAAGATCACGCAATCCCAGAAGCCTCTGTCCCTGATCTTCATCCTTGCTGAACGTTTAGGCCTTCTGTACTGTAGCAGAGCTCCTGCTCTCAACAAGTAATTTTAGTTGTTCTCGATTGCTTGTAATATCAAACGCAGACAACACAGTTTGTGTCGTATTATCAAAACCAAAAATGCTGCTTGTTCGTTCATACGAACTTCCAAACTCTGCAGATTGCACAACACGTACACCAATTCTGCTCCGTCAAACTCCTCGAACGTCATCTTTGTATACCGCCAGATAGTTGTGTTTTGTTTTTATATTGAGTAGCCATCACCCGGAAGTAGTTGGACTACAGCGCCACATAGTGTTGCAGAGCCGGCCAGGTCGCTGACCTGAATCTGATTGCGTGAGCTTCATGTGCACTCGGATTGGACGACAGACCACCCGCCGAGTAACGGGAGAAATCCAATCCGATCCTAATCCATCCTACCATGTGCACGCACATGTACTAGCTTCTTTGCCTTCTTATCTGGCTCCCTATTTCTGGTCTGAGTGAACTTTCCCTTTGTACACACGTCACATAACGGATTTGTCCTAATTGCACCTCCCTTAATCTCCATGCCCTTTACAACACCTTGTAAGTTTTTCACATCTTCATAATTACAATGACCCAATATTTCATGCCACGTTTGCATATCATGACACACTTTGCATTGATCAACATTGTTTTCAACAGTTGGCAAGTAATACAAGTTTCCATTCTCAAGAATGCCAAACCTGCTACCATCCTTAGTGACCATGTGACTGTCCTCCTTCTTGAAGGTGACTGTTGCTCCTCAATTTGTCGCTCTTTGCCACTGAGAGGATGTCATGTGGGTACGATGGCATGTACAGCGCGTCTCGTAGCTGCGCTGTGTGTCGTCGTCCAGCATTGTCTAGAAGCTGTATCACCGCCGTTCCTCTCTGTTGTGCTATTCCACTGCACTTGCTTCTGTCAGCTAACTCCACTGAATGGCTCTCTGGCTGGAACGAGCTGTCGAAACTCTTGAACTTGTTGATGTCGTTTACAATGTGGGAAGTTGCTCCCGCATCCACCATGATGCCTTTCATTTTCACGTTATCTGGTAGTCGCTCACTTTTGATGTATTTGGCCTTGAAGAGGTGGTCTTGGTTGCCGTTTTGTTTCTCTGCAACTTTTCTGAAGCCATCTTGTCCTCCCGTTTTCTTGCATAGCGATTCTGCATGCGTATTGTTCTTACAGTAGTTACACCACACTTTTCCGATGCACTTCCTCGCCCTGTGTCCCTTTATTCCACACTTGTAGCAAGTAATGTCGGCATCTTCTTCTTTTCTGTTACTGTGTGTTATGAAATGCCAGGCTTAATTCTGAAAAGGTCTTTTATTTATACTGCAACTTAAACACACATGCATTGCTGGCCTTGCCTAGCATCTTCACAAACTTACTACTTAACAAGTAACTGCCCAGAAGTCTTAGTGTGACGTAGTGACGTAACTGGTACTCATTATGCATTTACTAAGAACTAATAAACATCATATCACATCACATTGTGTGGCTTGTTATGGCCTCTGCCCTGACTTGTGTGTGTCTTCATCACATTGTCTGTAGTCGATTCTGTCATTTTCATTTTCTCCAATTCTTCATAGACCCATAGCCTTCTTTTGAAGTCTGCAAACGTAACTTTATCCTCATTTTGCGTTACATGGATGGCTAGCGGCTTGAATGAGTTTGGTAGCCCGCCTAGCACCATAGCTATGATCAGCCCATCACTCATGGTCCCCTGCATCTCTTAATGCTGTAACGATGTTCTTCGCTCTTAAAGGAAAAGTAACGTTTTTTACAATCTGAGCCTTATTTCGGTAATAAAACAAGTTGTTTTACTCACCCATAGCACTTTGGTGTCATATGGAGCACTTCCGGAGATGTTTTAGATTTGCGATCTCCATAATGTGAGTTCTCGGGGCACATGTTTGCGGTCTCCAAATAACACAAACTTTAGCACTTTTCAAATCATAGAAGCTCGATGTCTTAGTCTACGATTTCGTTTGGTCAAAAGTGGCCTGTAATCCGAGATTTAGCCATAGTTTCGAGTAGATGAGGACAGTGCGCATGTGCGGAGTGTGCTCTCAGCTCCCGGGACCCAAACATGAAACGCAAAGCTGTAAACTATGGATAAATCTCGGATTACAGGCCACTTTTGACTCAAATGAAAGCATAAACTAAGACATCGAGCTTCTATGACTTGAAAAGTGCTAAAGTTTGTGTTATTTGGAGCCCGCACGGGGCATATTACATGCTCGGGGAATATATTATATGCCCCGAGCTATGGCTAGAAGTCGCGCTAGGCTAACGAAAATCTAAAACATCTCTGGAAGTGCTCCATATGACACCAAAGTGCTATGGGTGAGTAAAACAACTTGTTTTATTACCGAAATAAGGCTCAAATTGTAACAGATGTTACTTTTCCGTTAAGTAGTCCGTAACAGTCTTGTCTGCCATGTGTAGCTTTGTTAACATGTTTATAATCCGTGGCTTGCTTTTCCCCGAATAGTGTTCTCCAAGTATCCGCAGTGCTTTCCTACCATCATCAGCAGCTTCGTGTCTTATCAGCGACAAGCTTTTATCATCTACCAGCCTTATGAGCTCGGCATAGCAGTCAGCATTTTTCCGTCTGTCTTCGACAAGCCGCTCTTCATCTGCTCCAGCTGGCTCTTGTAAAATAGTCTCTTTTAGCTTGAGAACATGTAAGCAGCCAAGGAGCCGCGTTTCCCAGAGGTCATATTTTTCTTCTGACCCGTCGAATAAAAGTTGCGGTGCTCGAACTCCTGTAGCTCAGTTATCCATCATGCCACCCGTCAAATTTTAGCTTTTTTCTAGCTAGCTATTGCGTTATACGTCGCATAAAACTTAACACTCGCTTATCTTCAACACTGGGCCCATAACCTGTTAAGTTATCACTTACTTGCGCAGGATTAACTTGACGTGGTGAAACATAAGTGGAGTGTCTGTTTGATATAACGGTTTTATTCTGAACATATGGACCAGCGTTATTCATCCATCTCATGTCATGCGCAAGGTAAAAACTTTGCAAAAGATTTTGCAAAATTGAATAATTGCACTGAACCCTTTTGTGCAGGCTTTTGTGTCATTCAATGCATTTGTTCAAGTAAATCACTGAAAGAAATTGAAAAAAGACAACAAATTTTGAAATACAAGTTATTCTTCTCTGAAGCATTGTCAGTGTCTCTTTGTGGTTGGAGGTTTACTTTTTCCCTCCAGAGACCAGGGACAGACTCAGAACTGACTTCAACAGACCCAAAAAGAGCCGTTTCCTACGGAGCCAGTGACTCATGTCTCCGTGCCCCTCGTGCATCCAGCCGGACTCCTGGAGCCGTGTGACCGGTGCACACGGTGCAGAGCTGCAGAACCCCCCCTCCCCCATTCCACGGTCTACGGGGCTGCTTGTAGGTGCAAAATGCCAGGGCCGTTTTTTGATCCCAGTCCGTCACTCATCTGAAGTGCTGTATGTTTGCAAGTTTTCTCCCCAACAAAACCCACAACAGCGCAGCGGTGCCAGGTAACCTGGGAAATCCCAGGCTGCTTTCATTCATTCCGATATGGTCTGGTGTAAACCAGGCAAGACGCCAGGCGCCTTGGTCAGAGGAACTGTGAAATACACACATATTTATGCACGCAATATAAAGCTGACTACTTCATGGATTTCACCTATCGCGGGTTATTTCTGCAATGTAACCCCTGCGATAAACAAGGGACCACTGTATCAGAGGGATCAAAGAGCCGCATGCGGCTTCGGAGTCGCAGATTGCCGATCCTTGATCTATACTGATCCATGCATGGACTGAGAAGAGGACTCACCTGGAGCCACTACACCTTCCATGCATCCATTTTCTTCCGCTTATCCGAGTTCAGATCACGGGGGCAACAGCCTAAACAGATCTGCCTCCCAGATCTCACTGCACCAGTCCCTGTGGATCCTCCTGCGGGTGGTGGGTCCACGGGAGTTCGGCCACACGTTGCTCCTTCGGAATATGCCTGGCTGGGCCCCGTGGGGAAGGCCTGGCCACCAGACGCTCGCCGTCAAGCACCCACCCCAGGCCTGGCTTCATAAGGGCTTATGAACCACACTTAGTCTGACCCCCAGGACCTGTTTGCCTTGGGTGACCCTACCAAGGGCATAAAGCCCCCGACAAGATAAGGTGAGAGTTCAGCTTCCTGACAGCCTGGTGGATGAAGCTGTTTGACAGTCTGGTGGAGTGGGCCCGGAGACTCCAGTACCCCCGGAGGGAGCGGAGAGAGACACCAGCGATCCTCCCAGCTGCATTCACTATGCGCTGCAGGGCTTTCCTGTTCTGTTCAGTGCAGCTCCCGTACCACACAGTGATGCAGCTGGTCAGGACGCTCTCAATGGTGCCTCGGTAGAAGGTGGTCATGATGGGTGGGGGGGGGGGGGCTCCAGCTCTCCTCAGTTTGCAGAGGAAATAGAGGCGCTTCTGAGCCCTCTTTGCCAGTGAGGCAGTGTGATCACCACTGTCCAGGATGGATGCACAAAAAAGTGAATGAAGGTTTCATTTCTTCCACTTAGAACCTTGTATTGAAGTTTTCTCCCGAAGATGGAGACCGGGATCTGGATACTCCTCTGAAGTACAGCATCTTCTCAAGTGAGACACAGCCTTAGTGTCCCTGTCATCAAGTCTTCCTTATTATCTTGTTTCGTGCCCTTGTCTCTCCCTGGGAAGGGCCCAAGTGGTTCCCACAAGCACAGAGGGTAAGGAGAAAGAAGAACAACATGTGCAGGAAGCCCTCTCTGTTTATCCTAAATGGGCTGTTAACAAAACCAAGAGAGACAAGGGCAAGAAACAAGATAATAGAGAATCCGAACCCAGGAGGAAAGGGGTAGCGATTCCTTACCTGGCCGGGGTGTTGGAAAAACTACAGAGGATTTTCAGACAATATGAAATCCCAGTTTATTTCAAACCCACAAACACGTTAAGACAAAAACTTGTCCACCCAAAGGACAAAACACCGAGCCACAAACAAAGCAATGTGGTCTACTCCATTCAGTGTAGTGAAGACTGCAGTGAGCGCTATATTGGAGAAACCAAGCAGCCACTTCACAAGAGGATGTACCAACACAGACGGGCGTGCCAGAGTGGACCATCATCTGCCGTACATCTTCACCTAGAAGCCACGGGCCATTCATTTAAGGACAGTGAGGTTCAGATCTTAGCCATCTGAACCTCACTGTCTTAGATCATCTTAGATCTTTTTTTGTCAAAAAAAGAGAATCCTTCTCTGAACAGAAATGGTGGAGTCAGACATAATTTGTCTCCCATCTATAATTCCATTCTTAAGCCTAGATCAAGCAAACAGGGGAACAATAGGGCTAGCCAGGTCAGGGTCAGAGGTGTGAAAAACAGTCATTGTAGGGATGAATAGGTATGGTAATCTAGACGCCAGAGAAACAAAAGACTGAAACCAATGAGATAGTTTCGGAAAGTAGTTAGCTAGTTAGCTCCTCCCTGCAGCAAGATATAAGCAAGTGTCTTACCAGCATTCTAATTAGAGCTGACAAAGCCTCTCGGATGAGCGGCGAAACCTTTTCGACCAAACAAACTTTGTCCAGTTGACAAATTGAATTTCTTCTTTTATCTTCATTTCTAAATATATTTTGCAGATGAATTTGAGTTAAGACCGAAATCTTGTCAACACATACACTAACCTTTGGCCATGTTCAATGATGTTCTTTGCTTTATATTGCAGTTCCTCGTGGAACATTCACAGTTTGTATGAAATATGGGAATGGAGTAATTTCAGCTGCCATCTTACTGCTCTTACTAACAGCCGCCCTGTTTCTGCTGCTAAGACTGCTCAGGAGAAAGCACAACAGGCAAAATCTTAAAAGAGAAGCGAAAGCTGAGATACACCCAGATGTATTAAACTAAATAAAACAAACTAAAACAATTGACATGACAACTTTCAATAGCTATGTAATATTTAATAGAGATGGGGGCAGGTAAAAATAGCAAATGCAGAATTGTGTTATATATATATATAAAGTGCACAGACCTGGATTTTACTTAGATGTTGTAGTTACAGGTCACTCTTGAAACACAGACTGTTAATCTCAATGAGTTTTTAACCTACACTAACACTATATTATAGTATTGCCATCCATCTTGGTATGTAGCATCACATTCTACTTCAAAACCACCAACAGTAAAACACAAATGTTATAGTGTTTTGAGTGAGTAGTCTTGCTGTGATTTTAGATCTTGCCCATCTGTACTTCCTGCA